>JAOTOL010001592.1:1550000-2150000 GCA_034440575.1 Imbricaverruca yamaguchii
AAAAGCGTCACTGTCAAGCTGGCCGCTGCTCGTCAACATCAGCCGAAAAATACTCTCAATTCAAATGCTTGCTCCAGCGTTTCACCATTGTGTGGCCATGCATCAGCGAAGTGCGCTGATCAATGTTGCTTCGCGCGACAAAAATATCTGCAGAATTCGAGGAACAATCCGACGTTGCTGGCCTCACGCGCGCACGAAACCGTCGTCATTCCACCAGAGAATTGTGTGTAACATGTCCCAGAGGAAATTATGGCCGGCCGAAACCGTACTTGGCCTCGCCTCTTGCCTTCAAAATCCGCTCAAATAAGACAATTTATTGCCACGCTGGACCATCTGGAGAGCTTTTGTGATCTTATGAGAATGTAGCCGTAAGACAACTGCAATTTCCCATACTTTTAAGAAAAATATAAAATGTTTTCTGTCACATACTACACTACATACACATACACCAACCCACCTACACACACAACAGAATCACATACATACACATGCATACACACACACACATAAACATATATATATATATATATATATATATATATATATATATATATATATATATATATATGCATGTCATGATACTGATGAGCTAGCAGTGAATAAAAAAGAATCTAACGTACCTTGGAAGGTCGAAAGAAAACCTGTCAAACCGACAAGGGAAGGGGTATCCATGCACAGTAATGTAAACAAGTCAGCATGTCAACATGAAGACCCAGAATGGAGTGTAGATTGGCAACAGATATGCATGTAGCTAAATATATGCATTGCTGTAATCAAACGGACTTATAGACAGGAGAATATAGTGGAATTTTTATGCAACTTAGAGTCTCAAATTTGGGTTGGATGTGACAGGGGAATATTACGAGTGCGATTAGGGATTAGAGAGTGTAATTGTTTTCCTCCCTCTCTCTCTCTCTTTCTCTCTCTCTATTTCTCTCTCTCTCTCAATATACATGAGTGTGCAGGCAGGAGTCGTTCGGTGTAATTAAAAAGCTTCAGTTATCAAATCCTAAGTGTATCATCGCTGACCTAACTAAAACATCTTATCCACCCTTGCCAGCATATATACTGCTAAGCAGACTGCTGCATCCAATTTGTCGTTTAATCAGAACTCAAGACTTAGCCTTTAATGCATTGGGGTGTCGAATGATTGTGGGGTGGGGTGAGTTGATGGGGGGGGGGGGGCTTGGAGTGCTGATGGCCGCTGAGAGATGATCGGTGCGCTCAAGCTGATGCTGGAGCTTCGGGAACAGCGTTGGGAGTTCTATATCGTGAAGGCCTGCTAGCCCACTGTTGGGGCTTGGGGGAGGTCGATTGTGCTGCAGTTAGGCCTCTATTGAGGAAATATTGGGCGGCTAAGCCGTTGTTGAGGATCGTCAGACGTTGCTGGACTCCGGTTGCGGTAAGCCAGGCAGAGTAGACACTGCCCATTGTATCTTAACAGATTAGCAGTATATTTGAACTGGAACACATTGCTCACACTACACCACGTAAATTCTGTTGAGCGGCGATTATGTTGTTGAGGTTCCTCTTTATTGGATGGTTCACAACGCATTTTATCCAGTACTGTTAGTGGTGTCGCCCACACTATTTCGACGGTGGGCCGCGTGATTTGGGAATATCCGAATGGTGTGAGTGTGAACCCGGGACCTTTGAATCCAAAGTGCAATACTCTACTTGACCATCCCCGCCCCCGAGGTTCCCCGGTTATCTGTGGGCGGGCATAAATCACCTTTAGGAGGACATAGTTTTGCACTGAAGGTTGAAGGGCATGCGCATTTCTGAAAATATGCCAAAATGATACTCGTTTCTATAGGGCTAACAGGGGCCCTTTGCACCACGAGCAGAGGCTTCTGTAGGCCACCAACTGGTCGTATTCCTATTCCTAGAAGGCCATCGAATTCTCAAATCCCCCGAGGCTCTGCAACTCCCACGGCCCTCAAGCCGCAGCGGCACTCAATCTTCCAAGAGTCATCCAGCGCCTGCAAGTGCTAGCGAACTGCAAGGTCCCGCGCTTTCGCTCCCGGTCGGGCCAGAAGCAGTTCCGCCGGCGCTGAGCCCGTCGGCTGTGCCACGACAGCACCTGCGGGCGTCATCCGTCCCGCGAGGCTCGGCGTCGGGGAAGGACGGATTTGCACGGTGTCGAGGAGATCTGTGCGGCCATGCTGACACGTCCAGTTCTCTCCCCTGTAAAGCCACGCCGCCACGCGTAATGGCCGACAATAAACCGGACGAGCCGACTCCGGCTTTTCCCCCGACTGCGCGGATGAGATAGCGAACGCGAAACCCCGTCGGCGCGCGACGGCCGGCGCGCGCGGCTGGGCGGCTCGGTCTTCTGGCGCGGAATCCGTCGGAAGTGCGCCACCGTTCCGCACGTCCGCTGCCGACTGGTGAAGCGGAGTTTGATCAGTGTTCAGTTGGCTGAGTGCCTTATCGACGACTGCTTGGACATGACCTGGGGCAGGAGTGCAGCCTCCGACGGGCTCTGCGCTGCGGCTCCAGTCGCTGCTGCTAGGTCGGGCCCACCGAATCGCTCTTAAAGTCGAGGCCAAATCCGCGAGAAACCTCTAGTCTTGGCGATGATGAGCCCAATCCCGATGGATTTTCCTCCAAGCATGGATGGATTTTCCTGATACGATGGCAAAAACACGTTTTTCCAAAGAAATGAATTTGTTTCGGAAGGGATATGCACTGGTCCGAGAAATACAGGGCCCACCACCTCTTAGTCACGTTGTTTGCTGTGGATTGGGCGATTTTTCCATCTTGAAGTATAAGAACTAATCCCGTTTCCACTCCCTTCCTTTTTTCTTCTTCTCTGAATCACTCCTTCCCTAAGCACATCACGACTCATGAATAGACATATTCAAATACACGACAAATATCATAACCATGGTACCCTGATCTTCCAGCGGCTGGTACTACCGATGATCTGGCCATTCACTTTATGGACATTGGAGCCTCTGAACATGGTAGCCATCTTTTCGGGGTTGATGTGCATTTGGCACAGTTCTTACCAATAGTGTGAAGGCTTTTCATCACTCGCTGGATTGGCTCCGTCATGCTTGCTGACATGCTCATGGCATCGAGGAATTAAACTCGCTCATTTTTACTGAGCAATCTCCAGTCCGGCCTGCTAGAGGCTCACCCAGCAGGTTAATGGGGAGGAGTATGACTAGGCTTGGTAACAGGTTCAGAAGTGAACAACGGCAGGTTTGTGCCAACAAAAAATGCTTACGAAGTGTTGAAGAACTCAGCAGCTTTAACACCAAAGATTGCTTGCAGAGTCTCATCGTCAATGGAAATCCACCACGTTTTTATTGTTAAGTCGTTTTAAAATCCTCAAAAATAAATAAAATAACGATGGCCATTGTCACACCCAAACGAGTTGGCTTGATCCGCCACTTTGCAACCCAAATCCTTGAAATGCACACTTCAGCAACATTGCGAAATGGTGGGAAGGGGCTCAATTTTATAAAGAAAGTGAAGAATCTGTCCATGCTTTTCATCTACCCATGTCCCTTCTAGCTTTTCCCTTCTTTCTGTGCTAGATGCACAAGGGGTGAGGGATGTGAGCATAAGGGAGCACTTGTGTAGAAACACAAGGGGTCAAAATGAGGAGTGTGAACATAACCCTCAGTCATGAATCCCTAAGAGAAAGCCCATTTTATCCTGCGCCTCGCATTTAATTGGTGGACAAAGTGACATTGTTATGCTAAATTTAAACACTCTAGATTGTCCTCTAGGCCCACCCCAAGCGATCGATAACTCTAGATTGCTCCATGGTCCCTAAAATGGCCTTACCAACCCTCTAGATTTAGAGGGAAACCTTTAGATCTGGCAACAGTGGCTCCATCAACTACTTTTCCAATGGACCCACCGAACGACTTTGATAGCAATGTCATCGAGTGCTATGCCGTAGCACGGCCATCCAGCTCGCCGAAAACCTCGCGCAAAGCAAGCTTATTCATACAAAGCTCGCAAATAAACCAGGACTGGTCGCTTGTTGCTGAGCTCGTATAGTCGGCACATTCCACCGTGCGGTCTATCGTTGACGCCGACACAGTTACATCGGCCCGCTGTGTTCCGGCGGGCACCGTCGCATCCTTACCCGCGAACATCTGCAGCCGTCCACCGCAATATCGCGCACAGCTCCGCGAACGCACCGACTTCGTCGACAGACTGAGGAACAAAACGAGCTGCATTCTCTCTGCCTGGCTCAGAAATGACTGTGACGTACTCTTCCCCTTCGTTCGATTGTGATTTTGCTCTTGCTACATGCTTCCTGTTGTCAAAGTACTAACCCATTAGCCTCTTTCCACAGACGACACTTTGCCGTTCTTTTATTATCGTTCGTCCTCGTTGGTTCCGTGCTCGCCAAATTTTCATACCGTCCACTACCGTTTCACCGCCAGCATATTTAAACTATCCGATATCCATTTGATTTGGCACTAATAAGGGCGGCGTAGGCTCGACTGGAAATGCCACACCGGTGTGTCGCCAGGGTTGTCTGGTGCAGTTGTGAGCCGCGCTCGCTTCCGGCAGGCCGACGACGCACCGCAGTCATCGCCGATCGTCACCACGCTGGTGCTGGCCGTGGACGCAGACGACGTAGGCGGTGGGTGGAGTCCGGCTGGACCTGGCTCCGGGGGAGAGGCGAGCCGGCCACCTCGCCTCCTGCCCAATCTCCCGTCTCTGCTCCTGCCACGTTTGCTTCCCCCGTCAGTTCCGGCCTTATCCAGGCTGAGGATTCTCGCCGCGCGCGGCCCGCGCCGGTCCAGCAGACAGTCCACTTCCATCTCTGGTGTGCGATTCACACTCTGACACCAACAGCGTTGAACGTATCTGTGTTTACAACATCCTGCATCGAACAGCAAACCACTGATGGTGTTGATCGAGAAATGTGAATCGCATGCGATGGGCCAGCTTACATTTTAAGGAGTTCTTTAAGGTCATCTAAGATTATGTTCCGAACATCGGTGGGGTTCGGGTCACTGGGACCGTGCCTCAAATAAAAAGGAGCTATTTAACGCCACCTAACATTATTTTCTGAGCATCCGTGGGCTTCGTCACCGGAGACGTGGCTCAAATCAAACGCATTCTCCAACGCTTTTCCTATTTCTCGTGAAGCCAATAGGCAATTCATGGAAAGGATGTACCTACAAATATAATGCCTCCTCTCTCAAGTGTGCTCCATGTGTTTTGTGCTTCATATATGTGCTTGCGAAAAGAACTGTTCCAACGGCCCAGCCGGTATTAAGCGGACCAGTCGGTTCGGGTGTGTCGCTCTTGAGGTGCTTAATAATACTATTTGTTTTCATTGTCGTCCCAACAACATATGCAGCAACCCATCCCAATTGGCTGCATGCATATTCATATGGTCTATTCGACGTGGGACTTCCCTTGGGGATGTCGCAGGCCATTTCGCCCACTTCTATCTGATGCTTGAATTATTGCTGTTATTGCGTCGGGCTGTGAAATGTTGCAAGATTAGCTTCACATACCAAGAAACATATCCAAGCACTTGCAAATCGGAAGATACGCAGCTCACTACTATTCCATGAGGAGTTTCCTTTTGTTGTGAATACAGTGTGGTGGAGAGGTGGTATGTACAGCACGCTCATGGCCGAACACTGTCCTCTCTTACAGCATTGGAAGGTCTTGCCTGCACTGGTTGGTACTAATCTATTGGGTGTGCGGGAGGGGCAGTTGATGTGCTATGCATTTCCGACTCGACAACTTCGGGCAGGGTAACCCAACATTGGACGTAGCGTCGCTAGGGGCCTGAGCCTATTCAAAAGAATGCAAAGCCCCGTCATCGTCCGGCAAGGTGTCGTACCGGTGAGCAAAACTAACGGCTGACCATTTCGCTTTTGGGCAACATTCAACTTTCAACATCTTCTATGTACTTAGCCGTGAGAAATTGGATTTGGCATGCACTCAATGCATCGCCACCATCAGCGCAGGGCATTGTCTTCTGCAGTTTGCACAGGTTGAGCCACTCCCCCCCTCATAAGGGTGGGGACGAGTGGCCTAGGGGTAAGTTGCTCGTCTCACAGTCGAAAGGCTGTGGGTTCGAGCCTCGCCTGTCGCTACTCTTCGCCCGCGACCAATCGGCGTGAGAGATTGGCGACGTTACATGACTTAACGGTCGCTGTGTCGTAAAACCAATAACCAACCAACAAACCCTCATAAGTGTGTGCGGAACCTCGCCACCCATGTACGCCGGGATACTGCGGCCGGGGCACCTCAGAACCGCGCGTCGCTCCACACACATCACCATTCAGCGGCTGCACAGGCTCAGCTCGGGCGCCATACACGTGGTGTGCCTCTCCTCCGCCGAACTGGAGGTCTCGTCGGCGCGATATGCTGGTGTCAGGCCCAAACAGAGCCCATAATGCGGTTGACGAGCTCCCAAAGGCGGTGTCCCGGCCTGTTTAGCCGCAACAGTCGGGCCAACGTCAATGGCACTCGCCTGCCGGGGTGGGTGTTGCGAGAAGTGCTGTTCGCCGACATAGAAAGGCCCATCGCCTGAAGGAGAGGCTTCCTGGGGAAGCTTGTTAACGGGTCGATAGTTCACACTCCCTGGGGCGTATACCGTTGGACAAGCATACGAACCTACGCTGCCTGACAATTTGGACAGAGGCAAGATAGCTTCATCGTCTAATATGACATTTGGCTCCTTCCCAGCGTTCAAAGCTGCCCGAGACAATCTCCGCATGCGAGCTTTCTGGGACAATCCTACTTCGGTGCCATTTGGGTTGCCGTCATTTTCTTCGTATGCTTAATACTGACTTCTCGCAACGCAACATTCACGTAGCCGACACGACGACCCAGGAAGCGACTTTTTCTTCGCGGCTGGAACTATTAATCAATATCCCCTGCCTACTTCCATCGTTGATTTTGATGTTCGCCCTGGTAGTCTTGCCTTTTTACCCATGTACGATGTTTCTTTCCTTGCTTCGATGCTGCTAATAATCTTGTAAGCAGTTCATCTTGCAAATTCAATGCCCCAAATATGCTGACATATCAGTCCTAGTATATTTCAGATTCTGTCCTTGAATCCTGCCCCCCTATATTCCGCACCATCTGTTCGACGAAATTACTTTGCCCCGAATCACGACACATTTATGGCTCTTTGTCTTCTCCGGATCCGCTACCTAGTGGGTTCCTTAAAGCATCTATTTAGCTGTGAATGTGGAGCGGAGGGCATGCACCCAACATGGATGGAAGAGGTGCAGGCGATCCTTAGATAGCAGTGTGTGCAGATGGAGACGGGCATTTGCAGGGAACACAGGTGATGTGATAAGTGCCGGGAACGTTAGACAACACACAACCAGCTAAGTCATGCGTGCTTCCGCAAACATAGGCATATGGGAGTAAAGTCCCGACACATAAAGCAGCAATGTTCATGGCAGATTTAACGTTGTGTGTCCTCACTTATAGACTTGGTCACTGGGACGCACTGAAGGAAGTTGCACTAACCCTAACTTGAAAACTGTGACGCTCAAATCAGGGAGCATTTCGCTTTTTTAGCAAAAATTGTCTGAACTACAGGCAAGAGTCTCGACTTCCTGCCCCTTCTCACTCCCCACCTCAGAGAGCTGGCGACGCTAATGATTTTACCACACAATCTGATGCAAGGCCTCTGCAGTGCATCGCGACAATTTCTCTTAGCTCTCTTGTAAATTTGCACCCTATCCTAACCACGCGTTTATTCGCGGTATTTATTCCCTTATTATTAATTTAGTCGTGGTATATATATTATGATTATTCATTCATGTGCCATTGAAGTTATGCAATCATATGCTGTTTTCTCCGCGTTGTCTTTTTGCATTGTATTTGTGTGTTATACTACAATGCATTTTGCTTGCTTTTCAGGAAGGTCCATTTACATTCACGTACCAAGGACTTGGATTGTGTGACGTCATCCAATGGTGGGCATTGGAAAACGGTCGGGCAGATTCTCCTGACCACGGGGACGAAGGCACAGCCCATTGTCATTCCTTTGTGCTTAAACAATCGCAACATTTTTGTCATTTTTTCCAGTAGAAAGCATGCAGAAGTATTCATTTCTGTGAATTGCAGAACATAATCTTTGGTCCAAAAATGAACTGCTCACTCGTTAGCTGAGAGCGAAGAAGATTTTGCATGACGTTATGACATTAACTAGCTTGTCAATTGATACTTGACCAGGAAATCAAGAGCCTACGAATGTCAAATGAGAACATAAATGTGTTCCAGGTTCAACTGTGCGAGGGATAAATGAAATACTGGAACCTCAAACTGAATTACACCGAAGACGATCGAGTGAAATCCCAAGAAGCATCGGGGAGAGGGCAAATCTATACGTTCGAAATACGGATGGGAACATGTCCCCACCCACCACGGCATAAATTAGGACCGAAAATTAAAAGTCACCGAAATATGACGCTTACATGACAATGTGTTCATTTATTCCGGTGCACTAGGGAGCAGAGTCTGAACATTAGCTTGGAGAACTGGAATATGTATCAGATGCATTTCACCAAACGTTTTGAGGGGCGCAGTTTGTGTTTAGACACGCGCCACAGAACAGCGGAGCGAGGGACCAACCATAGCTGAGTGTAGTACAATATTGCCAGCCCGGCACCTACCTTTGACGGCTTTCAGCTGGCTTCCCATCATCTGCTTCGCGACAAAGGCGGCCATCTTGACGATTCGTCGTGCCCCGTCGCACTCCAACTGTAAAGAAATGACGCACTCTTCAAGCCTTGAAAAAGCGGGCTAAAAGCCATGTCTCACGACTGATCTGTGCTGACAATGGGAGCTGCGCTGGCTGACGCGGCCAAGAAAGGTTTCCACAGCAGCGGCCACCGCTGCTATCAGCCAAAACATTTGCACGAGGTGCATACATATCCAAACGACACATAAACTGTTCCAATGCACTCCTCTCAAGCAGTAGAGGCAAAATAACATTCAAATGCAATGCAACGAGTTCAGAGCAATGGTTCTCACTTCCAGCAGCACAAATGCCCTCATCTGGAGCACTTCATTACTTGCTTCAGAGAATCCACGTGCCATATTCATAATGAATTAAGGCGGTCATGGTGAAGGTTATTTATTCAGACAACTATGTATTTTAAAGTGGTACTTTCGGAAAAATGTTCATACATACTTCCTTCGTCAGCTTTGGTGAAATATTGCCCAGAACGTATAATCGACATGTTGCATGTTTGTCGATAGCTTTCTGGAAAATGTTTGTGCCAAGTCTGACGCAAAAGATAAAAATAACTCCAAAAGCTACCAGTTTAAAATGCAGAACTGGCTGAATCAGGGGCGCAACTGGGATAATATGACATTAATATAATATACCACTAGGGGCCCCGTCTACACCAAAAATTAAAAAGTCCCCGAATTCCGAACACTATTTAGACCGTGGGGGCCATGTTCATGTTTTTAATGTGGCAATTTGTTTTTCTCTCCTGCTAGTTGGCCGATGATTCCAGGCATCCATTGGCGGCTCAGCCGACTGACTCCTGTGGAGGACGAGAACACTGGTGTGGGAAACAGGAAGCCCCTGGTGCGGAAGAAATAGCCGACGGGGACATTTTTTGCAATCAATGCTCCAAGGTCTCATGCAAAAACAGAAGCGTGTTGTCATGAATTATGTGGTATGTTAGCAATGGAGCAAATAGCCGGAAACCTACCTACCTCCCTGATTGGTTCCCACAGTCATGGACGAGATGCATTTTCGCTCGATCTTTCCATGCATCGCCATGGATGTAATGCTAAATTTGACTAGATGTGTGGGGTCAGCGTACCCCGCACCCCGCAAGATGGAGCCACCCATGCAGTACTCTACTAGCAATGGCGCGCCATGGGTTGATGCAGACTTGATCTATATTTAGATCACCGGTACCAATGACCCATAAAAAGAATAATATGACACATTTTCCATGACCGCAAAATGAAAGTTGGGCTGCCAGAGCGTAACATGATGGGGAACCACACTCATGGCATTCTGTCATGAATCCCACGGACAGCCAAAGATCTATATTTATAGCAGGCGTGGACTGTATAACTGAATTATGAAAGAGAGCGATCAAAGGTAGTCACGTTTCAGTTTATATTCCCATTACCATGTCCCACAATCGCCTACCATGCATGTGGGTCACTTGTATATTTCACTGCACTGAAGACAATGGCTGCCGCAAGAATTAATGGCAGTGATTGTGAACGCCAAAGACTGGTTCCGAATATGGCATTGCTTGCCATGTACGACATCAGCGGCGACTTCTCTAGGCCAGATCACATTAAAGTGATTAACTTCTGAGCCACGGTATACTGTGATGGGAGGCATAGGTGTTCATCTAGTGATACCTTAAAAAATTGCTAACATGGTTTAAGCTCTTATATTCTAAATCTTATCTCACATATTTTACATACATCGCATAGGGCAAACGTTTTGAGTGCTGTACAGCTTAACAATGACTTGAAAAAGGAGGCCAAAAGGTGCAAATATTTAACCACCCCTATGATTCTTCGACGATAACTTTCCATAAAAAAACCTGTGCCCACAGAGTGACGGAGGATTTGCCGATAGCTTGTGGTGGTGGAATTGAGCTTTAGGGCGCGTCGACTGCAATCGTCATTTTGCGCCCATAACACTACCTATGCTCTTGTTAAGTGAAGGGTCTGAACACGTATCAGAGTTCTTATGCTGGCCAGTATATGATGTCAAAGTTAACTTTTTGCAAGAATACAAAAATGTCACCTGATGCAACGATCTGAGAGTCATCGGCCAGCATTTGTCGCAATGTCATCTAAATACTTTGATCACCAGGATGCCTGCGGCGTGTAGATTCCAGTGCAGGACAGCCAACGAGTACGTGGTATGCTGTGAGTGGAGCAGAACATCGTGCGCACAGAGGACGGCCACTTGCCGTCAGCAAATGTCTATGTGTCGCTAGCGTATCCGAAGACGGCACAGCGCAACTTCCTCTTCTCCTTTGTGTGCGGAATGATGACTTCCACGTTCCGAGCACTGGTTTTACAAGCTTCAGTTTACTGGTTTTCATGGTCCAAGCGTACAGCCATTTTCGATAAACCAGGGATGATATAACTGGTTTGAAGTCTCCAGGGGGAAGAGCCAGGCGCGTCTTGCGGCTACCGTCTGCAGCCCTTTTTGCCGACAGATCGGCGGCATCGCTACCAGCCAGGCCTATGTGGCTTGGGATCCACATGAAAATTATGTAAACTCCTCCGTCATGAAGAGCGTTCAAGGCTGTCGTAATATCATGCAAGTCATGGTGGTCGTGACTGAATGCTTTCAGAGCCAATAGGCTACTCAACGAGTCGGTGAGAATAAAATATATTTTGTCCAGTATTGTATTGCCATGCTGAATAAAAAGAACAGTCTGTAGAATAGCATAGAGTTCAGCGGTAAAAATTGATGAGTGATTGGGAAGTTCAAATGATTCGATATGTAAGTGATATACAAACGTACATCCTACGCCGTTGCTGAATCTTCATCCGTCCGTGTAGATAGGCACTGTGTCTGTATATGAATGGATTATTTTTAATGCTATCATACGGGGTCTGTGGCGCTAATATCAGCCTTCCGGGTATTACTCAGTGAGAGATCAATGGTGAACTCAATCCGACGCCAAGGTGGTGTAGCTGGGACGTTGAGCTGTGCTATGTATTTCGGCTTCATTTGGCATTCGCAAAGAGAGTGGGCAAGATGCAGATTTAATGGCAACAGCGAACTTCTGGCATTCGGACGTGTTACAGGTAGAGTAATAGAGAATGCCCATTTGTACGTCAGATGTCATGGATTTTGGGCAAGCTTACAGGCGTATCTTAGTCCTAGCATTTCACGTCGTAGTGATAGGGGAGACTCGTCAGTCTCAACAAGGACGCTGTCGGTTGGCGATATTCGTAATGCGCCTGTAGCAACGCGTGAGCGTATATAAAACTTCCATAGTAAATCCGTGAGCGAATCAGAGCACAATACATGAGGAGTAAAACAGTTTCATCGGCTCCATATGAGCATCGAGAAACGACTTCCAAAACCTGCAACCCATTGGTACAACTCTCCTTCAGCCATGCGATGTGATTCTTAAAAGTGTTTCGTTTGTCTATAGGTATCCCCAAGAGTCTGACCGACGATTGAAAAGATTCAGGTCGCCCAGGGATGCTAAAGACAGGATCTGAGCATTGCCTGCTGCTACAGAAGTGGATGGCTGCCGTTTTCGTCGAAGAGAAGCTGAAGCCTGTAGTGTGGCACCACTTTTTTAATTTCCCGAGAGCTAACTGAAGTTGTCTTTGCACGCTGGGAAGACTACGGGAGCAGCACCACATGGAAAAGTCGTCCACGAAGAAAGCCCGTCCTTTATGTCATCTATGTCAGTTATGTAATTTATGGAAAGGGCGAATAGTATTACACGTAGGACACTTCCTTGTGGCACACCATCTGCTTGCCGATAGCTTGTCGGGGATCCTTTCTGCGCCTTTTGTCGACTTTTCTAAGGTTGTGTCTAGTCACTGATCTATCACGCAATGAACAAAGTAACCTTCCGCGTCCATTTTACCCAAGAGAAGTACTAGAAATTGAGCAAAATTATCAAAGCTCCGAAGATAGGGTCACAACATTGATCTGGCCTGGTTCCTTCGGCACGTGGCAAAATGCGTCACTGGAATGTCACTGAAAAGAGCACACTGGCATGCACTCGATATCCAACTCAGCAGTAACTTGAACAAAATTTTCGAAATTAATTACTTTTCTCCAGATATTCTAGATTTGACTTCGTCTCCGAAGTCAGCCAATGTTCCCATGGAGTCATCTCGTGTCAATCGTACGTTCTCGTCACAAACTACAAGCTGGTTGGCGTTCCTCTAGCGTTTCCGTCATGAATTCGTAAGGGGATGGGCGTTGCGTCAAACCTCAAACCCCCTATGCCCGTTGAAGCTGGCAAAATAACGAATGCTGTTTAGGGATCTGTTTACGGTGCCTAAGATTTTATCGCGAAAGGAAAAGAATTGCGGCGAGCCGCGGCGCAAAATTTTCAGTACGTTTTCATGTTTTTGCGTCTGATGTGAAGCTTTCAACCTCAGTACATGTAAGGTCGCTGGCCTAACTCAGCTCGAAGAGGGACGCTGCATTTATTTGTGGCTCTCGACGCGAATTCTTTGGGGAAACGGATCATTTTTTGGCACACAACGCGAAATTGGTGATTCCGGCGCGATTTTTGTTTAGCTCTGACTCGAGTTCCCGGTGCCCCGTCGTACTTAGTTTGAGTCACGCCTTGACTTTTATAACCCTAAGGCGATTTTTGGAAGTCCTGGAACAATATTCGGGCTTCTGTACGAACTCTCGGAACACTGTTTATTCCGGGGCCTGGAAGCCAATTTATTTGAGGGCCGCGATACGATTTTTGTGTCTTTAACGCGAATTTCACTCCTCTATCTTTATTCAGGGCACCGATCATTTCTTTAGTTCCCAACGATACTTTTTAGAACCACAGCACGATTTTCGGAGGACCCCTGCATTTATGTGGAGCCCTCGACGCAGATTTTTCAGGTCCGGAGATGACGTTTTTTAACATCCAGCGCGATATTTCGAAATTTGGCGCGATCTTTTTGGGGGTCGCGAAACGAATTGCCGGGGTTCCGCTATATGTAGCTCGGGCCACGACGGAAGTTGTGTGACTCCACCGCGATTCGTGGGAGCCTCGGCATGATTCTCGGTTCTCCGAGGTATTTTTGGGAGCCTTGTTATTATTTCTTGCCTTGGACACCAATTTTATGGGACCCAAAGTAAATTTTCAGGCCCAAGAGCAATTTTAGAAACCACAGTGATATTTTGGGAACCACAGTGTGATTTAGGAAGCTTTGCTCGAGCTTTCTGGGTCCATCTGCCTTTTAATTGGTTTCCTGACGGATGTTTTTTAGGGTCCGACTGGAATTTTGGGGCATAAGCCGGATGTTGTGGAATTCCCGGTGTCATTTTTCGGCCTCGGCGAGAGTTTTCTGGGACCCGCTGTGCTCATTTTGCCCCCCGATCGACCGTCAATCCGTCATTTAGAGTGAGTATGGAGTGTGCTGGAATGTGCTGGAATGAAAATGTGCTGGAGTGTTAACACGCGCCCTGGAGGGGGTGGGGGCGAAATCCGCCCACCCCTCCGGTTTTTCGTTGATAACTGCCGATTTTACCGGCCGATATACGCCATTTTTTGTGTACCTGCTTAGATATGAACGGCACGTTGCATAAAGAACGAAAAACGAAATCTACCGAAAATGTCTGAGTTAGGGGTCGGTAAAGTCAAAATATTTTATCGGCGCCAGACCACAAATATCGGCGCTGATGCGCTTCCAGTATATTGGCAAAAGGGACGTATTCTTGGCAACACAAGCGACTTGTTTGATGCATATTGTTATGCTACATTATTTCAAAGTCATGTTAGGTCACCGAGTTCAAGTCAGGTCAAGTTCATGACAGGTTAACACACGCTCTACCGGGGTGGAGGGCGAAATCCGTCCACCCCTCCGATATTTCGTACACAACTCCATATTGTACCTACCGATATACGCAATTTTTTTCCGTACCTTCTTCGAAATGACCGGCGCACTGGTTAAAATAAGAAAAATGAAAATCTGCCGAAAAGTTTTTAAGTTGTGGTCCGTTAAATTTTTAAAAAATCGCAGCGCCAGATCACAAAAATCGGAGCTGACGCGCTTCCCGTATATTCACAAAATGGAAGTGTTCTTGACAACACTAAGCGACTTGTTTGATGCATATTGTTATGCTATACAACTTAAAAGTCATGTTGGGTCGCCGAGGTTATCAGGACAGGCTAATGGAACCAAACTTGGTCAACTGGAATGTTGTCATAAATGGAAATGACTGTCAAGCGATTGATATCACTTTGGATGTTACTCCCTAAACATCCGGAAATCTAACTGTTTTTCACTGTGTGCCTAAGCGTTTCTATACTTTATTCATGTACTTCACTCCTTTCTTTGCGAATCCGATTGTGAGAGCCGCCCAACGGAGCAGTCAGGTGGGCAGCCCGGTTCCGGTAACTAGAGCAGGTAATGACCTGATACAGTGCTCCTATATAGGTGACCTAAGGTCAAATGGCGGATCTGGCATATATGTTGCATCATTAGTAATGTCCAAAACATCATTAATGACAATTTTGGAGCATTTAAAGACAATCACAGCAATCCATAACAACATAACAAGCCAAGCCACGCAAAACCAGAAAATGTTGCTATTTTGACCTCATTTGACCGTGAAGATATTGACCTAAGGTCACCAAATAGAGTTAACTATCGTTGCCTACTTGCACACAATAGAGTTAACTATCGTGCCCATCATCCCTGTGAATTTCGTTGCTCTAGCCTTAATGAGAGCCGAGATCTTAGGGTGGGCGGAATCCCCCCCCCCCTCCAGTGCGCGAAAGTTTCAGAGGCCCTCCAGGGCGCGTGTTATGGAATGATAGACAATCGAAGTGGAAATGAACTTTTCCAAAATATGCTCCAGGGTTACGGTCGCAGATTTGCCTTGTTTTTAAGGAATCGCCCCAATGACTGAGCTTCTTGGTGGGAGCGTGTTGAGTGACGTTTCAATATCGATACTTGTCTCGCTCGTTTGCCATAGAACTACACGATATTTATGCTTTAGACGTATTATCCTGTCGAACTACACTGTCGAAGCCGGGTGTATTGCAAAGGATTTTCTGGAATCCCGAATTAGCGTACCGTATTTGAGAACTTAGCAGGCAGGATCATAGTCTCAGTAGGGAGTTGAATCTAAATATGACCTACCAATATTACCAACGCCTGCCTTGACTGTCAAGCGATTCAAGTGGTAAGGCATAACATGCTCCAAGTCTCAAATATCACACAGTATCAGTGGGTCAAAGACGCCAATGGACAAATCAGTTGTGATGTTTAGCATCGATTTATACGAAATGACGATATTCCAGATCAGTTAAAGTGGCCACAGCGCACATACCAGTTACTATGCCGACGCTACGCACATCATGACGGGGAATCGATGCTGAGCGTGGCAGGCAGGACGCAAAATGTGAAATAGCAAAACAAAATTGTTGCTATACGTTGATGCTGGTGTCACGTATTTCACCAATGAAGTAATTGACAAGAAGTGTGCACTTCAAAGTGCGGTACGTATTATACAAACACCTAAACCCGACACAGAATCGCACACCGAACGCAGGCAGCAGCGCGGGGCATGACTTAGAGACCGGATCACCACTACCGGCGTTCGTCAGGGATGGTGCCTGACGCCACGTCACGGCGGACGTCAGGACTGACGTGCGCCGTGCCCGTCTGGGAGATGACGTGCCCGTCTGGGAAGTCCAGCCATTCGCCTCCAAAAATAGTGCAGCCTCTCAGCGCCATTACCTTGCGTGCTCTAGCATGCGCATTCACCACTTTTTACATTGTTTCCATGGCGCGTATCAGCATTGTGAGAAGTATCACGCTCAGATTATTTTAATTGCGAGATACGGCATCTAATTATAAGCATTAACGGCAATTGTGAGGTGGGGTCATGTAAGTGCATGGACACGGTTGCGTGTTTATCGATACAATATGGAATGGCAGGTGGGTAATGATTGATACACGATGGAATGGCCAGGAGATAACGATTGATGCCCGACGGAATGGTCAGGGGCCAACAATTGATGCTCGAAGGAATGGCCAGGGGTAATGATCGATACATGATGGAATGGCCAGGGGGTAATGATTGATGCTCGACGGAATGTCCAGGAACATCCATTCATCATCTTTTATCTGGATGAAATCAGTAATGAAACATATTAGCGTCAATAACAATTGGATGCAATATTAGTTAAATCAATAATTATACGTTCTACGTCGCGCATAGCCCAGGCATTCTGACGGGATGTTTTTTCCAGTTAACACGGCAGAAATGTAGCCTGTGCTTAACTACGGGAATACAATTTCCCCAGAATCAACTTACACCGGGCGAAACCAGCTAGCCAAGGAATAGCGCTGCCAGCAAGTCTCATTAAGCTTGCCAAAGATCACAAGCGAATTGAAATACACTTGGACATTTACAAAGTGGCTGAGTAGTTACTGGTGATGTGGACTAATTGGATCATTTCTAATAAGCCTGCATATTTGCATACATGCATGTTCGATAGGATGTTCGTTCACCTCATTACTGCGCATCACTATGCATTGGTAGTGAGTTAAGTGGAGAAGGACTGCATAGCAGCAAGGGTTGCTGGGGGGGGGGGGCTACACCATGGGAGATGATTGTGCCTACCCGGGAGATGATTGTGCCTCCCACCCTGCCTACCCGGCGGTTGGCAGGGTGGAAGATGATCGTGACGGCAGCCACACTGAGGGATTACCAGCCATCTACTTCTGACTAGGCATGGCTGAGACATTGCGCCTGCACTACTGCGATCGGTATGCACCGAAACCGTGGTCAGGCAGAATCCAGAAATCTATCAGCGTCAGGTTTCGAAAATCTGTTTGTGTTTGAGTCTAGCTCCAAGGAGCGTGATGAGATATAGGGTCAAGCGGGCATGACGATCAAATACAAATTTTCAGAGGCTTAGTGGGCTCAGATTTCATTGATTATCACCGACCATCCAGCAACATGACTTGCTATCCTTGTCTGGTTTTAAGAAAAGGCCGAAGGGCTAACAAAGCTGTTGCGTACAAATACGTGTGTAAGTTGTGCCCAGGAGAGAGCAAGCGGTCTGTGCAACTGCGGTTCAATAAACATTTGCGTAGCTTCCGCAACAGAACCGTTGATGCACCACAAAGCGATCATATTCGATTGCGTCACCCTCATTGTACTGAAGCTGAACTTCTTGGCATACACATTTTACAAGAGTAGAAGAGGCATGTGGACATGCAAACATGTAAGTCAATATGCATCAGGAATAGGAAACGCGACTCCGAATAGTAATGTAGCATCTAGGTCTTTGTTGTGATGGTGAAATCCTTCACAGGACGGTGAGATATTGCGAGGCCACATGCTATGTTAAGAGGGCAACATAGCTTGCTGAGTTTGCTTTTTCGAATGCCGGTGTGAAACAATGTTGATCACGTGCCGATTTGCTGAATTTGAAGGTGAACTTTGCACGGTTGACACGTGATTCTGATGAAGCTTGCATGATAGGTTAATTGCAATACCTACGCACATAGTGCAAAAAAAGAAAGTAATCAGAAAGAACACAACACCACTAGTAAAATTTGGAAACGTTTTTTTCCACTTCGAGGTCATATTAAATGTCATCTTTGAAAGGAAAAGTATTGCCATGATTAGACCTATCGAATTCAATGTTGGCAATGATTACGTGCCGTCGTTGGCAGCCACCGTGGGCCTCGGCTCCAACGTTATATTTTAGAGACGCTTGAATTTCTAAAAAGGGTCTTCTAAAAAAGAACACCAAGGTAATATGCAGCTCGTGAATGTAGCGACATGAGCAGCGGGAGGTGATTCATTTGACGGTCTCGGACGCAACTGATCTCGTATAAGCCGGTGACTTTTGGCTTTGATGTCATGGTAGATTGATTGTGTTCGCCAGGTGCAAATGCAGGGACCATCTTCACTTGGCATTCCCACGAAGTGCCCTCTCATCATCAGATTATTACCACGTGCTTAGACTTTGTTTTATTGAGACGCACTGGCCAGGCCCAGCTGACCTGATCGTAGCATTGTCTTTCCCCATGTATTAAGTTAATGGGTTTTTTATGGTCGCCCACGTTTCAGATGTAGTATCTTGCTTGGCTATAAATATTCCTATAAATCAGGACAACCAACACAAGGACGACTCGTGGGGAAGACCTGAACGCCATGAAGTACAAATACACGATCAGTACAATTTGCACTCTTTTCGTTTGTTTTCCTTTGCGAATCGGCCACTAAAAGTTGGTGGTAAGAAATACGACCCTGGGAAAGTGTGGACAGATAGCAAGCTCGTAGCTCACACAGCCTTAAACTCAGCCAGTTCCTGAAGCTGAAAATGTTAGGGAGAGTACTGCATTAATGGAAGCAGACTCATACCGAAGAACTCAGGCAGAAGATACATAGCAGATGCATATATCTTCCACAAAAGCATGACCGCATCATACATCACTCATATATCAGCACATTCTTGCATGATGTCACAACTCGCAACCACTGCTGCACTCTGGAGTAGAACAGATGGAAAAACTAATTGAATTGTACTAACCATATTGCATGTTCAATTTTAATTTGATGTGAATACTTCCACACATCTATGTCGATACCGTATTTGATAGCTCTTGCTTTTGTCTTGGGACCTCTTCCAATACTGGGAAATATTGGGATAAGCTAGTGGACAATGGAAAATACTTATATATCTGCAGGATTTGGGTGCGAGAATGCAATGACTTATCCTGTGTATGCAGCCAGGGATGTATTGAATCTCGGTCTCTATTGTTTATCGGCTCAGGTTCCAGTGTATTTTAATTGTGCAACGCATATGCTTCTTTGCAGCATTCATTCTTAAGCATAGGTTTCATTTGTCCATGACATATGAGTATATTATTATAATTCACCTGTAATGAATAAGGCAGTTGTCATCGTAAATGACACTAATGAAACAAATGCAGAACAATAAAGAAGCGAAAAACATAGATATATTGCCTTTTGACAAACAAGCTTGAGAAAGAGGGTGAGTCACCTGGAATAAAATGTCTCATTTCGGAAATGAAACCCAAAACTTTGGATGTAGGCATTAGCAACTACGTACTAGGGACAGGGATGTAACTCTGTATGCTTTTGAGAGGGCACTCCCTCCTCAAATGTTGGCTTTGCCATCCAAATTATTTTTTTAACATTTAGCACGGGATCCTTTGTAGTATGCCCTCACCCAATCCATTGTAGTATGGGCAGGCCCAATCTATTTGGGCCTACCCTTTGCCTTGATGTATTGTGCCCTCCCAATAGTATTCATAAACCTGTACCTGTGACAAGGAATGTATGAAAAGGGAAGATGTGAGGGTTTTGAGGTATCGTCCCTGCATCATAGGACAAGAAAAATTGAAGGAGGAGAAGGGAAACAACGCTGAACAGGTGAAGGTCAAGCAAACATGCCGGGGCGTAAGGCCGCTTGGACTCTTGAGCTCGTTCGTGCTTTGTTGCCAGAAATGCTTTGTGTTGTTCGGCGAGCATAACGGACTCCATCAGTGGCACAATTAGCATATTCTTAAGGCAAAAAAAACATACCATGAAACAGAAACCGCTTTAGGTGCGCGAAGCACGTCGAAAATTCATGGTTTTGCGTGGTGAAAATGTTAGAATACCTACTTTGACCTAGTGCATTTTTGGTTCCTAGGTGGTGGTGGTGGCTATCAGTTTTAGGACACGTCGACCGTTGAGTCATGTAGCGTCGCCAATCTCTCACGTCGATTGGCCGCGGGCGAAGAGTAGCGACAGGGTCCCTAGGTGGGAGGAAGCCCGAGTCCCCGGCACCCTTAGCCGCGCCTCTGAATGTCAATCAGATATGTGACTGCGACTGAATTATGGAGCATAGCGTGATATACACATACACTTTGACTTGAATCCAAATGTTTTGTATTCATATTTGCAAAGTTGGCAGTGTAGTGTGACGAGGTCGGAGGCGGGGTCGGTTTGGGGGATATGGAGTGGGGGGATAAGTTTCGGTAGTGCTGACCGGGCTTGCCATCCCACGTTTTTGAGAGCATGTGTAGAGCGGCGAAGTCCGGGAGGTAGGTCCGGGGGTGAATTAAGTGAGGATTGTGTAGTTTACTCTAGAATGGGGTGATTGGTTATTCCTGACAAGGGGTGGGGTGATCGCCTCCGTCTTGTAGGATGTTGTCTTGATTGTCTTCGGTCTTGTACTCGCTGTGGTGGTCTTCGTCGCTTTGTCTTGTAGTGTGCAAGTGATGCAATCGGCCCGGAGTATACTTGTCTGTCATGTCGGCGCCCCGTACTCGTCCACCCTGACACGAATTCACATAGTGAGGCCAAGTTTCGCACCGTCACCACTTCCATTCGTGAGTGAACCTAGCTTGATCGTGGCGCTAGGGAAGTCTAGGGAAACCGTGTGGTTGGAGAGAGGGGGACATAAGGGTCATGGGTCGACATAGGAGTTGGAATGCGTCCGTCACCGGCCGTCGTCCAGCTTCTGGGTCCTCTTATGTACTGGAATCCTTCTTATTTCCATCCATTCCTCCACCAGCAATGCTCTCACGGTTCACCGGGCTTACAATTTGCGGACCTAGGTAATTATCCTTTGTCAACATTTTGATAACGATGGGTTTTTGACAGCTGCATGCACACATTGGGCCCCGAACAGCCCCCACTGGTCCTTCATTACCCCTAGCTCGGTCATGCAAACTCACATTCATTTAATTTCATTCAGAACGGTCGCTCCATTAATACAAACTGTATGTGTTTGACCCGCGACTTCTTACCCTGCGGTGGTATGTGAACATTCAGGGAGTCTTACTTTCTCAGATCGTTGCTTAGGGCTTCTAACTCAAAGTTAAATGTGAATTACCCGTGCTTAAGTCCACAACTGTGACTGGCTGATGAGACACTGTTGGTTTTGCACGGTAGACTAGTATTTACGTTACCACCTTCAAGGCTCGATAGCACTGGGCTGGGACATTCCGTTAGATTCTGTTTGGGTCTTATGTCTGGGCTTGGGTATTAATGGCCGGCATACCTAACTTTAAATCAGTCGATGCCCTGACGGGACTTGCACGCTGAAACGTGCGATCGGCAGAAGCACTCACGGGTGGTCCTGGGCCACAAATCGGTAAGTGTGTTCCTCCAATCGTCTTTCTAGCCTATCATGCCCGGGGTCATGTAGGGAGACCCACACGATCCCCTGCCTGTCCTATCCTTGCGGACTTGTGGAACGCCAAACTTCATCTTCCCCGCCTGTGATACAACCAAGAGGCCCAGGCCTGCGTGGTCAACTGAGACGGGGTAGGAAACCGACCTGGCCGTTTTTGGCTATGCTACCTAAAGCTGTGCGCACAGCGTTTCATCCAGAACCAAAATTGGGTGCCGCTGCTCGCAAGCTTACCCATCGACCCCGTCGGGTCTGACCACCCTCAGGATGCCCTTCCGTGCTCTGGGACCACCAGGCCGGAGGGATTTGCGGCCCATGAATACTCAAGTTATCCAGCTGCACTGTGAATTGTCCAGTCTTTCCGGCACGCTTTACCAGTGGTTCAACCAACAGTGTTTCGTTATTTCTCGTCTTGGATCAGCCATCCTCATTCTCCTCCGAAGAAAAGAAGGTAGAGGCTATTCGTGACTCACGTTTGGTGCCCATGAAATTTATCGGCCATGGAAGGGCGGCTTGCAAACCGTCTCCTCGCTACGTGTGTAAATCGTCTCATGTTATCCGCCACAGTCGGTAATCGGGCCCGTCCTGCCCTGTCTTGCCGGCTAGCTTTACATTAAGCAATGGACGAACCCAAAATTAGTTCACTATCTAATTCCTAATCACGCTTAGTATATTTCATGAGGTAATGGTCAGCGCTCTGGACATTCCTTAATGCTTGGGGTTTTGGACCTCCAAATTGTAATCAGGCAGTCAACATCCAAGGGGAGAATCGAATTCAGATCTCGGTGCAGGGTGTATCGCAACTGTTTTACCAAGAGACGGGATGAGAGAGAAAGAGGGAGAGAGAGAAAGAGAGAGAGAGAGAGAGAGAGAGAGAGAGAGAGAGAGAGAGAGAGAGAGAGAGAGAGAGAGAGAGAGAGAGAGAGACGCAAATACAAATACGCAGAGAGGCAGAGACCGGTAATATGTCCACTTTGGTCATTCGTACAGTTTATCCGCAGAGTGACGCGGGGCTAACAGATATCTGCGGTATTTTTATCCCACGGAAAGAATGGATGGTTAATTAGCACGGGTTGTGACAGATTTGTGTTCCTTTCGCATCCTTTCGAGACCAGGTGGGTCTCCTGTTTTCCAACCCTCCTTTGGACGTGAATGAAGGTATACTCATGGTAGCATGCACTTTTCCAAGTTATATGTTTCACAGGCGCGGTCAATGAATAGAGAAAGAAACCTGACCTATCCTACCACCTTGTAATCTAGGAAACCTTACCTACCACATGACAATCCTCCCCACCCTCTTTTCGTAATCTTCCCCACATTTGTTCATTGGGTTACCTTCCCGATCCGGGGCCGAATCCTTGCGCTTCACTCACACACTTTCACTCCCATCCATTTACCCTCAGCTGGCTTCAACGGCTCCCTCCCATTCCTCTGATCTCCCACACCAGGGATGATTTTATCCTCCCTCCGCTGACCGGGGTCATACCAATTTGACGTCACCAGTGACGGGCGGGTCAAATCACGGACATTGTTGCATGGTGCATCGCCAAGGTTCACTCACATGTCAGGAGTAGCTGTGGCGCGAGGGTTCCGTCACCGCACCGGCATTATCTCTGCACAGCTCACGACCGACTCCAAACGACTTCGTACAATGTCGTCTTCCTGGCCGTCCCACCAAATGTTCTCCTTTTAATCCTCCGTTAGCCGAGGGTGTAAGTTGCTCGTCTCACAATCGAACGGTTGTGGGTTCGAGTCTCTCCTGTCGCTACTCTTCGCTCGCGACCAATCGGCGTGAGAGATTGGCGATGCTACATGACTCAACGGTCGATGTGTCGCAAAACCAATGACCAACTAATTGAATCCTCCGTTGAATATCGTGCCAACTGCCTGTCCGAGCGGGTTACACCGCTCACGATGGGTGCGCCCGGTGTCGTCGCCCGACCAGAATGGGCTTGTTTGTTCCGTCACGGTCTAGGGGGCTTCCCGTAGCTTTCAGTTTCGGACGGCTGTGGCGAGCCGTCCGACAGGCTGGCCCGGTCCGCGGCCGTACAAACGCCGTATTAGAAAATGTAAGACATTTTCATTAGAAAATGAAAATGTCTTACAGCGGCAATGAAATGAAAATGTCTTACAGCGGCAGCGGGCAAAACAAAAACGCGCGTGAGTAGGGTACAAGAAAACCTGAGCAGTCGGCAAGAAAGCAGTCACGTGCAAGCTTTGTTTATTGGCATTTTCGATTGAGTTATGAATACGGTCATGCACGGGAAAAACATTCCTGCTGTCGCCGCGAAAGCAATGGTTTAAAACGTCGGGTGTTTAAAACTCCGGACTTCGTGTCTAACAGGCACTCAGTTCTAAAACGTCGGTTTTTTTGGCATCACTTTTCGTGACCCTGGGAAGGAATATATACATACGTTCAGTTGCAAATTGCAGATATAAATCCTGGATCATTATTTGTATTAATAGGCATTTAATATTGAAACAAATTAGCCATAGCTAATGGCCATGTGTAAGGAACAAATTTGTGTCTATGAGTTTTTTTGTTTGTTCGTGTACCATAAAGGGAACTTTAAAATGTTGTTGTTGAGGAGTAATATATTCGCAGGGTATGCATAATGTATTATATAATGATTAATTCTTAATCTGCATTCTTCTCAGTTTAATACAACGAAAAATGGCTCTTAAGTGCTCCTGGGTTTTAGACATTGCGTGAGACGAAATGTACGACCCTCAAGATACCAGGAGGTGCTGAGTTTACATAAAAAGTAACGTTAGGGATTATGCTATATTACTCAACGTTTCGGCCAGGGGCCGTCGTCAGGAGTGATTCCTGACGATCACTATCACTGCGTCTAATCCATGGACGTCACTTTATGAATTGGCTGAGGAGCCGAATGACCAAAGCTGCTCAAAGAACATTTGTATCTAATGTATGCCCATAGGTCCAATGGATAAGCTTCAGCCAGATTGGGGGTGGGGGTAGAGGTGGAGGAATTCAATGATTGAAGAGACCTCTACCCTTAGCATATCCAAAGTGACATCCCTGTCTGCTTTAGTGGAATAATTGCTAGCCTATGTCACAGCAAAGTAATTTAAACGTGGATATAAGAATAATAGTGCATGGTCATTGTATGTGTCCGTTAATGCCTACAATTGACAAAAGCATCGAAATAGTGACGACATTATTCCAAGATTGGTCTAACCGTAGCCTAGCATCCTCATTTTTCCATTTCTATATACTCAAAATGGTAATATTTCGCAAACATTTCTTATTGCATCTTTCAGAATACAACACATTGGGCTCAAAGACACATCCTGGATGGTCAAACTTTTCAGAGGTATTCCCATTGGATCGGACGTGGTTCCACGATCTGACATGACCGGACCCTTACAACCATTTCTGTTTAAGGTCATAACTTACTGAGTAGAAATACCATACTGTCTCACGAGTATTGCGAGAGAATCACTTATTGTTACGATATTTGATGGGCCACTAGGGTAGCTACCTGTTAACTTGTTTCATGTAACGTTGTGTGGAGGAATGGATTCAGAAATTTAAATGTCGGTAGGGACACCAGTTTGGAGGGGTGCCATTTGTCAGGAGGAGCGCTACTATTTGAGATTTTAAGAAGGGTAGGGGAGCGCCCTCGATCGCCCCTAAAGGGGACACTCGAGTGCATTCCCAGTAGCACTTGGGATCCAAAGGTGGCACAGTGTATATTTCCCCGTGCCTCCCCTTGGCCAGCTCCCTTTCGATCCGCCCCTGGCCGCTTGTGCATGATCGTGCGTGCATGCATTTGATCCACGCATGCATTGGATAGGCTCCATACTTCATGGGTGGCCAAGTGCTATCAGTGACTCAACAGGAGAAGGATCTAGGTGTTATTCTAAACACAAAATTGGGGGCATCAGAGAAGACCAAGGAAGCCAGGAAGAAGGCACTGAGAATGCTCGGGGCAATAAATAGGAATGTATCATACAGAAGTGAGGAAGTCATCAGGAAGCTTTACTGTGCATATGTCAGACCACATTTGGAATACTGCATCCAAGCTTGGTCTCCTAGCTATGAAAAAGATTGGTGGCTTTTAGAGAGAGAGAGAGAGAGTACAAAAGAGGGCTACAAATATGGTTAATGGCATAAGCAACCTGGAATATGAGGAAAGATTGAAGAAATTGAATATGTTTTCACTTAGATATAGAAGGCTGAGAGGAGATCTCATCGAGGTCTTTTAATTTGTCCATGGTCTGGAGAGGGTATATCTTGGGGAAATGTTTGACTTGAACAGAAATGATGCAATTAGAGGTCATAAATTCAAAATTAAAGTTAACCACAGCAGAACAAGGTTAAGGCAGACTTTCTTCACCAACAGGGTAGTAGAACACTGGAACCAGCTGCCAGAAAACACTGTCAGTAGCAGCACATTGAACATCTTTAAAAACAGCATAGACAATCATTATAAAAATAGAGGGCTTGCTTTTCAGTATTACAGGGAGGGCTGATTGACAGATTTTGTGGGCAACTGGTTCAGTGTACAGAGTGCATCCAAGAAGGGCCCTTGTGGCTCATAGCTGCACTAATCTTTTATGTCTTTTATGTCTATGTCTTTATGGATCCGCCCCTATGCCCAGTGTATATGATAATGATGAAATCCAATGCAGCTGCCGTCCGTTCGCATGCATTTCCATGCACCATGTGCCTGTATCGTGCTATTTTATGCACCTCGCGAACCACATGCGGTCCGATAAGGGAGCAATCTGTGGCCATCTTCCGCCCAGAACTGGCAGCACTCATCGCACGTCGAACGCTTCAGGCGATAGTGGTCCACAAGCGTGGGAATTCGTCAGATATCGCATCCGACCTGCCGTCTTTTGATGCCTGCCGGCCACGCCAGCCTACCAGTGGCGTATCACGTCGACAGCCGTCTGTTGATGCCTGCCGGCCACGCCAGCCTACCAGTGACGTGTCACGTGAACAGCCGCCTTTTTCATGCCTCCCGATCACGCCACGCTGGCAAAAATCATCATGGGGCTATCAATCATGGGTGTAACCACGGATTCGAAATTGGGGGGGGACAAACCTGGGACGCGGTAAGTGACAGGATAGATGGGCCTAGCCCCACCTCCCCTCAACCCCCCCAAAAAAACATTGGATTTCAGCCACTTCTTTTTCCATGTATTTCAATTTTTTAGATTTACCATTCAGAAAATTATATTTTGCGGGTTATAAATTACACCAAAATTAGCAAGTTTCACTACTTGTCACTACCTATGAACATCTAGCTATATGTTGTATGTGCCAGACCAGATTTCACGATCGCCATAGAGCAAAGCTGTAAATATGTTAAACGTTGCCATCTTGTAGTAGGAACAACATAAAACATTGGACAATGGCATTTTGGTGGCAAATATGAACACGTAACTATCTTTCCCATAATTTCCTGTTTTACCGGGACACATTTCTTTCCAATGACAACCAGGGCGGACAGTGTCCGGCACTGAGTGTATGCGTCCCCGACATAGAAGGTGGTGTCCCTCGGGCCGGGAAAAGGCATTCGTCTGAAAAGGTTCCAGTGTACCCGCTCTATTTTTTGTTCGGCCGGAGGCGCCCCTATGAAATAGAAAGGCACGCCTTGGAAAGAATGGCGACCCTTCGGGAAGGGCTGAGTGCGACCAGCCCCTCAAATTTTGCAGCCAGAGGCACCCCTCTAGGTGCTTTCGCAGTGGTGCCGCTCCAAAGAAATGGCGCCCCTCCAGACAAGTGCCCCCTTAAAATTATTGGATCTACTCCTGATTACAACATTGCTATCTCGCGGTTATGAACTCCGGCTACGGCTAGTTATGAAATTGTACGCATCCACGTGTGACTTCTCTCGCAAATATGACAACTTCCGTTGAACCAATAGGAGGAAAGCGGACAATTGGATAAAAGTTGTATATTTGTATGTCCGAAACAGCAACGTGTCAGCGCAAATTATAAACCAGAGATGCCAGCACCGTCCGAGCAGGTTATGACGGATTTCTTGGGGAACCCCTAGTCATATAGGATACGAATGCCTGCTATCACAACGGCTGCAAAAAAAAATAGATTTGACCCTCCTATTCCTATTACACTCAATCATTGTACACACGCCGGACCTTCGACACATTTGAAATTATTTCGATATCTCAACATTCTGATACTGTATGGCAAGGCACATCGAATGACAACCACACAGCGCAATTTGAGGCCATAGCCACAAAACGCGAGATATCTGGAAATTAGACTATCCTTTGACCTTGCGGCATGATCTGACATGTCCCGGGTAGAAATGTTACTCGAGGGATGCCCACGGGTTATCTCTTGATGCCAAGCATAGGCTGCTTCGGGAGAAAACTAAGAGACGCGGGGCGACCGACGAAATGAGTTTGGCCTTTGGCTTTGCAAATTAATGTGATTTCTGAACAGGTTTCTAGAGTACGACATGGTACGTGGAATGACTCCACTTGATGCGAATTGAAAACATAACGATGAGGCGCGAGGACTTCGAACCATCTAAGCTAACCTTCGGTTTTGTGGTTTGACATTGACATGTCCCGGTTTGAAATGTTACTTGAGGTTCACCGCTGTTATTACTTTGTACCAGATGTGGATAGGTTAGAGCGAAGAAAAAAGTGCGAGGTGACCAAAGAAATCGGTTTGACCTTTGACCTTAGAAACTAATTACATTTGGTAGTATTATAATACGGCACATGTCACGTCGAATGACACACACTTGGTGCAAATTGAACCCATATCGACGAATCGCGAGAACTTCGAAAAATGTGAACTAGCCTTCGACCTATAGGTTTGATCTTGACATATACCGGTTTAAAAATGTGACTCGAAGGTTAACCATGGTCTGTTGCTTGATAGTGGATCTGGGTAGGCTTGAGGAAAAACACAACAAAAATGTGAGACGCCCCAAGGAATCAGCTTCAATTTTGACCCATCGAAAACATTTCGAAAAATCAACCTTTTGCTACTGCACAACAAGACAACACGAATGACACAACACGAATGACACAACACGAATGACACAACACGAATGACATCCATTTTCTGCAAATTGAAACCGTAGCGACGAAACGCAAGGACATCGAAGAACTCAATCAAAACTTTGACATGTCCCGGTTTGAAATGTTACCCCAGTGTTCACCATTGGTTATTGCTTGATACCCGATTTCGATAGGTTTGAGAGAAAACGAAAAAATAGACGACTGAAGGATCAGCTTGGCCTTCGTCCTTGAAAAAATTAATTGCTTAGCTTTCTGATACTGCATAGCAAGCCACGTCGAAGGTCGCCAATTTGATGGAAATTGAAGCGATAGCAGCCGAACCTCGCGTTCGGTAGATATCTCTCCAATGTCGCCGTCTAATAAATAAAGGTAAACTTTAACCTAGAATTTTAACCTTGACATGTACCGATTTTAAATGTTGCATGATGGTTCACCATAAGCTATTGCTTGATACCGGATTTGCGCATGTTTGTGTGAAAGCGAAAACAAATATGGGGGGGGGGGGGGGTGACCGAATAAACCGGTTTGCGTTTAACCTTGACTATTAAACTTGTAAAGTGAGACCTATGAAGTTCTTTTCAGCGTGTTCAGTATAGGCAGAAGTATTTGTGGTAATTTATTCGAAGCATCATAAACCCTTCGCTGAATGCTGATGCCAATACAAATACGCCTCTGGCGAACTCATCGTTGAATGCGAATACGAATACAACGTTAACTTAACGTAAAAGACATAAGACATAAAAGATTAGTGCAACTATGAGCCACAAGGGCCCTTCTTGGTTGCACTCTGTACACTGAACCAGTTGCCCACCAAAACTGTCAATCAGCCTTCCCTGTAATACTGAAAAGCAAGCCCTATATTCTTATAATGATTGTCTATGCTGTTTTTAAAGATGTTCAATGTGCTGCTACTGAGGATGTTTTCTGGCAGCTGGTTCCAGTGTTCCACTACCCTGTTGGTGAAGAAAGTTAGCCTTAACCTTGTTCTGCTGTGGTTAACTTTAATTTTGAATTTATGACCTCTAATTGCATCATTTCTGTTAAATTCAAACATTTCCCCAAGGTATCCCCTCTCCAGATCATTGACAAATTTAAAGACCTCGATGAGATCTCCTCTCAGCCTTCTATATCTAAGTAAAAACATATTCAATTTCTTCAATCTTTCCTCATATGCCAGGTTGCTTATGCCATTAACCATTTTTTGTAGCCTTCTTTTGTACTCTCTCCAAAAGCCAACAATCTTTTTCATAGCTAGAAGACCAAGCTTGGATGCAGTATTCCAAATGTGGCCTGACGTATGCACAGTAAAGCTTCCTGATCACTTCCTCACTTCTGTATGATACATTCCTATGTATTGCCCCGAGCATTCTCAGTGCCTTCTTCCTGGCTTCCTTGGTCTGTTCTGATGCCCCCAGTTTTGTGTTTAGAATAACACCTAAATCCTTCTCCTGTTGAGTCACTGATAGCACTTGGCCACACATCAAGTATGGAGCCTTCATATGCTACTTACCTACATGCATGATTTTGCACTTATCAAAGTTAAATTTCATTTGCCATTCTTCGGACCACTTCACAAGTTCGTCTAAGTCTTTTTGCAGCGAGATATGCTCATCCTGACCTGTTATTGCCCTAAAGACCTTCAAATCATCCGCAAATTTCAAAACTTTACTGCTTAGGCCACTTTCAATGTTAGTTACAAATATAATGAACAGTAATGGCCCTAGTACTGACCCCTGGGGGACTCCACTAAGAACATTTTGCCATGATGACTTTGTACCATTTGGCATCACTCTTTGCTGTCTATCTGAAAGCCACAACTCTATCCATTTTAAGATGCTACCTGCAATACCATGGGACTGAAGCTGTATCATTAACCGTTTATGGGGTACCTTGTCAAAGGCTTTACTAAAGTCAAGATATGCTACATCAACCTGATTTCCCTGATCAAATTGTTTTGTGGCGAAGTTCAAAAAGTCCAAGAGGCTTGTGAGACACGATCGTCCTTTTCTAAACCCATGTTGAGTATTTTGAATCAATCTGCTACCTTCCAGATAACTAACTATTCTATCCTTGATAATTGATTCGAGTACCTTGCATACTAGGGATGTGAGACTTATTGGCCTATGGTTTTCAACTTTCCCTCTTTCTCCTTTCTTGAAAATAGGAACTACATTTGCCCTTTTCCAATCGGTTGGAATTTCATTATGTGAAACTGATCTACAAAATATTATACTAAGTGGAAATGCCAGTTCCTTTTCAGTTTCCGGCAACACCCTAGCATAAATTTCATCAGGTCCTGCTGCCTTATTTTGCTTTATTTTCCTGATATGATTGTAAACAACATCACTATCAATGAAATCAACATCATTTGTCAGATCCCATGTCACTGAACTATGGTGTGTGGTCGGCAGATTGGTCATATCTTCCAATGTAAACACTGATTTGAACTGCTTGCTCAGCTCCTCAACCATCTCACTATCCTCACCCAATGTAGTCCTGTTTACTTCCAGTGGACCAATTGTGCTAGAAACTTTACTCAGCTTGTAGAAACTAAAAAACTTTTTACTGTCCCCATTACAGTTTCTAGCTAAATCCAGTTCTTTTGCTCGCTTTGCTGCTCTGGTTTTTTGCTTCACAGTGTCTCTAGCTTTTCGATACGCCTTTAGATTAATGACATTTGAGGCTTCTTTAAAAACTCTAAATGCAGTTTTCTTAGCCCTAATTGCTTTTATCACGTCTGGTGTAAGCCATGCTGGCTTTCCTACCCTTCTTTTGCTTCTTTGCTTTTGGGGGACATGTCTAATCTGAGTTTCCTTCAAGTATGATTTGAACTTTTCCCACGTTTCACAGGCATTTAAATTGGAGAATTCTTCTTCCCATCTGATGGCACTTAAAGCCGCTCTCATGCCGTTAAAGTCTGCTCTGTTGAAATTTGGAACCTTTACCAAATTATCCTTGATAATTTCCCCTACATGTGCCTTGAATCTAACTATGTTATGGTCACGTTTTCCCAGAGTTTCGCCTACAGTCAAGTCTTGAACCAAGTCACTTAAATCCGAGAATACAAGGTCCAAGAATGAACCATGCCTGGTAGGTTCCGATACAAACTGGTGTAAGAACAGGTCCTCTTCAAGGCATTTCCTAAACATTTTGCATGATGGGGTGCCAACACCAGCATATTCATAACCTTTTAGATTAAAGTCACCGAGAATAAGGCACTTCCTCTTAAAGTTTCTACTGATTTCCTCACAAATCACCTTGTCAAGCTCCAGTTGCTGAGAATGTGGCAGGGTTCCTGATCGGTAGAAAGCTCCTATCCTAAGAGTATTGCTGTTGCCTTTTCCCACAGTGACATCAAGCCAAATGGACTCCACAGACACATTTTTATCCCCACCTGCTACTTTTTGAGAACTGAATAAGCTATTCATATAGAGCATTACCCCACCCCCTTTCATTGCTGGACCCCTATTGCACGAAAACATATTGTATCCCTGGATCTCATAGTCCTGTAAGTTATCTCCAAAATACCCTTCGCTGACCCATGCCTCCGTAATGCAAACAAAATCTGGTTCCTCCACAGCAACATAACACTTGAACTCATCAAATTTGGAACGGATACTCTGAGCATTAAACATCATTCACTTAACGAATGCTCCATAACCACCTTTGGCTTTTTCATATTGAGGAGTTCTTTTATCACTAGATGAACTATAACTCTGTCCCCTTGAGTTGCTGCTGTCCCTATTTGCAGACTTTGAGGTTCTATTTCCTTGGCTGACACTATTGGAATATTCCTGAGTTGGCAATGCAATTTCATCCCTCCCCACCCCATTTCCTAGTTTCCCTGAAGGACATGCTCGTATACTTTGCCTAACACATGGACCCCCTTCTCAGAAAAGTGCAGACCATCCCTCTGATAGAGGTCCCACGATGCATAAAACCTGCTCCACTCGTCTACAAATGTAAAACCTAGCTCATGGCAGAGCTTTCCTACCCTGGCGTTAGCTGCCAGTGCCCTAGAGCTCCACTCAGGGGAGGCTCTAGCCCTAGGCAAAATTCCTGTTATAATGACTCTATTGGTACCCTTGAGGGTGGCCAGAAGGGCCCTGTACTCCCGCAGAAGCTCCTCACTCCTAGTCTGACCTATGTTATTTACCCCTACATGCACTATGACTGTGTTAAACTGGTGATCACTGGTGACCTGTGCCACCGCAGGTACCAGGTCCTTCACCTTGGCACCAGGCCTGGTGATGCACCTCATGTCCCTCCTACCTTTACAAAATACCCGCTCTAAATATCGCACACGAGGGTCTCCTATGACCAGCACTGACTCTTTACTACTGCTATCCTGGGGGCAGTCATCCAATGCCTGGAACATATTTGTTGTTACTATGCCTGCCCGCAGGGCCGGTTGGCTAGACTTCCTCCCGCTCCTACCACCTGCCACCTGCCACTCACTAACCTTTTCCTTAGGTTCGCGTCTCCAAATCCTCCACCCCCTGACCTCATACCACTTCCCCTCCTGTGACCTACCAGAACTACCCCTCCTCTGTTCACTATTAAAACTCCCCTCCTGAGAGATCCCAGCCACCTCCACAGTAGGGGAAGCCTCAGCTACCTGGTGGCCTGTGACCACCTGGGCATATGATGTCCCTGCTACGGAGTGACCCCTTGTTGCTTTATCTTGCCTACCCTGTGCAACAAGGGCAGCCTTGAGATTGGAAACCTCTGCCTTAAGGGTCCTAATTTCTTCCTCTAGTGCCTGCATCCTGGTCGAAACCATCCTAAACGCTGCAGCTTATGCCTAGATTTAGATTCAAATTAACTCGCTAAACAACCGACAAAAAAGCTAACTATCATTCACTATAAATCGATACCTCCTATACTGTCAGCTTATTATCTGAGTGCCTCAAGAAAAGCAGAAACTATTAAACAATTGTTTTTTTTTTGTTTTTTTTTAATTTAAATTAAATAAATACACAAGATGTCTAATCTAATTTTCTTCAACACAGTATGACTTATGGCTAGACAGAAAAATGAACAGTCACACAGCACTTATGAATACCCCCAACTTACTGCTAATTAAATTATCTTAAACTTCAACACCAAACACACTATGCACACCAAAAAATAAATAAAGTATGCTAGGATAGTATGAATGTTGTCTAATGTACTTATGAAATCTACACACTTGTAATATCTCCTACTACAGAAATCGAAGCGTCGAGAACACGCCGAAAGCCACGCGGCCTCGCTTTGGCGCACACAAGATGGCGCCCTGCGGCGTCGCTAGGTTAATATAGTATAGTTTGCGTGCTACGAAAATGCTTATAAGATAAAAACTAATGAAGTATAATCACAGAAGTAATTGCTAAACACCTATCCACAGCTTAGACTAGAGTACTGCCCTGTTCTGCAGCGACTTATCTGGAAACCTGGAGCTGCGGCGCGCGTGCTTCCACCTTGACACCTGGCGGCAAACTGTTGCAAACTGTGACTTAAGCACTCGTTGCGTCTATAGTGTGACAATGGACTGTGGGGGAATGTCAGCCGTCGAAAGTCGGCACGAATGTTCGTTTTCTCTATAGCGTGACGATGGACTGTGGAGGAATGTCTGTTTGTGGATGTTGCCTGCCTTGGCGCAGCAGCGGAGCAGCACGCATACACTGGAAAATTGCGTTCAGAAATGTACTGGATTCATATTCACTCACTTTATACATTGGAGTGGTGACGAGCCGTCAAGTGCATGCACACCATAGTGCCACACCATAGTGCCACACCACCATAGTGCCACACCACCATAGTGCCACACCACCATAGTGCCACACCATAGTGCAACAGCACCATAGTGCCACACCATAGTGCCACACCACCATAGTGCCACACCACCATAGTGCCACACCACCATAGTGCCACACCATAGTGCAACAGCACCATAGTGCCACACCACCATAGTGCCACACCATAGTACCACACCACCATAGTGCCACACCATAGTGCCACACCACCATAGTGCCACACCATAGTGCCACGCCACCATAGTGCCACACCTAGCCATAGTGGGCGTAGGGAACACCTCAAGTTTGGGGCGTGGACAAACGCCATCTAGATGCCGTATCTGACCAGACAATATAACATGGCTTATGCTAAGGAGTTTCCCAGTTCGGAAAAGCTGTTCTATTATTGTTTTTTTCCCCGTTTGGGCTCTGCACTGGTTATGATATGAGAACCCGCGTTTCGAGAAGAGTGAAAATTATTGATGGTTGGTGTCATCGTTCGCGAAGTGCGCTTCGAAACCAGTGCAGGAGATAATCGGGTGGGAGCCATTTCGGCCAGCGCAATCAGAACGAGTGCACTTTGAGCTGGTTTACCTGAGCGAATACATATCGAGTGGGCTGACAAACTGAATGGCTGCGACATCTGAGACTATGCATATAAGTTTCTTGTAACATGCAAGTGAATAACTACATCCATACATAACTGAGCGCTAGCTTCCGCAGCGCGAGGGTGTGCGGTCAATTTATCCCCACCTCACTTGATGCTTTTCTAAGTAACTTCTCAACGGTTCATGTTATCGCTTAAAAATTTTGCAGGCCTTTCAGCATGTGATTTGCTTACATTGTGTCAAAACATTGTGTTCTCGGTTCATAAAGTATAGATCCACAGCATGTCCAAATCAGGTCACGATCGCGTATGAATATCGCATTTAGAAGGCATTGAAGCATTCTTACAATCAAATCACGCAAGTCGCAGCAAAAAGTGCAATGTGATGCATAGTTAAATGATCAAAGAAACAGGCAGACGGGCAAATGTGACGCCAAGTTAGGTTTCTGGAGCAAATTAACGAGTAAGCTTTCAAAATCCCTATACACTCATTCGCTACGAATCAATATTTTCAACCACCCAATATATGTATATATAAATTTATGTGTGTGTGCTTGTGTGTGTGTGTGTGTGTGTGTGTGTGTGTGTGTGTGTGTGTGTGTGTGTGTGTGTGTGTGTGTGTGTGTGTGTGTGTATGTGTGTGTGTGTATGTGTTTGTGTTTATGTGTATGTGTGTGCATTGTCACATTATGTTCTCTAAAAGCGTGCCAGGATTCAGCTCATTCTCAGGTTTGGTCACTGAGATACGATTCAAAGCGTCCACAAGGTACCTGCATTCACAGCTCTCAAAAAGGCTCCAATACTGAAGAACTATGGAGTAAAAATGAGTAAACCAGGGTAATGTTTGCCGCCGTGCATGTATGGCGTGAATGGTGTTCCTAAATTGATGTGGAAATATCGAATTATGCTAATTTGTATGAAAATTTGACTCGGATTTAAAGAAATGTTGCATGCTTTATGTTAAAATTTTCAAAGAGGGCAGAAAATAAGAAATTGCTTTCGTGACCTTACTCGTGACCTTACCATTGGTTAGTGTGATCAGTTTACAAGATCGTCGTCTCCAACAGAACACTACATATTTCCGGTTATTTGACCTCGACGAGATGGGTGACTTTTACGTGTAATCCGGTACGTGTCACCTGTGTTAGGACTGGCTCTTCAGTTTGCGTATGACCAATATTTAATCACGAAATTCCACTTCATAGGACGAGGGTCAAAAGACTGCGCCAATGACCAACCGCATCGCAGCGTTCACTTGCTTGGCCTCATCTAGAAGGCCAGCCAAAAGAAATCGGTAAAAATGTGACAAGTAATCCTAAACTCTCAAGCACGTAGCTGCACCATGCCTTTTGCTGCATCCCCTATCATGCCCAGAGCAAAGCTAGGGGGTCGAATTTTTCCTCCCCTCCATTAGCACTTCGAGTGATAGAACTGATCTCGAATTGCGACGGTTAATATGCCGGATAAATTGAGCGAATGCGATCCGAAGGAAGTATATTTAGGATACTTGTTTACACTATGCTCGAAAATTGACAGAATCACTCTCAAATTATCTAGTCCCAGTTCATTTTTATGGTGTTTTTGTTTTTGCAAGTATTTCAAGTCGGATTGCTGATACCATCTCGAAGCCTTCTAACTCGCGCACAACAATAGCATATTGCAGCTGGAATCTTGGTCGTCACTGATCAGATTTAAACAAGTTCCAATCTAACTGAACGAGATTAAAAGTAAACACCGAGCGGTATTTTGGACTGTTGTTTATTGCACGATGATTCAAGGTCATGGACGTATACGCTGCAAGAATTCCACACGGGTTTCAAGTTGGTCGGCTTCAATAATGTGTGTTAAGCGATGTAAAGCAACGATGCACCGATTTTCCGGACGCCACTCCAGAACCAGCCCTTTCCAAAACTGCAACCAGTTTGTCAGCTTATTGGTTTGTTCTTTTCTCGGTGTATCTTAGCCGCCCTAAGAAGTTAGACATAACCTGTTAACACTCGCACGTCCGGCGGTCCGCGCCAACTTCGCATGTCCGGGGGGGGGCAGATGTCTGCCCCCCTAAGATCTCTGGAACTACGCTAACTAGTGACAAACGGAAAACGGCGTTGGGTAGCTGGTGACGGGTTCTATCGACAGTGTTTCGGTCATTTTTCGCTCAGGTCAACATTCAGGTCACTGGGCCATCATAGGTCAAATTCGACCAGATCAGGTGGGACTCAGGTATTCACACATATCTCAGGATTTATAGCAGATAGAAACAAAAGGCGAACGCTATTCGACAGTCCTTGATATGCGCTACCGCAATAGGTGGTGTAATTTAAGGTCAGGCCGACCGAAACTCAGGTCAAGGTCATGAAGTCGCCTAGGGAGGTCATGTAATGTATCAATCGACACGTCTTGGCGATACAAGCACAATGACGGTAATTTCAGCCTTCTAGCTCAATGCAGTGCGATATAATGCGCAAAAATGTGTAGTGATCTCAGGTGACCCCAGAGACCTTGGTGAGGTCACTGAGCAAAAATGTCAGCGGTAACATTGAGCATAGCTTCCAGCTACATGCCACAACCGTTGTGAGATCATTCCGAGCGCAAATATGTAACCAGGAAACATTTGTATATTTTATCATAGCCCTATAATGGGGAAGCCATGGCCGCGACCTAACCTAAGGTCAATGCTACGACAAAACCCCGATATACATTTTATGGTCCCTGATGAGATCATGACATATTATAAGTTTGAAATAAATCGCCTAATTATTGTGGAAGTTATGCCACCTAGAACTCCGAGTGTAGTTGGGGTACTTCGCCTGACCTGGTGACCTGACCTGAAATGACCCAGGATTTAAAATGTATGAGGATATGCGGACAAGACCAATGAACAGCTATGCGAGGCGGAAAATGAGCCTTGCTAATCCGATTAGTTTGGCGGCAAATGAGGAAAAACCGGAGGGGGGACTTCCCCCCCGGACGTGCGCGTGTTAAGCTCACCTGGATACCCTTTTGCCATCACTCCAGCTTATCATTCATCCTCGGCAGACATCTACCTGTACACAAACGTAATTGCCGCAAATACACTCGTCCGCATTGCATCTGCTTTATTTACACTCACTAAGATGTCGCTGTCGCCCAATTTGTCAGCTCGTTGAACTTGTTTGTACTCGCCCAGATAGACTCGCTTCAAGCGCGTTCGCTCAAATTGCACTTGCTTAATTGTCGTGGATCCAGATAATAGATGCTTGGGACAACACAAGTCGTACATTCCGAGGCACAGACGATTGCCTTGCTCTGAATATTCGCTGACACCGCATCCTTATGTGCAATGGAGGAGCTGGTGAGTACTCTTTGACTGAAATTCCGCGCGATTTAGTTTACACGCAAGTGTTGCTTGATGCAATCAATTGTTGGGTTTATATCGAAAGCACGCAGTTCATCTGGAGCGCGATGCTTGGTTTGTGCTCAGTCCAGTCATGTCGACTCCTATTTCAATGGAAAAACAGACAACCCACACGAACATTACTTCGATGCTCTTGTGATTCCAGCAAACGGTAGGGTGGGGAGGGGCAATGTCTTCATGGGCGTTGCAAGGAAAGCGTCCGCATTATTAGGAAAACGCAAAATGTAATATTTAAGCAGCCTTTGTTGAATGGTGTCTACACGTGTCCGTTGCTTCCAAGACAGGCATCTCTGGTTGGCGGCGTGTCCCGTACTACCTGAACGAATTATTAGTCGCAATTTATGAGGGTGAAAATTTTATTCCGCCATCGATATTCATGAGAAAGGGCAAATGTTTCAGCCAATAGGTTCGCAACTAGTCCTGGCGTTGGTCCGCCGCATCCACTTGCTGCGAGTCGAACAAGAGGAACTCAGGGTAGCAACGCAGAGGGAGGGGAGGTATTAAACGAGGCGATTCGAACCGCGTCAGCATGATTTACGTGCGTCATGGAAGGTGCAGATTAGTGCATAATTTAGACGGAAATCTCGCCTCCTGTTACAGTAATTCATCGCTCCACAGCAGATTGTCAGAACCTGTGCCGGGCGAATATGTATCGTGGCTGCGTCCTGATTAGCTGAGACTGCACCATGTACAGTATCAGGGTCCAGTCCAGACTAGCAGAGGCTGTACCATGTATGGTGTCGACGTCCGGTCCACATTAGCAGAGACTGTACCATGTATGGTGTCGACGTCCTGTCCACATTAGCAGAGGCTGTACCATGCATGGTGTCGACGTCCTGTCCACATTAGCAGAGACTGTACCATGTATGGTGTCGACGTCCTGTCCACATTAGCAGAGACTGTACCATGCATGGTGTCGACGTCCGGTCGCGCTCCAGTCGAGAGAGAAAGCGGCCTAATCTGCTGACTTGCGATGGTAGCGGTACCAAGCCACTGGACACTTATGTACCAAAATGGCTCCCTGCTGTAACATGTCTGGATAAGTTCGCGAGTCGTGCGGTCGGTCTTCCACAGCGCTCCTCGGCACAACTTCAGTGCCAAATCACGGCTATCTGCGTCCGAAAACAGCAGAGTACCGAACGCTCAATAACGTCCAATTTGGATGATCGATGAAGATGAGACGTAAATTGATAGTTAGGTAGTAATAGTAATTGATTGATAGATAGTTGATCGGTTAGGAACTTTAAAAATACTTATTTCTAACATGTCGGCTGTTGTTCTCATCAGGGTGCATTCACAATTCTGACTGTACCCCGAGCAAGACAACAGCCGAAACGTTGGAAATATACCAAAAAGTACCGATTTCAATATCAATTGACGTTTCATTTTCATCGATCATCCAAACATCACAACTGCGCGACCAGCGTCCAGTCTCCGGCCGGAGGTCTGTGTTGCATGCGAGCGCGTGCCGAGCCGATCCGTCATCGTGCGGCTCGTGCCGCCATCCAATCAGCTGACCCGCCGGCGGGGCTTCCGGCCGGCGCCGATCACTCCGGCGCGCTGCCAAATGTGGCGCCACTGCGGCGATCGTCCCCCCACCCCACCCAACAGCATCCAGTCCCTCCGACAGGCTGGCTCGGCTCCCCTCGACGGATGGCGCTCGCGCGGACCCTGCACTCGAGTCCCGACGCCGACCGCTTCCGAAAGTCCCCCGCATTACTTCTCTCCCCCGCATAACTTGATACAAGCAGTGGTACGTTACGGTGATAACGTTAGCCAAACAGTGGCACGTTACGGTGATAATGTGATCCAGGCAACAGCACATTACGGTGATAACGTGAGCCAGGCAACAGCACATTACGGTGATAACGTTAGCCAAACAGTGGCACGTTACGGTGATAACGTGAGCCAGGCAACAGCACATTACGGTGATAACGTGAGACAAGCAACAGCACATCGTGAAATTTCGTCCATGTGTGCAGTTTGGCAGCGCCTCTGAAACGTACGTCTCGGTTTTTCGTTTGAGGTCAGGTCCGTGATCTGAGGTCACGGCAAATGTTGGACCCTTTTGGGCTAATTTTCCTATTTGTTTCCGTTCCTGCTCTTTTAGCATCATTTTTGCCGTGACACACATACAAAAGCATCTGACGAAGTTCGGCATCCAATTTGCTTCCCCTCCGTCAAGTGGCCTGAAGTCAGACCACGATAAAGCACGCAATGTCAGCCACTGCACGTGGAGGGCATATATTGTGAAATAAGTAAATGTGGGCCAAGCCAATCTAGACACTGCTGCTCTTGTGTTTTCTTTTTAGTTTTCATGTCCTAAATAGTGTCAAAGTTGCATTGGACGACCTAAATTACCATAATATTGAAATTAAAATCTGCTTGTGAAAATATGATGTTGTTCTAAAACAATACCAACATTTTTATTGACGAAATTATCTTAACATAAAAAGTAACACGATATTCGCACCTTATCCGGCGAGAGCTCCCCGATTGCACCCAGTTTGTTTTCGTGCAACGTTTGGTTTGGACGTCAAGCGAGGGGGTCTTCAAGGCCACCCCGAGACGGGGAATGAAGATCTGACCGGAAAGATGTAAAAAACTGGGTCAACACAAAGAACTCGGATTTCGTCAACTTTGATGCCGGAGTCCGACATGCTTTCTTTTTTACATTTGCGATCCAAATTTTGAGCTCAGCTGCTCGAAAGCTCAGAATCTGCTCTTCCAAAGTATCTCCGTATCTGTCTAGCATAGACACAGGCAGCCGACCTTATCACCTCCCGTCATGGATGCGAAGCGGTGCTTTTTTCGTGGCTATGGAGTGGTAGGCCATTACGAGGGTCCCACACTGTTAGGCTACTGCTACTGATGCCTATTGCCTTAGAGAAGGCATTTCATTCAGCAGCTGGGAACCAATGCCGTGATGAAGACCATCATGATCATGATGACAACGATGAAGATGATCGTTGGCACACTAGCACGGAGGAGGACATCAATCATGTCAAAAACTCGAGCTGGCTGCACCCGCCACACGATAGTGGCCTGTGCCTACCACACTATTGCTTCCGATATGCCCACCACAGGACACAAGTCCTGTCCGCATCTGCCATGCGGTCGTGACACGCATCGTCCTATTGCTACCTTATTGCTACCAACACATCCACTATGTCTCCAGTCCTGTCTGCATCTGCCACACGGTAGTGGCTTGTGCCATCCTATCGGTACGTTATTCACGCCAATATATCCACCACGTCTCCGGTCCTGTCTGCATGTCACCCGGCCATGACCTGAGCTATCCTCATTCTACCTTATTGCTACCAGTGCATCCACGAAACGTCGTCATGGTTGTCAATTACTGTATTCTTGACGGGGTCTTTGTCGCCTCAGTGTTGGCCTACCCCTCCCCCTGCCCAATAATTCTAACTTAAAACATGGGGTCCATGTGTGGGGCCATTCCTCAATCCATTTCGACCCGCCGATTTCCTCCATGTATTCCCTTAATGTTTTTCAGGGCAACCCTGAGTGTCGCCGTTGTTCAGAATTCATCCGCGTCCACCCGCGCGCTCTGTCGTTCCCGTCGGCCTCTGCTCCATTCGGCGCGATTGTTTTCGTTCCGTTCGACCTTTTCCCGGCCCCGCTCTCAGTCCAATCACTTCCCGTGGTCGTTCCGGTGGTGGCCTGCTTACTTCCGCCTCGGCCGTTCTGCTTTGTTGCATTTCGATTCGGCGCCGCCCCGTTCCGCGACACGACCGCACGATTTTCAGCACGACTGGCTTGCGGTCCACAGTGAACCTGGGAATTTCCGTGCGCTCATAGCGTTCCCAGTGAATTTGTGCAGTGCCATTTGCATACTGTGCTGATGGCTGGAACGGCTTGTGGATGGGCAATAACGCAGGCAATCTGCATCGCCGGTTAAACATCCAGTACTTGACGATCGCATTTCTTCACAAATGCCAGTACATACGAAAGCATTACAGTGCATGATTACCCGACACCTGCCCAAAGCTAGCCCACCATCACTGACACCATAATTGCCCGGCATCTGCCTGAAGTGAGCCCGCACGCGCTGTGTCATCATAGCTACCCGGCGCCGTCTCAAAGCCAGCCCACAATCACTGTGATCCAGATAGGCTCCCATCACACACCTCATTTCGCTTCTAATTGTACTGGAGTCACCGGGCAGAAACCAATTTGTCACGAGCTGAATGAGCCCAATGGTTCCCGACGTTGATGTTCTGGGTCGGCGAGAGACTTCGCGGGCAGGCCATTCTCTAGAGCCAGGTGTACAAGCCGTTTGTACACTGAATCCATTTGAGGTGTGCGATTGGGAAGCAGGTACCAGCAGTTGACAAGGGGTCACACACATGCACGAACGTCTTGATAGACGTCCTTCTGTTGATAGTTGCCAGGCGTCGCCAGGTGTGATCCATAGGTCGCACCAAGTTAAAAAAAAAAAGAATTTAAAAAAAGAAAAAAAGAAAAAAGTTGGCATAACATGGATAGTGCAAGGCTGCCGTGGACCACTATTGTGTTCAAGGGGATAAAGCGGTTGTCGACGAATAGTTTCGGATGCAGGTACTTGAGTTAGAATTAATGGAACATGCTTATTGCAATATAAAAGATGATCTGACATCATTCGAGATCAATGGCCTCATTTTTCCTTGCAAGGGCCATGGACGACGTGGTATGAAAACATCTAAAATTGCGCACCATCCATAATCCGGATACGTTAGGTACACTTGGTTGACAAAAACTATCAAGTCCGCAAACATTTATCATGCGCAACTAAAAAAATGGCGTTAAAGCTCATCAATCTTGCATAACTTGTTCCAAGTTTTACGCAAATATCTGCAAAAGGTAAACTATATCATCAACTATACGAATGTACCAGCTAACGACCGAGCTTTGCCGTGGTGGCGCCGACACCGCCTGAGGCGGGTCTAGCACTGACGTCCCTCAGCCGGAGGCAGCACACACATTGATCCAAATCACAACCCGGGGAAGGATAACAGGCGTCGATGGATTCCGGCAGCGTGCGTGCGTGTTGAACGTGATCGGCGATCTGTGGAAACCCAACGGAGCTAGGCGAGCCGGATAATAAGCTCAGATGTCCGGGCCCCGCCGGTAAGCCCACGTAGTAGATAGCAGCTGATCCCAGCCAGCTCATTCCCACTTCCAGTCTGGTCTGTCTGGTCGGTGACAGACCTCCGATGTTGCGAGGGAGAACGCAAATCCATGAGGTGATCACACGGCAGCAAGGATGGCGATCTCTCACCAAGCCAGCGGTCCAGGTTCCTATTTTCAAGACATATTTTCAGATTTGATAGGATAAAAATGAAATGAATTAAATAGGCAGGGTGCCGCACCAGTGGGATCCGCACCCCCTGCCCGAGAACTTCAGCCACGCACGCGTGGGAAGAGACTAGAACTGGAAAGACGTCCAGAATTGGACGAAAACCAATGCAGAGAAGCATCCCGCTGCAGGTCGGCAAAAATATTAGAAAATCGATGCGTAGCTGGAGTGTTATTTGACGTTTGCTATTTTTTAGTTGGCCTCCGGCATAATATGGGCCAAACGGAGTTCAGCCGAATCCATTACTGTCTCTGACCGAACTATGCCCGCTTGTCCTCACCCAAATTCACGAGGGGTTTGGCATGCTGGGCATCCGCGAAAGTTCGATGCATGATGGGTTAGGTGGCTCTGCAACTTGCGAAATCGCCAGAGCAACCCTGGACGGGCACTTTAACGTTCGCGTCGAAATGTCAAGAGTGCAGATAGAGCTTCAAAGACAGCATTGGCAGGCCCCTAACAACGCACGAACTTACGAAGCTGAAGAGCATTGAAGATACCTCCCAACTAGGTGCGAGGGATCTCATGAAAATGCCCAATTATTACCGTGACTCAACTGAACATTGCAGGGTTTAGGACCCTTCCAAAGCGACGGGCAACTCCATCTATGTGCAATACAGCGGCAGACGGAAGTGCACTCCCAGAGCCTCAGGAAGCACCAGTCGCCGTCCAAGGACAGCCAGGCGCGGCGCTCACCTGGCACCAATCCGACGGGTCGACCGCCCAGCGCAGTCACATTGCCGCTGCGCTGCCAGGCGATCGCGCCGACACCGGGTCACCACGCGCCGCACCGCCGGAGGTTCGCACTTCCGGCCGCGCCTGTCACTCGCGGCCAGCCGACCAGCGCCTGGTGTTGCGAGCCCGGCCACTGCGGCATGGGCGCCGCTGTGTTGCGGCTATCGATTGCGTAATATGCACCTGGACAGATTGCTGCATTGTGCTGCCATCTGGCGGGTGAACGGAGAAGTACTAGCTGACGATTCCGACACGTCGGGCGGGGCAGTTCGCAGTTCAGCGCGCGCGTGTCACTGCAGGTCGGCGTAGGCTTCGCAAGCTTGAATATATGTGGATAGTACAGCTGTTCCGTAGCACGATGTCCTGCATTCAACCGACGACCCTGTCTTCGAGTTCATGGACTTACGATATCAAGCAGCTGGCACGGCACATCAACTTTTCGAGCGTGACAAGGTGAACACAAACAATGCCTGAGCTTGCATTAAGCGTAGATCGTCTCTCAACATCTGCTAGCATATCAAGGCAAAACGTCAACTGTTGTCCAATCTGACTTAAACTTAAATATATAGTCCAAAACAAACCTTATAGAAGGGTAACAATTAAAACCTGACGTAAAATAAGTAACCAAATTGTACTAACAAACAAATGTGCCAAGAAAGTTGCTACGGTAATCAAAACAAGCTGTAAATAGCGTTGCTATGGACTCGGACAAGGGACACGTGCTAGTCGAGTAGCTAATTGACAATGGACAATCACAATCAATCAATAGACTACGGACAAACGAGAATCAAGTAGCCGGCTGCTGCGCGTCTGGTGACGTAACCGGCACCGGTGACGTCAGAGCACAGTCCATGAGTGCACAACCACAGTCCATGAGTGGTCGAAGTGCTGGTTAGGCACCATGAAACACACGAATGTGGCAATTTTAAGCCTCGCTACACACTGGACTGTCGGTCACACATTAAATCCCAGCGTGCGATCGTAAACGACTTGCCGTTCTTGTGCACTCCAGCGAACAAGAACATTCCCATACCGAATGCATTAGCATCAAGTGCTGGTTTCCAATCCCAAGCCACCATCAGCACACAGACTGCAGACTTGATGCCACCATCCTCCTCCGCCATACATTACTTCGACTAACTCTGCTAACCACATAGTTGGAACAGTCAGCCGACCGCAAAACGCAAGAACGGGGAACAGTTTTAAACGTATATTATAATCAACATGTCCCACATCTGTGTCTTAATTAAATGTCTAGCTGAGAATCTTATTGTTTATTGGGTGGCTCACGACGCACTTCATGTACATTCACTGCTAATGGCGCCGCCCACACTGTTTCACCGGTGGGCCGCGAGATTGGGAAATGTCCCGAGCGGCGCTAGTGTCGAACCTTGGACCTTTGGTACCCAGAGCCCAACACCTTAACCACTCGGTCATCCCCGCCCCTAGCTGAGAATCTTAACACAATCTGCAACAACCGACCAACTGACTGCATCGAGCTATGCTGCGGACATGCACGCGTCGTACACTACACAGTGTGGCATGTTCACTCCAAAATACAGCCTTGCATCCTTACACGTCCAGCACTCCAAAATACAGCCTTGCATCCTTACACGTCCAGCACTCCATGTTCATGGCAATGTGTGGCTCACCACGAGTGAAGACTCTCCCTCCTCTCACCAGCCGACACCGCCGCCAGTGCCGTCGCGGGCTGGCACCGCCCACGTCCCGCGACTGCACCTGAGCTCGACAGCCTCCACCAACGTGACGCCACACCACGACGTTGGTGTGCCACACGACAGCTTGTGACACACCAACGTGGCGCACCACCACGGCGCTGGTGTGGCACAGGACTGACTGCGACACATCAACGCTGCATCACAACCCGCCGCCGCCGCCGCCGCCCGCCGGCTCTTCGAGCGGGTCGTCGTCGAGCAGGTCGTCGTCGAGCAGCAGGCGGCCGAAGGCGCCGGCGCGGAAGCCGCGCACCATGTGCAGCGCCGCGTCGTGGTCGTCGGGCCGGCGCGCCAGCGCGCCGCTCGCCACGTCGCGCACGGTGCGGAAGCGGCCGCGGCTGACGGCGCTGCTGGCCAGCAGCAGGCCGACGTCGTCGGTGGGCGCCGACACGGCCATGTGCGCCACGTAGGCGGTGTTGGCGCGCCGGTTGAGCCAGTAGAGCAGGTAGTCGGCCAGGTGGCGCGGCCCGACCAGGTGGTCCTGCAGGCCGGCGCACAACGCCAGCCGCAGCGTCGCCTCGGCCGACGCCGGCCGCGGCGCCAGCACGCCGGGCGTGTCGCGCACGTAGATGAGCGGCCGCGCCGACACCTGGATGCGCGTCAGCACCGAGCGCGTGACGCCGGCGCGCGCGCCCACCGGCGTGGCGGCGCCGCGCCGCAGGTGCAGGCCGCGCAGCGCGTTGATCAGCGACGACTTGCCGACGTTGGGCACGCCCACCACCATGCAGGCGAACTCCTGCGGCCGGGCGCGCGCCGGCCGTGCGCCGGCGCCGATCAGCGCCGCCAGGCGGCGCGCCAGGCCGCGCACGCCCGGGTCGGCCGAGTCGCGGCAGCAAGTGAACACGGGCGGCGCGCCGTCGTGGCGCGCCACGTGCGCCGCCACGCGCCGCCGATGCTCGGCCGTCACCAGGTCGGCCTTGTTGAGCACCAGCAGGCGCGGCCGCGCCGCCGCCAGCGTGGCGCCCAGCCGCGGGTTGCGGCCCGACACGGGCACGCGCGCGTCGTGCACCTCGATCACGGCGTCCACCGAGCCGAGCTTGGCGGCCATCTGGTGCCAGCCGGTGCGCATGTGGCCCGGGAACCACTGCAGGTGCTCGGCGGCCGGCGGCTCGTAGCGGTCGCGCAGGCGCAGGCCGCCGGACGACATGTGGCGGCGGGGCGTCGCCCACGCCCTGGCCGCCGCCGTCGTCCACACGGCGGCGTTCATGGCGCGCAGATCGCAGTACAATGCTACCGATTGCACAGCAGTGCTACCAACTTAGACACTATGAAAATACCCGAAGGAATTTTCGATAGCTATGGCTTATGTAGTGTTTTGAAACCAGTAAGGCCTTCCATTAGGGGTCTTCCACTAGTGCAGCAGCAGATAAGGTATGCGATATTATGATGTTTTCCTCAGTTGTTGACCTTCTCCATAATTGCTACAGGTGCCACTCAGACATCAGCTCAGAAGGCTGGAGGTGTACCCATGACATATTGATCTGTGAATAGGAGCAGATGCATACAGGTTATCATCACATCTTTGGAGATGCATGCCACAAAAATAGAAAGTAGTTGGCACCTTGGCTGGAAGATCGCCAGTAAAGTTGCTGTTCAAATTCATAGGTGGGTGTTGCAAGAATCAGAGATTGGAATTATAAAGTCAAATAATGTATGCACATTTAGTGTAATTTCTTGCTAAAGCTATGTAAGTTTATGCTGCATATGTAGCACCAAGAATTCTGCATCAGCCACAATTCCAATTCTTGGTACTCCACTTTAATTCATGATTTTTTCCCTCAGAAGTCAACCAGAGACCTGCTTGGTCATCATGACACACAATTACTTACTTTTTCTGACATGTGGATGGTAATGCTTAGGGCAATCAGAATGATGGGCATCATTAATAGGATTGCAAGTTATAAGAGCAAAGAAGTAATGTAAAACTGGACTTGTGTGCCCCAGTTTGAATATTCTGTACAGGTATGGAGCCCTATGTAGAAAATGATATAGGTTTGCAAGAAAGAGTGCAGTACAAATCTGTAAGACCCATCAGTGGACTAGGTCACTGGGAGTATGCAGGAAGGCTTATGGCATTTGATATGCACTCAATGAAGCTTAGGAGATTAAGGGGTGATGAGTGAAATGTGTAATGTGGTTAAAGGAGCTCAGGTCAATCTGAGTGATGCCCTTCTATCTGGGTACCACATAGGGGTCATCAATTCAGGTTAGACAAGTTGAGGTGTAGGCCAGTTAAGTGACAACTGGTCATAAGTGAAAGGGTAGTTGATCAACATAATGGGCTGCATGTTGATGTGGGGGGGGGGGGGTTCCATCATTGAATGTATAAAAAAATGGTATTATATAATTTTTTTCCCAGAATGGAAAATTTTGTTGAGTTTTAATTACTTGCAGATGTTACTAGGTATGCACAGTGCAGACCCATTTTAACCAGGCATCAATGGACAATTATTTGTAGAGCACTTCATCCATGCATATGCTGCATTGGATGAAGTGAATAAGGCTGGATATGTATTGATATGGTGTGTGACATGTTGTCAGTTTTTTTTTTTTTTTTTGGGGGGGTGGGGGGATTTGGGACATGGTATTGGTTGGTATAATGCATGTCTTTGTCCAGGGCTATGATACCTTCCCTTTACAAACTTAATTCAGATGGGACCTTGTGGCTCTTATTAAGTCTGAATACTGACTCTATTTAGATAATTTTTTATCTTGAATATTTTCCTGTGCATTATGAAACACAATGCAGTTACATGACATCAAAGCACGTGAGTAAGCAGGCTGTTGTTGAATTTTGGACAGCCAGAACATTATCCTGTTAAAAAAACATAATTATGGAAATTGTTTTTTCTCAAAAGCAGTCTATGGTAGGTTAGGTTAGGCTGGGTTAGGATATTAATTGCAAAATTTTAGAAAATAAATTGCTTGATATCATTCTGATTTTGTCCAAAGGGAGATAAGGATAGGTTGGGTTAGGTTCTGTTGCCTTTTATTTAATTTTATACATTTACTTTGTATGCTAGGTTAAATAGCTAAAAACACTTTTTTGGTGTTATTTTACCCACAACCTGAAAAGGAAGCATTTGTTCATAGCATGAGTGGTGCTATAATCTTAGCCTTGCATGTATACATGCAAGGTACTGATGAGAACAGATTGTCATGTATCCAACTTTTCAAGAAATTAGGTAGATTTGCAGTGTTCAGATTACCGGCCTTCATATAGCAGAACAAGAGCAATTCCCAGCTGACACAAGTCATGGACCATATTTTGAGTCATGATGAAATGCAAGCAAATGAAGTCTGCACAGGCATTACGAGCAAACAGTGGTTGGCGAACAGTGGATCAAACCTTTTTTAATTCTGCCATTCCAGGAAAAATCAATTATGATTTATAACGACCAGCCGGTACCTTTGCGGAAGTGAATCTAAAGCGAGATAAAACAACTATATTCCACTGATGGTATTCCCATTATATGCCATCCCGTCAACGTCATCGAAATTGACGCACTTGTTGCATGCAAACAAAACAAGATGTTTCGAGACTACCTCTGACGTCACCAGTAATTCTTCAAGAGGTGCAAATTCTAGTCGTATATTTTTTTTGTGATTTACTTTGCCTTCGGTTATGTTAGGTTCGGTTAGGTGAGATTACGTTAGGGTAGGTTAGGTTAGATTGGATAAGGGTACGGTAGGTTATTGTAGGTTAGGTTGCGTTAAGTTAGGATAGCTTTGAGCAACAAGGCAACGAGGCAGTCGCCCCTTGAAATTTGAGGAGATCCCTATTCGGAAATGCACAGGGAAAGAAGGTGAGCAAGCAGGCCCAAAAACTGTCGACGAGGCCTTTGGGAAATCTAATCAGGTCCCTATAAGAGACGTAAGACAGAGATTGGGTGGACGACCCCGAACGAAAAGGGTGTCACCTAGACGGGCAAGAAGTCATCCAAGTTAGACAAGGTTTTCCGATGGGTGGGATGATATTCTTAATTTGGAAAAGAAGGCCTCCAAGATCGAAGAAGAGGCTCCTAAAATATAAAATAATTACATCTGATAGGAGATATTTCTCCGGATGCAATAATAGACACCAAGATAGGCAATAAGGTCTCCGCAGGAATGAGAGATCACTGAGATTAGCCAGATGAGGCCAATATTTTGGAAGGGGAGGACATTAGGAGAGAAGATTTGGGAATAGGACACAAAAGCACGCTGCTGAGAGGATAAGCTTGAGGCTCCAAGCAGAGATGAGGAGGCTTCCAAGACGTGAGAGACCCTTAATTTGAAAATGGAATCACCTAGGAGAGGATTAGAGGCAGCAGAAATCAAGAGAAAGAAAGAGAGCCGATAATTGGCACGGAGGCCCCCAGGATTGCAGATTTGCAATCCTGGGGTCGTATTGGGGCTCCTTAAGGAGGCCAAATACGCCCGACCCAATAGCGTAGAAGCAGCACCGCTCTGGACAGCCGAAACCGTCAACCGCCAACCAGCAGTTATCAGTCATCACTCACCAGCGTCAACAGCCAGCATCATCAGCCACCAGCCAGGCTACGGGGCGCAAAGGAAGACGGTGTGCGTTGCATGGCGCCTGAGGGCCGACCAGTCCAAGGGGCGGCGCCATTTATAAGCGACACCCTAGGGGAGTTATCTCAGCAATAGCCCGAAGAGACTTCTTGAGTACCAAACTATCCAGGACCTAGTTAACATCCCAGTCCATACACAGGCTCCTGCCCCCCTCATCTAGGACGAGGTGACTCTTCCTCGAGGCGGTGGTGAAGAGGATGTACGAGACGTGGGCAGCCCTACTCCTCTTCTTCCAGGACGCGGCGGACGAGGATCACGCCCACGCCCCCATAACCATCCTGAACGCCCTCTGCGAGCCCGTATACAAGATGTACTTCACTGTCATCAACTACGCTCTGCCGCTGATCACTACGGCGAACAAGGCGTTCCAGTCCGGATCATCCAACATCCACGGGATGCGTTTCTGAAGCTCTACCTTTCCGTGATCAACAACTGCCTGCTTGTTGAGCCAGGTGTGCGACTGGAGGTGGCCAATCTTAATAATCCTAGGGACTTCCTCCATCTTGAGCAGAAGCACTGTGGCGTCAACGTCGAGGAAATCATCCTCTCAGAGTCTATTCCGCAAGAGGTAATCCAAGCCTTCCGACTCAAATGGTCTGCATCGATGAAATAATAATGGTACAAATGATCCACACCGAGCTCTGCAAGCAGATCCGGCGACAATTCGAATTCAGCGACAAAACCAGGGTGCTTCCGGAGCTACTGAGCCCGACCTCGTAAGGGCCCTCCGTCGTGTCACTGGCTCTGAGATTTCCCAATCTCATCGACGAGGCCGAGGTCTTGGATTCAGAATGGCGAGGACTCCAGCAGCCAGCGAAGGATCAGCTCCGGACAATGAGAAGCCGGCGTGCGAGTACTGGGCGGAGGTGAAGAGGCTTAGGAATGGCAGTGGCGAGCCTGCATTCACAAAAGTAGCGCAGCTGATGCAGGATTTATTGTCCTTGCTGCATTCCAGCGCGGTCGACGAGAGAGTATTCTTCAGCCTGAACCTCACAAAGACATAATAGTGGACCACCTCCAGGTGGGAACAGTGCCTCTCGGATCTCTGATCATCACCAAGCAGCAACCCACGACCTCCTGCTACGAGTGGACTTCCACGGCTTCCATGAAGTAAAACATGAATCACGAATAATAAATGGCACATTCCACTGCAGGTTCGTTCCAGTCTTTACTGCTCCGTGCCGTCTTCATGTCCTGCGATATCAAATAGGTTGAGCACCCCGAATATGTTGGTGGTAAAAACTTATGAAGTAATGACAGACTTCTTATTTCTACGTGATACCGATAAAATCTTTTTTTTTGTGCATTGTAAGCGTTTTGCCTTTTTCGTCACAATTGAAAAATGCTTTCACCAGGCGGCATCATGAATATTAGACTGAACTTGTCCTGCTTTCTAACAATTTATACCAACGTATCTAGAGAGCACCTAAAACACCAACAAAATGATCTAAATTGCATTCTTAGCCATACATTTGCCGAACTTATGCATGCTCTTCATGGTACGAAATTAGGTACATTTTGGCTTCTGATCTGGTACGAAATATGGGTCTGTTCCCGTGGCTCCACTAACCTCCACAAACCTCCACTGGTCGTTCCCGTGGCCAACCCAGTGGAGATTTTTCCTCCACCAATCTCCACCAGTGGAGCAAAAGCTCCACCAGCCGAGGAGCAGGGTCCAATTGTGATTTTTTAGTGGAGCTCAATCATGGCGCACTTGTTTCACATATTTGCGCGTAAACAATGTACTCAGTCATATGAATCTCATCGTCATGCATCAACTGAATATCAGGATCATCCTTCGCAAAGGAAATATGAAATTACAACTATGAACAATAATCGAAGTAACAGATGTTGACTACATAACATCCTTTTTGTGGCCTTTGATCTACGTCATTCGTCCTAAGGGGAAGATGCCACTTTACCGGCGGGAACCGCTGCAATCCCCGTGCCGCAACTGCCGCAATACGGCGCCAACTATTAGATTCCACTCGAGCCCGACCGACCAGGTCGAGAAAGTGGAGATTGGGAAAAGCCAGCATCGAGTAGAAAAGCGTCTCGGGGCCCAGGTAGCCAGACATCATATTATATGCTGTACATTACGAAGGTAGGCTGTAACCAACTGCAAAACTGGGGAGACGATGTCTAGTGCTCAACCGAGATGGAAGAGAGATTGCTTGGTTGATCCCATAGGGAAAAGAACATCTGCTCTCCCCGCAGTCCCTGAGGGCACGTACATTGCTAGAAATAAAGACAATTTTGGGACTTTGTATTATAAGTCATACTATATACATTGTGCGATGATCTGGACAAACATTTTAAGAGCAATTTGACCAATATCGTCAGATCCAGTGACAAGCACTTATTTTTTTTGTCGCGGAATTCGGACCGCTATCAGCTGATTTCTCCACCGGACGTTCCCGAGGGCAGGTCTTAGCTATCCTCAGCTAACCTCCACTGTGTTCATTCTGGTGGAGCCACGGGAACAGACCCAATCTGGTACGATTTGGGTGCGATCCTGGTACCCTGTAAAATTGGGCCGCGACTACATTAGGGAAATATGAAAGGGACAATGGCATCGGTTGGTAACGGGGAAATCTTTCTAATAATAGCGTGTTGTCTCTAATAAAAGCTTTTGTACTGTTTTACATAATCAGTAAGCAAAATATTAAATTATGATGAATTTCCACCTCTTCCAGAAGCCTTGATGACGTCAAAGTCAGTCGAATAACAACCTGTTTTGTTTACATGCAATATTGAGAATGGAATCAATTGGATGCACTTCTGAAAGATTTTCCCCGGTTGCGTTGTGGGTGGGTGTCATCTCTATTTAGTTTAGGTGATCACTGGTGTAAGTTGTGTATCCATCATTGGAAATTCGCGTGTTACGTCCTTGTGTGATTCACATCAAGATAGCAATATGAGGCTGAAAAGTTGGATTGAGATACTGGGTATAGGATAGATATCCATTTAAAGCCCTAATTGGTTGTGTGATAGGTAAGGAGGTAGGTACTAGGTACCTACCTACCTACCTACCTAACTCACATCAGGTGATGCCTCGTATGTTCATACCTATCTGACAGATAAGCAACATAAATTGTATTTTTGGAAACCTCTAACTTGTGAAGTGTGACTGAATTGTGATTGAATCTCTTCTGTTATGCTATTGCATTGTCATGCATTTGCACCAGCAATTTGCTCTGTTATCAGTCCATGATGGGTCTTCATTGGTAAGACCTATGGCTAGGTAAATTATGTGAGTGGCTACATATATTTCACTTCTGGCCATATGTGGTGTTTCAATAATGAATATTGGTATTATTGTGCTTTAATGTCCTTACAAGACATTTTACACACATTGACCCAATCAAGCAATCAGATGGGTTCAGCTTGATCAGGCCATGTTTGTTTATTTTGTTTTTAGTTGAGGAATTTTTGCAGTTTTCTGAACCAAAATTGTTCAATGTTTTTTGGGAGTTTTTCTTGAATGTGAGGTATTCTAGGTTAGGTTACATTTGGATATGCTTTTTATTTGGGAAATAGGAAGGCAACATTTGTGCATTCTGTTTGCCTGAAAAATTACTGAGTGATTTTAGTTCATCTTCTATTTGTATTTTGTGGCATTACCTCTTGTGCTTCTGTGGAGTTATTGGATTATGTTTTGCTCACAAACTGAAAAGTAAACACTTCTTCAGGGAATGAATAGTCCATCACGTTACTTACATTCATATGCATTGCATTAGGAAGGTAGATTCCAAAACATAATAAAACATCTTAATACACAAAGTTACAAATTTTGTACAAGCATGTTCCAGAGCATGACTAAGGTGATATGACCATTCATTCCATTGAAAATGCCTGTTTTGGTTGGAAACAAACTATTTACCTATTCTGTCATTACACAGCAACTTCAAAGAAACCCTTCTTGTTCATAGGATTTTGCATCTTGCAAGCTAGAAGCATTTTACAAATCTCAATGAGATGGTACTAGCTTTGTCTTGTTGATGTCCTCAACACTTGCTGTTATGCCAACCCTAAATGATGGGTAATCATGAACCTCTGTTGGAAAACATCAGGATCTGCCCAGCTGCAAAATCACACAGAGTACTAGGTGTAAGGTAGCCAGTATGGTTTTGTGATGCCATGATCACTTAACAAATAAGTATATATGCTGTTAATGCATAGGGATAAAAATCTAACCTAACCTAAGCCAATCTATCATAACAATAATGTCAGTAAATAACAATAAAATATATCAAAACAAGTCACATATTGTCCAATTTATAATTACCATACCAAGATCATGGTACATGGTTCTAACAACTGCAGGATTTTATGTCAAGACCACTGTAGAAATACACAAATACTATGCAGCAATTTAAAAATAAATAAAAAATCCCTCCTTCCACAACTACCTGTGTCAGTTGGTTATTTCAGGTTTAATGTGCTTAAACAAAATCCTACCACAGCTTAACAAAGTAACTAGTAAATAATTGATGTACACAATGCAATAGCATAGCAACTTGATGTTTCTACATGCTGATTCTGTTTATTCCAAGCACCATCAGTTACTGTTAATTAACATGTGCCCTGGAGGGCTTCTGAAACTTATGCACACTGGAGGGGGGAGCAGATTCCGCCCCCCTAAGATCTCTGCTCCCATTAAGGCTAGAGCAACGAAATTTACAGGGTGGATGGGCACGATAGTTAACTCTATTGTGTGCAAATTTCTTGACCTTAGGTCAATATCTTCAAGGTCAAATGAGGTCAACATAGCAAAATGTTCTGGTTTTGTGTGGCTTGGCTTGTCATTGTTATGGATCTCTGTGATTGTATTTAAATGCTCCAGAATTGCCATTAATGATGATTTGGACATTACTAATGATGCAATGCATATGCCAGATCTGCCATTTGACCTCAGATCACCTATATAGGAGCTCTTTATCAGGTCATTACATGCTCCAGTTACCGGAACCAGGCTGCCCACCTGACTGCTCCTTTGGGTGGCTCAAACAATCGGTTTCGCAAAGAAAGGAGTGAAATACATGAATAAAGTATAGAAGCGCTTAGGCACACATTGACAAACAGTAGATTTCCGGATGTGTAGGGAGTAACATGCAAAGTTATATCAATCGCATGCCAGTCATTTCCACTTGTGACAACGTTCCAGTTGACCAAATTTGGTTCCATTAGCCTGTCATGATGACCTCAGCCACCTAACATGACTTTTTAATTATATAGCATAACAATATGCATCAAACAAGTTGCTAGTGCTGTCAAGAACACTTCCCTTTTGCCAATATACAGGAAGCGCATCAGCGCCGATTTTGTGGTTTGGCCGTGCAATTAAAAAGAACTTTAACGGCCCATAACATAAATACTTGTCGGCCGATTTTAATTTTTCTTCCTTTAAACAACGCGCATGTCATTTCTAAGTAGGGATGGAAAAAATGGCATATATTGGCTGGTACAATATGGAGTTGTGCACAAATAATCGGAGGGGTGGGCGGATTTCCCCCTACACCCCTCCAGAGCACGTGTTAACTTGTCATGAACTTAACCTGACTTGACCTCGGTAACCTGACATGACTTTGAAACAATGTAGCATAACAATATACATCAAACAAGTCGCTAGTATTATCAAGAACACTTCCTTTTTGCCAATATACGGAAGTGCATCATTATTTGTAGACTGGCGCTGATAACATTTTTTGACTTTACTGACCCCTAACTCGAAAAAATTTTCGGTAGATTTTCATTTTTCTTACTTTAAACAACGCGCCGTTCATTTATTGGCAGGTACACAAACAATGGCACATATCGGCCGGTAAAATCTGGAGTTATCTGCGAAAAACCGGAGGGGTGGGCGGATTTCGCCCCCCCCCCTCTTGGGCGCGTGTTAATGCATGAAAGGAACTTAACCACAAGCTAACCATATGTGACAGTGATGAGTACTGAATAGCTTGTATGTAAAATGAGAGAAAAGGTAGTGATCCTTGTGAACTGTCACATATTGCACAGGAAATATACCATCACTTTTTGCTCCTACTTGGCCATTGCAGATATCAAGGCACTTTATGTTATAATATGCTGCATGTCTATAAATAATTAAAATAATTTGATTACGACCTTCTTTTAAATGGCTAACCAGTAATATTTGTTATTGGAACCAAGTAATTATCATGAATTGCCAAAACAAATGTATGGACTAGCCTAGCCTTCTTTTCAATCATTCTTAGGAACATTTTCATCTACCATTGCTTGGGAAACTCATATACAGGCAAAGTATGCAACATGTAAAGTTGGCAGTAGGCAATAGGCAATCCAACATCAGGAGGCAGTGCCTATGCAATAGAGCATCACTGGTAGGATGTCAGATTGGCATTTTCTTTAATTTTATGTTATCTTCTTGCATGTCTGGATCTCCTCATGAGTTGTAGTGCAAATGTTTAATTATCTTTTGGGTGTAATCATGTTGGAAGTGTTGGATGTATATTTATTGATGTGGTTGATATCCACTTTTTTTTGGCACTTCTATTTCCTCTTGTCCCAGAAAGGTCCTAATCATGGCTACCTCACTGGTGACAATCTGTCCTCAGTGACAAATTTTTCATAAAATAGGATGGAATATACCACTGTCTGAACACTCAACCAACATCCTCCTCGAAGAAGTATCAGCATCCTGCTCCTCAGTATGAAGTATTCATGTCTCCTTTTTAACAGTATCTCATTTATAAATAGCATGCACACCCTCTCAATAGGGAATGGTGATGCACGAACATTTTGCAATGTAATTTCAGGTAAAGGGACAAGCTGTAATGTGGTTTGGCATGCAATACCAGTTTATAGCATAGTTATTACTTTCCATATCCAGAATATAGATCTTCTTAAATTAGGAATCTCAAAACAAACAAGTACCTACACCATTGACTCAAATTTTAGTCTGAAAGACAGCAAAGGCATTTAAGATTATACTAGTTCCATGCCAAATTTTGACATCCTGCTACAGTGTAAAATAATTCACCACGTGGCCTGGAAATCCACAGTTAATAGAGTTATGCTACTTCATCGTCATCTTAGGTTTTTATTATCTTTCCACATGATGTATGGGCAGTCATGCACACAACTGCTAAATATGGTAAAATGCATGTGACTGAAGTGAAAGCCATTCTGCTTTTTAATCCTTAAGTGGCAATCCTTCATTTTCTTCCAATGTTTCACTATTCCAAAGCAACTTCTTTCTTCATCCACACAGTTAATGGTGAAGTAATTTTAGGACACTGTCCTGCTATGCTCGTTTTAACATTACACCTAACCAAAAACCATTATTCTAACCCTGTCTTGTATCCATATGTTCTCTGGGCTTCATGAGTCAGTCATCTGTTATGAAGGATGCAATGGGTAGCCAAGAAACAAATGCAGACCATTATGTGACTGATACAAATAGTCAAATTAGAGACAGTAGAAGTAGAAGACAAAAATATGTCAAATTAGAAACTAGTAGAAGACAAAAATATGGTGACTGTAGATGAGTGTTAACCAATTATGAAATAGCAAACTAGGGGATCACCAATAACAAAATGATAGACTAGTAGCTAACCAATAGCCAAATAGAAGGATATTAAGGTGAATGGGTTATTAATAACCCAACAGATCAGTAGGTAAACAACATCCAAAACATTAACTATAGGGTGACCTAGGACAACCTAGGACCAGCTAGATGGTGACCACTTAACCAACCTGGTTGATAAATTAATTCTTGGCCACTGATATTAATACCTCCACCATGGTAAGTTACTCCATGGTCGGAATATTGTTATCCTGCTACAGGAGGAATGCACAATTTAGCTTTGTGGTGGGGATGGCCAAGTGGTTGGAGTGTTGGGCTCTGGGTACGAAAGGTCCCGGGTTCGACGCTAGTGCTGCCCGGGACATTTCCCAATCCGCGGTCCACTGGCGGAAGTGTGGGCGGCGCCATTAGCCGTGAATGTGCATAAAGTGTGTCGTGAACCACCAAATAAACGCCATTTAACTTTGATGGTGGTTTTGGTAACCATCATACACTGCACTGATGACCAAGATCATATCAGTTATAAACCATGTCTCTGTATGCCAATATGCCCATCAGGTGCAATGACCCTATGATGTGGACGATTTCCACATCATAATGCTACACATAGGGTCTGTTCCCGTGGCTCCACTAACCTCCACAAACCCCCACTGGTCGTTCCCGTCGCAAACCTAGCGGATATTTTTCATCCGCCAACCTCCACCAGTGGAGCAAAAGCTCCACTAGCTGAAGAGCAGGGTCCAATGGAGATTTTTCAGTAGAGCTCAATCACGGCGCACTTGTTTCATATATTTGCGCGTAAACAACGTTCTCCGTCATATGAATCTCACCTTCCTGTATAAACTGGATACCAGGATCATCCTTTGCAAAGGAAATATGAAATTACAACTATGACCAATAATCGAAGTAACAGATGTTTACTACATAACATCCTTTTTGTGGCCTTTGGTCTACATCATTCGTCCTAAGGGGAAGATGTTGCTTTACCGGGGGGATCCGCCGCGATCCCCGTGCCGCAACTGCCGCAATGCGGCGCCAATTAAGATTCCATTCGAGCCCGATCAACGACGTCGGGCAAGTTGAGATGGGGAAAGCCGTGCATTGGGTAGAAGAGCGTGTCAGGGCGCGGGTAGCCCTGTGGGTGCAGACACCAGATTATAGCCAGATTATAGCCGCAAACGTGTGAGACGAGGCCTAGTGCTCAACCGAGAGGGAAGAGAGATTGCCTGGTTCATCCCATAGGTTAAAAAAAATATCGGTTTTCCACACAGTCCCTGAGGGTACCTACATTACCAGAAATCAAGACAATTTTGGGACTTTGTATTATAAGGCATGCTATGTACCTTGTGCCTTCATCTGGACAAACATTTGAGAAGCAATTTCATCAATAGCGCCAGATACAGCGCACAAACATTCCTTTTTGTCGCGGAATTCACGCAACTGTCAGCTGATTTCTCCGCCGGTCGTTCCCGTGGATATATCTCAACTAGCTTCAACTATCCTCCACTGAATTCCTTCTGGTGGAGCCATGGGAACAGATCCATAGAACATAATACAGTACCACAAAATTGGCCACAGCTAGCTACCAAAAAGAACCTTGGATACACACAACTAGCTATACTGATGCAGCAACCCTTGCACATGTCTGGTGGAGTTCGAATGGGCGATGATGTAAATGCCATCAACTATTTATTACCACTGATAAAAAACATCACAAAAACATGCAATACTTCCTGATGATCATTATATATCTGGTAAGCAAGGAACCTAGGTGGTATGCCAGTGAAATTCATTGTTTGATCAATATTATTATATACGTGAGAGACACTGCACATGAGCGACTGGGACGTCAACAAATTGCCTATGAGAGGGGAGTGTCAGGAGTAAAAAAACTAGATAATATTTTGTGTATTTTTGTTGGTCCAAGTTCTTGCTGGGTGGCTTTATGGACCAGGGTCCGATTGCAAATCAGAGCTTGTTTCATGAACCCTGCTCCACTGCCGGACCCGTGATAATGTATATGTGATAATGTGATAATGCATTGTGTGCCTGCATGGCCAGCTGACGGTTTATGTGGTTGGCAGACGTGCTGATTGCTCCCAGAACGAGCCAATCGTTCCGAGAGAGTCGACGAACAGACATCGATGGCCGGTCTCATCGAGAACCTGCTCCCGCTGTTGCGGAGACGCCGCATGGCACATCCTCAGGACCACCAACAGCAACAGCAGCAACAGCAACAGCAACAACAGCAGCAACAACAACAGCCACAGCAGCAGCAGCAACAACAACAGCAACAGCAGCAGCAGCAACAACAGCAGCAGCAGCAGCAACCGCAACAGCAGCAGCAGCAGAATGTCAACGCCGAGCAGCAGTTTGTTGCGATCAGGGATCGCTTGTTCCACGCCATTTTCGTCCGCCTCTCGCTGGCGTACGCCCGCGCTCTGACGCCCGGAATGCGGCGTATGATAGAGTTTTCATCGCTTCTGGTGGTACGTTGCCTGCCCTATGTCAATCACACCATCAATTTAAGTTGCATGAAAAGGCCAAATGTCCATTTGCAGTTGTCATTACTTAGCAATGCTCCAGAACAGTATGTTGTGTGTGTGTGTGTGTGTGTGTATTTGTTGTGTCTTCCGTTAGGCATACATTTCAGTTGGGCACAATAGCTGTATGTGGCTTTCACTACCTTAAATAATTAGCTATAACACTCCGAAGTCGATGTGATTTTAGACGGAGCATAGTGCTGTTGCTACTGTGCAGTTCCCAAGCTCCTGACATCACTGTGGGGGGGGGGGGAGGTGGTAGCTCGGTTGGTTTAGCGTCGGACTCTTGATCGCAAGATCGTGGGTTAGAATCTTGCAATCGACGGAGTTTACCGAGTCCACCCACGACCAATCGGCGTGAGAGGTTGGCGACACTATATAACGTAGCGGTTGAATGCGTCGTAGGAGAACCCAAGGTTCTTCTTGATACCACTGTGCACACAGCCGTTTTCTTTCCTCTTTTTCGCACCTCACATTGATCAGTGGTAACGTTTTCGTGAAAATGGGTGGAGAATACCACGCACTGAATACTGAATGATGCCCTTCGCGAAAGACGTTTTAACACTTCTACAAATGTGTGCTTGGCATGTATTTAGATGTGCGTCTTCATGTCTCATCTCGTTTCTAACAACATAATATTCATACATTATCATGTACATGCTTGCTACTACAGATGGTGGTACATGTACATCCGGTGTGATGCTGTTTCCATGTGATGCATTTACTTATGATGTCTATTATTCAATGCTAGTTTCTTATAGTATAAATATGGTCACTATCAGAAACCGCTAAAGAGGTCCCCCTATCAGTGTACTTGTTGCGTGAGATTTAGTTTAAGTGCATTTGCAGGCATTTAAATGAGTGTGGTTCAATTGCAGTCACATTTTACGTACTCTTTTCGACATTGCACACCTAGCCAAGAACTACTAAGTGAGCATCGTCTCTGATCCATGCCGTCGACGCCGCCCGACCAAGCGCACGTGAGATTGTCATTGGGCCACGTCGCGGACACACAACGGGCCAGCCCGATCGGCGACTGGCGCGCAAACTGTGACCCCCCGGGCCCGGTCGTGTCGGCAGGCGGTCTGCTCGCTGGTGATGCTGAGCTACATCCACGTGGCGTTCTCGCACCTGCCCAACCACTGCCTGGACCACGTCAAGGACGACTGGCCGCGCGACGGCATCCTCCGTGTGGAGATCATACGAAACCCAGGTGTGTCTCTCGGCGGGGGCGAGCAGTCCAGGGGCAAGTTGCCGTTTCACAATCGAAAGGGTGTGGGTTCGAGTCTCGCCTGTCGCTACTCTTCGCCCGCGACCGATCGGCGTGAGAGATTGACGACGCTACATGACTCAGCGGCCCATGTGTCGTAAAACCAGTAGCCAGCCGCCTCTGAGCAGCTGGTCTGCCATTGGGATGCGTCCAGCGTGGGGGATAATCTGCAGGCGTCAACAGACTGGGGAAATTCGTCGGTCTGCGCGTGCGGTGCTCGCTGTGGATTCCTCAGATGTGGTAGGCTTGATTTTAATTGGCACTATGACTGCCATTCCAAACGAAGCCGCCACAATACAGATGGCATGATATGAACACATGTGGTTACTGTGCCAGAATCGCCATGGAATTAATCGGCGGATCATTGCAGTGTTCTGCCCTGCTCTCGTGATATGCATTAAGGATAAATTGGACTGCACAGACAAAGTGGGAATCCTATTTGTAAAGTTCGGAATCGGGGTACGCTGTCTTTGAGCCGAATTGCATTTTGCAAGGATGTCGAAACTCATTTGACCTGGTGTTCAATGCAGTCTGGAGGTCTGTTTAGACGTGGCGGGACTCTGGTAGAATCTTACCTCGGTACACCTGACGTTCGCGACGTCGGCGTCAGATGTTGGCATGCAGCTGCAGAAAGTGGCCGGCGGCGACAGATACTTACGTCACGTTTCACTCTGCCAATTCCATACTAGCAGGCTGACATCATCCTTGCAACGTGCCATGAAGCGTCTCGGTTGCTTGTTTGCTTCGCCACAATTGATCCACTGCAGTACTAGTTGACTCAAATGATGCCACTCACGGTAGTACGCAGACAGCATTAATTCCTAGATATTTTGCACTAGCTCACATTCTTCCATGTCACTGGCAGCGGTATTTATGGAAGACATGGCAAAGAGACAACAATAAGGCAGCAGATGAAGTTATCTTCCTGTTCAGGAGCTGAAAAAGGTGTCGAAAACTGGAGGGTGAAAACTGCTCATTTCTGCTAGGATGAAGGATCAAGGCACAGGAACCGAACGGGGGTGGGGGGAGGAGGAGAGTTAAGGTAGTAACGACTCCAACTTTGAACCATTTGATCGTTAACTGTTGCATAGAGAGAATCGACTTCCCTATATGAGTTATGTTACCAAGCCAAGTTTTGAGTTTATTCATTCCATGCAACACCAAAGGTCTAATGTTAAACTCATTAATTCGTGCTGGATTAGCAACAGCAAAAGTACACAATGTTACATCTATTAGCAGACTCAATCTGTTGGCACGGCCCTCCACCCCCCAAAAAACACGAATTAGGTATACCACATTTTGCATTTTTTTGGATTGTAGAGCATGGTATGTTACGAAGCATACTTTACTCACCAATATACGAAAAGCGTATGTGCCATAAAATTAATAATAGAAATGTGTATTCGGAATGCACAATTTACTCATCAATGCCTCCATCCACGACACTTGCAGTATTCATTTTTTAATGCAGCCACTGGATGGCCAAACAGCAGCCACATAATCTGTTCACGTCCGACGGCAGAGCGCGGCAGACAACTCGACACATTTCAGGCTGTCTACCGCCGACGTCTGCGGCAGCGAACGGAGCAACGCAATCACGATCGCCATGGCAATGCATTGCGTGATGTCATCTATATGTGTTGTGACGTCAGAGGCTGCGGATGTCGTCGACGTCGGGTTCCACTCGATTCTGCTCTGTTCTGTCGGGTCCTGCCCAGTCCTGCCGATGTCTGGATTCTGCCGGGAGTCTGACTCGTGTAAACAGACCTTTAAACTTACTGATATTGATGACGTCTTAGTGGCAATGCTCCATGGCTTTTGGCCGACAATTATATTTACAAACAGAAAGCACGACAACGGCCCAGGGGGTATCATAACTGCAACCAGCATAGGAGCCTTTTGTGTAAGTAGAATAACCTGTCCTTTGGCTTAATGGGCGCAATATGACCAGTGCAGTATAAGCGCCTGAAAGCCCAAATAACTAACCGTCCTTTGGCTTGTATCTGTTTTGAGTGATAATTGTGTTCCGTCTGCATGTTTGTGCCAGAGTATGTGTGAAGTCGATCCTATCCAGCACGAATCCGGACTGCACACCAGTTCTCGGAGATTAAAAATATCTGAGGAATTTCTGCAATTCCCGACCTGTGTACAGGCGTGACGAGTGAGTGGCTTAACTCTTAACTGCCAGATAACTGCTTAACTGCCAGATAACTCGGGCGGTGCGTGGCGTTCTGAGCGCGTCGACCGGTGACAACGGTGCGCCGCTGTGTGTGCGCAGGCGAGGAGTACACGCTGGCCAAGTCGTACGAGAAGGAGGAGCGACTGAAGCTGCGCGACCCGGACAACTTGATACTCAGCACGCTGGAGGAGCTGCTGAACCTGGAGCGAAGGTCTGTACTGCAGCCGGCCGCCGTGGCGCCGGGCAAACTCAAACAGGAGTAGCTTTGTTCATCCTGCTGCTCGTCCGGCTAGCTTTTGTCACAGGCGATGTTTAGGGAGTCACATCTCACATGGGGGTTGATTCTGTCGTGCCAAGGTCCCACGTGGGAGTGGGTTATGTTATGCCAGAGTCTCACATGGGGTTGGGTTCTGGTGTACCTTCATCTCATATTGGAGTGGATTATGTTGTACCAGAGTCCCACATGGGGTTGGGCTCTGGTGTACCTTCATCTCATATTGGAGTGGATTATGTTATACCAGAGTCCCACATGGGCTTGGGTTCTGTTGTACTTTCGTTTCATATTGGAGTGGGTTTTTTTTTGTTCCAGGGTGTTGCATAGAAGCGGGCCGTGCCATACCACCGTCTCACATGGGAATGGTTCTGTTGTACTGTTGTCTCACATGGGAGTAGTTCTGTCGTACCGTCGTATCACGTGGGAGTGGTTCTGTCGTACTGTTGTCTCACATAGGAATGGTTATGTCGTACTGTCGTCTCGCATAGGAATGGTTCTGTCGTACTGTTGTCTCACATGGGAGTAGTTCTGTCGTACCGTCGTATCACGTGGGAGTGGTTCTGTCGTACCGTCGTATCACGTGGGAGTGGTTCTGTCGTACTGTTGTCTCACATGGGAATGGTTCTGTCGTACTGTCGTCTCACATGGGAGTGGTTCTGTTGTACTGTCGTCTCACATGGGAGTGGTTCTGTCGTACTGTTGTCTCACATGGGAATAGTTCTGTTGTAGTGTTATCTCACACGGGAGCGGTTACTGTCGTACCAAGGTTTCACATATTTGTGGGTTTTGTCGAACGGTCGCTTCACATGTGAGCTGGTTTCGTTACACGTCTGTTTGGTATTCGATTGGCTTCCGTTGAGCGTGTGGTGGTTTCTTATCATGGTGTTGCATCGCCGTCATATATGGTATTCATGGTATATCATGTATGTTGCACTATCGGCATAAATCATTGATGGTGGGCTGCACGCGACTGCACGTAATCGAGTGACACGACTTGGCGTCTTACCACATTGATACAGTTTTGGTCGTGCCACTCACGATATTGGTGTTTGGCACACCAATGTTTCACGTTGCATGGTGAGAATCACTTCTGTTGAATTATGTAAGTGGCTCGGTCAGAGTGATGATTGACCCGCAGTCGTGCAACGAGAGCGTACCCTGGCAGATAGTCCGTGCTGGTTGGCGAAGGACGAGCGAGCTAAATTTGTTGTATACTCCATGGTGGCTATGTTGTGTGATGTTTGCCTTCAACAGCGGGAACTTCAGGCGGCGTGGGACAGTGGGATCTAGGCATAAAGTTCAACAGTGGGAACTTTATGCCTAGATCGATTGCTGGTTCAGAACTGTCAATAGACCCGAACTCAGCGCCCCACGCTTGTCACCCAGTAAAACTCCGAAGAAAACCGTCGACACCGGCGGAGAGGCCGAGTCGCCTGTCGAACCCCTGGTGGAAACGGCGGGAACTAGTGATGGCGACGTCCCAGATGGCGACACCGGACCCGTGGACCCAGCCGCCGACTCCACCAACGCAACAGGTACGCTGGGCTGAGCCCGATCTTCTGCTCGGCGTGCAGGGGTCACTGCCAGATGCAAATCAATGAGCTGGTGCACTTGATAGTCTGTGCATAGTGGGTATCAACAGGAATTCAGCGGGGTTATTACCTGTGCAACGTCATTACCTGTGCAATGTGCAACGTGCAACTTGTTAATCGTATATCTGAAATCGTATGCACATTCAATTTCTGTCCATTCATATCCGGCGGTAGCTTTGCGTTTTACGTAACGGCCTTTGTGGCCTTTGTGGAAGGGGTGATTTTGATAGGCGTGCCGGACCATAAGGGTCATTGCGCTGCCTTTCAAACGAATGTGTTTTGCAAGCAAAGCGCAAGTGTACATTACATACGTTAAGGGAGTTTTACGCTTTAGTGCGTGCGATGTTTTTAAGGTGCTGAAGGCAGAGGCTAGGTGTGTGAGACATCTGGATGACTAAAAGGTTTTGTTTTACTTTACTCCTCCACAATACAATTTATACTTGCGGGGGTGGGGGGTGAGAGTGACGAGAAACTTGGCTTTGCCAGGGTGCCGGTATTAGCGTACTGCCCTCGAAGAGCACTTGGGGGGGGGGGGGTCTTTGCCGAGCGGACAAGGAGGTAATTGTCCACATCGCCTACCATGCCGACCGCCTCGTGTTAGTTGTTGGCAGATGGTAGTCCAAGCATATCACGCATGGTTGTCAGTTGGATTAGTACGGTGTTTGATGATTCGACTCATGTACGTCCGCCGTCTCTGAGTTGTTGTTTTACGTTATGAGTTGCAAGGGAAATTGGCTCATCTATGTCCATCACACAGCTAGGCAACCATTTATTTCTAACAGGAAGGCAAGTCGGCTCATGTACCTCCGGCGCCATTCGTGGACAGCTATTTACGTGTTTCCTACAAGTGTTTCGCGACAGTGCATTGCGTGTTGAAGGGGCGGGGATGGCCGAGTGGTTAAGGTGTTGGGCTCTGGGCACCAAAGGTCCCGGGTTCGACACCAGCGCCGCTCGGGACATTTCCCAATCACGCAGCCCACCGGCGAAACAGTGTGAGCGGCGCCATTAGCCGTGAATGTGCGTAACGTGCGTCGTGGACCACCCAATAAACAATAGACAACATCGCGTGTTGAAGTGAGTGCTGGTGGTGTGATGTCTACAGTGCTCCTGCTGTTTTTGTAGCGTGCAAATATTCAAATAGCAATCGAATGAGTTCTAGGCGTTTGCCACCCAAATGTTATGGGAGCGACAAGGCGATGCCCTCTTTTTGGTAGAAGGTCTCAGCTGTCGTTTTTGAGCTTTAAGAATACAGTCTAGCAGGATGTGGCCTTTGCTCAATGTGGGTTTGCAGGTGTCGAAGTGAGGTGTTGTACATTGGTCATTCTGTAGTTGAGGCTTTGCTAATTTAGTGGGATCAGTTCTAAGTCTAGTGAGGATGACTTCTTTTTGTTGGTGAGATTGATTTGATGTATTCCATGTATCTACCGTGGGTTTGATGTGGGTGTGTTTTGCTTTGTGTTGTGTCCATGTGCTCTGGTGACGCTGGCGAGTGTGGCGTTGTAGGAGTACTTTGCAATCGTGTACCGAATATTGCATACTGGGTAGGTGCTCAGTGTTGAGGCTTACTTTGCGAGTTGGTCTGCTTCTTCGTTACCTGGAATGTTGTCGTCGTAGCCTGGTGTCTAGAGTAAGTAGAAGTTCTTGTTTACGTTATGGACCACGATTTGGTGGATTGTGTCGATGACTGGATGTGGACAGTCGTGGCTATTGCTAATCGGTTGGAGGTCGGATTTGGAATCTGAGCGAATCACTACGTCGTTAGCTTTACGTTTAGTGCGGGGATGACCGAGTGGTCAAGGTGTTGAGCTTTGGCTACCAAAGGCCCCGGGTTCAACACTCACACCGCTTGGTACATTTCCCCGTACCGCGGCCCACCGGCCAAACAGTGTGGACGGCGCCATTAGTCGTGAATGTCCATAGGGCACGCCGTGAATCACCCAATAAATATATAAATAGCTTTACGCCTCATGAGAATGGAGATAGTATCCAGAATGGCCGTTACTTCCACGAAGTAGATGGAGGAGTTATCCGGTAGACGCTTGGAAATCCTTTGCAGGATTTCCGGTCGCTATGAGTCCGCTCGGGCTAAGGCAAAATAATCCTCAACACGCTGTGCATCACTGTTGCCGCCGGAATTCTGGAAGGAAATATGACGATGTAACGGCGGCACAGGCATGCATCCGTTGTTGTTCCCATTTCTATGCATGCATCTCGGCTGTCTTTGTCGCTGCTTTTCGCACACATGGAGTGGTTCTCACGTCTGAGTCGTTGCCAGTAGTTTGATTGCAGAGTATATATATATATATATATATATATATATTTATATATATATATATATATATATATATATATATATATATATATATATATATATATATATATATATATATATATATATATATGTATAGACTGTAAGTCACGTATTATACGTGCGTGATGCAGGAACCCATGCCCTGAATTGAATGAAAGCAAATGCCATGGTAATGCCTTCTGCATTTTGCTAGCATTCTCAAAACACGACTACACTGCTCTACTGCTGTACAAGAATCAAAACTGTCGATGGAGATGGCTACAAAACGTCCACTCGTGCGATCATGTGGAACGGAAAATTCAAAAGTACTGCCATCGGCAGCTTTGATTGGATTGTGGCTTTACGACACAGCAGATGAGATCACATGGCGTCGCCTGTCCCTCATTCTGGCAGCAAGAGCGGGCTTCGCGAGGAATTGAACCCCACACCTCTGGCGTGCTAGACGCTCAGCGTAACCACTGAGCTACCGACGTCCCGATCGGCAACTTCGTCATCGTCGTGCGCTAATGTGCTTGCGTACACGCTTCACCACTGTCAACTCCCCAAATCCGTGCTCTTGTCGACTCTTCATCATGCTTAAGCCGCGCCCTTAAGCGCTCTCAACTTCGAAGTGCCCCAATGGAAACGTCCATCTGGTCATGAAAATAGGCACGGGTTCGCCGCAGAGGGCCGTCGATATCGGATGGATGGTCGAGCTCCTCTTAGAGAACGTGTCATTGCTGGGTGGCAACTGTTAGCTGCACGGCGTGTGGGATATTCTCTGTGACCAGCCTACAGGGTTAAAATATTGGTTTTTCATTAGGTGTGAGATGTCGAAATGAGCATAGCAGGATGTCTAAATTTGACATGTAATTAGTGTAATTTAAAATGTTTTTGATGTCTTTCAGACTAAAATTTGAGTTGATGGTGTAAGTGATTACGACTGGACCTTTATCATTTGTTTTAACATTCATAATTTAAGAAAAGATGAATTCGGGATAAGGAGAATAATAACTATGATGAACTGGTATTGTATCCCATATCACATAGGTCATCCCTTTACCCGAAATTGCGTTGCAAAATGTTCGTGTAACACCATTCCATATTGAGGGCATGCACATGCTATTTGCAAACAAGATACTGTTACAAAGGAGACATAAATACTTCATATCAATGAGCAGGATGCTGATACTTCTTGGAGAAGATGTCGATTGAGTGTTCAGGAAGTGGAATAATTTATCACTGAGCAACTTTGATAAGCCTGCATATTGTATACAATGCAGGGCTTCATTGCTTGCTGAATAAGGACTTATGGAGTGCTGGATGATACCGGGTTTTAGGATACTGGGTAGACTATCTGAAACAGAAGAGGCTCTGTGATGCGGTTTAAGGAGATTTCCTGATCAGAGGTCATGGGTGCACCCCAACTATGGCATATTTTAATTGTTGAAGGGCATCGGGATGTCTTCAGTCGAGTTCATGTTGGCTTCATAATCAGCAGCTAGTAAGCAAGGATGTCATAAAAGCCATAGACAGGGAGGTCGATTGAACTTCCATTAGGTGGTATTTTCCACCCATTTTCTTGAAAAATTTCACACTGCCAGCCTACGACAGTTTTCGACACCAGCCCCGAATCGGGAGACTTTCGCACGCGCTGCAAGATACATTTGAACGCCTGTAACCGGGAGCGATCTCAGCTGTGTACGTACTGAATCCCCGGAATATATTGTGCGCATCAAATGCCGACCAACGTACGGTTCACCGGCTGGTCGGAAGGCCGTCGCCGAGGAGTGGTCCACTGGAAACAACCGGAAGATAAGCCTGGCAAAGGTTTTGAGGTCGATAGAAAGCTCGCTTTGCTTTCCCGAAAGCTTGTTTTAGCAGGTTTATTGTCTGCAACAGGTCCTCATGTGGCCAATTTTGATGCACACGATATATATTTGTTCGGTCGGTTTTTCGTTTTAGTTCCTGCTGACTTAATGTTTAGTTCGTGTCGGCTTTTATGCACGTCTTTGATATCGGAAGTTCCGGAACTTCATTACATATCATGCCACGCATTGCCCTCTACGACTTCGGAAACACACATGGCAGATGAGTTTTGGTCTACCGACTGCACCTTGCGCATCATTGACGACTGGACTGGTGTAATCAGTGTCATTCATGGCGATATATTCCATGTGTCGCATTTAGTAGCCTTAGTCAGTTTCGCCTTTAAGAACTTGATATGAATGACGTTGTTATGGGCGCTGCATGACATCAGCAGTCGATGCGCCCCTAGACCCCAATAACCAGCCAGTCAGTGTCATTCAGTCTGTGCCAGCCACTTCGCCAGTTATTCGCCCCTGCCAGCTGACACCTGGACTTGGGCCGTCCTTGCACACCAGCGTCGACAACACGAACGGACTACAGCCCAACCCTTCACTTGTGCTGTTCAACACTGCCATGACCGCCAACACAGCGCGAAGGCCGCCGACGCTCGGGGAGACGTTGGCCGGGCGAGCGCGGCGCAGTTTCCGGTCGGCTGGCCGCAGCCGGCGCGGCAGAAGAGGGCGCGCCGAGAACGCCGCCGGGCCGGACGGTTGGTGCCGCTGGCGGCGGCGGTCGCGGCGCGCCGCGACTGTCTGTCGGCTCCTGCCGCCGCTGTCGCGGTCGGCCGAGCACTGACGACCGCGCTGACGGCCGACCGCTCCCCGGCCGCCGTGGGCCGACGGGCCGGCCGCCGCTCTCCGCGGCCGTGGAGCGGCTCGTGTGCTCGCTGTCCGGCCGGTGGACCCGTCGCGCCGGCCGGCGCCGTTGTGATTACGGACGACGGCCAGACCCGAGCGAGTCTCGCTCGCGCACGTGCCAGGCGTTTGGGTGAACAATCCGGCTTGACGTGGCCCGTTCTGGCCTGGCCTTTCGCGGCTGAACATAGATTGTGTCTTGCGCACAAGGCGACGAACGTGGACACCTTTAGACAAACGCAGACACGTGGACACGTAGCCTACCGTGGACAAACGTGGACCATTGCGGTTGGAGACGGTCACGGCATTTGCGTCAGACATCCTGCACTCCGGTACCATCTGGACTAGATACCATCCCACGCTTCTGGGGTCCGGTGGCAATCCAATACTGAACCGCTCCCGTTTTGTTGTGCACTAGTATGGGACACTGGCACACGGTGCTCGCAAAGGCGGCGAACCTGTGGCACGCAGGGTGCTGCGTACCCTTTAAGACACAACATTTACATCTGTTTAGCATCCAACAACTAATTTGACTGCATGGCTGGGACGTAAAGAAATGGTTTCCAGTGTGATCTGTGTCACCCCCCTCCCCGGTAAATTAGGATGCTTGCGCACAGGTGTGTGTTCGTTTGCCGACTGGCTGGCACTCGAGGTAGCACATTGTGCTGATGACTCGCTCGGGTTTCAGACTCACCAGACAGTGAGCCGTTCCTGGAGCTTCTGCCGACCTCTTCGCCGCCGCCGGAGTCGGCCGGTCTACAGGTGAAATTCTTTATCTGTCGTCACCATGATCGGTATCGCTGAAAGCTGCACGTTCTTGTTCGGTCAGAGACGTTTCAGAGTTTGTCGCCTCGTCCTTTCGCTCCTCGGCTGTCGCTCCACAGCCTGTCCTGACGTGTCCTCCCAGTGTGTCGTTACCAACTGTCGTTTGACTGTCTGTCGTCTTGCGTGAGTCATGTTCCTATTCGTGCCGATGCGCTTACACCCATATCTGTTGGTCGCCTCCATCTCCCAGAACCTTCACGGCGATCCAGCAGTCCGGTGTAGCGGAGCTCTATATGATAAAGAGAAACCTTCGAAGCAACATAGCATCGCTACGGCCGATAGAAACTATTCGTCGGTATTGCAGCGCGTGCTCCGATTGCCTTGGTGACGGTTCTCCGTCTCGTTTGTCTCTGTCTAGTGGTTTGTTGTCGGTTCCGTTTGTCTTTGTGGCGGTTCTTTCTGTCTCTTTCGTCTGTCTGCTGGTTTTCCGTGAGTTCTGTTTGTTTTTGTGACCACCTTTGTCTCTCTGTCTGGTGGTTTAATGTCAGTTTCGTATGTGCATGTGTCGATCCTCCCAACGCTGTTTGCCTACGTGGCGATTATCAGTGTGCTGTGTGTGTTCATGGGGAACTCACATGGGCGTTCCGTGTGTGCCTTTTGCCCACGCGTCCGCGCCCTATGGCTGTGTCTCGGGCCTACAATGATGGCTCGGTGTGACGCATGAGGAGGCGGTGGGTACAGGCGCTTCCTGTGCCCCTTGAGCCCACACGCCGGTGCCCTACGGCTGTATCTCGGGCCTGCAGCGATGGCTCAGTACTGCGCCTGAGGAGGCGGTCGGCGTAGGCGGCGCTGTTTCGCGGAAGTTAAATCCGCCGTTCGAGCGGGCCTGTCCGCACTGGCCGGCTGAAAGGGAGCCGACCGCTTTTGTGAAGGGCTTCGCTATTTTCCCCTCGGATTCATCGGAATGAGTTGGCCGCTTTGATCTGGGATATTGCGCCGGCGGTGCACCGGCGCCAGCGCCCTGCCCGGCGCCATGGCAATGCACGTGGCCGGCGACGGCGCGTCCCAATCTGCGGCCGGGTGGCATCATCCAGCCTTCGGGCCGGTGTTGTCGCTACGTGGAACCGTCGCCGGCCGCTCTCCGCACCGGCTGCTGGCCTTCCTCGGCGGCGACGCGCCGGTACGGGCGTGGGCGTCCGACATTCAACCGGGATGCTCGGCGCTCGCTAGTTTCGGCCGTGGCTAAGACATTATTGAAATAGCATCTGACGTTTCATTTTTTAGCCCCTAGAGCTGGCACACCGCTGGCGTAGCGGCAGCAGTCTGACCTTCTCACTGACACGCTGCGAATTCAATTTCTCTCATGGGCCGGAGGCGTAATGAACGCTGGCTTGAATTTGGGCACTTGGCCTAAGTTGCTTGGGCGCTCTTCCTTGGATTCCCTGTTCCCGACTTACACAGTGTGGTAAGTCGAGGATGGAGGCTCTTCAACTTCAGATTTATTGTGACAGAACGCCAGCACTGAGTGTGCTCAATAGTTGGACACGGTGTGAGGTGGCCCTGGTCTTATTTCGTTCTGTTCTGCTGTTCTGTCGCGGAAGCCCGGCTCTTACACACTCACGAACTGGCAAGGTGTCAAAGTTCCAACATTTGGTTACACAACAGCACATAGCTAGACACATGTATTCATTTATTTATTTATTTATTTAACAATACATGCCCTCCACGTGCAGTTGCTGTATGCATCCTACGTATACTATTTCGTGCTTATTGAGACCCCTGCCTGCAAATGTTATCAATTTGCATCTTGAATGCGTCTTTAAAACAAATATTACAAGTGCGAATGTGCACCTGACGTCCAGCCGCAGCTGAGCCTGTTTACCACCCCGGCAGCTGGCGTCACAGTGCGCCTGCCGCCCTCAGGGTACGGCCGACGGCGTTCAGGATACGGCCGACCTGCGGACGGAGACAGCCGCGGACGTGAACGGCAGCGAGCCGACCGCGCCGCCTGCCGCCGCCGCCGCCTCCGCCGCCGCCTCCGCCGCCGCCGCCGCCGCCGCCGCCGCCGCCGCCGCCGCCGCCCACACGGACTCGCTGGACGTGAGCGTGACGGCGCTGGAGCGGCTCTTCAAGACAGGTGGGTGGGCGACGCGTGGTACCGGCCGGCGAGGCGGTGCCTGTCGTGGCCGGGTCTGGGCGGGGCGGTGCCTGTCGTGGCCGGGTCTGACACCGGCCGGCGGGGCTGTGCCTGTCGTGGTCGAGCCTGACACCGATCGGCCGGGCGGTGCCTGTCGTGGCCGGGTCTGACACCGACCGGCGGGGCGGTGCCTGTCGTGGCCGGGTCTGGGCAGGGCGGTGCCTGTCGCGGCCGGGCCTAACACCGGCCGGCGAGGCGGTGCCTGTCTCGGTTCGCCTCTGGCACACACCCTGCTGACACGCTGATTCGAGGGGCTGACATGAGTCGTGCATGATAAAGTGATCGTGCTCGGGCGGACCTGCGTGACGAGCCCACGCGTGACTGCCCCGGACGCGGCACCGCCACCTGCGCCACAACTTAGCCGACTCCCCAACTATGGACGGCCGGCATCTGCTATGGCACAATATGGAAGGAAGTTGCCATTTACTCGGGTAGCTGTGAAACTCGCTGTTCGCGTATGGCTGCTAGAGGAAACGAAACCTTCTTGCAGCACCAGCGCATGTAGCCGTGGCTCTGCCATATATAATATTTATATCAGAAAGTTGCATGGTGTGTGGACCCTTCTGGAGCTGCGCACTTCACTATGCAGTGCCAAATTTTTCACCATGCATTTGTATGCGACCAGAGGCCCGCAGTTTCCTACGCTATATTGCCGTCTGCTGGCGGTCTATCCAAAATACTTCCTGAGGGGTCACGAAATCCAAATAGCGTCACCCAAGAAGATCTCGGCGATCTGGTGAAGCCTCCTTTCCACAGCCTCCTGCCCGATCTGTTACCGGACAGGCGTGCAGACACGTGGCGCGCCCAGCCACCTGCCAGACAACGTGTCCGAGGACGTGGCCGGCTCGGACCGCGCCTGCCCCCCGGGCAGCTCGACACGGCCGCCGGTGGTGCGGCGCGGCGCCGACCACGCCGGCTTCCGGGTCACCAGCCGGCTGACGGTGCGCCGGATCAGCCGGCGGCGACATTGGCAGATGGCCGCCGGCCGGCCCGATTAGAGCGGGCTCGTTCGTACCGGCGGCGGCGGTTGGGCCGCGGCGCGGCGTTCGCGGGCGGAGCCGCGCGCCGCGGGCCGGCCGCCGCCGCCGGCGCGGCTCAGCGCGGCTCAGCGCCCGGCCCGACTGGCTCGGTCGACCGTCGCGACCCGACTAAGCGCCGGCTTAGCTGTCGGCCGCAACGAGGTGGCCGTGTCGGCGCCCGGCTGCCGGCTGTTAGGCGGCTCCGCTGACGGGCTGCTGGGCGGCTCTGCTGACGGGCTGTTGGGCGGCTCCGCCGACGGGCTGTTGGGCGGCTCCGCTGACGGGCTGTTGGGCGGCTCCGCTGACGGGCTGTTGGGCGGCTCCGCTGACGGGCTGCTGGGCGGCTCCGCTGACGGGCTGTTGGGCGGCTTCGCTGACGGGCTGCTGGGCGGCTCCGCTGACGGGCTGCTGGGCGGCTCGGCTGACGGGCTGTTGGGCGGCTCCGCTGACGGGCTGCTGGGCGGCTCGGCTGACGGGCTGTTGGGCGGCTCCGCTGACGGGCTGTTGGGCGGCTTCGCTGACGGGCTGCTGGGCGGCTCCGCTGACGGGCTGCTGGGCGGCTCGGCTGACGGGCTGTTGGGCGGCTCCGCTGACGGGCTGCTGGGCGGCTCCGCTGACGGGCTGCTGGGCGGCTCGGCTGACGGGCTGTTGGGCGGCTCCGCTGACGGGCTGCTGGGCGGCTCGGCTGACGGGCTGTTGGGCGGCTCCGCTGACGGGCTGCTGGGCGGCTCCGCTGACGGGCTGTTGGGCGGCTTCGCTGACGGGCTGCTGGGCGGCTCGGCTGACGGGCTGCTGGGCGGCTCGGCTGACGGGCTGTTGGGCGGCTCCGCTGACGGGCTGCTGGGCGGCTCGGCTGACGGGCTGTTGGGCGGCTCTGCTGACGGCCTGTTGGGCGGCTCCGCCGACGGGCTGTTGGGCGGCTCTGCCGACGGTTTATTGGGCGGCTCCGCTGACGGGCTGCTGGGCGACTTCGCCGACGGGCTGCTGGGCGGCTCCGCTGACGGGCTGCTGGGCGGCTCCGCTGACGGGCTGTTGGGCGGCTCTGCCGACAGGCTGTTGGGCGGCTCCGCCGACGGGCTGCTGGGCGGCTCGGCTGACGGGCTGCTGGGCGGGTCCACCGACGGGCTGTTGGGCGGCTCCGCCGACGGGCTGCTGGGCGGCTCGGCTGACGGGCTGCTGGGCGGGTCCACCGACGGGCTGTTGGGCGGGTCCACCGACGGGCTGCTGGGCGGCTCAGCTGACGGGCTGCTGGGCAGCCCCGCCGACAGGCTGCTCGACTACCGATGCTGCCGCAACACGATCCGCAGATGCACAACCCATTGCTACATGATCCACCGCCACCAGTGATGCCGCTACGCGATCTGCCGCTCCACAATGTATCGCCGCACGATCCACCGCTACCGATACTGCCGTCGCTACAGGATTCTCTCCCCCCCCCCCCACACACACGATTCGCCGGCAACGGTCCATCGCCACTGATTTTGCCACCGCCAGAGAATCCACGATGTGAAATCGCGATATTGTATTGAGGTGGGATTGCTGGCTGCACTGGCAGGGCAGCGTCGCTTGTTTCACTGCTGGGAATAATTGCACCATCAATCCCGCCCGTCACGTTATGCATTGTATCTGTATTTGACTAACGAGCGTTTTGGTAACATATTGAATGTAAAGTCGCAGCTGCCTTGGTGGGTCTTTTATCCAAGTGAAGCGCAACTTATTCATGGATTCAACAGCAAACCTCAGTCGTTAAGGCATGTGGCCAGTTCTGAGCAAAGCTGAAGTATATGTGAAGGCGGTGGCAGCAGGGAACTTTGAGATCCCACAGTCGTGGGAGCATGTCTGAAACATTCATATCTAACTCGCCCTCATTAAGGGACGGCGATATCACTTTGTCCCACTTGGCCATACGCACACACGCACATATATATATACCGAAGCAAATACGCCTTTGGGCGGCATGTTTATCTGCACACATGGTCAGTTTTTTTTCGGCAACTGTCAGGAAGGCACGTGCACTTTGGCCCAATTCTTGGTCAAACACTCCACAGCGCCAGGGCGCCATGTCCTGCTGGTTATTATTTGTGTGCTTATGTAGGCGGGCGACCGTCACTCACTACTCTCAGTCGTGTTGTGTCCTTTTGATGGGCGAGTATAGTGGACCCACCTCGCTGTGTTGACCCGGCTGTGGCGAGGTCACAAGGTGAGCCTGCAGCCACCGTTTGGGAGAGTACGTGGAACGGTTCGCTGTGAGGTCGGGAGGTGGTGCCGCACGTTGCGGCCGTACAGGTCGGATGTGGCTCGACGGCCGGTGCGGAGCTGCCGCCGACCTCCCGCCGGCTGGCCGGGCGCCGGAGTGCTGCCGCGAGTGGCGAGACGGCGGCGACGCTGGACGACCGACAAAGCCGGCCCGGCCGGAGTTGGGGTCCTGCGGCGCCTGGCCGCTAAGTGGCCGTTCCGCTGTGGCGGCAGCCGCACCGGATCTGGGGCGAGCGACACCGCACCAGGGCTGAGAGTTACCGCAACGGAGCCGAGGAATGTCGTGCCGGAGACGAGAAATGTGGCGCCGGAGACGAGCAACGTTGCATCAGAAACAATAAATGTTGCACCAGGGACGAGAAATGTCGCGCCGGAAACGAGAAATGCCACACCAGAGGCGATAAATGTCGCACCAGAAACAATAAATGTCCCGCCGGAGACGAGAAATGTCGCACCAGAAACAATAAATGTTGCGCCAGAGACGAGAAATGTCGCGCCAGAGACGAGAAATGTCGCGCCAGAGACGAGAAGTGTCACCAGAGCCGACAAACGCCGGTCGCGACGAAGATACCGCCAGGGCCGAAAGACGCCTCGCCAGACGAGCAGGACCGAGCCAGAATAGGGCACCGTTGCATCAGAGACGAATGAGGCACAACGAAAAGAAAGAAAAGCCGGGCGACGCTGCAGCCTGGTGTACTGGTGTACAGCATTCCAAATAGACCGATCATCAGTATCGGCGTCGCACAGCTCAACACTGAAGTGTATCGGACACTAAACCCGCTCTGCTCTGTGTCCACTCAGCTCAGTGGGAGGCGCAACGGCTTCAGGAGACCCATCTGACCATGTAGCGAGCGCAGTTGGCGGAACCTTAAACTTTGGAAATCCACGGGCTTCCAGCAACCAGTCCCGCGGCCCACCGGCGAAACAGTGTGGCCGGCGCCACTAGCTGGGATCGTGCATGAAGTGCGTCGCGGGCCACCCAACGCACAAACAAACACGGTGCCAGGAAGACTCGAATAGCCAATGAAAAAGACTGGAAAACTGGTTTCAGGCTTTTCACCATCCATAAGTTGTGTGTGCGTCTGGTGACCACTTGGCATCGGAGTTTGCACACATCAAATTTGGACCGGATACTCTGAGCATTAAACATCATACACTCAACAAATGCTCCATAACCACCTTTGGCTTTTTCATACTGAGGAGTTCTTTTATCACTAGATGAACTATCACTCGTGTCTCCTTGAACTACTGCTGTCCCCATTTGCTGACTTTGAGGTTCTATTACCTTGGCTGACACTATTGGAATATTCCTGAGTTGGCAATGCAATTTCATCCCTCCCCACCCCATTTCCTAATTTCCCTGAATGACATGCTCATACACTTTGCCTAACACATGGACCCCCTTCTCAGAGAAGTGCAGGCCATCCCTCTGATAGAGGTCCCACGATGCATAAAACCTGCACCACTCGTCTACAACGGTGAACCCTAACTCATGGCAGAGCTTACCTACCTAAGCTAGTATCGCGGGAAACGAAGCTGCCGACATTACCGCCAAACACACCATTGGTAATGGTGGTGTGGTCCGTCTACGGCTCCCTCCAAGGGATCTATACCCCACTATATCATCAAATATACGGTCAGAATGGCAACGAACCTGAAATTTCAAGTGTAGTAAGCTCAGAGTTTTAAAACCGACACTAGGAAAGTGGCTGTCCTCTCACCGAACCAAACGCCGGGAAGAAGCAATACTCTGCCGATTGAGAATAGGTCATACATTCGCAACACACAGTTACATGCTTATCGGTGACGACCGACCTCTATGTCCACGCTGCTCTTACCCGCTTACCGTCTACCATGTTTTAGTTGGCTGTACACTACTAGATCCTCTACGACGCCAGATTTTAGGGCGGTTGAATACCGATTCCTCTATACGTATGCTTATAGGGAACGACTCTGAGGTCGTGGCGTCTGGGAATATTTTTACGTTCATTCGACAAGCTCGCCTTGACGTGATATGCCCCCCACCCGTGAAGATCGTTTGCAAGATATGATAGCAGCACCGTAGAGTGATTAAAATTTAGTTATGGGCGCAAAGTGACCCTTGATGTCGACGCGCACCTAAACTCCAATCCACCACTACCTAAGCTAGTACCTACCTAAAAGCATGTCTAGGTCCCCTCACATGAAGTGAGTATTATCCCCTCTTTGGGAGAGAGGGGTCATGGGTGCCTATCTCCCACTCATTGTTGCCTAGTTCTTAATAGGTAGGTCGCCAACAACGGCTTTCTTTTTTGGAATCCGGGAATGTCTGGCGGTGGGCTTCGACGGACTGAAAGAGGAACTGGCGCTGCTCTTCGTTGCGTGTCAGGTGGGGAAAGTAATCTTGCATGAGGGCTACTCCTCTCTCAGCGAAGTCGTTAGTGACCTTCAATTCAGCGATAGTTGACTTGGCCTTCTGGAAGTCTTCTCGGCCATTCCATGTCTGAGGGTCGGCGTCTAGGAAACCGTCGTTGGTTCCGAGCTCTGGCACAGTGCGGCGGGTGGTACTCGTGACGAAGTCCCGGAGATGTTTTTGCTTGATGGTATTGGGACTGAGGTCCATCGTCATGCGCTTTGGAGGGTCCTTCCTTGTACAGGGCGCCCAACATCTTTCTATTTTTGTCGACGTCGACATGGTCGTCGAAGAAGGCAAGGGCGAGCAGCTGCCCGGAGAGGTACCAAAGGTGTCGTCCAAAAGCCGTCGTAGCGGTGACGGCAACTTCCGAGTCCGGATAAGCAGAGATATCTTGTAGAAACTGCAGGTCCAGGGCAGGGGCGGTTGAAGCCACGGGAGCTCGAAATTACATTGGCATGCAGAGTGTCACGCAGAAGGTGACGAAGCACCTCAGACCTCGGATATTCTGTTGATGAATCTGAAATTGTTCACGAAAGAGGAAGATCTTTATTGAGTGGATGATCTTCGCCATACAACGAGCAAGGCGATACGGCACAGGCCTGGCAAATCATATCCCCCTCTGCGGAACTTCCACCGAACAATGACGGTGAGTTCTAGGAGCTCGCGATAGTCGTGGCGTGGATGATGAACGCTCAGCTGCAAGGCGAAGTCCCTCACTTGAGCGAACGATTGAGGCAGATCTGCAGGATCGTCAAGCGGAGTCTGGAACCTGGCAGTGTCGTTGGCGCATCCATTTTTCCTTGAGACGCTTGAACAGTTGGATGTCGGGTCCAGACGTAACAAGGGAGGTGCAGAGGCCGAAGACCTTTTTAACCACGAGCTCCAGGATGTGGTGGCGGCAAGTGAAGGAGATGCTTGTCCAACTTCTGCTGAAGAAGACAGGCCCCTGACAGTTGTCCTGTGTTGGAGGCTGTCGTGTCAAAAGCCATTCCAACAATACGGTCGCCGAGTCCACAGTCCTGAAGTGTGGCCAATACGGCATCCGGCATTGGCCGCATTGGTTAGCTGCTTTGGTTTAGCTGCTTCCGTGGTTCAATTGGTTTAGCTGCTTCCGTGCTAGTAGCTTGGGAGCATTCAGGAGCTTCGGCGCTCCTTCGCCGGACGCCAAAATTGGAAATCACTCTGTCAGTTCCTGTCCCTGTCCATCAGCGACCACCTTCCCGTCCCAGTGGACGGTCAGGACAACACCCTCGGGTAGGGAGGCGCGAGAGGTCGATGCGGCGATAGCTCTGGCTTCAATACGGGCTCTCTTGATGCTCTGCCGGTTCAGGGCCATCTCAGCTGGGTCTTGGTCGTAGGCTGAAGCAGCACCAGCCAAGATATGCACCGCCGCCCGGTCCGTAGTCTTGGTTCGATCGAGGGCACCACAGGGAGCAGTAGTGATGGCAGAGAACCAACCGCGAGCGCGTTTGGCAGGAAATTCCCCCAGAATACCTGATGACAACTCAGGTTGGTCTCCAGCACCATCATCATCGTCTGAGAGTTCCGCCGTGGCTTCTCTTGCAGATTCCTCCCTGCTACGCTCCTCGGCTCGGCGGGCCACTTCCGTTTTGTCGCTCTTCGCCTTCCTCTCCTGTTTCACCAACTTTTTGTCCATCCCCAACATGCTCCCGGGGCGACCGGCCTCTCGTTGACCCTGCAAGAATTCCACATCCTCCTTGTTCGTCATAAAAGACGAGGCCTTGGGGTGAGCAATGTCGAAGAGGAAGGACAATTTGACTATGAAATCTTCCGTCTTCTTCAGCTCGGTCGCGGACTGTTGGCTCTTGCCCTGGCTCCATTTTTCGTGGAGCTGCTCAATCTTCTCCACGCGGTGCTGAGGTTCAAAGACGGGGATCCGAGCTCGGGCCTAGAATGCCGCAACTGATTTGAGATGAAGAGCAATGCCACGAAGAGTTGCCTTGTCGAGGCGGAGGAGGTGAAAGAGCCGCTGCAAGACTTTCTTGTTCGACGGCAGCTTCCCACCAGTCAGTTCAGTGAGGGGCTGACCCAATACTTCGGTGTCTTTTCGGGTCGTTGACTTCTTAGGCTTTTCCATGTCTGAAAGCAAAGCTACAGCAGTGAGGAAACACGTGTGTTCGTCGTCAGAGCAGTCACTAACACTGGTTTGTGAAACGGAAGTGTCTTTCTTATAAGCCGACTGAATGACGTCATAAGGGGCAAACTTCAAGTGCCTTGCGGCACCAGAAGTTGTTGAGCTAGGGTAATCAAACGCTAATGCGATTTTGTTTGATCACAATGGAACAACTGTGAGGTGAGACATTAGGAATTCGAACTTTGAATTTTACTCGTACAGACAAGGACCACCGTATATATATATATATATATATATATATATATATATATATATATATATACATACATATACATGTACATGTACATATACATATGTGTGTGTGTGTGTATCAACGGTAGTGGGAGGAGGAGGTAATATAAAATTCGTGTCACTCTTAATTTTTTTCTGTTCTGCGGTGTCTCTGCCACTGCGGACAAATGCTTCTCAGAGAAACTGCATCTCATACTTATCCGTTTGTTGCATATCTCAACATTGCCAGCCCAGTGTTGTTTCGAGAGACCGCACCTGTAGTTCTTGCCCGGCTACAGGGAGGTTACACCGCTGGCAGTTTTGTGTAAGGAGTGCGTGACATTGTGAGACATCTGGGAATTGTGACAGCGTGGGCTGATAGCGGCCGCTGGTGTTGGCCTGCCGGGCCGCGGGCCCGTTCCGGAGCTGCGGCAGCTGGCATTTGCGACTGTCCCCGATAGCCAGCAGGCGGAGCTGCACCGACACCGGCACCGGCACCGGCCCCCAGAGTGGTGGGATTTTTAAGTGAGACGTGTTCATCTCGGCGCGGCACGTTCCGCCGACGCTCATTTAACCCCGCGTAATCCAATAAGTCGCCGCGCGACGTCTGGGCGCGCGCGGCCGACCGGCCGGGCGCGCCAGTTCCGGCGACGACGCGCCGGTCCGGCCGCCGACGGCGGGCATTTCCATACGCCGTTTGATTACCGAAACATGACGCCGGCCTGTTCGATTTCATCGGCCGGCTTAAGTCACAGTTTCATTTTGGCGCCGGTTTTATTTCCATAGTAATTCGGTTTGGCGGCGCCGCCCGGCCGGCCGGCGGCCGCCGTCTCCCAGGGCGCGCCGAAACCAGAATTTGCGCGCCAGATTGGTTTAGCTATTCATTGGCGACGGGCGGAGGCGCGCACGCGCCGCGAATCGCGCCCCGACCGGGCGGGTCGCTGACCCGGAGCCGCCCGCCGCCCGCCGGCCGCCCGCATCGCCGGCCGCCCGGCGCGCACGCCCTAGGTACGGGTTATTAAATTTTGTCCAGAGAGCGATGGGGTGGTAAATGTGAGCGGTGGCTTTTGGCGCCGGCTCGGCTGAATGTGAGATGCCGGCCGGGCGGCGGCGGCCGGCGACAGCCGCCCCGTGGGCTGCGTGCGAGCACAGGCAGCTCCGGCCGGGCTGGTGTCCGCTGGTCGCTCGGCTCCGACCACCGTCCCTGTGGGCATTCTCGATGTTCTGGAGTTCTTGCGCTGACTGAAGAAGCCGTACTGAACTGCGCGAAGCATGTGATGACGCCTACATATTTATCTATATATTTATATATATATATATATATATATATATATATATATATATATATCTAGGATTACATGGATTACAAGGATTACATGATATTGATGTATCTTTATACCTATACGTCTTTTATGTTTACATGCATATATATATGTATATATATATGCATATATATATAAGTATATATATATATATATAGAGATGTAGATATATAGATATCAGTTTCATCAGCTTCCAAAACGTTTCTCTTATTACAGTAATTCGCCAGTTTTAGAGCACGTCACACCGCACTTGGGTCCGACCTGTCATTCCACGACAGCTCGACCAGTGACTTTCACCCTCATCTCTCAGATTTTGATGGAAACCGGTCGGTATGTTAATCAGGTTCTGTGAATCAGCTTGTGGATTGTTTAGGCCTATGTGTCCAATAATTTTCGAGTCTAGCTTCGGGCAGTTTTAAGAGGCCACGACAAGTGGTTCTCTTCCACAGCTTGTGTATCTCCATACACCATCAGGCATAGATTCACTTCTTATACATTTTTTAGATTCCGGAAGTACAAGGAAAGAATTTGCTATAGTATCCCCGAAGTATATGTTGGTTGGTTATTGGGTTTGGGGCGCATCGACTCTCGGTCGCCCATCCGAAGTATATGTGATTTGCGGAAAATAACGTCGTGAGCTTATCATTTTGTGACATTTCGTGACCCCTGGCCAATTGAAACTGACATTTAAAACCTCAGAAAGAGAGTTGCACACATGGCCGTATCCATCCGAGAATACAATATGCGCTTTGCCTATAACTACCATTTCCAGGGCAGGACAAACTGACAATGCGCGCTGCAGCCAGTTGTCGCCGCTGCCGCTGCAGCTCCCGCTGCTACCTTCGGCTCTGTTGCCGCTATCGCCTTCACTGCCGCAGCTGCAGCTCTGCCCCGCTGCTGCTAACACTGCCACGGCTCTCACGCATAAGAATCTTACCTCATGCTGCAGGCTGTTGTAGTTAAGTGAATGCTCACGCCTTGCGGTTTTGTGTTTGCTTGCCATGAGATGCAGGCAGGGAGCGAATGCCGTTTTTCCTCACCTAGTGTCCTCAGCCACATAGGTGTCGATTCGTATACCTTTCAGGGGTCTTCCCCGCCCATAAATATTTTGAAAATTGAACATGGGTTCTTTGTGGTCCCCCCACCCTTTGGGCGCGAATGATCAACTTTGGTCGAAGCGCCCTAAAGCTCAAATAACTAACTAACCCCCCTCCATTTGACTCATGCACTGGGCCCCTCAATGATTATCAGAAAGCACCGTCCCTGTTCAGACGCTGTGTTAAATGTCATCACTCGATTCTGGAAAACCTTGTTGTTTCTCCTCACCTTCATTCGTTCACCTGATCACCAAGTGCACGAGGAAAAAAAACATGCAACGTCTGTTACAGCTTGCATCATGAGCTGAGATTCGTATGCGTGATGGCCGTGACGGCGTTAGCGGCAGCAGTGCAGAGCGGTAGCAGCGCCAGCAGCAGGTGACAGTGGCAGCAGCGCCAGCGGCAGGTGACAGTGGCAACAGAGCCAAAGGTGGCAGCGGAAACTGCAGCGACGAGGTGGTAGCCGGGTGCAGCGCCGACGGTCGGCTTCCCACACCCTGGAAATTATAGTTTGTTATAGTCATATATAGTTATTTATAGTTATATATAGTTATATCTGCAAAACCTATATTTTATTTTCTCTCCTTTTTAAAGGCAGTTTGTGCACCTTTCCTTTTAAGGACAAAACAGATGTCAAGACAGTTTGAATGACCAGGGGTCACGATATGTCACCAAACAAGGTCACGAGGTTATTTTCTCAATCACATATTTTTGGGCCATACTATCACAATGCGTTTCTTGGACTTTTGTAATCTAAAACAGTATCAGCAGGCAATATATGTATGACGGTGTATGCGATACAGGCCGTGGAAGAGAACATTTTTTTTCATGGCGTCTTAAAATAACCAGAAGCTATAACACGAAGATCGCTGGTGACACTAGCCTAACAATTGTCCATGCAGATTCGCAAAACCCGATTACATACCGACCAGTTTCCACCAAAATCTGAGACATGAGGGTGAAAGTCATTGGTCGGTCTGCCGTGGAATGATTTGCAGTTTCAAAGATCAACCGATAAAGTTTACACACCTTCATGTTTACACCCTTTTGAACATACTATCACACTCCATGGTACATACAATCTGTGTATCCACATCACACATACATACCGTAAAATGTGCACCCTTATATGCGTATCATGTGTGCATTGTAGGTCGTGCGCGCTTAGTCACCCGATCAAGCCCGGAATTGTGTCAATTGCCTTGTCATCTCCTCACACACACGTTTATATATATGTATATATATGTATATATATATATATATATATATATATATATATATATATATATATATATATATATATATATATATATATATATATATATATATATATATATATATATATATATATATATATATATAATTATATATAGCGCAATTATTTCCGCAAGCAACCACTGAACGCTGTCTCATAGTTTTATGGGTTTTGCTGTCGCACAAGATGATCTCGACTCCGTTCTCCATGGGAACATTAATGCATTCTTATAGCAAACCTTAACCCGTCCCGTCTCGGGTGTCTTCAATCGCCCCCCAGGCTTTTCGTGGATAGTGGACGAATGGCGCGCGGCAGCGCGCCCAAGTTTGGCATACCTTTTCCCACATCAATTTGACACAACGTTTCAAAATTTTGAAGTCAGGTCATCTAGGGTCAACGAGTTAGTCAAGGTCAAGTGAGGTCAACTCCAAAAAAGTTCAACCAGTCGTCACGCTTTAATGGATACGGATATTTTAATGAAACTTCCAGCGTTTGCTTATCTTTAGAGATGCAACAAAATGTACTATTGCATTTTTTTTTACTATATAAATTTGCGTATTTACCAAATTGCAGTTCAAATAGATGATTCTGGCTAAAGTAAGTATTTTTTATTAGGGCAAGTTGACTTCCGATAATGTTTCTCGGTCTGCTCTACCCATTGGAAAAGGAAAATTAAAGAATTTGAAAACTCAAAATTTTGAAGTTTCAATATAATAAAATTGTATTTTTGGAGCCCAAAAAAAGTTAAAGCCTGGTCGATTTCGCTGTCCTTTTCTTATTCCAAATACTTTTTTCTCATATATCCCCAAAACGAACTCCCCAGCGCCAAAAACATAATGTAAGTCATGAACAGTCGTGAAAATCTAGCCCCCCCCCCCCTGGTGACGTCACTTTTAGGTGGAAATTGTTTTGGCGGGGTGGACCCGGATCCTACCCGTCGAGCGCTTTCCAATGACACCTCTTTCGTTTTCGTGCGATGCCTAGTTTATATTTTAGAGGGGGTTACTAACGCCCCCCCCCCGAGACGGGGTGTGAGGATCTGACCGGAAAGACGGCGCGGGTTCACGTCGCCCGGACGCTGATTGGGGGACCTGTTACCGTATGGTCAGTCGGTGGCTTTTCTACCACATAGCCGGAGTCGGTAGAAAAGCTACTGCCGGCAGTGGAAGCTTGGCGCGGTGGTAATCTAGGCGGCAGCAGACAAGCTACTGCGGTAGATCAGCTAGCGACTGGCAATCTACGACGAGGCAGGTCTCATCAACGTGCCGACGACATTCAGGTGTTGCACAATAATTCCTTAACGCCCACATGGAGACCGAATGAGAACGCAATCGGCCACGTAGTTACACAGCACCGCATGCCCACGAACACAGACGCGAGGCCGAGATTGGATGTTTGTTATCAGAACCAACGGACCGCATCTATTGTAATGAAGAATAACTTGAGCCAGAATCAGTCAACTGTGAAACAAACCAATGCAGTATGCAGATGCCACTTTACTGTCGGGACTGAGGAACCCGACAAGTCTACTACATTGGTGTCACTACGTGGACTCTGAGTGGGCGTCTGACCATGCATATGCGGCAGGGCCACCAGACACCCCCACGCGCGCCCGCCACAACACCACTCTTGATGAAAATGTGCTCACTGCCAACACCATTCTAGCAGGCAACACTGATTCCAGACGTCCTTCAACACTGGAAGCCACACTCTCAGAGAAGCTGTACCACTCATGGACATTCAGAACAAGAAGCTGACGTAATTCCTTCTTAATGATACCATTGCCAAACGATGGAAAATTGGTGTCCACAATTTTAATGAGAAGATGGCTATTTTGACTGACAGTTATGTCTGATCCATATTACATCTGATGAAAATGATTGTCCAGGGACGGGGATGGCCGAGTGGTTAAGTGTGGGGCTATGGTTACGAAAGGTCCCGGGTTCGACTCTAGCGCCACTCAGGACATTTCCAAATCCCGCGGCCCACCGGCGAAACAGTGTGGGTAGCGCCATTAGCCGTGAATGTGCATAAAGTGTGTTGTGAACCAACCAATAAATAAACAACAAACGAAAATGATTGTCCATTGAAAAAGTAGTAAAATGAAAAGTCCTACCTTTCCTAACCACTAGTTTCTGCCAGTCGGCTATGTCAGCTGCAATGCACATATATGTTGCTTTACAGATCCTACACATCCAAAATAATGCAGGCTACAGCTAACGCACCCTGAAGCTTTCATCTACACTGGGAGGGAAAACACTGTCTCCGCCACCCCTTCCCATTGGGGCGTTGTCAGTGTTTTCATGACGGTCCGCTGAACGGCCGGGGCCGGGAGGGGCTCGATCCGCTTTTACAGGTGTGGGGAGGAACTTCTCCAACACGTCAGCTGGGAACCCGTGCCACAGTCATGGCCTCCCCCAGTCGTGATTGTTACCCATTGTCTTAGAACTATTGGGGAGGGGGGGTGGCGGAGTTTGGTTACCCCGGATGTGGTAGTGTTCGCCGATTGTTGTGGCCCCCAGTAGAAATTCTTCGATGTGTGCCTGATGTGATGGCCGAAACATGTAGTCCCTCTTGACCTCCCATCGGCTCTGAGTTGGGTTTTTGTTTTTCTTGGCGCTTGAACACCTCCAGGAACAGCCTTGCTCACTTCCCCCAATAAGTGCGAGTACCTACCCAACACTCCTCAATTCTGGTTTCCTGGATCTGAGCCGACCTTCATGTGAACTCCCGAACACCAAAATATGGCCGGGAAGGGTGTTAATGTATCGCCAATCCATAACTGCTTTCTCATTTTTAATCACTGTTCTTGACATTATGCGCAAGCTTCGTCAACCAGTGAGGGTCAGTTTTGTCTGCGAATTTTTCGGTGTGCTTAGAAAACGTTTTCCATGTAAGTCAACGTTTGAATCCCCGTAAGCAGTCACTTAACTTGTGTACATTGCTGTATGCTTGCTTTTTTCTTCACAAATAGTATTGTTCGCCACTAGCAGCGAGAGCAGAGGTGTTCGGTGTCATTTTCCGTCGCCCATTTTTGGGGTTCAACGCAACTGTGACTTGGACACCACCACAGGAAGGAGATTGGCCAATCTTGTCTGCAATAACTTCGCATACGAAAACATATATATATATATATTATATATATATATATATATATATATATATATATATATATATATATATATATATATATATATATATATATATATATATATATGCTGCGTATTCATGCCGTTCCGCAGCATGACCTGTGACCTGACCTGACCCGTCTGTGCTGGACAGTGTGGCCGGAGGACGAGTACATTGTCGAGTTCTCGCTGGAGTACGGACTGCTGCGGCTGCTGCCGGCCACGCGGCGGCGCCTCGCGGTGCCCACGCGCATAGTGCTGCTCGACCCGGACACTGACCCGTGCTTCGGCGATCACCTGAGCCGGCTGATCCTGGCGAGCCTCATCGGCTACGACGACATCCTGCTGAGCAGCGTCAAGGAGCTGTCCGAGGCGCAGGAGAACCGCGGCTATCTGAGGTGGGTGCACGGGAGAGCCGCGGCCACCTCAGGTGGATGCACGGGAGAGCCGCGGCCACCTCAGGTGGGTGCACGGGAGAGCCGCGGCCGTCTTAGGTGAGTTCAGGAGAACCGTGGCTGTCTCGGGTTAGTTCAGGAGAGCCGTGGCTGTCTCGGGTTAGTTCAGGAGAACCGTGGCTGTCTCAGGTTAGTTCAGGAGAACCGTGGCTGTCTCAGGTTAGTTCAGGAGAGCCGTGGCTGTCTCGGGTTAGTTCAGGAGAGCCGTGGCTGTCTCGGGTTAGTTCAGGAGAGCCGTGGCTGTCTCGGGTTAGTTCAGGAGAACCGTGGCTGTCTCAGGTTAGTTCAGGAGAACCGCAACAGCCTGCGATCAATTCCGCAGACCTAGGACCACCTCCGGTCAGCTCAAGTGAGCCGCGGAATCCTCGGATTGCTCAGGGAACTGCTTCTGCCGTCGGTCAGTTCCGAGTCGTCGTGGCTGTGTAGGGTGGCGGCTGTCCAGGGTGTGCTCAGGGTAGCCGCTGATGTCTCCGGTCACTTCTGAGGCGCCGCGGCTGTGCAGGGTGGCGGCTGTCCAGGGTGTGCTCAGGGTACCCGCTGATGTCTCCGGTCACTTCTGAGGCGCCGCGACTGTGTAGGGTGGCGGCTGTCCAGGGTGTGCTCAGGGTAGCCGCTGATGTCTCCGGTCACTTCTGAGGCGCCGCGGCTGTGCAGGGTGGCGGCTGTCCAGGGTGTGCTCGGGGTAGCCGCTGATGTCTCCGGTCAGTCCTGAGGCGCCGCGGCTGTGCAGAGTGGCGGCTGTCTAGGGTGTGCTCAGGGTAGCCGCCGATGTCTCCGGTCAGTTCTGAGGCGCCGCGGCTGTGTAGGGTGGCGGCTGTCCAGGGTGTGCTCAGGGTAGCCGCTGATGTCTCCGGTCAGTGCTGAGACGTTGCAGCTGTTTAGGGTGCGGTCAGGGTAGCCGCTGATGTCTCTGGTCAGTGCTGAGACGTCGCAGCTGTTCAGGGTGTGCTCAGGGTAGCCGCTGATGTCTCCGGTCAGTTCTGAGGCGCTGCGGCTGTGTAGGGTGGCAGCTGTTCAGGGTGTGCTCAGGGTAGCCGCTGACGTCTCCGGTCAGTGCTGAGACGTTGCAGCTGTTTAGGGTGCGGCCAGGGTAGCCGCTGATGTCTCCGGTCAGTTCCGCGGCGCCACGACTGCCGCGGGACTGACCTCGAGGGAACCGCCTGCTATCTCAGGTTAGCGCTGAGACATTGCAGCTGTCTGGGGCGTGCTCAAGGGGGAGCCGCTGATGTCTCCAATCAGGCCAGGAGGATCGAAGTCGCTGAAGGATCACGGCCACCCGATGTATGTCGGAGGCATCGGGAACTTGTGGCTACCCCAAGTTCAACAAAGGAACTGCAGATGTTCAGGGAAAACTTCGAACTTGAACCATACCCCAGAACGCACAGTTCGTCTGGGGGAAGCTGACCAGTGGTATATACGAGTCGACCCGTGTCCAGTTAGGAGGCATCCGGAAGCCACAGCTATGCACACAGCCTAACGAAGAACATTTCAGTTTGACTTCCGCATAATCACTGATGGGACGAGGTATTGATCGCTTTATGCACGCAAAGCGCGCAGCTTGCCTTGAAGTCTGCGGGAAGCTTATTAGACGCTTAGGCAGTTGAGCTGCAAGACCTTTCATCCAACAGTAGCGCAGTGGGGGGGGAGATTAGTACGACATCGTGATGCTGACGTGGTGCTTGTCACCAAGCTGGGTAGTGGCATATGCATATGATGTGTCACCACAAGTGTAACTAGACGAAAGTCGACGATGAACTGGCCGTGCTTAGGGGTGTATGAGGGGGGGGGTGTTGCTGCGTTTGTATGTTTCAGCAAGCTGGCGTGGACGGGTAGGGTAGCTTGTTTGGACTGTTCTGTTTCTACGTCTGACTGGCCTCGGCCCGGCAGACCGTTTGGTCATTGGTCACCGAGCCACTGGTCTCAGCCCGGTGTGAAAATAATGATTTATCGTTAGGTGTGGGATGTCGATGTGAGTGCAAGAGGATGTAAAAATCGCCCATTAAATAATGTTGTTGAATTTGTCATGGCATGCAAACCTGGATTTGGAACAATTGCATACATATACATCACTTACCGTTTTGCGTATTTTGGGAATGACCTACCTCTGGAATAACGATATCAACGATAACGATGCAAACACATATGCTATAAACTAGTATTGTATAACGTAACGACCATTAATCTCTTAACCTGGTAATCCCTTCATTTGCAATTGCGCTGCAGGATGTTCGTTATCGCGATACCAGATCCGTTATGGTAAGTATACGTACGATGAATGTAAATGGGACTCGGTTTGAAGCGAGGCATGAAGACTTCACGAACACTCGCCAAGAATCACGATGTCGATATCTCTTTGGGAAGGATGCAGATTCGGTGTGCAGTAAGTGGTATATTCCACCCTACTTGGCGAATAATTTAGCACAGTCTCGGCCCAGCGGTCCGTGCAGCCGCGGTTAGTCTCGGCCCAACTGACCGTGTGGCCACGGTTGGTCTCGGCCCAACTGACCGTGTGGCCACGGTTGGTCCGGGTCGTACGGACCCTTTGGTGCCGCTTGGTCTCGGCCCAGCAGTCCGCGTAGCCGTCGCACCGCCGGCGGCCGTTTCCGGGCCGAGCCGTATTTCTGCCGGTGCCGGAAGATCCGGGCACCTGTTGACACCAGCGCGACCTTCATTGCGGCCGGGCACGCCACCGTTTACAAACGCGCCGCCGTCGTGCGGCGGACGCTTCCCGTGTCAACACCGGCCGTGGCTTCGGCGCCGGCTGCGGCTCCGGCTTCGGTCGCGGGGCGACAGCGCGACTGGCAAAGCCACCCGACAGGAAGACATGCGCGCGGGCTGAGTGGTGTGCCTGCGGTGCGTGTCGGGGCCGGTGCCATCGCCGGGAAGGGCGCGTGTTGGCCGCTCGGTGGACCGTCGGCCATGCCTCTGCATGGCGGCGACCTGTGTGTGAAGAGTGGTGACGTCTTGTGTGTGAAGAGTGGTGACGTCTTGTGTATGAAGTGTGGTGACGTCCTGTGTGTGAAGAGTAGCGGCGTCTTGTGTGTGAAGAGTAGCGGCGTCTTGTGTGTGAAGAGTGGTGGCGTGTTGTGTGTGAAGAGTGGTGGCGTCTTGTGTGTGAAGAGTGGCAGCGTTTTGTGTGTGAAGAGTGGCGGCGCCCTATGTGTGCAGAGTGGCGGCGTCTTATGTGTGAAGAGTGGCGGCGCCCTGTGTGTGAAGAGTGGCAGCGTTTTGTGTGTGAAGAGTGGCGGCGCCCCGCGTGTGAAGAGTGGCGGCGCCCTGTGTGTGAAGAGTCTTGTGTGTGAAGAGTGGCAGCGTCTTGTGTGTGAAGAGTGGCAGCGTCTTGTGTGTGAAGAGTGGCGGCGTCTTGTGTGTGAAGAGTGACGGCGTCTTGTGTGTGAAGAGTGGCGGCGTCTTGTGTGTGAAGAGTAACGGCGTCTTGTGTGTGAATAGTGGCAGCGTCTTGTGTGTGAAGAGTGGCAGCGTCTTGTGTGTGAAGAGTGGTGACGTATTGTGTGTGAATAGTGGCGGCGTTCTGTGTGTGAAGAGTGGTGACGTCTTGTGTGTGAAGAGTGGTGACGTATTGTGTGTGAATAGTGGCGGCGTTCTGTGTGTGAGTAGTGGCGGCGTCTTATGTGTGAAGAGTGGCAGCGTCTTGTGTGTGAAGAGTGGCAGCGTCCTGTGTGTGAAGAGTGGTGACGTCTTGTGTGTGAAGAGTGGCGGCGTCCTGTGTGAAGAGCGACGTCGTCTTGTGTGTGAAGAGTGGCAGCGTTTTGTGTGTGAAGAGTGGCGGCGTCCTGTGTGTGAAGAGTGGCGGCGTCTTGTGTCTGAAGAGTGACGGCGTCCTGTGTGAAGAGTGACACACAATCTCTAACGCTGACGATCCATCGATCAGTCGGCGTGCTGCTGCTCTGCGGAGCAGAAGCAGGCGTGGCGGCGTCTGCTGTCGGGTTTTGATTGGCCAGCTGTTGACAGGACACACGTTAGTTGGTTATTAGGGTTTATGGGCGCATCAACACCGCATTGGTTATACAGCGTCCACGACGGAAGACCGGACACGCGACCGCGCACGCTGAGGTGCATCGGTGCCGACTGCCGCGGCTGGACGCTGTGGCGTCCTTCTCGCCTCAAAAGGCCATTCCCAGCCGGACGTTCTCAAGGGGCCGCACGGCGCTGACGGAGATTCACACTATTATACAGACGCGGATGGTGACGTAGACTTGCGAAGCTGCACACGTGGACACTGTCTGTCACAGTAGGATATCCGTCTGTTGTCCATGAAGCGTGACTGGATAGTTTAGCATGGTACCAATGACGTCATAAGTTGGATCATACTTGACCATTAGGACGTTCCGGGACAAATGGAGCAGACACCTACCTAGATTAACGCACCACGGTATCATTCAAAACATGAATGGTCCTAGTTTGACCTAGTTTTCATAGTTTTGAGGTGGAATTTCCAAAATGTGATCAGTAATTCAGATGAAAATGTTTAGGGAAATGAGTCCCCACTGTGGCCCTCGTCAATTGCAATGGCAAAAATCAGTGCTTTTAACCGTGACCCGCCGGGGGCGCTGGAATTTCTCCATCAGATGTTCCTCATCTGGTAAAAAAACCTCTGTGCGCACCGTTGCAAACTTTAGGAAGCTTTTTATAATCACCCATTTAGCATATCGGGTGCAATTATCTGTTTCCAATTAGGGCAGGCCACTGGTGTAGGTCAGGTCAAGTGTTGCGTGTTCTACGAAATTCAGTCACATTGCTCATTCTGAGAAAACTACATTTGTGCTGGTAATGTCTGTCAATAAAATAAAAAATTCCTCTGTCTCAGGTTCAAGAGACGTGACCTTCCTCAGATCAGTAAACACTTTCTTGACTTCAGTGTTGGGCAGAGACTTAGGATGTTTTAACTTATTGACCGTCACATCGTCACAACTAGTGGAAAACAACGCAAAGGCGCACATCCATGACTACACATACCTTCCTGACATTAGATCACCATATATGTGTAACGTTATTTGCACCCCTGGCACCTCTTGTCTTATTGTGTTTTGTCTTATAGTGAAACGTACATAACAATTCGTTTGTACATGTGTGCCATCATTTCGTGTTTCCTCTACCAATGAATATTTACCAGACGTCATGACGGTTGGCATTTAGCGACCTGGCCCCTTGGTGGCCATGGTTGATCTCTAGTGTCCTTCGAAACTGCATAGTTATGAACGTTTAAAGCATGCCAAATGAGTGTGCACCTCAGATAACTATTTTGCAGGGGCCCGAAAGCTCAATAGATTCCTTGACTTGGCGTGAGGCCCGTGGTATTGTTGACCCATTTGAGGCGCATGTTAATTAAATGTTATCAGGAAAAACTCGGACAGCATGTGTCCCGCCCCTCTGTGCAGGATGCTCCGCCGATGGTTCAAGCACACATGAAGTTTGTGGTGGTTGGTGCCTAGTGTCTCATTAATTGGGCGTCAGGCTGTGGCATGAATTCCTTTGAGTTTGCTGTCGAACAAACCGTTTAAGGAAGGCTTGCATGTGGTGTATTACTGTAATGCAAGCCGCAACATGTATGTCGGGCAGCGTTCGCCCAATGCACCCCGGCATGCCAACTGCTACCTGATAGCATTTTGACGGACTGATATGGGCGCATGACATCTTTGATGACCATCATCTGCTACGACGTCACGGCATGACGTCACAGCCAGCTGCCGTTTTCGGTCCCTAGGTTTGGTGACTATGTTCAAGAGGTTGAGAAATAGTGAAAGCAAGTACGGGTTAAAGAACAGGTATCAGTTGTATGCTGAAGATATTCTAATTTTAGAAGCAACATTTGTTAGAAAACAGTAAACCACTCCATTGTCATCCGGCCTTCTGCCGAAGGAATTATTTTAATGTGGTTTGCCAAATCCCGCCGAGTGGTTCTTCATCCATTCGTATTTGTCTTGTGACACTTCGGGACTTTAAAATGGCTTTGTCTCTCGCGTTCCACCCCTTCCATTTGACAGATTCTGCAATTATGCAACAGATTCTGCAATTTCTGAGCCTACAGAGGCACCGGTAGTCCTTCTGTGGGCGTAACAGCCCATGGAGCAAGCAGAGTGGCTGTACTACCTGCTTGAGATTGGCGCTATGGCGTTGTATGCGAAAGTGACTTGAACAATATTTCCGTCGTATTAACTGCAAGGTACTTCCGTCATGAGTTGTTCCTCCATATATTTTACTATATGTTCCCCTTATCCCACGATCTTTCTTTTCATCTTCTTCCACTCCATATTATGTCAGTTTTATGTTTAGTTCCTTTTTATTTTACGTGGCTGGCTTTCCCCTCTGCCTGTTTTGTCCTTCGACGCTCCGTCCCGTGCTCCTGTCCCCTCACGATTTTCTCTCCTCCTTCCTTCTCTATTTAGCGTCTGGCTCTATCCTGGCTTGGCAGCCGTATCGCTTTCTCCATCCGGTCTCTTCTGCTGAAAACACGGCTAGTTTTTCGCCCGGCAATTTCCCCCCGGCTCCGTCACTGCCAACTCATCGAGGCATTAACAACAGTGATTGTCTGGCGAGCTTGTTGCCTTTAGAAATTGAACATGGCGTCGGCGTTAGGAGGCGCTGCCCCGGGCGATAGCGATGATCTCGACCGGCGCTGAGGCGGTGCGCTCGGCGGGCCGGGCTCAGCGGGCTGGGGCGGACCCAGGCATGGGTCATGGCGGAGCCCGGGCGGGGGCGGACCTAGACGTGGGTCATGGCGGAGCCCGGGCGGGGCGGACCCAGGCGTGGGTCATGGCGGAGCCCGGGCGGGGCGGACCCAGGCGTGGGTCATGGCGGAGCCCTGGCGGGGCGGACCCAGGCGTGGGTCATGACGGAGCCCGGGCGGACCCAGGCGTGGGTCATGGCGGAGCCCGGGCGGGGCGGACCCAGGCGTGGGTCATGGCAGAGCCCGGGCGGGGCGGACCCAGGCGTGGGTCATGGCAGAGCCCGGGCGGGGCGGACCCAGGCGTGGGTCATGACGGAGCTCGGGCAGAGCGGACCCAGGCGTGGGTCATGACGGAGCCCGGGCGGGGGCGGACCCAGGCGTGGAGATGGGGCTCAGGGGCAGCATGTCGGCCTGGTGCCGCCGCCGCCACCCGGAGCACAACTCGGATTCGGGTCAGCACTTCGGCTGGCACGTTTACCTGTACCAACTCCAGTCGTGGATTTGAGCCAGGGCCCGAACGAGGACCCGAACGAGCCACTCGGGGAGTGGACCGGATGCAGGACGTGCACCTGCTCTCGCGCCATGGGTGAAAACCTGTCCTGACTTTTTGTTACTCAGAACATTTGTTGCTGGCGAGGTTATAATTATGCCGCACTGGGCTGTGCCAGCCAGGCTTACCTGAATGTATTGTTCGCTGGTAAAAACTTGTGTCACTGGGCTTTTGCTGTCTGACTTTCAGTCCAGTACTTTATTTTTCAGAGACGACAGTCGAGTGTAGCTAAAGAGATGGTATGTGGCTCCATTTCATGTCAATCTCAGTTACAGTAATCCTTTTTCGGAACTACGAACTGTACTTAAGAGCTTGGCGAATCGAATTGTCATGCCTAAAGGTGTCCCCGTCGTATGAATTGTATACCTCCATTATGCTTGATGAAACAACCTCGGACGAAACATTTGTATTATGTTCGTAGAGTTTGTAGCTGTCTTTGCATGCAAGTTTGTTTACAAAGTACATTTTGGTGCACGCCCCATTACTACAAAGGAAACAACTGCGATTCCTTACCGGAGAACGCAAAAGGTTGAAGGGTAGAATTGACAAGTTTGGATTTGAGTGTGAACCCACTCCCAACAACAGCATCTTTTTTAGCGGTGGAGGTGATATGCTGATAGTATATATTTATAATTCTCGGTGATGCCATCGCTTTCACATATGCAGAGTAAAATCCGTTCGCTGGATATGCTGAATGTATGGAATATATGGTTAATGATGCAAGGAAAACTCGAAAGTGCTCGTATATATTTATAATTCTTGGTGATGCCATCGCTTTCACATATGCAGAGTAAAATCCGTTCGCTGGATATGCTGAATGTATGGAATATATGGTTAATGATGCAAGGAAAACTCGAAAGTGCTCTTGTTTTATTCAGTGTGCCGTATGTTGTCCCCTCAGAGTTCAGGAGTTCAAAGAAAAAATGGAGTCGTGCAAATCTGAAATTTCAATCTGGCTAGCAGAGAGGAAGACTATCTGCTATCTGACTCGACGAGCTTGGTTGACAGATCCATTGAGTCGAATCCTCCTTGTAAATTCATATTTGTTGTGGGTGTATCCGAAGGCTACGGTGGATATTCTCGTGCTAATCCGAATGTGTGAGCTAGAACGGAATGACGAAGCGGAAGGCGGTGAGTGGTGGCAGATGAGGTCGAAAGTTTGGAGTTGGTTGGGTATGGCTGGTGCTGTTTGGAAAGTGTTGGCTATTCGTGACGCCCCGCTCAATAAACAGACAGCAGAAGCGCGCACGGACAAGAAACAAATGAGAACCAAACACAGTGCAATGCAAGTGAACCACCTTGTGACCGTTCAACATTCGTTTCGGTGGGAATCGCTTGTGTATTTCATGTAATTGCAAAACAAATAGCTTGACGCCAGTGTATATTATGTGTACATAACGCTATCCCAGTGTATACATCATATTGTACCAGTGTATATTGTGCGTACATCATATTGTACCAGTGTATATTGTGCGTACATCACATTGTACCAGTGTATATTGTGTGCACGTCACGCCTTGCGTGGGCGCAAAATGGCCAACGCAGTCGACGCGCCCTAAAGCAAAAATCCACCACCGCCACATCACGCTATGCCAGTACATGCATCACAATGTGGCAGTGTATACTGTGGGTATATCACACTGGTCCAGTGTATACTGTACGTGCGTCATACCAGTGAGAATTTATTCGTGCAATAGGGTGGAATATACCACTTTCTGAACACGCAGTCGACACCCTTCTCCAAGAAGTATCTATCGGCATCTTGCTCCTTATTGAATGCTTATGCGGTGTTCATGTCTCCTGTCTGACAGTAAATCGTTTAAAAATTGTATGTGCATGCTCTAAATAATGAAGGGTGATACACGAACATTTTGCAATACGATTTCGGGTAAAGGTATGTACCTATAATCTGATATGGCATACAATGCCAGTTGATAGCATGGCTATTATTCTCTATATCATGAATATAGCTCTTTTAAATGATGAATATCTAAACAAATGATAAAGGTCCAGTCATATATATCTACACCATGGACTTAAATTTTTGTCTGAAACACATCAAAGGCATTCTAAATGACACTAATTTCATGGCAAATTTCGGCATCCTGCTGTGCTCGGTTAGACATCTCACACCTAACGAAACACCCAACCCGGCATCGCATTGCACCACGCCGCTGGTTTGCTGTGTTGGCATCAATTGATAATGGCTCATTTTCCCTATGACTTGAAGTTTCTCCTTTTTTGTGCCGCCACCACGGTGCTTCCAGATTGGCGGAGCGCTAGGTGAACAAGCACCAAGTCCTAAGTTATATGCTTGAACAGCCGCCGCCGGCCGTTCGCCCGGGGCACCGCCGCGCCACTTGGCTGCCGGGGCGCGGGACACAGCCGGGCGTGCCAGCGTCCGGCGAGGTGGCAAATCACTGCTTCTGACCAACATCACACACCGGTTGTCACACTACGCAGTACGGCTTCCGGAAGATACAGCGCGTGCAGCGAGCTCTGACGGCCGGGTAAAAACGCCGTATGCCGTGTCGCAATATTGGAGACGCTCCGGACACCGTACAGGTGCTCCGGCACCGTTCAGCCGACGGAACAAGAACGGTCGAGCACACCTGGAGCATCGTATCCTGACCACTGGCTTTGCCACGCAGCCAGTGCATGGCAAGATCAACGCTTCGCAACCACCGCATGCTATGCAAATGCGTGCGTGGTGGTTATTGCCGACGGTCCTACCGAGCTCGGTTTGTTTCGCCCCAACAATCGGGAACTATGGAAATGTCGGTCGTCCAAGTTCGAAGAATATTTTCAGGCTGCGAACTTTCCCGAACTTACCGATATAGCTATGCATGTGTGGTTTTCCGCCGTAAATGGGAACAGATTTTCCTGTGTGCAATTCAACCTTATTACTTTATTACGGTAGAGCTCGTCGAGGCCTGTGTCTATAGGGGGCAGCTCCTGCCCCCATCTCTCTGAGGTATCGGAATCAATTGAACCGATTTCGAAACTGGATGACTGAAGCGAATTCTACTGGTCTAATCTGCACCTTTCGAACGCAAAAGTGTCAAAATGTTCACAATGTTGTGGCCAGGACGCAACAAGCGCGGGGAAATCGATCGAAACCATTTGGGACTGTGCTCATATTGTGCAGTGTACACATCCACAATGTGCACGGATGAGCATACTTCATGTACTTAATGAGCATACTTAATGTGGGTCACTTCTACCAAGGTCTCGAGTCCCATAACCCATGGTCACTTGCACCAAGCTTTTGCCACTGACAGCGTCGATGTCCATCAGGCTGTTGTGGGCGACTGGTCCAGGCGTAAGGTACCCATCTCCAAACCGAAAGGTTGTGGGCTCGAGTCTCACCTGTCGCTACTCTTTGCCCGCGACCTATCACGCGCAGGAGATTGGCAACGCTGTGGGACCCAAGAGTCGACGCGTAGTAAAGCCAGTGATCGTTGCCACCCCATCAGACCGTTCAGAGCACCGTGGTCGCTGCGGAGTCCAGCTGCGAGCAGACACGTGGGTCGGTCCGCGGCGCGTGCCGCCGAGTGCGGCGTTTAGTCAGTTATGTATGCTGGCTTTTGGCTACGGAACTCCAGGTGTGCTCGACCGTTCTTGTTCCGTCGGCTGAACGGTGCCGGAGCACCTGTACGGTGTCCGGAGCGTCTCCAATATTGCGACACGGCATACGGCGTTTTTACCCGGCCGTCCGAGCTCGCTACACGCGCTGTGTTTTCCGGATGCCGCGCTGCGTAGTGTGACAACCGGTGTGTGATGTTGGTCAGAAGCAGTGATTTGCCACCTCGCCGGACGCTGGCACGCCCTGCTGTGTCCCGCGCCCCCGCAGCCAAGTGGCGCGGCGGTGCCCCGGGCTGTTGTGGGGTGCAGTGGCAGCAGGCGAAAACATGGCGGCTCTGGACCGCGCTGAAGCAAGTGCGCCATACGACAGGCACAGGGTGACGTTGATGTGTGAGCACAGCATCTGATGGGCTGCATGGCCGATGTAGTCGATGCGCCCCCTAAACTCCAACAGCATCTGATGGCCAGATCGTGACGGCGCGCATGCCAGGTATGGAGTATGGTGAAAACGGTAGCCATGATGAATACGGTACAAGTGGTGATTATTGACACAGTTGAGGCCGATGAAGTTTTGTGCAGATCAATTCAGAAAGTTAGAATGTCTGCAGGACATGAAAGCAGATGCCTGATAGGTGTTGGCTTCCACGAAAGTTTCGGAATTCCGGTGCATTATAGCGTGGTCATGATGATCTGAGGGAGATGCGCGTATTCTGTACGCACGAAGGGCCGCTAAACAACCGGGAAAATACGGTCTGGAGTGCCTGGCATTGCCTTCGAGATAATTTGTGACGAAGATCGGTGTGCCCAGGGCCACACAATTGTGAAAGCCTATGTTGTATCTCCAAATTCTAAGACTGCTATGATTGAAGGCAGACTGCTGACTGCTACATTCTTTATCATGCTGCATTTGCAAACGTTAGAACCAGGTGCGCACCCGGGATTTTTCCATGGGGGGGGGGGGCGGACCGAAAAGGTCACTTGACCGGCTCCAAAAGGGCACTGCGGCCCAGGGCACACTGGAAGGTTTGTTGACCGGGGGGCTGGGGGGATGAGGCGTGGATTTTTCATGCCGCATAGGATATGAAAGGGCACAGGGAATGTGAGTTTTAGGCCAAAAGGGCAGTTTTGGGCCCAAAGGTCACCTTTGGCACAGACGGGCACATAAGGCAGGTTATTTTTGAACTTTTAGGACATTCCGGCCAAGAGGGCACTTTTCGGTTAAAATGGCACTTTTGGCCAAAAGGGCGCTGGTCTCATGGGGGGGGGGGGGGCCTGTCCCCTCCAGTGCGCCACTGGTTAGAACCACAGTCTTCTCTTGTGTATCGGCAATGTGTTCGCAAAACTCGCGTGCCTATGGATGCGAACGAGAAAGAGGTTAAGCGCATGTCGATGGAGACCAAGTCACCAGAGTGCCATGTGCACAACTTTCAACAGTTCAGAGTGGTCACGTGACTCGAGCGCAGCCAGGCAGTCTGTTCGGTACGTCTGGACTGCCTCGGGTCCAAAGGAATGGCCACTTTCTTCCATTGGACTGCCAATGTTTCCGGACACGACTGAGGTAGGCGCAACGTACAACCGAGGCGCACTTAACAACTATGTCATGCAAGGCCTCGGGTGGTGGTCTGGTCTTGTTGAAAATAGCATAACCTAAACAGTGGGCAAGGAGTCATGGATGCAGTATCCTATCCCTCCGGAGTGTCCTCTGCTCCTCCCTCCACACACCCACAATATTCGCGTAACCGATCTGATTTAGCAGTACCATGATCCAGGTGGCATGCGCCACAGGCAGTCGCCAGCACTGGTCTTTTTCTTGCTCTAGAGTGAACGCAGGGTGGTCAGGCTAAGGCCGATGGTCTCTCCGCGGAACACGATTGCCACCACTCGGGTGACCTTTATCGCTGTGCGTTTTTATGGGGGGGGGGACGAATTATGTCATGTGAAGTTCTCTGCCGTTTCGCTGTTCACTGGTCGTAGTCAACACCTGTGAATTGCATGGGCTGGCACCTCGTGTGAAATGAATGAGGAGTGAGATGTTAAATCAAAAGGCAACGGGAAACCTTGAATCCCGTGACTCTGCGATTGCATGCGAAATAATCAAAAGAATATACAATGAAACAATAATAAAAAGGTGTAAACGCTGACCGACGGAAGGGTGGCATTCGCGCTTCTCGACACCGTAGCCTCGACAGGCATGAATTGGGTAAAAATCAGCCTTCACAAGTATCCTATTTCCATTCGTAGTTATTCATCAGGGACGTTCACTGGACTGTGGCTATTGATGAATCGTTGCCATGGGATGTGCTCGAGCACATCCAAAACGTCCACGTGGTACGGGACCTGCGTGGAGAGGGGATTGTATACATAGTGTATTGTATTGTGCATTTTGTTATATTGCACAGTGGATTTAATTTAAAAAAATTAATCCGAGTTTTTGCTGGGGTGGCTTGAGGAACCAGGGTTCTATTGCTAAGCAGAGCTTGTTGCGTGAACCCTGGCCCCACCACCCGATCCATGAACTCCAGTTCAACGGCAGAATTTAGACCGAAAGTTTAACGTGCCGCCAATATACCGACACGGCCGCCCGGTAGCTCGTCCCCGGCCTTATCGGGCCAGCTGCCAACTGATACTCCCGGCCGGGGGCTAAATGCGAGCGCGCGGAGCGACTCGAACCCTGTGTTGCCAGTACAGGGGAGACAATTGCAGGCCAGCGCTCTAACCAACTGAGCAACCGGGGCGGCAACTGCATTAGTATATGGGCGTATGCGCCCCAGCCGGAGCACACCAACCAGATGCGCTACACACAGCCACATAGTACAACCATGGCTAGGATCAGAGTATAAGGAGACCAGGGACTGCAGGTGGCCATTGTTGCAATCCTAGTGCACGGGAGGTAAATTGGAATCCGCGAGCACACGTGCACAGGCGTAGTGACTAGGGTCTGTGGGTCTGTGGCGACTAGGGTCTGTGGGTGGCCACTGCTGCAGTTCTAGTGCATGTAAGGTCAATTGGAAACCATGGTGTACTTGCACATGTGAATGCGAAATTAGATCTACTCTGAGGCTACTTGATGTGGTTTTAGCTTCAGAAAACGAGCTTCAGGTAACTTCGCGGCGTGGGAAATTTGAGGCACGAGGGTATAGATCATTCTTGTGTTACGTTCAACCAACCATGATGTTCCTTAGTCAGTGTTTGCATTTCCAAATGGCATGAGCTTCGCGTTGAGCTTCATCGATTATCCAGGCTGCCAACTGAAGGGAATCTCTCAGGGTATCTCGCGATGTAGATTTGCAAGTTAGAACATTTCTAATTCTGAGCTGGGACCGGCCACTGCGATTCCATATTTCCATAAGCAGTGCATTGGCACTAAGTGATTTACATGAAGCCTCTGAATCTCAGATGGCTAGCCAAAGGAATCATAATGGTGACTTGCAAATACCGGCGCAAACCAAGTTACAAGCCGCGAATAGCAAGGCCAGATTGACCTGGATTGCACAGACGCCTAGATCGAGCATTAGTTCAAGTGGAACAGCGTTTTATTCCCGTCAGTTTAGATGCGCCGATCTACATAGGTCTTACGCGGTGTTTGTCCCGAGAAATATCAAGTCGCCGAGTACAAATGCATTCCTGGAAACTCGGAGAAACTAATTCTGACGATTTGGCCCGGGGCATTTTGCAAATACAAAGTGGAAATGTGTTTGTGTCGTTTAATGAAACCTCCAACGGTCGCCCCTTTGTCGGCGCTACATATGTGCCTCGCCTTATATGCCGTGGCAGAAATGGTGACACAAAGCGTGGCCAACACGACTTGCAGCGGTGCCGTCTATCCCTGTCGCCTCCGGCCGCTTGAACTGGGGGCTGGCAGGATCCGACTGCAGTTATTTCATGCGCGCGGTTTTTATTGGTTTAAATCGGCTGGTAGCAAATATGAGAGGCAGACATTGGCATAAAATTGTTCAAACTGGGATACGCCTTTAGTCTACCTGGGTACCGGGACGCACGTGATGGATGGCCGTCTGCGCGGGACTATTTGTCAAACGCACCGCATCGTATTTCCTAACCGGCTGACAGTGAATAAATGTTTCGACGGAGGCAGTATGTGGGGGGATGCACATCAGCGTGGCGATATTTTACCAGGTTTTACTACCACGTCGTCATGAATGAACTTGTTATGTGCGCTATATGACAATTGCAGCCGATGCGTTCTTTAAACCGAAATTGCTAACGCACTTTGTCGTAACGCCATCTTGTAAGCTTTCTGTTGGAGTGTTCGTTTTGTGCTGATAATTATATTCATATTGAACGTGTTCAGTAGTAAATATATGGCAGTATCGACTCACGAGGCCTAGCTTGCGCTTCCACTCCAACCAGCAGATGATGGGCGTGGTGCCGTTTGCAGTCGATGTGCCTGAAAGCCGCTGCAATCAAACACGCAAAACTGAACCACCAGTTAACAATCGGCGTATTTCTGTCTGGTAGATGTTGTCTGCTTTTACTTGTTGCGTTAATTGTTTTCCTATATTTGCCATGGACAGTTTCCTTGTCATGCTCACACAATATTGAAGCCATTTTCTGGATGGTATCAAACACGTTAATCAGACAATAATATTTGAACCGGTTTCATGCAATTTCCAAACTGGCCAAGGGCCCGGCTGCCAGCCGTCATACGTTGGAATTCGTATGAGCTGGCAATTGGCATTCCCTACCATTATCCATGGACGCCTCAAAGTGTTTGCTAAGCAGATTGGGTTTGTGGCTGATGTCCAAGCATTTGGTCTTGCCGTCAAGACTCGACTTAGGGTTATTTTCTCTCATTAGTTTGTTATTTGTAGACAGTGCTGTTTGCACTAACTTCGGAATAGTTTGGATACCATTTTGACGAGCTGGTTCAAATGATTGTTGTTACCATTTGAGCTTAGCGTTATCAAATTGTTTTAACAACAAAGGAAGCCAAGAGGTGAATGGAGTCCTATTTTGCAGGTATGAACTCACTGAGCTTGGCTCAAGGCGTTGCCGATATAGCTATTGTGGTGCATTACCCCAGTACATTTGTATTGCTCGGATAAATTCACACTTCAATTATGCATATTTATGCCATTCTTCCAATTCCAACCGTTGTGACTGGTTACACCCAGCAAGTGGCACTATTTTAACCAGCTGAGATGCGAACCCAGCTTGAACCACACCATGACTGAGACAATGATGAAACGTCATCGAAACCACAGGTGATCCACAACCTCTGGTATATCCACAATTACATATCTGGTATATCCCCAATTACATCACTGGCATGTCGGGGACGAGTAGTCTGGGGGTAGGTTGCTCGTCTCACGATCGAAAGGTTGTGGGTTCTAGTCTCACTGTCGTTACACTTCGCCCGCGACCAATCGGCGTGAGAGATTACATGACTGAACCGTCGATGTGACGTAAAACTAATAACCAACCTACCAACCTCTGGCATATCCCCCATTGCATCTGTGGAATATCCTTCATCGCATGGCTGGTATATCCCCCATTACATCTCTGGTATATCCCCGTTACATCTCTGACATAACCCCAGTTACGTCTCTGGAATATCACACGTCTGCACACGTGCCTACCCTGATTTGACTCGATGATTCTGCCAATCAGCTGCCATGTGCTCGCTGTCTATCAAGTACGGCTCACTTGTTTGTTGTGTTTTCGTCTTTGTGTTTTATGTTTTGTTGTGTTTCGGTCACCACGGATGTTTTTGTTTGTGCTTTTATTGTATGTTTTATCACGTCTTATTTTGTAACGCCGTTTCGTATGTCCTGTGTTTCCCGACGAGTTTCTGCGATTCTTATTTTCCCCTTTCCGACTATTTTGTCATCTTTCGCCCACCTTGAAGGAAGTAAGCTTCTGTGCGTGACTTCAAACGGTGCAGTGGTTGCAAGTCTTCTGTCGGTATTGTGAAGAAGCGATGCTTCATCGTAGTTCGATTTCCTTCATCTTTCACTGTTATTTTAAACGGTTGTATCTGCCGCCTCGCCGAACATCAAGTATAACCACCACGGATATGTATTTGCATGATAGGTAAGAGCCTGGTTCAAGTGCTGTGTGCTCTATCACGCAAGAGCTCCGAAATGTGTTGTACTAGCTTGACGTTTATGCCCATATTACGCCATGGTATATTGGATTCTAGTTCAGCAATTGCCGTTATATTATGCTTAAATTAGTCGGTGTCGTCCGTCGATGTTATGGCGTAATGTGGTAGTCCACGAAGCCGTGATCCCTTCTGAACTTACCGTACCAAATGTACGTGCCGGTACCCTCCGGACCCAGCTGACATAGGAGTCCACGGTCGGCGATGTGACCTCTTCGCTGCCGTGCCGCTGCCCTCCGGACCCAGCTGGCATAGGAGTCCACGGTCGGCGATGTGACCTCTTCACTGCGTCCGGCGGCGGTGGATCACAGGGCGAAGGAAAATAATTGGGCCGTATTCCTGCACGCCTATTTCGATCCCATTCATGCATGGAAGGATGGGCGCTGTATGCTCGTTATGGTTGATGCGCCCTCAAGCCGAAGTAACCAGCTTGTGCGGAAGGAAGTGGGCGCGTGTCCCCGTTGTTTCGAAGAGTAAATGTTGGATTTCCCGGCAAGAGATCCCTGTCGAGTTGTGACGAGATTTACATCTTTGATGGAAAATCAAGTAACAGGGCCGGTCTTGGTAATATAAATAGAACGAAATGTAGTTTTTTTTTGTAGAATCTCATTGTTTTTCCTTGCTCTGCCTTTTCATGCACGAGTGCTGGTGATGTTCCTAAAGTATAATTTTACCGCCTTCAAATGCAAAATAAAGATTTAATTGCAAGAACATAGGTAGGAACGACAAGGAACGGGCTGCTTTTGTAATGACCGCTTATATTCATAGAAATACCCAGGTTGATCCTTGCGATAGCTCAACTGACTCCTCGTGTCCTAAGTTAGGAATTCAGATTTATACTTGTAGCCAGCAGTGGCGGATGGTGGCACTTATGATGAAGGAGTTTCTGGATGTTCTTTTTCCAATGGCATATCGTACGTATATGTGATACATGATTCATGCATATATACGAATCACGCACTTGGCTCTTGATGTGTTTTACTGCATGGCCGAGAGTGAGAGAGAGAGTGAGAGGGAGAGGGAGAGGGAGAGAGGGACCGCCTGCGAGCCACAGGGTTGAGCAAATAAGGCCATACGTTCCATGTTTCGTCTCATTGAAATTTGAAATGCGTATCGCGAGAGCACTTGCTGTTAATATGCTTGTCCGCAAATATGTTTTTTTTCTCACTGGCGTACTTTGGCACCAAAATCTGTACGAAGTACTGGGCGAAGATGCGTTGATGCCTTTCCGAATTCGCCGCATTTAGGTAGATTCTAGTGAATGTAGCTTGTCCGACTCGTTAGCCTCGCCTGCCTGAAGCCGCACTGCCATACAATTTTAGCTAATCAAATTTACCTCTTATTTGTTAGACAACTTGGATGTCTTCACACGCAAACTTCGACAACAGCGAGACTGCTGAGTATCAACCAACATTTTTCACGGAATCCGCCGTTAGTCATTTCAAACTAGGCAGAAGGTATAAAAGAGTGTACTAGTTGCGTTATAATACGCCTTAATTTTGGGGCGAGTGAATTACGGAAGTTCCAACGCACTAGTTTTGACGCACTGAACACGGGCAAGCCACTTCATTTCTGAAACGTCTAATCACGTGCAATATGTCTACGGGCGAAGTCGACAGTCACGATATGCGCATCCCCGCTTCGTACAGCATATTACCGCGTTTATCGATGCGTGATTCAACTGACGGAAACAACAGAAATCCAGAGCACGTCGCCGTCGATCAGCCCCGTCGGCCGGTACTGATAAGAGTAGGGCGAATGCTTTTAACAGGATGCATAACGAAGATGAGTACGTGAGTAAGCTTGAAAACTCCGGACGAAACGGTTCGGAATAGACACGAATAACATGTGTGTGAGGGGGCAGGGTGAAATCTCCCTCACCCTCACACGCAGGAATACGATGTTAAAGTTTTGCGGAATATGGTTGTAAAGTGTTGGTATATCGTGTGACGAGAGGTCAACATGGCCGTGCCCGCTATCTGAAGCGTTGCTCTTGGTTGTTCTGAAAACACGCACAGCCGCTATGCCCAAGTCTGACAGCGGATGCGTCCTGAAAACGCCACCAACTCCAATTCTCGCCCTCGTTTAAACCTCATCTCGCCCATGCAGCGCTATTTGGACTACGATGCGGAAGCGAATTTTGGGACCAATTCGTCGAGAGCGTTCCCAAGCCTGGCCGGACGGAGTGTGCTCGATGCAACGCGCACGCTCTCGTATCAGAATACCATTCATAGTTGCGTGACCTCTGCAGTCGATGCGCCCCTAAACTCTAAGAATACCATTCGTGCACGCTCGTGAAAGCATCACCGCGTGGCGCCGCACTGCGCGAGCGTGCCGACCGCGAGAGCCGCCTCCGACACGTGGCGCGTGCTGTGCGTGTCGGCCGAGCGGCGGCGCCGCTCGCGTCGGCTCCGACGGCTCCGACAAGTGCGCGCCGGTCGGCCGGCGGCGTCAGACACACCGACCGGTCGTCATTATTGACCGGGCGGCCGTGCCGGTCGTCTCGGCGCGTGTCGGGCCCGGCGACGCGCGCCGTGCAGCGAGCTTCCGCGAAGCGCGGCCGCGCTTCGCGGGCGACATGCAGCGCGCGGCCGCGCCGGCCCGATCCGACTGAGCCGCGATCGTGTGCCCGGCTTTTAGGCAATTTGCATGTGTTGGTTCAGTGGCCGGCGCGCCGGGCGCGGGGCGGATCGGCGCGCTCGGCGACCCGGCCTGAGATGTGCGCCCGACTGGCGCCGCCGGCCGCGGGGCCTGGTGAGGCAGGTGTCGGAGGGGTCGGCACACTCGGCCGGGGATGTACGCCCGACTGGCGCCGCCAGCCGCGCGGCCTGGTGAGGCAGGTGTCGGAGAGGTCGGCACACTCGGCCGGGGATGTACGGCCGACTGGCGCCGTCGGCCGCGGGGCCTGGTGAGGCAGGTGTCGGAGAGGTCGGCACACTCGGCCGGGGATGTGCGCCCGACTGGCGCCGCTGGCCGGCGGCCTGGTGAGGCAGGTGTCGGAGAGGTCGGCACACTCGGCCGGGGATGTACGCCCGACTGGCGCCGCCGGCCGCGGGGCCTGGTGAGGCAGGTGTCGGAGAGGTCGGCACACTCGGCCGGGGATGTGCGCCCGACTGGCGCCGCCGGCCGCGCGGCCTGGTGAGGCGGGTGTCGGAGAGGTCGGCACACTCGGCCGGGCAAATTTACACGTCCATCCGCGCGGCCAACTCGAGAGAAGGCCGTTCGTCTTGCGAGGACAGCGGCGCGCTGTTCGCGCGCTCACGCAAATTGCGCCAGTTGAAAGCTGTGCCGGCTCGGAGCGGCTCGGCCCCGTGCCGTCCGGGCGTACTAATGTCCGTGTTTACCTCTCGGGACACATGACCAAACTGGCCGCGAGGTAATTGTGTGCCATTACGCTGCTTATGTCGGCTGCCTGTCGTGAGCCGTGTCCGACTGCTGGACCTCCGCATACCAGTCGGAGCGACGTTCTGCCACCGGTGTTAAAGTGGTGAGAGTCTTCTCCAAAGTTGAGATGTCGAAGCGAATCCAGTAGGATGTGGAAATACATCAGCAGGATGACCAATTTATGTCGATAAAAATGCGTCTAAAGTCCTTGATGAATAATGTTGAGTCCATAACGTTGCCTGTCAGTGTAACGTATTCGCTGATCTTAACACCTGCCTAAGTTAGAGATGCCTATATTAATGAAGACGATTGGAAAGATTCCTGTATCATAGAATGATGTCGCATAGCATACTACATAATGGGTATTTTATCTTCCTGCATGTATGCTACCAGATGTTCGTGCATCACAATCCGTAATGAATGGGTGCTACATAATCAGTAGTCGTTGATGCGCCCCAAAGCCCAAATAATTAATCAATCAACAATCCGCAATGATGAGCATAACTATGATGCGTAAAACAATGAGATGCCGTCAGCTATGAGGCGTCACGACCTCACACACACATCAAACAGCACGATGTCGATGCTTCATTGGAAATAACGTCGCTTGGGTGTTCAACTCTGGTGAGACACTGTCGTGACAGTGTTTCTCCAACTCTGGTGAGAGACACTGTGTCGTGACAGTGTTTCTCCAACTCTGGTGAGACACTGTGTCGTGACCAGGTGTGTCCAACTCTGGTGAGAGACACTGTGTCGTGACCAGCTGTGTCCAACTCTGGTGAAAGACACTGTGTCGTGACAGTGTTTCTCCAACTCTGGTGATAGACACTGTGTCGTGACCAGCTGTGTCCAACTCTGGTGAGAGACACTGTGTCGTGACAGTGTTTGTCCAACTCTGGTGAGATACTGTGTCGTGACCAGGTGTGTCCAACTCTGGTGAGATACTGTGTCGTGACAGTGTTTCTCCAACTCTGGTGAGCTACTGTGTCGTCACCAGGTGTGTCCAACTCTGGTGATAGACTGTGTCGTGACAGTGTTTCTCCAACTCTGGTGTCGTGACAGTGTTTGTCCAACTCTGGTGAGACACTGTGTCGTGACCAGGTGTGTCCAACTCTGGTGAGACACTGTGTCGTGACCAGGTGTGTCCAACTCTGGTGAGACACTGTGTCGTGACAGTGTTTCTCCAACTCTGGTGAGACACTGTGTCGTGACCAGGTGTGTCCAACTCTGGTGAGAGACACTGTGTCGTGACCAGGTGTGTCCAACTCTGGTGAGATACTGTGTCGTGACAGTGTTTGTCCAACTCTGGTGAGACACTGTGTCGTGACCAGGTGTGTCCAACTCTGGTGAGATACTGTGTCGTGACAGTGTTTCTCCAACTCTGGTTAGAGACACTGTGTCGTGACTGTGTTTCTCCAACTCTGGTGAGAGACAGTGTGGCGTGACCAGGTGTGTCCAACTCTGGTGAGAGACACTGTGCATTGACCAGGTGTGTCCAACTCTGGTGAGACACTGTGTCGTGACAGTGTTTATCCAACTCTGGTGAGACACTGTGTCGTGACCAGGTGTGTCCAACTCTGGTGAGAGACTGTGTCGTGACAGTGTTTCTCCAACTCTGGTGAGACACTGTGTCGTGACCAGGTGTGTCCAACTCTGGTGAGAGACTGTGTCGTGACAGTGTTTATCCAACTCTGGTGAGACACTGTGTCGTGACCAGGTGTGTCCAACTCTGGTGAGACACTGTGTCGTGGCCAGTTGTGTCCAACTCTGGTGAGAGACACTGTGTCGTGACCAGGTGTGTCCAACTCTGGTGAGAGACTGTGTCGTGACAATGTTTCTCCGACTCTGGTGAGAGACACTGTGTCGTGACAGTGTTTCTCCAACTCTGGTGAGACACTGTGTCGTGACAGTGTTTCTCCAACTCTGGTGATAGACTGTGTCGTGACAGTGTTTCTCCAACTCTGGTGAGACACTGTGTCGTGACAGTGTTTCTCCAACTCTGGTGAGACACTGTGTCGTGGCCAGTTGTGTCCAACTCTGGTGAGAGACACTGTGTCGTGACCAGGTGTGTCCAACTCTGGTGAGAGACTGTGTCGTGACAGTGTTTCTCCGACTCTGGTGAGAGACACTGTGTCGTGACAGTGTTTCTCCAACTCTGGTGATAGACTGTGTCGTGACAGTGTTTCTCCAACTCTGGTGAGACACTGTGTCGTGACAGTGTTTCTCCAACTCTGGTGAGAGACACTGCGTCGTGACAGTGTTGGTCCCGTTTCAGGAACGTCGTGACAGGAGAGTTTTACCGATTTGTGAGCAACTGGCCCACTTCTACCTCATTCTTCAACGCCGGATTCATCATGGTGATATTCGTGAGTACTACTGCACTCCGCCAAGCGCTGTTGGTGCTTTGTTCACTACTTTACGCTGAGGTTTGGCATAATCTCCAGCTTGCTGGGCATCTCACCAGCGTGGAAGTGGACGCTGTACGCTGTACCAGTTGTGGAAGCCAATGCAGTCCGATCCGCTCATGCTGTATCAAGAGCTGAAAGTGATGTGTAGAAGGCAGTTCGAAGACAGCATGGTGTTGACCAGGCATATACTGGACGAGGAGCCGATGCACGTAATCGCCTACCATGGATCGCATGTATTTGGATTTTCTGACAAGATTTGCACCATGGAACGAGGAAGCCTCGCTCGCTGTTAATTAATGCTACGACAAAAGTACGGCAAACAGAAAAAACAAAAGGCAAGGCGTATTTTGTAATTGTCCATGTTCTCTGAGCAGGGAATTGTAGCTCTTGTTTATCTCACTTGATAACGTATCAGGTGCAAGTATCAAGCATCATTAGTTACAATATCTGGGGCCAATGGGCTACATCATCGCGGTACCTGAAATCATAGGTTTCTTGAACGAAAGTATCATTTTGAACAGCCGAACCGGAGTTTTAGCCGGATGTTTTTTTTCGTCAAAAACCACTTTGGCCGACATGGAACAATATTTTGATTGTCGTGCCATGCGACAGTAGACAGCCACGGCACAATGGACGTCCCCGTCCCCATGACGTAGAGCTGCACTCCTGACTCAGCCAATAGGAACGGTCCATTCATGTCAGCTGTGTCCTGTGCTATATCTCAGCCTTAAGCGACTAATCACAGTGTGCGTTTATCAGAAGAATGTGTACAGGCCGATGCCCAGTTGCTGATTCTCTCGCCTACAACGCGCACAGTTCATGCCTCGAAATCAAGCCAAGCTGTCTAACTGCGGCTGTTGTTGCATTGTTAACCTCCTTTGGTGCTCAGCGGCCGTGCGCTGTGGACAGTTCGCCGCCGCACAGATCGTCCCAGCATGAATGTAAAATGCACAATGAAGAAGGGAGCGCGACGCACATAAATACCGGGGACAAAGCCGGGCCGGCAGGTCTGGCCGCGCAGCGCCGACATTCTGCCAGTCCCCGTGCGCCAGTTGTATTTTTGACACGCTAATATAGCGCCGGCGAGATTATTATGATGGTGATCCCCGCGCTAAGGGCCCTCCAAATGGGATTTAAGTGCCAGTTGCCGGGCATGATCCAGCCGTATTGCTCGGCCCGGCCCGGCCCGGCTGTCGGGTGAGGAGCACTGCTCGCGTTGCCCGGGCCCGACAGCTCGTCCTGTGGCTCTCACTGCTCTGCCCCGTGTGTGTGTGGGGGGGGCGAGGGTCGGAGGTGAACCACGCCCGGGTGCTGACGTGGCGTGGTGACAACGGGAGGCGGAGAACTCGCGTGGCGGTCGGCGCTCCGCAGATAGGATGGTCAGATTGTGCGGCAGGCGCCGGATCGGCGCTCCTCCCGCGCACCGGGCTCTTGATGAGGTGATCTTCAGATCTCTTGCTGCTCGTTTCCGAGCCCGTAGTTAATGGTCGCAAGATGATTAATGGAGTGCCGTGCCATGCAGTAGCAAAGCCGGCCAGCGAAGCAGCCCATACGTTGGCGTAGAGGATTCCCTACGTTGCATGGCAAAATACGGGAGTACTACGCTCCCCGCTTTATGTATGCCAACTGATAGGTATATCGTAGTACAAATTATATCAGTCATTGGCTGTCGGTTGTTGGTTATTTGGGTTCTACAGCGCAACGACCAGTTAGTTGTTTGGGCTTGAGGGCGCTTAGACCAGACTTGATCGTTCGCACCCAGCATCGATCGGATTTGATAATTTATCGCTCTTATTTTTTTAACGTAGTGTGTGTGTTTCCTCTGGAATTTGCAAACAACCGGTTATATTATTACGAGAGTGGAATAATTTAGCGTTTGATAGTGTCCAAGTAAAAAAATGTGGGTAAGAAAAGAATGAAGCAATAACAGGTATGTCTAAATGCGTACATCATTGTACGCACATACACGTTATCATGTAGGGATTCACATTTGCACACTTGAGTTGGTGCATATTGTGAGCTATTTCCATTAATGACCAAACCGTAGCAATTTGTATATGTGCGATCCGTAATTCGTTATGCGATCCCTAGCTTTCGTGAACTGCTGTATTCAGTTTTCACGCGCAGTCTGGTTTTGATATGTCTGTCAACACATCAACGCTCGCCGTATTTCAGCTTATTTGTTTTTCAACATCCACAACTGTCAATGCTTGCTGCGTTCTTGCGCGTACCCCTGGAGCCGAATAGCCTGCGGGTGCACCACGGTGGTCCAGTCGACCAACAACGTGCATGACCGTCGCCGCGATGCGCGCCAGCGCAGCCGTTCCGCCGTGGAGAACTTTGGCCTACCCTCTCAGTGCGGGACGCCGTGGCTGCTAATTCAATTTCGGAGTCATTAAAAGTTCCCGAAATACTTTTGAAGGTTGATTAGTGGCCGGCGGTGCGGTGCGTTCACTCGCGCGGAGGGCGGGCCGCGTGTCCGGCTCGTCCCGCGGCGCCTCGGTCGGCCGGGGCGGCAACCGCCGGCGTGCACTGGCGGTACGGATGAATCTCTGCTTCGAAATGCTGCCGGTGAAGAAGACGGTTTTTGCGTAAGCAAGTGCGGTATGAAGTCTTTTAATCAAACCCGTGACATCAGAATATCAGCTTCCACGTTCCAGTGGATGTTCAGCGCTCTATCGCAGAGCAGTTCGTTGTAAAATTTAGCGTTCTAATGAGAGAAGTGAGAGTATTTCTGGGGAGGATGTTGTTCTAGGTGTCAGAAATTCGAGAACGGTCTATTTTTCTGGCCGTGACTAAAGCTGCCGGGTTCTGCACGTGCAGGCCCGCGGCGAGGTATATGCGCGCTTCTTCATGGGTAAGTGCGCTTCCTCCGTCGCGAGCTCTGGCGCTGGTAGAGGTTGGAGGATTCCGTTAGGCATCGTGAACTGCAGTTTGAACGCTGTATTTTGACAGGTTATTTACTGAATTCCCTGCTAGGTTGTGTGGGTTTTTGGAGTGGATAGATCTGTGGGCGCCGGATTTTACGTTGGGTGCGTTTTAGGGATGGGAAGGTATATGGGTGCAGAATTTCAGGTTGGTTGTGTTTTGAGAGTGGAAAGAACTGTGGGTGCGGGGTTTTAGGTGCCGAAGAGATTGCAGCGGTGTGGCGGCTGCACTGCCTATGGGGGAGGGTGACCGCTAAGAGAACGCTAGTGGGAGGAGGTGGCTGGCGTTCTGATACCGACGACAGCATTCATCGATTGGCTTCATCTCATTTCTCACTTTCAGCGTTTTGTTTGTTGAAATTAAAAAAGTGTATCAAGCACTTCTAACCCCCGTCCCCCTCCAATTTTACTGTGGCGAATTTGTCCGTGTAGTTTTTTTTTCTCGGGAGACCTATGCTTTTGGTATGTTTGCGTGCATGCCTGATGGTACAGTAATGCGCAGACAGTTCGTAATATAGACGCATGTGGCGCCAAGAATATTTGCCCGCTGACGCACGCAGGCCAGCCAGTCGAACACGAGAACTGCACAGCATATCAGCTCAGATGATAGACACCGAGCGGTCGCTTTAAGTCGCATTTGTATGCATGTTGCTTACCAGCCCAAGCCCTGTGCTGTAGCCCCACCCCGGATAAAGACGTCGAATTTCCAATGGTGTGAGCGACACAATGGAGCATTCGGTTCAACGGATCTCGCTGGAATCTTTGAAGTTTCAGCGCTTCATCGCCTTCAAACAGCATTGTCGGTGAATAATGTGTGCACTATTGTTCCATACTTGTCATCCGTACACCGGTATTGTTATCGAAGGATCACCGGTGTTCTCGGGCCGTACTGTGGTATGTCGAGGCCCTGGGGTATGATAATGCTCAATGATATGTATATGTATATATATATATATATATATATATATATATATATATATATATAATATATATATTTATATATATGTATATGTATATGTATATATATATATATATATATATATATATATATATATATATATATATATATATATATACATATATATATAAATGCGGTGTAATTGTAGAATGTATATAGTCAGTGTAAATATATCAAATACGAACATGGTTGCGACAAGATTATATGGTTTATATTGTGGATAGTTTCATTGGAACTTTGACGCACCCTAAAACCCCAATAATTATCATCATCATTTCATTCGAACTTGCGATGCGGTATGGGTTGGGGTGCTGAGCATAATTTTACTCAGGCTCATAGTATCCTCTTGCGGACTTAACCCAGATGGCCCCTGTGGCTCTCATTAAGTCTCAACACCGTGCATGACTTTACTACTTTATAATTGAGCCCGCGCACGACAGCCAACACATGTCGGCGGTGTCCGCCACGGAGACGGACAGCACTGCGCCCCGGCGGTGTCCGCCCCGGACACGGACAGCACCGCGCCCCGGAGACGGCTGAGGCCACGTGCGCTACCCCCCCCCACTGGCGGGCCGCCCTAAACCCGAGCGCAAATCTTCTCCGAAGATGTCGTCAGATGCCTCCGAATCTGGCGGTCCGCATGTGTGCCGATCAGTGACGCTGCGGCCTCAGCGGCCGGACGGCTGGCTCCGTTGCACGTGTGCCGAGTTGGCGAGATTGCAGAGCACTGGGCAGAGCCGTGACGACCAATTACCCCCAGTCTGACGCTGTCATCAGAGCCGTGCACTTGACCACCGTGACGACCGATTACCGCCAGTCTGGTGGTGCCGTGACGACCGATTACCACCGGTCTGGCGGTGCCGTGATGACCGATTACCACCGGTATGGCAGGCCGTGACGACCGATTACCACCAGTCTGGCGGTGCCGTGGCGACCGATTACCACCAGTCTGGCGGTGCCGTGACGACCGATTACCGCCAGTCTGGCGGTGCGGTGACGACCGATTACCACCAGTCAGGCGGCGCCGTGACGACCGATTACCGCCAGTCTGGCGGTGCCGTGACAACCGATTACCACCAGTCTGGCGGTACCGTGACGACCGATTACCACCAGTATGGCGGTGCCGTGACGACCGATTACCACCAGTCTGGCGGTGCCGTCAGAACCGTGCGCTGTGCTCGGCGGCGCCCAGCTGTGATAGTGATTGGTACGCAGTCGGCGTCGGATTGCGCACGGGCTCATATCAAACTGGCAGTCCGGCCGGCACGCTGGCGAGGGCGAGTGGTCAAGCCGGGCTGGCTGGGTGGTGGTGGGTGCGGGTCGGACCACAGTGGGTACTGGGTGGTGGTGGGTGCGGGTCGGACCGCGGTGGGTACTGGGTGGTGGTGGGTGCGGGTCGGACCACAGTGGGTACTGGGTGGTGGTGGGTGCGAGTCGGACCACAGTGGGTGCTCGGTGGTGAGGGGTGCGGGTCGGACCACAGTGGGTGCTGGGTGGTGAGGGGTGCGGGTCGGACCACAGTGGGTGCTGGGTGGTGGTGGGCGCGCATCGGACCGCAGTGGGCACTGGGTGGTGGTGGGTGCGGGTCGCACCGCAGTGGGTACTGGGTGGTGAGGGGTGCGGGTCGGACCGCGGTGGGTACTGGGTGGTGGCGGGTGCGGGTCGGACCACAGTGGGTACTGGGTGGTGGTGGGTGCGGGTCGGACCGCAGTGGGTACTGGGTGGTGAGGGGTGTGGGTCGGACCTCAGTGGGTACTGGGTGGCACAGACGAACTTGAATTGGGCATTGGGTGGTATGAACGGACCACAAGTGAATCCTTGATATTCAGGATGGACTATAGGTGGGTACTGGACGACGGAGACGGACCGGCAGTGGGTACTGGGTGGCAGAGACGGACCGCAGTGGGTACTGGATGGCGGATACGGACCGGCAGTGGGTACTGGGTGGTGGAGACGGACCGGCAGTGGGTACTGGGTGGTGGAGGCGGACCGGCAGTGGGTACTGGGTGGCGACAGCCGACCAGCAGCCAACAGAGCGCCCCCCGCCCCCGCTCCGAGTGAGACCGGGCGTTTGTGTCGGCGGCGGCCGTCTGCCGCGCGTTGACTCGGCGTATGGCTTTATAATTCCCTCCCCCGGCCGCGGCTAAAATCGTTTCCTGGTATTACGGTGGCGGCCATTAGGTGGATCGGCCGGCGCCCCGGTCCCGGGCAGATGCCGGCCGGGTGGTCAATGCCAGCCAGCGCCGGCACGCCGGCAGCGGCGCACCGCTGGCGCCGCCGACGGCTGACGGAAGTGGCGCCACAGTGTGGCACTGTGTGGCAGCCGGGAACACGTACAGTAGCGCCACAGTGTGGCACTATGTGGCAGCCGGGAACACGTACAGTAGCGCCACAGTGTGGCACTGTGTGGCAGCCGGGAACACGTGCAGTTGCGCCACAGTGTGGCACTGTGTGGCAGCCGGGAACACGTACAGTAGCGCCACAGTGTGGCACTATGTGGCAGCCGGGAACACGTGCAGTTGCGCCACAGTGTGGCATTGTGTGGCAGCCGGGAACACGTGCAGTTGCGCCACAGTGTGGCATTGTGTGGCAGCCGAGAACACGTACAGTAGCGCCACAGTGTGGCATTGTGTGGCAGCCGAGAACACGTACAGTGGCGCCACAGTGTGGCATTGTGTGGCAGCCGAGAACACGTACAGCATCGCCACAGTGTGGCATTGTGTGGCAGCCGGGAACACCTACAGTATCGCCACAGTGTGGCATTGTGTGGCAGCCGAGAACACGTACAGCATCGCCACAGTGGGGCATTGTGTGGCAGCCGGGAACACGTACAGTAGCGCCACAGTGTGGCACTGTATGGCAGCCGGGAACACGTGCAGTTGCGTCACAGTGTGGCATTGTGTGGCAGCCGAGAACACGAACAGTGGCGCCACAGTGTGGCACCGTGTGACAGCCAGGAACACGTCTACGCCACTGTCAAGTCGGTGCTCCTGGTACACACAGCTACACCACTGCCGCACCGGTGCGGCCGGGTGTGGACAGTCGCACCACTCACGCTGGTGCCGTTGAATACACACAGCTACGCCACGGGCGCACCACTCTCACGCTGGCGCCGGTGTGCTCAGTGGTGTTGAGGCCGCTCCAATCGTACAACAGTCGACGCAATGCTGCGGCGAAACGTGACAAAAAGTACCCCCAGGACACATCAGAGGGAGCTTGCGAAATGACCTGCGGGTGTTTACGTCGTGTAGTTGAAGACGCTTATGATGATAAGTGATGTGGACAATAGGCTGCTGTATTACTTCTGTGGATGCAATTTGAACATTTGGGTTCCAAGTAATTGCAATGTATGCAGTTATTTACTCAGTGCACAAGCGCTGAGCAATGCCGTCTCTATGTGCGACTACGCCTGGTTTACCATCAGGATCGTCGTACTAGTTCTAAGTCATGGAGGCAAATGCCTGCCCTAGTTCCGTTAGCTGTGTTGGCTTACAGTTCGATAGCAATACTAACGGAAACTAACAGGGACGTTCTGAATAAATCCAATTTTGAGAGGAAATATCATGGAGGGTGTGACAATATTAGCAGGCGCGCACACATGATTTGAGGTAGCATAATCACAGCCACATGTTCATATCACAAAACAAATTAAATGACTTTCAATTCAGTTCCAACCGATTTAGTGATAAGTGGTAGTCCCAGACAAATAGGATGAGCGGCAGATGTAGTCACATGCATTCACATTTCCCATGTGTCATCATCAATCCACATGCTCTTCTCCCACCATCACCCAGAGGGTAGTCTTGACAAAAATTTCGATTATGTTAAGAATATGAAATAGATGGCACCGACTGAAAGAGACATTGTATATTAGTATTGTACAGTATGCTTTGCTGGTTTAGATGCTTTACCTTTGTCTTGGTGTGGTAATTAAATTGTAGTCTTCCGTGCAAAAGGTACATTTTAAAATGTTCTTAACACCTGTCTCCTTGGTAAGATATTTTTAATCCAAGCCCGCCTCAACAAACTTTTTCTGCAAAATTATCTTCATCTATTATCTGGTGTTTGGATCGGCTTACATCGGTGTGAAGCCAGCAAGTAGCAGGAAATAGTTGTGGCCGGCTCAAATTGCAAGCCGTGGAATTAACCCGTCCCGTCCCGTCTCGGGGGGTCTTCAACCGCCCCCTCCCCTCAGGTTTTTCGCAGATAGCAGACGAACGGCGTGCGGCAGCGTGCCCAAATTTGGCACACCTTTTCCCACATCAATTTGACGTGGTGATTCGAACTTTTTAGGTCAGGTCAGTCTAGGGTCAACGAGTTAGTGCAGGTCAAGTGAGGTCATCTCCAAAAGGTTCAACCAGTCGTCACGCTTTAACGGATGGATATATTTTAATGGAACTTTCAGCGTTTGCTTATCTTTACGGATGCAACAAAACCTACGAGTGGAATTTTTCACTTTTTTCGTTTTTGACCATATTCATTTTGCGTATTTGCCAAATTGCAGTTCAAATGCAGGATTCTGGCTAAAGTTAGCATTTTTTATTAGGGCAAGTTGACTTCCAACAACGTTTCTTGGTCTGCTCTACCCACTGGAAAAGGTAAATTAAAGAAAACTTGAAAACTCAAAATTGTGAAACTTCAAAAAAAAATTGGGGGCCAAAAAAAATATAGCCCTGGTGGATTTCGCTGTCCCTTTCTCATTCCAAATTAATTTTTCTTTTCTTTTCATATATCCCTCAAAATGAACACCCCAGAGTAAAAAACATAATGTAAGTCGTGAAAAGTGGTGAAAATCTAGCACCCCTGGTGACGTCACTTTTGGGGGAATTTTTTTTTTGGAGGGTGGACCCGGACCCTACTCGTCGAGCGCTTTCCGATGACACCTCTTTCGTTTTCGTGCGATGCTTAGTTTGGATTTTAGAGGGGTCTTCAACCGCCCCCCGAGACGTGGTGTGAGGATTTGACCGAAAAGACGGCTCGGGTTAATGAGAGCATACAATTCGTCCGGCGTTGCGCGACACCAACTGAAGCGTTGCAATCGATTGATATTGCGGGAACAGGAGACAATTGCTCCGCTTACATGGGGAAGGCCGGCGGTAAGCGGAATGCACGCTCCGATCGATTCACAATTCTTTCAATCGCGCGGATCGTTCACAAGAGCTAGCAGCCAACTGATAGCCTCTCATATATCCCACATCCCATCATTTCGTCACCATTATTGACATAGCCCTTTCTTTTTCATAGGTCCAATTGTGCGTTATTTCCAGACTATGTTGATTGTACGATATATAAATAACGAGGATAAGTCAAGCCAGGTAGTCACACTAAGCAGCACACAAAAAGCTCTCGTATATAGCGTTGATTATGAGAGTTTTAATCTCTTTTTACCTTCTAATAGTATCTTTCCTTTGTACGTTTAACCCAGATAGGTCGGTAGTTCTTACCAACCCATAAACTGTAAAACCTTTGAGCGCCCGACCCCTGTCACAAGTCCGCAAGTCGGGACACACCGTCAGAATCACGACTAGCGCATGCTCTGATGTCGTTGCGTTTCAGTGTTACTCAGTGCTGATGCGTGCCTGATATACAAGTACTTGAAGGAAGCTCGCAACTAACATTATAAACAAAAGCCTACTATTTTGTTTAAATTACTCTAAGTTTGGCCAATTCACAGCGGCGAACAGGCATGAATGCTGTGACCGCACCTTTACTTTTTGATGATCCATGCTCATCACAGCATTCCAACTCCTTTATCGTAATTTTGCGTTGAGCCCTTTGGTTGTTTTGCAGATGTACCAGAAGTCCGTTTTCAAGAGCGATATTTTCTTTAGGTTTCCGGATTATATCGCATTAGGAACCTGCTCTGCTTGTGTGAGAGGGTAGGCGATTAAAAGTGGCAATTCTTTCCACAATTTTAATCAGCACCCTTTTCCATCGCTGAAATTATTACTCTTTGGAGACACACCTGAACACTGAGACACTGTAGGCTTGTCAGGGGCCGACTATTCCGAGTTCACGTATGCGGCCCCCTGACCTGGACAGGCGTGTATGCCGACCTGTGCCAATGTACACACACCACTGTGACCTGGACATGGGGCGCCGTGACCCAGCCGGCCGACGTGCGGCGACACGGGCAGACGCCGGCGGGCGTTTCCGTCTCCGTCTCGGTCGCCGGGCAGCGCGGCTCGTCAATTTCCATCGGCGGCGACGCCGGCCGACGTCCGGATCACGGCCCGATTAAAGCTCAATTCATCAATTACGGGGTGCAGGGCCGCCGCGGCGTGGCGGCTCCTCTTTGTCGGTGTCGCCACCGGCGGCCGCCGCCGCTGCCGCCGCTCAGTGTGACCGACTGGCGCCGTCGAGATCGGCTTCCGTGTCGAGATTCGGCACCGGCAGCCCGCTGGCTGGCTGTGTATGCGTGTGCGTACGTACGTGCGGGTGTGTGCGTACGCACTTGCGTGCGTGCGTGCGTGCGTACGTGTTGTGTGTGTGTTGTGGGCGCTTGCGCTCGTGTGTGCGTGCGTTCTTGTGTGGGTGCGTGCGTGCGTGCGTGCGTGCGTGCGTGCGTGCGTGCGTGCGTTCGTGCGTGCATGCGTGCGTGCGTGCGTGCGTGGATGTGTGTGTGCGTGCGTGCGCGGGTGCGCGGGTGAGTGCATGTTGGTTTGCGCGCGCGGCCTGGAGACGTTCAACTTGACGTCGTGTGAAGAGTTTTGCAGCGGTTGAATAATCGGCGGGTGGAGATTGATCGTCGGCTGAAAAGGACAGCGCGATTGAGTTCCACGGTCAGTCGATAGCTCCCTGGCAAGGAAGTCGTAGCTAAGTTCGGGTGGACTGACTCGACATTTTGTGTGACGTGAAGCGTATTTTTTTTCTCGTTCGCTGCTGTGTCCGCAGAAGTGTGCGTATCTTTGAATTACCGGTGGTTAAGAGCATGTTCATTTGACTAAAAAAACATTTTGTTTGGGTCGAAGCAAGTATGACCTAATAGTACATTGCTTCTCCACTGCTGCACTGCTTTAGGCTTCCTTTGTATGTGTTTATCTGCTCCGTACGTGTTGCGTCGTCTCGTCAGACGCTTGCTTTGCTTGCTGGACTTTTTATCCGGTGTCACTGCCATCTCGATGACGGTATTTTTTACAAGGTCTCTCTTACTATGCTATCTCATAATTTTGCTCTGACCTTACTCTTACCATGCTGTTAAGGCTACCCTCTGCTCGTGGCATCCTAAAGCACAAGCGGATAATAAATGAAGAGGTGTTGTTCTCGTCGAACGACTAATGAAACACGTTGGCATCGTCAGACAATAGGAAACAAGGTTCATAGCCTGTCTGCGCTAGGAAATACAGTGCACCGATTAAGTGAATTTTGCAGTGTGTGTTTGCATTGCGATTGAATACCATCGTCCGTACCCGATATACCATGTAGCGAATAACGTATCAAATCTGCATGTCAAAGAAGAACGGTGATTAACAGACGATGCCAGCCACCGCCCCGCGACTTTTGGCATGTTCCTACTCCCCGGGCGTAAAATATTTATAATTTCTAAGGTGAATCAACAGTGCCACTAGGCGCGCATGATCAGCTCTGGTCGAAACGCCCTAAAGCCCAAATGAGTAACTAACTTAAATGCCACTGTGAGTGTTTCAAATCTCGAAACCTTATTTCCGATACATGCGAACTGGCGGCATGAGCGCAGTGGAATTTTCGTGAGCCGTAGGATTTGCACAGGAAGGACATTGTCACGTGAAAGCTGCCACGCGATTAAATCCTTTGAATTGATCTATTGAGTTGGGTTAAGCCGGATATGGTAGTTAATCGCATGTCAGATCCATCATCCAGGCCGAAGAGCACCAACCGAACATTCGCCCGGCCATTCCGAGCCGCGGCAGTAATGCTGCCGGCGCGGCGCGGCGCGTTGGCCGCCGCCCGCGCGTCGCCGTCGTCGTTCGGCCGCGCTGCTCTGGTGCCGGTCCGGACGGCGCGTCGACGAGGCTTCACCGGCGGCCGCGCCGGCTGCGGCGTGGACGAGGCGGGCCGCCGCCGGTCGGGCTATTCAAATTCGGCGCAGGAGAGCAATATGGCGATGTCCGGGCGCCGGCGGGTCGGCGGCCGCTGTCGCCACGGGCGGCGTGGCCCGCCCCGGCCCGCCCGCCCGCCCGACGGTGTGTTTGAGTGCGGCCGGTCGAACGCGTCACGCCTCGGCGCGCACGAGCGGCCGCCGGCCGGACGCCATGGCCGGCCGTAATCGCCGGTGGTGGCGGGGGCGTAATGCGGCGCAAGTCGGGCGCGAAATGCGCGGTCGGCCGGCTCGGCTCGGCGCTGGCGCGGCGGCGGCCGGGTCGCTGTCTCCGCGGCGTGGGCCGAGCACGCCGAGCATGCCGAGCACGCCGACGTGGGCAGGACCGACCACGTCGGACCGTGTCGAATGGAGGGGCTGTCGGCGGTCCGCGGACGGACCGGCCAGTGTCCCATGGTGTAGTCGCTCTTGCACCGCCTTAGAACTTTTCTCCTTGCGTCGTGCCTTTCTGCTAATTCAATTGTATGTGCTCTTTCCGAATGCGAGATCCGTGTTGTTAAGTGTTGTGGTTTTTGCCCATCTCGCTTGATTTAATCTTGTCAGAATCGGTACTTATCTGGATGGTGGGTCGTATTTCCCGAAATGTAGTTGATTGCAATAGAAATGTCTCAATAATTTTATTTAAGATATTTTCTAATAATTGAGCACCACATTTGAGCACACTGGCACCGTCCAATCTTTTAAAACGAGGCTTGAAAGTGAAGTTTCCATAGTTCATCTTGCCTTCGCTAGATGTCACTAGTGTCCATCCGGATGTCTTGTTCGTTGGCGGGCATGTTTCCTGGTGTGTGGGGTATTGTGATGTGATTGTGTGTTATACGTTGGCATGTATCAACACCGGATACGTTGGCGATATATTGATCAATCTTGGCGCCAAAGAGATATGCAACTGTACCCACGGAGACCATCCAGGCTTAGCCCAGATGTGTTTCTAAGCGAATGTTATAGTTCGAGCGTGCATGCAATTTTGTTACCTTACAAGCGCATGGAGGTGGGTGGGTGCTATCCCCTTGGCGTTTCGAGACGGAAAATGACATGGAGCATAACTCGGTCGTTGTGCCTGACGAGACGCTGCTATTAATGCCAGATTGTATACTTCCGGTCGCTGGCTGACGTCTCAGGTCATTTAAAGTGTTCGCAAGCTCATGTTCGCAAAAATCAAGAACTTTGCATGTAATCCCCTGTTAAAAACTATAGGCGATAGACTCTTGCAATGTGCAGCATAGTATTTTTCATAATATTGGGACACTAACGATGTGTGATTTGTTACAGTTCGACGTGTAAATCGAGGGTTTTATTAGCTCCAAATGTTGATATTGTTTTGAAAGTTTTCGAAGTGGTGTCTCAAAACACTGTTTCCATGTGCTCAGGGCTAAACACGAACGCCAAATTCAGTTCCAGCATCCACCTTAACCAAAGGGTGTCTCAGGAGTGGAGAAGGGTCGTCTGAGGTCAGGTTATGTCAGTGACCTCGAGTGAGTTTGCACGTGTCAAAGACGTAAGGAAGTCCGTTATCTGAGTTTTCCACCGCCCTACCAGATATCGAACAGTGGCTATTTGGGGCAACAAGTGACACCATTGCCGATATTTCGCCGCTTCGACGAAACGCGACCTGACAAGTTCATCCGTATTCTGTCACACTCAGCGGCTAAAGTTAGCCCAGTGTCACACTCAATGATTACTGTTGTAGCCGCTCACAGCGCGACGTATTCCATGATCGCAAAAAGCTCAATCTGCATCACCCCTCTCCATACATGGACGAGGGTTAAACCAATAAAGAAGAATTTGATCAAATGTGATCGCATTTGATTTGATGGCGTATTGACGATTCGATAACGTATCCGTCTGCTCCCATTTCGACTTTTTCAGTGCCGGGTTGTGCTCTACCACTGCAGCACTTTTCGATCTTAAATCTTCCTCCTGGTTCGGATTTGCTGACTCGTCCACTACTGGTATCCTCATCCTGTTTGGTGCTAGGAGAGGAGGAGGGGGTGGGGGCCCACCCCGGGGTGGGGGCCCACCCCTCCTGCACCGACCAATTCGTAGTCGGAACGTGATCACGTTTGTGACCGCGATCACACACAGGTGATCACGTTTGTGACCCGTTCTTCAGTTGTGTCTCGCCAATCTAGTGAACTCCTCAATAGATATCACTGTACAGGGCATCAATGGGCGCAGGACGACCGCGGGCAAATGCGTCACGCATGTATGCAGAGCTGAAGTAAGTTCGGATTTGATACATCCACCAGATTGCATTACTAAGGGCAAGCATAAAGGGCCCCATCCCTCCATGTGGCTGAACTCGAGACCATGGAGTACGATGCGGGCACGCTGTCTCATCACCACCGGGGACGGGCGGCAAGTGCCGGCTGCAGTGTGAGGTACCTGAAGATCTGCCCGAGCGCGGGATGCCACCGCAAACCACTTCCTTAAGCGCCAAAACTGCCGAGGAGGGGGGGGGGGGTGAGATTTGCCCATCCATTGCGTTTTTGTCGGGATAATCGCCGAACGCGAATGTCGATCACCTTCCAGTTTGGCGTCCGTCTGACAATTGGCTAAGGGATATTTAGACGCTCGATTTTGTGTCCGAGAGCCTGCTGTCATCGAGCTGGACGAGGTCAAAGACTGGCGTCGCCGAGCTGAACGTGTGCACTGTGCACGTGATCCAGCCGGGTGATGTGTGGCGATATGTCGGGACTGACGCGATTGGCGCGGTGGGCCGCCACCGCGTCGGGCAGCATGACATGAGCGGCAGATGAGACGATGCCAGCTGGATGACAGTGGACTCGATCGAAACGGACAGGTCGTGGACTGGGCACGGTCTGGCGGCGAAGGCGGCTCCAAACGGCTGTCGAGAGGCAGGAGGGGGGGGGGGCGGTGAGTCGACCAGACATAAGGGGACTTGTGAGGACCGGCAGGTCAGGTGAGACAAGTAGAGGAGCGGACGGGAGGCGTGCGGCGACACTCGCGCCGACGGCGGAGGTCGGTGTGGAGCGGACCGGGTGGAAAGTGAGCGATAGCAGACGGTCGAACGGGGGTGATGAACATGTCTGGCGAGGAGCGGGCCTGACGGAGGATTCTGAGAATGGGCTGAAATAGAGATCGGAGAAATTGACGTTAATGAATCGCACCGGCAGGAACGGCCAGCGTGGTGTCGACAGCGACGATGCCGGATATACGACGGGCGACCGGAGGCGGGTGCTACGCAGGTAGTGTGGTTGAGATTCACGGTGGGGCCACCTGGGGATGTCGACAGAAAGGGGACTGGAGATGTCGACATACCCAGCACCTGGGTATGCCGACAGGGACTACCGCACGGGGATTGTCGCCGACGGATTCCGGCCGGGGATCAGCACCTGGAGATGTCGACAGGAAGGGCGGCCGCACGGGGCTTGTCGCCGAGTGCTGTCGACGCGTCCGGGCCAGCGCGACGGTGCGCGAGGGGACGGCAGGACGGCCCACAGTCACCCCTGTTTACCGGACCGGCCACCCCTGGCGCGTATCGATTGCCGAGCGAGATGGAACGCGCCGGGATTGTGCGGCGCGACTACCTGGTCGAGTATTAGCCGGGCGCCGCGGGTCGTTACGGCCGCAGTTGCCGATACATTGCCGGCCGCGCCGCGCGGAGACTCGAGGAACCGCGGGGGAGAGCGCCGCCGGTGCTTCGGGTTGGCTGCATTTAGCGCTATTAGGCTGGGGTGTCAGGATGCGGTGTTTGCGCATATATTTTTGGGAAATGAAGCCGTGTTAAGTGGGAGGTTTGTTTGCCGTGCGCTTTCTTCCGCATGAATTGCTTCCGATGTGACATGGTGTACTGGGATCGCTGTGTAATCACATCAGGTTGTCACTCCGCGGTAGTACGGCTGCTCGGTTCCTGCAGTCTGCACCTGTTGCAGGCGTGTTTTCAGACGTCGGGAGCGACTGTTCATGCGCGGTTCCTGCGCTGTCTACTTCGGCGGTTTTCTCCGGAACACATCGATGCTCTTCGTTGCACCGCATCCCACGGAGAGGGAGCGGTGTGGAACGTTTGTTCAACATTTGTTGGAGCATTGCGGCACAGTCGCCCAGCTCGTGCTGAAGCATTGCGGCACAGTCGCCCAGCTCGTGTTGAAACATTGCGGCACAGTCGCCCGTCTCGTTCTGAAGCATTGCGGCACAGTCGCCTAGCTCGTGCTGAAGCATTGCGGCACAGTCGACCAGCTCATGCTGAAGCATTGCGGCACAGTCGCCCGCCCCAGGCGCTGCGCGATTTCCCGCCGTCGCTAGGCTCCGAGCAGCGAGCACGCTTTTGTGGAAGTATTCGCAATGCGGGGAATGAATGCAAGATATATGCAGTCAACTTCAGCTTCATCATGTGCCCAAGTATCACCACTCCTTCAGCGGTGGTGATACTTGATGGGCTCACTGCATCGATATCTTGCGCTCATGGTTATAGCAATAGACACAACTTCATATGACGATACTTTCTCGAGCAAGCTTTGATACACCTCCAACTTGCCTGAAAGGTCCCGACAACACATGATTCTGACCTTCTGGTCGTCAGTGAGAACTCTTGGTACACATTTGGCGACGATCCTTCGCACGTGCAACGTCTCCGTTACCATGCGGTGCCTTCACTCAGCTCGGACTCAGCAGGTGCATGTCTGATGGCAGCTCAGCGGTCATTTGCGAGTAGTTGACGGACCTTTTCCACGTGCTGCTTGTCGCGCATGCAGAAGCTCCTGGTGGTTCCATGGTCCTTGAATTATGTGCGAGGATGTGCAAAATGCCCATGTCTGCTATTGAAAAATGTGACATCATCAGGCATGTGCGTTAAAAAAAAAATGTATTCTTGACCGCACCACGTGTTTGCTTGCAACGATCTTTTCCATATGTATAGGAAGCTCTCTTGATGTATAATGATTATGTGTGGTCTCCTTGTGTGGTTGGAATATCAGACAACAAAATGAGCGCCTCTGCTACCGATCGGCATTGCTGCGATAGGTGTTGCTCCTGGTAGGATATTGCCAAGCGGGTTATTCGTCCTCTACGTTCAATGCCGGCCAATTTCGCTATCATACTCGCCGTGACCGTCTAGTTGCTAGACGATTTTGTCGAATAGCTGACACATAGCTGTTCTAATTTATCGCTTATCTCCATCCTGTGTTGCATAGCATGGACTCATTGCTATCAACTTGAACGGTCATAGTCGTGAAGCACGGATCTTAATCTTTCGACGTGTTTGCCACAGGGGCGGACCCAGTAATTCTGATCCGGAGGAGGTACATGTCCTCGGAGGGATCCGTTGGTGAAAAATCCACATTGTCGGGCACGGGTGCGCTCGAACATGCTGTCATAGTTTCAGACGCCTTTTTTCTAAGGCGTCTGACGGAAAATCCGTGAAGGGGTGTGGGGTTGCAATCGAGTTTGAAGGGGCGCTAACTTCCTATGGGGAGAGGTGCATGTCCCCTCAGTGTCACCCTCTGTATCCACCCATGATTTACCATGTATGCAAACACAGGACGTCATGCTTTATCTCCACCTTCAGCGTGTGCCATAGTTGACCTCCACCTTCAGCGTGTGCCATAGTTGACCTCCACCGTCAGTGTGTACCATAGTTGACCTCCACCATCAGTGTGTGCCATAGTTGACCTCCACCGTCAGTGCGTGCCATAGTTGACCTCCACCGTCAGTGTGTGCCATAGTTGACCTCCACCGTCAGTGTGTGCCAGAGTTCTCACTTGTGTAGGCTGCAGTCGCCCGGCGGCGCGATGCGTTGCTATTATCAGTTGCTGCCCAGCGCCGCCTTGCCGGCGGTGAGGTGATGCCAGCTGATGTAGGCGATGATGTCCGCTCCCTTGACAGCACAGCTCCATGACATGCGCCAAGGACACGGGCTGATATCAGCGGCCACGCTGTGGGATATCGTCAACTGTATGCGATCAGAGGATAGCTTAATAGTGTAATGCAGGTTACCTTTCTAGTAGCATTGTATGTAATAGTAATTGCGGAGTACAGATTTCATACTGAAGGTAGGTACCATTTAGTTGGTCACAAGAAAATATACTTGAACCCAATGTATTTACTTAATACTCCGGGACCAGAGGTATTTAGTAAATATTCTGGGGCAGGGATGTACTTAGTAAATATGATTGGACCTGAGGTACTGAGTAAATTTACAGGGACCGGAGATAGTTAGCAAATATACTGGGACCCGGGGTAGATAGTAAATATACTGGGACCCGGGACAGTTAGTAAATATACGGTGACCTGATGCGATCAATAATTATACTGGGACCGAAGGTAATTAATAACATACGGAGGTATTTTCTAAATATACTGGGATCGCAGGCAGTTAGTAAATATATTTGAAACGTAGGTAATTAGTAAATGTGAGACATTAGCGGCCCCAACAGCAAATTAGAAGGTGATGTTGAGACGTAAGTATGGCGGGATTTTTCGTGATTCAGTTGCACCAAGTGTATAAATACTCACAGATGGGTAGTAATATTTGTATATGTAGTAATATTTGGACTGGACTTGAGCCATCAGTAGATATTATTTCCAACGAAATGACTCTGATTGATGTGACAATCAATGCTAAATTATGTATACAATTGGACAAATCATAGTTTCCAAGGCAAGAAGAAAGAACACTGCTACGAAGTCCATTGGAAAGTTGCGCATTTGGAATCCTGAAGCGGTCACCATTCTCATTAGGTACTTCCCCTTGGTGGAGTATTTCCGCGGTGTGTGATGGATCGCACAAGTGGCAGTCGATCGCTGAGCTGAACGCTTCGGCGGAGCTGCAGCCAGGGTCGGCCGGCACAGTGATGTTTATCGTTTATCGTTCACAGTTTATCGTTAGGTGTGAGATGTCGAAACGAGTACAGCAGGATGTCGAAATCGCCGCGGAAATAATATTATTTAACAACATGCAAAGTCCCACAAACCGAGTTTTGAGACCGCCCTAAAGCCCAAATAACTAACTAACTAACTAACGAGTTTTGAGACAACTGCGTGCACATGACCATTCCCGGTTTGCGTATATTGAAAGGTGCCCAATTTGTGGATACCGATATCAGCGAAACCGATACAAACACCAATGATATAAACTATTATTGTATATCATAGCACATATCATAGTGACTTCTGGCACTTACAATTGCGCTTTGGGATGTTCGTTATCACGATCCCGAATCCATTATAGTGATCAAAAGTATGCTACTTGTAGACGGGATACAGTTAGAATCGAGACATGAAGACTTCACAAACAAGCACCAAAAAGCACGATGCCGACACGTCTCAGCGTAGTATGTCGATTCGGTGTTCAGCGAGTGGGATATTCCACCCTGTGTCGCGGATAATTTGCCACCGGGCCGGCGGCTGGCGCGCCAGACGCAGTCGACCTGAGGACGCGTGCCGCGCGCGCGGGGCCGCCGCTATCTGGCCACTATTGATTGCTGCCGCGCCTGTATAAGGGTCGAATCGATCGCTGCGGCCGCTATGGCGGCGTCCACGGGCGGTCGCGACGCGCTCCGAGCGCCTCATGGCACGCCGCGCCGCCAGCTGGCGTCGCGCCGACCGGCGCCAGCTGAGTCCCCCCCCGCCTCTCTGGCGATGGGCCCACGACTGATGATTTGGTCCGCGCTTCCTGCGCGGACGGTGGGTCTCGGCTCCGATGTGATGATGGGTCTCGGCTCCCGTGTGATGATGGGTCTCGGCTCCCGTCTGATGGTGGGTCTCGGCTCCCGTCAGATGATGGGTCTCGGCTCCCGTGTGATGATGGTCTCGGCTCCCGTCTGATGATGGGTCTCGGCTCCCGTCTGATGATGGGTCTCGGCTCCCGTGTGATGATGGGTCTCGGCTCCCGTGTGATGATGGGTCTCGGCTCCCGTCTGATTATGCGTCTGGTTTCCGCCTGGTGTGCCAGTTTCCGTCTTATGCTAGATCCTGGAGCCCCTGTCAAGATGAGGTCGATGAATCCTCTCTGGTGACCAGCAGTTGAAATGTGCGTGCTCTGTCTGACGCTCTGTCTGACAGTTGGCGCAATTTCTGGTATGTTTCGCTACCTCAATATAAATATTTCTGGGCGTGCTCAGGGTGTCGAACGCGAAGCTCCTGCACGAACATCATCGACATCATTCGTCCTATGAAGTCACGCCTGCCCAGGGGTGAACCGAATGTTATGATCACGGTACCGCACGTTATTACCGATCATGGCTGTCAGAGCCATGCGAGGTGCGCGCGCGTTCGCGTGCGGTACCGCCGCGCCTGTCAGGACGACAAACGCCCGCGCGTACCTGCCGCGCCGACTGCGCAGCGCCACTGATTATCGTCCAAATCAGAAACAAATCATTGGCCGACATCTGAGCATTCGGCCTGTCGCACGCGTCATCTCCGGCGGTGGCCCTAATCGAACGTCGCGCCGCCGGTGGAGCCGACAGCGGCCGGGCGGCTCGTGCCCAGGCGCGCATCGCTCAGACGGTCGGGCACGCCCTGGTGCGTCCTGCCGACGGGGACGCTGCTGTAGCAATGTGTGTCGCTGCTGTAGCAATGTGTGTCGCTGCTGTAGCAATGTGTGTCGCTGCTGTAGCAATGTGTGTCGCTGCTGTAGTAATGTGTGTCGCTGCTGCAGCAATGTGTGTCGCTGCTGTAGTAATGTGTGTCGCTGCTGCAGAAATGTGTGTCGCCGCTGTAGCAATGTGTGTCGCTGCTGTAGCAATGTGTGTCGCTGCTGTAGTAATATGTGTCGCTGCTGTAACAATGTGTGTCGTTGCTGTAGTAATGTGTGTCGCTCCCGTAGCAATGTGTGATGGTGTTGTAACAGTGTGTGTTGGTGTTGTAGCAATGTATCATGCTGCCGCAGCATCGTGGCACTGCTGTAGCGATGTGCGGCAGTGGTGTATAAATGTGTGACGCTGATGTAGTAATGTGTGACGGTATTGTAGCGATGTGTTGCGGTGCTGTAGCGATGTTGGTTGGTTGCTTATTGGTTTTTACGACACACCGACCGTTGAGCCATGTGACGTCGTCAATCTCGCGCGCCGATTGGTCGCGGACGAAGAGTAGCGGCAGGTGATATTCAAACCCACAACCTTTCGATTGTGAGACGAGCGAGTTACCCCTAGGCTACTCGTCCCCCATGTAGCAATGTGTGATGTTACTGTAGTAATATGTGCCGGTGCTGCAGCAGTGTGGGCGATGCTGTAGCAATGTGTGACGGTATTGTAGCACTGTGTGACGCTGATGTAGCAATGTGTGGCGGTGCTGTAGCAATGTGTGACTGTGCTCTAACTGAGCATATGTTTTATACGGTGCAGCAAATGTCGTATCACTGCTATGTTTCACGCACTCATTTCTGGGCGCTGTATGACCGATGCAGTCGATGCGCCCCTGAACACCAATAAACAACAAAGCACTCTTTTCTACACTTCATTCATGAAATTGTTTTAGACGGTACGTGTTATGGATGTCAGGCATTCATCGTGTATAAGTATGTGATGAATTTACAAGCACCTACTCTTGTTCCAGTCATTTACGCACGCCATTTTCAAAGATTGAGCTTGTTCTGATGCATCGTTGTCAAGGCTCACGCCAGTCTGTGAGCTTGTTCTGATGCACCGTTGTCGAGGCCGACGCCGGTCTGTGAACGTGTTCTGATGCACCGTTGTGAGGCCGACGCCGGTCCGGCAGCATGCTGCGGCGATCGTACGGTGGCGTGCCGGGCCGTGTGGCGATGTTGCGCTGGTTGTGCCGCGGCTGCCGCGCCAGAAGCGTCTCGTGTCTCGACTCGACGGCCAGCTCCACGCCACATCGGGGTGCAGATGCCATATCGACAGCGACTAGATAACGACGGCGACGGCGAATTAGCGCCGCGGCCGTCGCCGAGCCGCGCCGGCCGAGGCGGACGCCTGTCGTAGCGTGACGGCTGGCCGATCGTCGGCGGCTCGCTGTCGTGGCGCAGTTGTCAGGCGAGCGCCAGTGCTGTCCGTGGGTGATGGGCACGGGTGGTGTGTGGCTGGGTGATGTAGCGGCTCTGGCACGAATGTTTGTATCGAGCATGTCGGCTTCAGCGGACGTGTATTGTGTCGGCACTCGTCCCATGTGCAACGCCACCTGTTTCGGAAGTATCAACAAGCCGGTTTTCAACAGGGGTTGTGCTGGCAATGTTCCGCCTGCGTTATTGTAGTTGTGCGAGCGGCACAATAGTGGCGCTAGATATGAACAGATGTGTCCAGCTGTCGTCGCACTGTTGTGGACTGTGCAGGTGAGTGTGCTGGAGAACTCGCAAGGAAGTGATGCCGCGGCGCGGTGTCTCGAGGGGAATCTTCTTTGATGCATTGGTTCGAATGTTTGTCAGGGTGGCTTGCGGCCCGCGAGGTCCATGCCAAACAGGGCTGGTGTGGGCCCGGAGCCGACAGCCGTGCTGTTTTTCTATTTAGGCCCAGGGGTGCCTGAACTGGTTGTGATCACATGGCGGCCACCACCTGGCCGTGCAACTCGTGTCCAGCTGCACAGTTTCGGCTGGTGGCTCGCTGCGTCGTTGCGCACACCGATATTCCAGGCTGGCCGACACCCTGGCCTCGGCTGGACCTGCCCGTTGGCTAGTGGCGAGCGATGCGCATCTCGCCTCGTCGGGGATTCGAGGCCGCATCCCGTCACGCTGGCCGGCTCTCCGCCAGTGCACTGTTGGCCGCCGTGCGGCGGCCCGAGCTCGACTCGCCTGGCCGCCGGGTCCGGCTGTGTGTCGCCGTGGCGGGGCGCCAGTCCGGCCGCCGGCGCTCCGTGTAGCCCCGCCCGTGGCGCGTACAGCCCGGATGTCATCGCTGCCCCTGCGCTGTTATTCGAGTCACTTGAGATTAAGGGCGCACCGACTGCGTCAGTCGTGCAGCGGCCCTGCGCTGTGTTACCAGCAGTGCAGTGGGAGCGTCTCGGGCCAGTCTGCCGCGAGGCCGGGCCCGAGCTGTGTCACCGTGTATTCCGACTGTTCGGTGACACCACCGCCACACATTGTTACAGCACCGCCACACATTGTTACAGCACCGCCACACATTGTTACAGCACCGTCACACGTTGCTGCAATGTCGTCAAACATTGCAACAGCAGCATCACGCATTGATACAGCAGCGGCACACATTGCCACAACACCGTCACGCATTTCTGCAACATCGTCACGCATTGCTACGGCAGCGTCACCCATTACCACGTTAGCGTCACCCATTGCTACAGCAGCGTTACCCATTACTACAGCGGCGTCACCAATTACTACAGCAGCGTCACCCATTACTACAGCAGCGTCACCAATTACTACAGCAGCTTCACCCGTTACTACAGCAGCGTCACCCATTACTACAGCAGCGTCACCCATTACTACGGCAGCGTCACCCATTACTACGGCACCGTCCCCATTACTACAGCAGCGTCACCAATTACTACAGCAGCGTCACCCATTACTACAGCAGCGTCACCCATTACTACAGCAGCGTCACCCATTATTACAGCAGCGTCACCTATTACTACAGCAGCGTCACCCATTACTACAGCCGGCCGATCAGCGGCGGCGCGTCCCCTCTCCATCTGCAGCTGGGCGGCGCGCGGCGCGCTGTTTACGCGCCGGTCGTCCCGCCGACCTGTGCGGCGCGCGCTGACGAGGCGGCCGCAGCCGCTGATGGCGAAATTGGCATAGTTTAGCAGACGATCGGCCGCATCGGTCGATCGAGCGGCTCGCTTGTGTACACGGTTTATCAAAACAATGTCGACGGAGGTGGATAGTGATTTGACTGAGGTGCTGTGCCAGAGGCAGACGCGAGGTCGGATTGAGAGGAGGTGCGCTTGTGAAATCGAGCCCGCGATCGTATCTGCCGGGCCCGGTGAAGCCCGTGGGCTTGTGGCTGTGTTGCCAGGTTCACGGCATTTTCTGAGCCTGAGTGGCTTTGTTGCCGACGGTTATTTTTGTTTAGGCGTTCGATTTCTGTATGACGTATTCGACCGTTCGGGTCGTCACGTCTCGCATGTCATCATGTTACCGCGTACCTTTGCCGTGCAGCATGCAGCTCGTTCCTTGGTTGCGAATGTGGAAATTAGCCCAGCGACGGGCCGGTTTCGGACACGTTTCACCTTGATTCAAGGGGGACGAGTAGTCTAGGGGTAAGTTGCTTGTCTCACGAGCGAAAGGTTGTGGGTTCGAGTCTCACCGGTCGCTACTCTTCGCCCGCGACCAATCGGCGTGAGAGATTGGCGACGCTGCATGACTCAACGGTCGATGTGTCGTAAAACCAATAACCAACCAACCAACCAGCTTGATTCAATGGACCAGAATGCTTGCGCTGAGATCTTGGGTGCCGACGATGTGGCATTCCAGGCAGGGTTTGAAGCAATGTCCGTCGCCTCATTGTGGGGTCGGTGCCTCTGACGTGTAAGAATACTAGCTGAATTTACCATTGAAGACCGTCCATGCCTCCTAGAAAACGTGATGTTATATTAAATCATAGTTACCCATCGTATGCTACTGCAAAATATACGACGTGGCGTACATAACTATTTCAAATGAGTGGTAAGTGAAGTTAGGGCACATTGAGCTAATTCCTCGAATAGTAAAGAAGAGAATATAAGCTTTTCCATTGTAATGGCTCTCCTCGCTTCAGCACTCCAAAGAGTCAAGTTGTATGTGTGTTAGAGTACAGGTGGTACAGCTTTATCATTTACCATTTCCCGTCTGGCGCTGTTGGGCGTATTTTTAGCGAGAGCGTAATATATTACGTCAATTTCGCTTTGGACGTATTGTCTCCTGTCGTCCGCGAAATGACCCAAGTGGTCGGAGCTCCCTAAAAAAAAAAAAATCCAACACCGCTGTCTAGTCACTTGCATTGCTGCCGATTCGTCGCGACGTTTGTGCGAGATGGCTTTTGTTTTGTTTCAGACGCTGACTGTGTCGATGCTTCTGCGGTACTCGCATCAGCAAATATTCCTCTTCATCGGTGAGTGTACGCGGCGCGTTACTGTTCAGCGGTGTGGCATGTTGCCCTTTCTCACGTGCGCGTTTCCGTTCGTTCAGGTTTGAGGTTATTTTTAGCAACAGTACACGACGCGGCTGTCGTATTGACTGATGCGAAGCCGCCCGCCGGTTCCGTGCGCCTCGCTGCCGCAATGCAATGTTCGGTCGGTGCGTTCATTTCCGATGCGCTCACCTGTTGCGTCGTTTTGCCGGCACCTGCCCTCCGTGCCGGCCGCCTACGAGTGGCGAAATTTCCCCAGAGGCGATCGAGTCTGGAACTCGTAGTTTGTCGGATCGCGAGCGCCGGCGGAGTTTAGCCGCACTGAATTATGTCGGGCTGAATTTCGGCCGGCGTGGGCCTCCTTCATGTCGACTCGCGAGTCGAGTGTCCCGTCCGGCCGGCGGCCGTCGGCGGCAAGTGGCCGCTCCAAACGTGAGCGGGTCCGACCGCCCGCGGCGACTCTGTCGGATCGTCGGCGGCGGCGGCGCCGAGTGCCGGCAATATCGCCGCCAGAGGCGTCCGGCGAGCGCCAGCGGGTCCCCCGACGGCGGAAAAACCGTCCGCCGCCGCCGCTGCCTCGGCCGCCGCCGCCGCCGCGGCCGCCTTAATTGTAATCGGACACCGACGAGGCGGCCGGCCGGCCGACCGACCGACCGGCCGGCCGCCTGTTAGCGATCCCCTATTGGATGCGTCGAGTGGCTCGAGTGTTGGTGTGTCGAGGCGGCCGGGCGCCGGCGGGCGCGGCGCGCGGATCCAGTGTCGCCGGTCCCGCCGCTCTGGGGGGGGGCGGCAGACGCCCGGCCAACACGGGGCGGCAACGGCACCGGCCGGCTCGTGCGTGGTTCTATTGGGTTCGTTCGCGGCGGCTGAGAAAAGTCCGCCGAGTTTGGTTTGGTTTGGCGGTGTTGTCGGCGGGCGAGACTGGATGGGTGGGGGCTGCAGCGACTGGGGTAGTAATGCAGAAGAGCGGTTGGTTCTTGTTACGACGCACTCGACTGGTAGGTCATTTGGCGTCACCAACCTCCCACGTCTGTTGGTCGCGAGTGGACTCGGTAGTTGAATCTCGGAAATTGATCTGAAATTGAATTGATTTGAAATTGAATTGAAATTGAATATGAAATTGAAATTGAATATTGAGTACTGAAGTTTATAATATTGCTACGAATACACACAGGCATGCTTCAATCCCTTTGTCACACCATATTTGTGGAATGCCAGGAAAGATTACACATATAATTAACACTGTTATCCATCATTATTGCCACGTATTCCCACCAAATGCTGGAAAATATGAGCTATATGAAGAAAAATACGCCATATTTTGTCATAAAAGACGCTGTTTAATGTTATATTCATCTATATTTTAAGGAAACATGGCCACAATTCCGCTTCTCAATGGGTTCTTTTGCACTGCACTTGGTCCAATTTTCTCTCAAGTGCAGTCACTGTGCATTTTCCTCCAGTTTTCATGTGCCTTCTGTGAACCAGCTGATGTATACAGCGCACCTCAAGTTCTTAAGCTTTACAGTCTGGGACTTGACCATGCTGAAAGAATACTTCAATGCATGTGCACCCCAGTGAAAAAATGGCATACGTTGTGCATGACATTTCACAAGCAAATTGAGTTCACAAAAACCAGCATACTTGTAAATGAGGATATTTCCATAAAAATGCAATTGAATATCGTCCTTAAAGTTTTGTGATTATTCCAACATAAAAATATGGACAGACAGAAAGACTTTTAAAATACATTTTGATAACCTACATCAGTATATAGTTGTCACTTACTCTGAATTCTGTCTTATCTTCGTATTACTTCACGTTAGGCTAGAGAGCAGATAGTAAGGTATTAGTTATGCCAAATTTGCTTAGTGTTTTGTGTCATCTCATGGTTTCCATATGCTGGGCAATGGATATGGAACCATGGGTATATCTGTCGTAACATGTTTTTTGGTTCCATCTGTTGTGTATGACACATTCAAAATTATAACATCCCACAATATAGCTAGTTAGGCCTAGGCAGGCCTATGTTCTTCTTTAACAAATCCGGCTATAGTTTCAGTTTCATTTCGTGAAGCTAGGTTAAGATGAAAGATCATTTAGGTTTAAAAAACATATTTGACATGTTTACGTAACGTCACCATACATACTAAAGTCCTGGCAAATTGTACTAGGAATCTGGCGCATCCCTGCTGATGTCCCTAGGGCTCGAAATGGAAAGCCCACAACATTTCGTTGTATCCTTTAGTATTAGTACCGAAGGTCGGGGTTCACGGTTGTGTCGGGTTTGCACAAGTGTCGGGATATTAGGAGACTGTTTAAAATATTAGGAGGTTGTTTTTCAATCTCCTAATATGTCCACCTAATATGTCTACGACTGCGGGCGTAGTCGGCGGTATTTGTGTGCATTATTAGAACCGAGGCGATTTTTGTTTTTCCCATACTGCAAGCTTGGTGTATTAAAAAATGAAAACTAAAGATGAGAGACGGTAGATGCTATCCAGTGATTATAGTATATTTTAATGAGATTCTCATTTTACGATAAAATGACGAAACTAGACCGCAAGTAATAAGTTTTTCGAAGTTTCACACACGTGACTTAGGATTACGTTTATTTACCGGGCGATCCCCCATCTCGAAGTATCCTGGTCATGCGGCAAAAATAGCTCAAAATCATAGGAAAAATTAACCACGATCCATATCTGCACAAACTGAAAACTAGCGACATGGTTCAGTGTGGTGCACGGAAAATATGCATTTGTGCAGCGTTATCTTCGTTTCAATTACATGAAGTCCATGAACCACTCATCGCGACATGAATATCGAGCTCACACGGTCATCCTTTCTCCGTTGCATTGCACGCATTTATTCAATTTTTCATATCCCTGCATCCTTCTACCTGTCGTTTGTTGAGCGAGGCGCCCATGGTGGCTGTCACGCCCCAAGCTGCAGCATCCTCACCTTAACCAGTCTCAACTCCCGGCCTTAGAACCTTCCCACATCCCATCGTCTTATCATTCCACCATTCAGTTTATCTCACTCATTTCGAAGGCACGAGGATAACCACTGTGTCCCGTGGATGTTTCTGTTGTAAATACGTACGTGCAAGTGCATTGTAGGGTCCGACTGATGGAATGAAACGCGACCCTATTTCAGTGGACCTGCTGCAGATGCTGGAGGCAAACACGATAGTCCACTTCCCGGCGGCCCCGCTGCTCACCGTCATCCTGGCCTTGGTCGGTGAGTTATGACAGCTGCGGGTGCAGTCGGTTCTCACAGCCATCCTGGCCCTGGTCGGTGAGTTATGACAGCTGCGGGGGCAGTCGGTTCTCACAGCCATCTTGGCCCTGATCGGTGAGTTATGACGGCTGCGGGTGCAGTCGGTGCTCTCCGTCATCTTGGCCCTGGTCGGTGAGTTATGACGGCTGTGGGTGCAGTCGGTGCTCTCCGTCATCTTGGCCCTGGTCGGTGAGTTATGACGGCTGCGGGTGCAGTCGGTTCTCACAGTCATCCTGCTTTTTACAAACTCCCAGTGGGGCCTTAGGAAGCACCGTGGGACAACGGATCACCTCCTTACACTTGACACTACTATATGTGTAGCACTTAAGCAAGTACGACACACTGGAGCCATCTTTTTCGATCCGGAAGGAGCGTATAATACCACCCGGCGCCACGATATTTTGATGAAGGCTCAAAAGTGGGCACATCCGTGAGCACCTGGACACTTTCATCCCCAACTTTTTGACTGAACGTTTCTTTTGCGTTCGGGTAAGACACGAGCTATCCGAATGATTCCAGCAAACCATTGGTGTCCCACAGGGCAGTGTCCTCAGCGTTACCCTGTTCGCTATAATGATGGATGATATTGACGCCGATATACCACCGATCATAGGACGCTCGCTATTTGTGGATGATTTCGCCATCCGGTCTTCTGCCTCAAATACTTCAGCAATTACACGACAGTTGCAGCTTGCAGTAAACAAGCTCCAGAGCTTGATCATTAATAATGGCTTCCGGTTTCCACCGAATAAAAAAATGCTGCAATCCATTTATGTGCCCGACGATGTATCCAGGAACTGGACGTTGAGCTGTACGGCGAGTCTAGTCCAGTGAGAGCAACCATGAAGTTTCTGGGAGTACAATTTGACAGTCACCTGACATACAAACACCACATCAAGACACTTGGAGAAAAATGTTTTGGATCTCAACCAACTGAAATGTGTTGCCAAAATGTCTTACGGCGCGGACCGTAAAACCCTGATGATGTTTTATGTCATTTATTCGGTCGAAACTAGACTACGCATGCTACGTGTATGATGGTGTCTGCGCCAGCAACAAGCGCACTCTGGATACAGTGCACCATTTAGCTCTACATATTATTACTGGGCCTCCAGAACCTCACCGGCTGCGAGCCTGACAACAGAGGCTAATGAACCACCACTGGCTCTGAGGCGTGAAATGGTGAACCTGCGATATGTGTGTAGGCTGTGGCAGTTTCCCACGCACCCAACTTATGACGCAGTTTTCTTCCGCCGCATTTTGATACTTTTTCCGATGGGTAGAATCAGAGGACATTGCCATTCTGTACGCGGATGCAGAACCTGTTACAAAAAAAAAAAATTGTAGAACGAGAGTGTGCCGAGTGATGAGAGTACACAAAAAAAAATACCAATACCGCCCTGGGAACTGATTTCACCTCCGATTGACGTGTTGCTATCAGACATGCGCAAAGGACATATCCCGGCGGAACTATGTCGGCTGAGAACGAAGGAGCACCTGGACTCTTACCGAGTACACAAAGATTTTACTGGTGGCTCCAAGAGTACCACTGGAGCAGGGTGTGCTTTTGTGTGTGGTACTGCTGTGCTTTCGTTCACCGTACCTGTGTGTCTCTGTATATAGCTCCGAACTCATTGCGATCGTGAAGGGATTGTCATTTATAGAGTTTTCCCAGGATGCTATGTATATGATTCTATCTGACTCACTTAGCAGCTTTTTGGCACTGACTACATTTTATCCGTCGGACCCCCTTCTACTTGACATTCTCATACGAATTGCTACGTTGGAAAGACGAGGAAAAATCGTCTGCTTATGCTGGATATCAAGCCACATCGGGGTGTAGGGAAACGAGCGCGCGGACACTGCGGCGAAGTGGACAGTTCAGAACCCCCGCCCTCGTATATGCCCACTTCCTGCTAGGGACTACTTCTCAAAGACTACCAGTTTCATACTTACTAAATGACAAAGAGCATGGGATAGAGGAAGCAACAATAAGTCGGATGCAGTCGAGCCACATCTAGGACCTTGGGAGTCGTGCCTCCGTAGGTCCAAGCAAGAGGAGGTCACACTTTGCAGGATGCACATCGGGCACACACACTACCCATCGCTACCTCCTGTGTGGGGAGGAGAGACCGCGGTTCCCATGCTGTCCGGAAACACTGTGTGTCACGTGCTTCTGACATGTCAGCATTTTGCATCAGAGCGCCGATTGTTCAATGGAAGAGACGCTGATCAGTTGACATACGAAGATATCCTGGGAAATTCCTCAAAACTTGTACATTCTGTAAACTTGTTCCGCTACTTAGCAGCGATTAACTTCTGAACTGCGTACACACCAAGGTAATACTTTTCATCTACCGTGAAGCACTAGGATAAACGTTATGGGTGCGAATGATCAATTCTGGTCGATGCGCCCTAAAGCCCAAATAACTAGCTAACTGTCACCCTGGCCCTGGTCGGTGAGTTATGGCGGGCTGTCGGTGCTCACCGTCACATTCGACGGCGGCGGAACATGGGGGCGGGGGATCAGCAGAATCGCTTGTACCCCTATCACACATTTTGAAGAGGAAAGCATACATAGCATACGTCGTTGTTTGAAGCGACAGAAAACATTCTGCCGCTTCGAACAACAACGCCTTATGCATTATATTATAAAGCGTGGTGTAAATCTACCGCGAGAGTTTCCTCGGTGTTCCCATGCTGATGCAGTCCGCTCGTTCCCGCGCCAGGCGAAAGCCTCAACTCGCCCAACACCAACAACGCAACGAACTCGTTTGGCGCGTTATTTGACCGACGGCCAAGTCCAATGCCGCGAAGTCCACCGAAGTGCCGCGTACACGCAAAGCAAAATCGGCTGGCGCACGAATCCAACGGCAGGTCCGGTCCATCCAGGAGAAGAAGCTCGGCCGCAACAGTCAACCGACCGCGACGGACGCTGGTGTCATGTAGCGGCGAGGCCGAAGCTTCCGATCGCTAGGTTTGCCTGAACAGATGACGCCCTCGCCGAGGAGGACGTAGTGTCGTGCCTACTGCCTACTCATCTCTCCAGAATCGCACGAAACGTCCTCCGGAGATGAGGAAGGTGCCTTCCTTTATGCAGGCATTTCGTATCCACCTAATCGCATCAAATTCATCTACGCACAGGAAATATCCGGTCACCAAATCCACGTCAACAGATACCTCGCCTTTCATCCGCTTTGGTAGTTCAGAAACCGGTAACCAAGGTAACTGAAAACTGCGACGTGATACCAATGCCGTTGTCACGGTAACATCGGTCGGCGTGTCGCTAATAACCGGCAAACATCATTGTGTTACTAATCTCTCATTTAAATGCGTCGGTTCCCCGATTATTCCTGCAAGAGTCCCTTTAGAGAGCCGTAACATGACCGGAGTACCACTGATGACAATTTACACGGCGAGGAACCTACGTATATGTAATGCTATTTGCATGGGACTTACGCTCCAGGAGCCGGCGACGGTGCGATATTAATACCCAAACTGTGGCCAAAACTGTGGCCGATGTGTGACGCGTGTGCTGCTACGAGGTGTGCCAGTTATGTTGGGACGTGCGTCATATCCACGCCTTCTGCGTACCACAGCAGACAAGGAGCCTACTGTACAAAGCTGTAGCCGTAGCTGAAACAAATATGTAGCCGTAACTGTAACAGAACTGTAGCCGTAACTGTAGCAAAGCCGTAGCCGAGGTGTGGCGCGTGTGCGACTGTGAGAGGTGTCGGGTGTCAGTCATGTTGGAGCGTGCGTCATGTCCACGGCTTCTGCAGTCCACAGCAGACAAGGAGCCGAGCATTATGTATAGCTGAATTATATATAGCTATGCGCTATATCTTATAGCTACATGATCACAGGTTTTGGACGAGGCGCCCCAAAATCCAAATAACTAGGAGCCCAACATTTCATAAACCGGACCAGCTGTGTGTGGATGGAAAGGGAACGTTCTGTGCAAAATCTCGAGAAAGCACGTTTTGGCCCGTGAATGATCCTGTACTACAACCACAGCGGATTTGTTGCAGGACCACTATAATTGCCTATTCCTTTCGGTGTTGTTTGTATTGTTAGTGGAGAATTATCGGCCCTGGAGTGCTAGAAATGAACGCAGCTACTCGTTACCTAGGATCCAGCGTGGACATTACCCTCTGCCCATCAGCGTGACATCATTATCGTCGTGCGTAGCTCCTGTCATCCGTATATCTGGCGCCGGCTTTCCGGCGCACATCATTCGCCCCCGCCGCCGACGACGTATCAGCGACGCTTGCGTTCGGCCGTATGCGCCTATTGTCGTTCTTATTTTGACCGTAACAAGACCAGAGACACACCGGCCGCATTCGCGGAGCCTCTCCGGCTCCCCGCCGCGTCGGATCGTGTGATGCTCTGAACGTCTCGTCGCGGCCTTTGTTGTGCTTGTCACACAGTCCCGACCCGATCCGAGACGGACTTGGTTTCAGATATCTGTTGATATTCTCGCTGAATTGGATTTGCGAGTCGGCTTCCGTGGTTGAGAGCATTTGTTTTCTTGTGATGTGTGTTGGCTTTGCTGCTGAAAGTAAAATCGTTCTGGAATGGTAGCATTGTTGGGTAGTTTAGCCGGGCGCTTTGTTTCTCGTCATTACGAGTACATATGTCATGGAAGCGGGTAGTCAATATCAATGAAGCCAGTCGGTGTCAATGAGGCCCTTCTGGCTGCGTATGTGTACTGTTCCCCTCTCCTTGTAGTAGATATTTGATCGAAGCTTATCGGTTTGCAATGGAAGTGGCAGGCCACCATTTAGGTCATCGCGACCTCGGTATTGTCCGAAAGTGAAGTTATTTTTGCAATTGCTCAGCCAGGTTGAAGTGTAAACTTTACGATTGGTAAATCACTGTTTCGCGTGCACCAGTCGACTCAACTGCTAAGCTTGGAAGGAAAAGCTATGAACGCCGAAATAGAAGTGATAAGCGTTAAAGCTGGAGTTATGAGTGCCGTGTTGAGCTAGGAGTGAGTGAGCATAATTTGATGGGTGTCACAGCCATGTGCTTTGACTCGTTTCACATGCCATAGCTGGTCCGCTGTCCGGGTGTGTAGCGTGCCGACTATGGAAAGGTCGGTGTTGAACATGGTCTTGTCGGTTTGACAATTCAGCCGGTTCGACGATTAGGGACGACCAGCTTGCTCTGTGACAGTCCAGCTGTTCCAGGCGGTCTAGGCGGTTTAGGACGATCACGTCCTAAAATCCTCCATCCTTCCTTCATGATAAAATCCTTCACGACGATCCTATCCTTCATGATTTGGCAGCCACTCACCAGTTGGCGCTGGCGGTGCGCCGTTAAGCGAGGTGTGTCGTGTCCTGCCCTGTGGTGCTCGTGACGCGGTCACCGGGCGATGCCCGGCCCCGTGTCCCGGCGGGCGCCTCTGCCGGTCGTGTGCCGTTTGTCACGTCAGCCGGTAGAGTGGTGGAGTGGTCGGGTGGTGGAGACCCGGCGCGGAGGTGCACGTCCGACGGACGGCGACGGGCGGAAGACTCCGACGCGGGTTTCAGTCGCCGGAGGTGGAGACGCACACACGAGCCTGCTTATCGGTAGCCGGCAGGGCGGGACGCGGCAGGTGTGCTGGGAGATGCACACGCGGAGAGGCATATCGGAAGTCGCTAATGCGGACAGGTTTGCCGAGGGATGCACACGCGAACAGGTGTTTTGGAATATGTAAATGCTGGCAAACGCACCGGGAGATGCCAATGCGGACAGATTTACGGGAAGATGCGCACGTGGACAGGTATACCGGGAGGTGCGCACGCGGACAAGCACGCCGAGAGACGAGAACTCGGACTGGTGTGTGCTGACAGCTGCGGCGAGCGAGCGCAGTCGAGTGTATCGGGGCGACGGCACGACGCGCGACGACACCTGTACGGCCGAGAGCGGAGAACCGCGTCGACCCGGTCGCCTGTTTCCGGCGCGTCCTATTGATCGGCGTTATCTCCGTGTGTGTCTGTCTGTGTGTGTGTGCGTTGTCCGACGCGTCGTGCTGGCCGCAATGCCGCCGGTGGGGGCGGGGGAGCAGGGGGGGGAGTGTGACACTCCCCGGCACACCGGTGACGGCCCAGCAGCGTCGAGTGGAAATTACGCGCCGCCGCCCGCCCGCCGGCGACTGATGTGCGCCCGCCGATCGTGGTGTCACCGCCGCTGTGTCACCGGCCGCTGCGCTCGCGTGCTCGAGTCTGTCGAGCTCCGCACGCACCGTGGACGCGTGCCGGCGTCGAGGCGGGCCGGCGTCGTCGCTGTGGACGCGAGCAGGGTCGAGGCGGGCCGGCGTCGTCGCTGTGGACGCGAGCAGGGTCGAGGCGGGCCGGCGTCGTCGCTGTGGACGCGAGCAGGGTCGAGGCGGGCCGGCGTCGTCGCTGTGGACGCGAGCAGGGTCGAGGCGGGCCGGCGTCGTCGCTGTGGACGCGAGCAGGGTCGAGGCGGGCCGGCGTCGTCGCTGTGGACGCGAGCAGGGTCGAGGCGGGCCGGCGTCGTCGCTGTGGACGCGAGCAGGGTCGAGGCGGGCCGGCGTCGTCGCTGTGGACGCGAGCAGGGTCGAGGCGGGCCGGCGTCGTCGCTGTGGACGCGAGCAGGGTCGAGGCGGGCCGGCGTCGTCGCTGTGGACGCGAGCAGGGTCGAGGCGGGCCGGCGTCGTCGCTGTCGACGCGAGCAGGGTCGAGGCGGGCCGGCGTCGTCGCTGTCGACGCGAGCAGGGTCGAGGCGGGCCGGTGTCGTCGCTGTGGACGCGAGCAGGGTCGAGGCGGGCCGGCGTCGTCGCTGTGGACGCGAGCAGGGTCGAGGTGGGCCGGTGTCGTCGCTGCCGACGCACGGCTCGACTGACGCCGCCAACTCTGACCAACGGGATACATTATTGTGGTGCCCCTGGCTGATAGCCGAACGCACCTCGTACCCACCACATCCCACTCGCACTCCCCCGCGCTATGAGTGGTCTGGCGAGACCGTGATCATTTTAGCCGGCCTCTCGCAGTTAATAACGTTACGCCGGTAATCTTGTTAGTCGACATATTATGTTTAAGTGGTGCGGTGAAGCCACTCTTCCGGGGCACAGTCGCCGGCTTTGTTAGGTCACGTGTGTGGCCGAAAGGTTCGCATGATTTTCCGTGTCCCCATTTGCTTTACGTACTGGATTTCTTACTTTTTCAAACTTATTTTCCATTGCGTCGTTTTTAGGAGGGGGGGGGGGTGGGGCTCTTGTTGCCTATTGATGTCCGAACGTTAAGAAAGTTAAGTCTTTGCTCGTATTCTGTTGTCTTCAGGCGCAGATATTTTCTTCAGAAAGTAATATGAGATTGTGTAACGGCGTCGCCTTTGAGCACAAAGTAACACCAGAGTCTTACCAAGTTTGTCGGTGTTGGAATGTACTGTTGTCAACAAATTCCCTAGAATTTCAGGGAGCGCAACATTATTTTGTGCGTGGGGAAGAGGAAGAGGCAAAGACACATTATATTCTCCCCTGGTTCCCTGTCATCCTACCCCGGCCTCTAGTGAATTGAAGTTCTGGATTTTGTAGACGAAGACACACTCTTTCATCCCCCACTCTTTCATCCCCCAGTTCCCTCATCATATCCCGCTCTTTGCTGGCTTGAAGGCTACCTCTTCGGAATGATTTCACTTCCCTTGAAATAGACAGACAGGTAGTCACCAAATGAACACAAAATGTATGGTTAATGAAATTAAGACGGGAGACAAACTAAATTAGTAGTCACAAAGCACATAGGCAGAGCGCTGAGGAGTTAATACGAACTGTTCAGTTTAATATGTTGAAGATCAGCTTTGTGAATGTGAACTGAAAACAAAGTGAGAGAGTGAGAGAGGGTGGAGAGAGCAGACAAATTAACAAATTAAATGTACATCGATACGTCAATAAAATACAGAAAAAATATGCGTGGATGTTTTAGCAAATACATATATGAATGCATAGATGGAACTGATAAAGAAAAGCATATTGTGGCGGGGGTCATGTTATCTCCTGTTATGGAGCCATTGCCCATAAAACCAACGGTGCATTGCCTACAAGCCTTCTATATTTATAATGAAGTTTATGCACTTTGCTCCATTACTGCTCAGCCCACTAGCTAATGCATGCGGTTCCCCACCTCTGATGGATTTCATAGAACGGCAGGCGTGACACAGAGGGGCGAAACCAACAAGAGATAGCGATGCACAACCACGGGGACAGACAGAGAGTGGCGGGGTGAGCGAAGGATAGAGACGTGCGTTTTGGCGCGCTGGATGCAGAAGGTGGGGAGGGGGCGGAGGGTTGAGTCGCCGACCGGCGTTCCAGATGCCCGTCTGCAGGGCCCGGTAAGCCGCTTCCAGCGCGGTAAGAGGATTACTGTCGCGTCGCTCTGTCGCCGGCAGACTGCCGCGGGCCATCACGGGCCGAGTCTGTGTCGTTGTCGGTCAGTGTAACCAGCCGGGTGTATACCACTGGCAGTGTGGCAAGCCGGGTGTATACCACTGTCAGTGTAGCCAGCCGGGTGTATATCACTGTCAGTGTAGCCAGCCGGGTGTATATCGCTGTCAGTGTAGCCAGCCGGGTGTATATCAGTGTAGCCAGCCGGGTGTATACCACTGTCAGTGTAGCCAGCCGGGTGCATATCGCTGTCAGTGTAGCCAGCCGGGTGTATACCACTGTCAGTGTAGCCAGCCGGGTGTATATCACTGTCAGTGTAGCCAGCCGGTTGTGTGCCACTGTCAGTGTAGCCAGCCGGGTGTGTGCCACTGTCAGTGTAGCCAGCCTGGTGTATACCACTGTCAGTGTAGCCAGCCGGGTGTGTGCCACTGTCAGTGTAGCCAGCCGGGTGTATATCACTGTCAGTGTAGCCAGCCGGGTGTGTGCCACTGTCAGTGTAGCCAGCCTGGTGTATACCACTGTCAGTGTAGCCAGCCGGGTGTGTGCCACTGTCAGTGTAGCCAGCCTGGTGTATACCACTGTCAGTGTAGCCAGCCGGGTGTATACCACTGTCAGTGTAGCCAGCCGGGTGTATATTACTGTCCGTATCGTTTCGTTTCCATTGCGTGATTTTATGATGAATTTTTTGTTTTTGATTCGCAACGTTCGTCAGGCCTTTTTTATATTTCCCTATTGTGCATTTTGTTCCTGTTTGACTACCTCCCCACCCTCTGTTTTGTTGCGCTATAGTGTTTTGCTAAGGGAAATATCCGCCCTGTTTCACGTTAAAAATATTTGGCTGAATGGTATGTGTTACATTAAAATGAACGTCACGATATGGCTAGGAAGTGCAGATTCTGAACCCCAAAAAGAATGAGAAAAATCCTTTTTTGTTCACTTGGTGCAGTCGAACATCGATCGAGCTCGATTGAGCTTGAAAATCGATCAGCCATTGAACGTTGCTCGTCACTGGTACTCAGCAAGCCAGCAAGCAGATGGGGATTCCAAGCCAGCAACACCACACATTTTCACCATTGCATAGCTATTAATTACGTAGCATGACGACACAGGAGACCTGCACTGTTCCTCCGATCGCTATTTATTTCCGGCAAAATGTTTACCAAGCTGATCAACTTCAAGGTCGTCGTCTCGCCATGCTAATCTTCTTTTTTTTCAGCTCGGGTGATTGCAATTGTCGACGGTAGGCGATTTGGGGCGGGGATGGCCGAGTGGTTAAGGTGTCGGGCTATGGGAACCAAGGGTCCCGGATTCGACTCTAGCGCCACTCAGGACATTTCCCAATCCCGCGGCCCACCGGCGAAACAGTGTGGGCGGCGCCATTAGCCGTGAATGTGCATAAAGTGTGTCGTGAACCAACCAATAAACAAACAAATAGACAGTAGCCGATTTCAGGCATCCCGGCCCTGGCTCAGTTCGGTCGGCAGCGGCCGAGAGCACACCCTTCCAGCCGTGTCACACTGTGTCGCACCGCAGCGGCAGCCGAGGCGCGTGTGACCTCTGACCCGCGCGCCGGCCGGCAGGCATGGAGGCCGTGATGTCCGAGTTCTTCAACGACACGACCACGGCGTTCTACGTGATCCTGACCGTGTGGCTGGTGGACCAGTACGACGCCGTCTGCTGTCACATGGTCATCAGCCGCAAACACTTCCTCAGGTGGGCGGGCGCCGGCCGCGGGGGAGAGCGGCCGTGGAGGCTGTGTGGTGCTGTGTTGTGTTGTGTTGTGTTGTGTTGTGTTGTGTTGTGTTCAGCTGAACAGTGTATGCGGGGACGAGTAGCCTAGGGGTAAGTTGCCCGTCTTACAATTGAAAGGTTGTGGGCGCTGAATGACCTCGTGGTCGACGCGCCCTTAAATCCAAATAATCAATCAAATGCAATTGCAAGGTTGTGGGTTCGAGTCTCACCTGTCGCTACTCTTCGCCCGCGGCCAATCGGCGTGAGAGATTGGCGACGCTACATGGCTCAACGGTCGATGTGTCGTAAAACCAATAACCAACCTGAGTAGTGTATGCTGTGTTCTGTTGTGCAGTGTGTATTGTGTTTAATTGTGTAGTGTGTGCTGTGGTCGTTTGTGTGTTATATACTGTGATCGGCTGTGCAGTGTGTGTTGTGTTCAATGGTGTAATGTGTTCTACGGTCATTTGTGTAGAATATAATGTGTTTAGTTTTGCAGTGTAATGTTTAGTGGTCGAGTTCCGTAACAGACAAAATTCACATCCTCATTTTTCACACCAACATTTACTTGATAACATTTACTTGAATGTTATCACAGCGTGACACACTCTACGAGCTTTCCCTGGTGCTGCGCTTCGCTGTAGCCATGCAATTAAAGAGAGCGCCATGAATATAGGTCGTTAGCAACATAGCCTTACACCACAGTACAATGATATGTCTGGCCAATGCACTGTGTTCAGTTGTGTAGTGCATACTGTGTTCACGTGTATATTCGTGCGGTGTTAAGCTGTGTAGTGTATGCTTTGCTCAGCTGTGTAGTGTATGTTGTGTTCAGTTTTGTAGTATGTGCTATGTTCAACTGTGTAGTGCAGTCTTTGTCCAGGTGTGTATTTATGCTTTGTTAGTTGGGTTCTAGGCCGCATCGACCAGGTTGCTCCGTTCATCGGTGTTCTGACCACAGTATCAGTATGTGTTGTGGTCAGTTGCGTAATGCATACCGTGTTTAGTTGCGTATTGTATTCTGTGTTCATGTGTGTGGTATTCACTGTCTTCCGTTGTACGGTGTGTACTACACACTGTTGTGTTGTGTTTGGTATACAGTGTTCAAATGTATAGTGTATGCTGTGCTCAGTGGTGTAATGTGTGAAAATAGTGGAATGGTATACGCAAAATGTGTATTACCGCTTGCGTGAAAGATTATTATTTCGGACTGAAATTCCTTAAAAGTTCAATTTTGGGTACTAATTTTTCCATTCAATTCATTTGTAAGTTAGCGTTTGTCATTCTACTATTTTCACCCTTTTGTCACCAACAATTAATTCCATTATGTATACTGTGTGCACATAAAAGATTAGTGCAACTATGAGCCACAAGGGCCCTTCTTGGTTGAACTCTGGACACTCAACCAGTTGCCCACCAAATCCGTCGATCAGCCCTCCCTGGAATACTGAAAAGCAAGCCCTCTATTCTTATAATTATTGTCAATGCTGTTTTTAAAGATGTTCAATGTGCTGCTACTGACAATGGTTTCTGGCAGCCTGTTCCAGTGTTCTACTACCCTGTTGGTGAAGAAATACGGTCTTAACCTTGTCCTGCTGTGGTTAAATTTAATTTTGAATGTATGACCTCTAATTGCATCATTTCTGTTAAATTCAAACGTTTCCCTAAGATATCCCTTCTCCAGACCATGGACAAATTTAAAGGCCTGGATGAGATATCTTCTTAGCTTTCTATATATAAGTGAAAACATTCAATTTATTCAATCTTTCCTCATATGCCAGGTAGCTTATACCATTAACTATTTGTGTAGCCCTCTGTTGTACTCTCTAAAAGCCAACATTTTTTTTCATAGCTTGGAGACCAAGCTTGGATCCAGTATTCCAAATGTGGCCCGATATGTGCACAGCAAAGTTTCCTGGTGACTTTCTCACTTATGTATAATGCATTCCTGTGTATTGCTCTAAGCATTATCAGTGCCTTCTTCCTGGCTTCCTTGGTCTGTTCTGATGCCCCCAATTTTGTGTTTCGAATAAAGCGAAAATCCTTCTGTTCAGTCACCGATAGTGCTTGGCCACCCGTCAAGTGTGGAGTCTTCATATGCTGCCTACCTACATGCATGATTTTGCACTTATCGAAATTAAATTTCATTTGCCATTCTTCTGCCCACTTCACACGTTCGTCTAAGTCTTTCTGTAGTGAGATATGCTCATTGTGACCTGTTATTGCCATAAAGGCCTTCAAAGCATCGGTAAATTTCAAAGCCTTACTGTTTAGTCCAATTTCAATGTTATTTACAAATATAATAAACAGTAGTGGCCCCGGTACTGACCCCTGGGGAGTCCACTAAGAACATTTTGTCATGATGACTGCACCATTTAATATCACTCTTTTTCTGTCTATCTGAAAGCCACAACTTTATCCATTTTAGTATGCTACCTGCAATACCACGGACCTGAAGCTGCAACATTAACCGTTTATGGGGTACCTTGTCAAAGGCAGTACTAAGGTCAAGATATGCTATATCAACCTGATTTCCCTTATCGAATTGTTCTGTAGCGAAGTTCAAAAAGTCCAAGAGATTTGTGAGACACGATCGCCATTTTCTAAACCCATGTTAGGTATCTTGAATTAATCTGTTTCCTTCCAGATAACTAGCTATTCTATCCTTTATAATCGATTCGAGTACCTTGCAAACTAGGGATGTGAGACTTACTGGACTATAGTTGTCAGCTTTCCCTGTTTCTCCTTTCTTGAAAATAGGAACTACATTTGCCCTTTTCCAGTCTGTTGGAATTTCATTTCATGAAACTGATCTACAAAATATTATACTAAGTGGAAATGCCAGTTCATTTTCAGCTTCCCGCGATACACTAGCATACATTTCATCAGGTCCGGCTGCCTTGCTTGGCTTTATTTTCCTGATATGATTGAAAGCAACGTCACCATCAATGAAATCAACATCATTTATCCGATCACATGTCACTGAACTATGGTGTACGGTCGGCAGGCTGGTCATATCTTCCAATGTAAACACTGATGCAAACTGCTTGCTCAGCTCCTCAACCATCTCGCTATCCTCACCCAATATAGTCCCATTTACTTCCAGTGGAACAATTGTGCTAGAAACTTCACTGAGCTTGCAGAAACTAAAGAACTTTCTGCTCTCCCCATTACAGTCGTAGTGCGTACTATGCTGAGTTGTATATAGCATGTTCATGTGTGTGCTGTATTCCGCGTTGATGTGTGCAGTGCATACTGTGTGTCAGCCGTCTGGTGTGCGGTGCATACTGTGTGTCAGCCGTCTGGTGTGCGGTGCGTACTGTGTGTCAGCCGTCTGGTGTGCAGTGCATACTGTGTGTCAGCCGTCTGGTGTGCGGTGCGTACTGTGTGTCAGCCGTCTGGTGTGCGGTGCATACTGTGTGTCAGCCGTCTGGTGTGCGGTGCATACTGTGTGTCAGCCGTCTGGTGTGCAGTGCATACTGTGTGTCAGCCGTCTGGTGTGCGGTGCATACTGTGTGTCAGCCGTCTGGTGTGCGGTGCGTACTCTGTGTCAGCCGTCTGGTGTGCAGTGCATACTGTGTGTCAGCCGTCTGGTGTGCAGTGCATACTGTGTGTCAGCCGTCTGGTGTGCGGTGCATACTGTGTGTCAGCCGTCTGGTGTGCGGTGCATACTGTGTGTCAGCCGTCTGGTGTGCGGTGCATACTGTGTGTCAGCCGTCTGGTGTGCGGTGCATACTGTGTGTCAGCCGTCTGGTGTGCGGTGCATACTGTGTGTCAGCCGTCTGGTGTGCGGTGCGTACTGTGTGTCAGCCGTCTGGTGTGCGGTGCATACTGTGTGTCAGCCGTCTGGTGTGCGGTGCATACTCTGTGTCAGCCGTCTGGTGTGCAGTGCATACTGTGTGTCAGCCGTCTGGTGTGCGGTGCATACTGTGTGTCACCGTTGGTGTTTTGCCGTTGGTGTGGTGATACTGTGTGTCAGCCGTCTGGTGTGCGGTGCATACTGTGTGTCAGCCGTCTGGTGTGCAGTGCATACTGTGTGTCAGCCGTCTGGTGTGCAGTGCATACTGTGTGTCAGCCGTCTGGTGTGCGGTGCATACTGTGTGTCAGCCGTCTGGTGTGCGGTGCATACTGTGTGTCAGCCGTCTGGTGTGCACTGCTCCCGCTGGCCTGGCTCCAGCCAGGGATGGTCTTGGACACAGGCTCGAGCTCGTGTGCCAACATTACCCGTCAGCCTCACGTGCTCCCCCACGAGGGCGAGTGATGTCTAAACGTCGGCCATTCCTGCGCTGGTGAACTGTGCGCACTCGTGTGTGCAGCGCTGCCCATCCCTCGGATAGTGTGTGATAGTGTGATCGCTACCCATGCCTCGGATAGTGTGTGATAGTGTGATCGCTGCCCATCCCTCGGATAGTGTGTGATAGTGTGATCGATGCCCATCCCCCAGATAGTGTGATCGCGTCTGCTGTGTGTGAAGGTGAACGGCAGCTGAGGCTTGTGCAGGCTCAGTCTGTCGGTACCTCAGGAACCGACGGTGGTGTCGGGCCGTCGGTGGTGAGCGTCCCTCTCCATGCCCATCCCCTTCTCCATACCATACCCCTCATTCCCCCCTAACACGTGTGGGTCCACCAGTCGTGCCGTTAGCCCACCGAGCGATGGGAGGTCGCCGAGTAGAGTGCAAATTCAATCATGAGAATGTGAGAGCGTCAGAACTACCACCGTGCTGAGCGTTCGGTAGAGGTGCTGCGTCAAGCCTCTTCAAGTGTTCTCTGAAACAGTTTTTTTTTTTGTATTTTGTGGTCTTCTGGTGAAATGTCACACCCTGCCATTGGCGAAGGGCTTTTTTGTAAGCTGCATGCCTATTTTATGTTTGTACTCCGGATGGCATGTTCGGTTGTACATGGGCAGTTAGGATTCTCCACCTGGATAGTAATGGTGGGATGGCTAACGCTTCCAAATGCCGTGTACTGAGCACGTGATGCAACTTAGCCGGGTCGTCCTTGTTGCATCGTGTTACGCACTTTGCTGCTGTCTTGTAACTTATTCAAGGCGATATCTTCACACTTCATAAGGCACGACGTTATTGTTCGATACGATACTATGCGAAAAGGCTTCAAAGTAATCTCCTCTGTACAGTTTATATTACTTACAACCCACGAATTGTATCTATGGCATGCTTTTTTCGTGAAGTTATCGTTGAAATGTTTAAATGAAAGGGAGCGTCTCCGTCAGGCAACGCTGAATCGACCGCCTATGCATGTTGCTAAGTATGGTTAGTGGAGATGGTGGATGCCTCGACACTTAAATTGGCGGTCGCTGCCAGGCATCGTTGTGTTCGCTGTTTTACTTGATAATATATTTAACTGAGTAGTACACCAAACACCTGGTGGGATGGCCCGAACGCGCGGGTGAAAACGAGCAGGCTGGCCCTGGAGATGGCTCGAGCGATGGTGACATCGGCTGAGTAAAGGATGTGTCAGCCTCAGGAACACGGTCATCAGTCCGATATGCACAACGTTGCATTAATACGACTTTCACTCAGCATTTCAAGTCTGCATTTTATTTCAGATTAATTTGGGTTTAGTCGCCTTCTCGCATTGCATTTCGTATCCGTGGAATCTCCCTGCAACCACTATCATATATTGTATTGTGCATGTTTGTTTGCACTTGGTTTCGTTTCTCGGATGCTATATTCTTGTATTGTCAACTTCCGTAATGGTGACCACCTCCGGGAACTCCTGTGATGTTAGCCAATTCCCCAAATCGTGCTGCGTACACATTCTTCAGAGCCTGAGGAAATATGTTCGAGGAAATATGTTCGACCTTCAATGAAACTACCTCATGTTGTTTGCCTTCTGCGATCGAAAATACTTCCCGGCGTGTTGAATTGGCCAAATCCCAGCCGTGCAGTCCTCCCCACCCATCCCTCCAACTAGTCCTCCGCTGTGTCAATCCTGCCCGTCACTTCTGCCCGCCAGTTCCGCCCGCCACTTCTCTGCCCGCCAGTTCCGTCCGCCACTTCTGCCCGCCAGTCCTGCCCCGCCACTTCTGCCCGTCACTTCTGCCCGCCAGTCCTGCCCCGCCACTTCTGCCCGCCAGTCCTGCCCGCCACTTCTGCCCGCCACTTCTGCCCACCACTTCCGCCAGCCAGTTCCGCCGGCCACTTCTCTGCCCGCCAGTCCTGCCCCGCCACCGGTGCGGTCGGCGCCTCGCCGCGGCGGCCGGCGGTTTGGGCCGGCCGCAGGGCGGCGAGCTTGCCGTGAAGCGGCGGCAGCGCACCGGCCGGGCCCGGCTCGCCGGTCGCCCACTAATCAAATCGGCCGCCTAATTGTCGGCCGGACACAGGCCAGCGGCGGTGGCGTCATTGGTCCGCCGCCGCCGAGCTGCTGCCTGGCCGCCCGGCCTGCCGCCCGACGGGCGCCGTCGCCGCCGCCGCCGCCGCCGCCGCCGCCGCCGCCGCCGCCGCCGCCGCCGCCGCCGCCGCCGCCGCCGCCGCCGTCCGGACCGACGGCATATTAATAAGCCGGTTGTCCGCTAAGTGTCGGTGGGCACGCGGCGGCGGCGGCCGTCGTCTGCGCCGCTTCGTCCGCCCCCGGGAAATCAGCGCCCACCGGGCGGCCGCCGGCTCGTCGGCTGTCGCTGCCGAGGCGGTCGACGACACGGCTGACCCACACTCCGTCGTGTTAGCGGTCCGTCCGCCCGCGTGTAGGTCGCCAGGCGGGCGGACCTCCCCTCCATGGTGTCAGCGGTCCGTCCGCCCGCGTGTAGTTCATCAGGCGGGCGGACCTCCACTCCATGGTGTCAGCGGTCCGTCCTGTCGGCGGTCCGTCCGCCCGCGTGTAGGTCACCGGGCGGGCGGACCTCCCCTCCATGGTGTCAGCGGTCCGTCCGCCCGCGTGTAGGTCATCAGGCGGGCGGACCTCCCCTCCATGGTGTCAGCGGTCCGTCCGCCCGCGTGTAGGTCATCAGGCGGGCGGACCTCCACTCCATGGTGTCAGCGGTCCGTCCTGTCAGCGGTCCGTACTGTCAGCGGTCCGTCCTGTCAGCGGTCCGTCCTGTCAGCGGTCCGTACTGTCAGCGGTCCGTCCTGTCAGCGTTCCGTACTGTCAGCCGTCCGTACTGTCAGCGGTCCGTCCGCCCGCGTCTAGGTCGCCAGGTCTGTGTGTGGACGTCGGCTTTCCCACTTCCTTTGGGCATGCCTTCTCCACGCCATCTGCCGGCTTCCCGTATTCCAGTGCTCATCGTGGGTACCGCCTTCGCCTGACTAAGTGTATTGTGGTGACCGATTTAAGTCTGACAAATCAGGATCTCCACTCGGTATTGGACTGCACCTTCCATCCTTTCAACCTGGTAGCCTGTGTAAATACATGCAGCGTGTAAGGTAATACAGCAATCAGGTTGAACGGACCGGGCAGGAGGTGCAGAATATGCACTGGACTGAGAACCGTGTGTGACAGCTCGTATCCATCACGATTCCACATAGTAATGCAATGCAAGGCATAGACACTAAATGATTTATCATGGTCCATGCACCCTGAAGCCACATGCAATGCAAAGCGCTGACGTTGGTTATATTTCCTCTTCAGGTTTTTCTTCTTGTACCACTACTGCTTTTATGCGTACCACTACCGCTTCAACGGCCAGTACAGCGGATTGGCCCTGATCACCTCCTGGCTCTTCATACAGGTAAGACGATACTATAGAGGAAGTCAATCGTGACAGGCAAATGCAGCTGGTGGAGAAAAGTTGTGCAGCCAGCCAATTCGCTCTGGGTTTTTGACCGCCATTGCCAGTCGTTAAAGGATGGATAATAAAGCGCGAAGAATGTCTCCCATTCATCCGTCTCGCTAGCCATATTACGTCGGGATGGGCGACATTTGCTTACACTGTGATGACATATCGAAAGGAATTCGATAGTATAGAAGTGCGTGCGCGAATTTTACCTCGCCTGCCGAGATTCTCGTCAGGCAGGCACACTGAGACGCTGAAAATAGATACCTGTCAAAGACAGAAAGGCGATTGAGACGGCGACCCTGGCAGCAGCTGGGCGGAGAGAACTCGCAACACATCAGGGATGCTCTGAGTTTCCTGCGTGATGGCAGTGCACGACCACGAAATCATCCGAACCTGTTGCGTGGCCACCGAACAGTGGGCCGGAGGAAATGGCACCGGCCGACGCTGCGCTCCTCAAGCTCCAAATGTCACCGAAATGTGATGGTGGGTGGCTGTCGGATGCCAATTCAGTTGAGCTAATCGCAGCGATTTGTACAGCCTCTTCGGATCTGTCCGGACGTAATGCCGTCGGATTTCCGTTGAAGCCGAGCCACAAGCGAAATTAATAAATATGCTGTCGGAGGTGCACGAGTTGGTGTTCTGTCAGTGGCATATCGACAGGTTATCACAGTTTCTTTGGCTGACTTGAATTCCCAGTTCCGGATCTTGTTTCTTGACCAAGCTGCCTGTTTCATTGCGGACTCTTGTGGCGAAAGCAGCTATGTTGCAATCCTCGCGATTGTTAATATGACCTACGACATATCGACCGATCCTGATCAAATCCGGGACCACCACTGAGTGGTCTCCGGTGCCGGCTTGGCCAGTCGGTGGTCTCGAGTCGGAAGGTCGGACGGTTTGTGCGGCCCGAGACCGGGCCACACAGACCCGAGTCTGCCCCGGGCCGACAGACTCGACGCCGCCCTGCGTCGACGTGTTGGCGTGACGCGGGCTCGTTTTTGGCCGTCGACGCCGCACCTGGTGAGCGGCGGCGGTGGCGGCGGCCAACTGGGGCGGAACTGACTCTAATAGCGGCGCACGCAATCACCGCTTCGTTTGCGGCCGACTGCGGCGACATATTGGCTCCATCGGCGGCGGCGAACAGCGCGCGCGTCGCTGAACGGAGGGCTGCGCTTCGGTCGCAGTCGGAGCAACCGTACCGGCAGCCTGGATGCCGCTGTGATGCTGCTGATTGAGGAGCCCGCCGTCGTCGCGTGACCACCTCACCCACCGCACCCCGCCCCATCCCCACCTAATAGTCGCGCGCCGTGGCTCTGGCGATGTCGCTGTCTTCAACACGGCAGGTGTGTCGACGCTGCTGCTGTTGCCTTCGGTGCGATTTTCCGGAGCGGCAGCGCCGACGCTGGCTGTTGGCGCCGCACGGAGAGTGTGTGTGTGTGTGTGTGTGCTGACAAGTCGTGCTGACGACCGGCGCGGGTGGCTCCGATCGCGGCGCACCTTCGCGTCGCGATGGTCCGCGTGGCGGTGCGGCGGCTCGCCGCGCTGTGCGCTCACGCGCTGGCTGACAGGCCGACCGACCGGGCGCGTCGGCGGCGGCGTCGGCCTCCGCCGTACGTTCCCGGCCGCAAATTGCATGCCGACTGTAACTCATTTACGTAGTTTGTGTGTGGACGTGAGTCGTCGGCTGCGGCGGCGGCCGACGCGGTCCGATGGGGCGGCCGGCCGGCCGTGGCGACGGCGCCGGGGGCTCGGCGCCGGCGTGGGTGTGGGGTGGGCGAGGGTGGCCGGCCGGGTTTGACGTGGGTTAGAGCACACACCAATTGGTTCAGATAGCTGCCCTGCGTGGAACAGCTGTCGTTAGACAGCTGGCGTCAGACAGCTGGCGTCGGACAGCTGACGTTAGACCTCTGGTGTCAGATAGCTGGCGTCAGACAGCTGACGTCGGACAGCTGGTGTCAGACAGCTGGTGTCAGACAGCTGACGTCAGACGGCTGGTGACAGACAGCTGGCGTCGGACAGCTGGTGTCAGACAGCTGACGTCAGACGGCTACGGACGCGATGCAGGTGACGGCGCATCGGCTCGACTGTGGCCTGTTGATGGTTATCGGGCTATCGTGCCGGGGCGTGGACTTCCCCACATTATCGGCGTTTGACGCCGTGCTGGCGAGACTGGGCCATGTGCTTTGTGTTGACCTTCTGTGCTTTGTGTTGACCTTCCGTGCTTTGTGTTGACCTTGCTCTGGGTGTCCAAAGTCAGCCGTTTGTGTTTCGATCGGCAAAATATGTGGCCGTAGTTGGTTTCGGCCGATCTGTGTGAAGCTTACGCCCTGGTGGAGCTGCTCGTTTTGCCGACCACACAGTACCGCTGGATCGTCTGCGTGTCTGGACTGCCTCTCCAAAGCCCATCAGTCCCTGGAAATATCGATTGATGCCCAATAATAATTATGTATGTTCCAACTAGCATCACTAATGGACATTGATAAACTGCGCCAAATAATAGCTGATGGCATGTGATGACCAGCATCAATGTGCTGTCAATTTCCTAGCAATGCTGACCAGCAACGACCGCTGGCGTCCCCATTGGTGTCCTTCAGCGGCCACGCGTTAAGGACATCATCTGTCGACACCGCCACAGCGAGCGGCGACGTGAGCCGCCCGATGGCGGTCCGCGGGTGCCAGCGACGACCTCAGTCGAATGGCGTCCACTGGCGAACCAGGGTCGCCGGCAGACATAGACACGTACTTATTAGTGAGGTAAGCCACAATGAACTTGTGGCTATTACAACCGGGCGTTAGTCAGATAAAACGGCAAAGCAGAGAAGGTGAAATCCCCAAATCCGATGGTCATGCATGTCATAATAAAAAGTATCCAGCGATGCGAGCGGCAAAGCGGTCCGGTCCAGGCGGCACGTCGGACAGGTGGCGTCTCAGGTGGCGACCAAAGTTCGCCACGGGAAGCCGCATCAGCTCGGGTGGCAACGAACTGTGCATACGTGGTGCTCTTGAGCTAAATCGCCTCCTGCCCATCTCGGTGCGGAGTGTCCGTATAGCCGGGTGGCCGGCGCTGGCCACTCGTCAGCCCTATGTGCGGGCTGCCGCCGCCCGGTGGATCGCCGCCGGGAATACGGTGGCGTTACGACGGCACGCCGAGACTGACCCTGCTGCCGGGGACTGGGCGGGGTGTGGGGACGTTGTTCCGGCGATGTGGAGAATGCGTCGGCCTCTGCTCGGCGGAGGGAGGCACTGCGGCAGTTGTGGCGGTGTAGTGGTCGGGAGGTCGCGTGAGTCGTCGATCGACGTGTGACGTCAGGAGGTCGTGTCAGTCGTCGATCGACGTGTGACGTCAGGAGGTCATGTCAGTCGTCGACCGACGTATGACGTCAGGAGGTCGTGTCAGTCGTCGATCGACGTGTGACCGGCGCCCAGTGTCGGTCGTCGAACTCACTGCTCTTCGGTGGAGTTGGCAGAGCGGCGGAACACTCGAGGAAGAGGCGCGCTGGTGCAGTGCTGAACGGAGAAGCGTGAGTACTTCTTGGTTGTCGCGGTTGGAATTCTCGTCCGACATCGGTCAGTGCGGCGTCTCACTCCTGCTGTGGCGTGGTGGTTCGGGTGAACGACGGTCGCGGTGACAAACGGTGTGCGACGGAAAGACAGACACAGGACAGAGGTGCGGAGGGAGGACGGAAGGACATCTGTCCTCTCTCCACATCTCTCCACACCTCTCCACACCACAGAACAGAGGTGTGGAGAGGGGACGGAAAGACAGATACAGAACAGAGTTGTGGAGAGAGGACAGAAAGACATCTGTCCTCTCCACACCTCGCCACACCACAGAACAGAGGTGTGGAGAGAGGACGGAAATACAGATATAGAACAGAGGTGTGGAGAGAGGATGGAAAGACAGATGCAGAACAGAGGCATGAAGAGAGGACGGAAAGACAGATGCAGAACAGAGGCATGAAGAGAGGACGGAAAGACAAACACAGAACAGAGGTGTGGACAGAGGACGAACAGACAACGGGCATGGACAGAGGAAGCGGCGCGGGCGTGGATATCGGCGCGAGCCGAGCGGCCGGGAGACGCGCGCGGAGCGGGCGCCGGCGGCCAATTGCGACGGCGAGTGGGCACGGCGGGCGTCGGCTCCCACCGGCGAGCCCACTCTCCCGGAAGAGAATTTCATTACGCCGCCGGTGGACGTCCGGCGAGCCGGCGGCGCCAACTTTCGCCTGCACCTGAACATTAATTGCGCGTCGAAGACGCGCCGACGGCGGTGTGTCGGCGCCGGGCCGAGTTGGCGCACTGCACGTGATGGGCGCAGTAATGACACCGGCTCGTTTGTCCGCCGCCGCTGTCGCCGGCACGGCCGCGTCCCAGGCCGCCGCTGTCGTGTCCGGTCGCGGTGTCTGCCCCCCCCCCGCCCCCGCTGACTGGAGTGCGTGGAGGTGTCCGGTGGTGGCTGTGGTGTGCTCTTGACCGGCCTGGTTTGTTTGCCGAGGCGCTGTGTCTGACAGTTGTGTTTGGCACCTCTCCCGCGTCATCAGTGTCTGGGGAGCGGTGCCGCCTTTAGTGACTGGTGGTCGTGTGTTGTGCCACCACCGTCATCACCTCCGCCGATATCCAGCGGCGTAGGTTCACCTAATTGGTGGGCCCGCAGGCTTACTCTTTAGTGGTGGAAAACTGATAGATCCTCCACAGATATGTAGTTGCGTAGGTTCATCCAATAGATGGTCCCACAGGCTCATGACCTTAGTGGTGGAAAACTGCTGGAGTTCGGTTGGCAAGTACTGAGCCATTACATTTATTGCAGCTAGGTCACCCTTGTATCAGATTATTTAGTGCTGCGTCCCTATCACGTATATTGCAGCCACGCCACCCCTCTATCAGAGTATTGGGTGGTGCGTTGCTGTTTGGTGTGGGTTCCGCGTCACCGATATGGTATTCGTGCGTCGCTCCACCCCTCTCAATATCTGCGAGACGCGCTCAGTTCGTCTCTGTCCGACTTCCCCTGTGCGGCCCTCCATTCGACCGTTGGCTTTTGTCCTGCGCCGCCAGCGGCCCGGCCACGCGCCGTGCTCGCCGAACGGCCAAACGGCGTGCGCCAGGCGGCGTAGGGGAGGGGCGTGGTCGGACCCTTCGCCGGCCGCCCCGTCAGCGTCCCGCGCGCTCGCTCTCCTGGTTTAAAATAACAAATTGAACGGCACTGTTCGTGACAGAGCCTATTTACTTGACGGTGCCGCTGCGCGACGGCGGCGGCGGCGGCGGCGGCGGCGGCGGCGGCGGCGGCGGCGGCGGCGGCGGCGGCGGCGGCGGCGGCGGTCGGCGCCGACGCTCCCGCGCTCTGCCGCCGTGCGCTCCGCCGCTCTGCTCGCGCCGTATCTGCCGCGCACTCTCCCCGTGTGGTCATCCATCGCGGCTGGGCCGATCCGCCGCTGATCGCTCACAGTTCGATGGCCGGCAAGAAGCGCGACGCCGGCCGGTGGTGCACAGCTGTCGCGGCCGGCCCGAGCAGGTGGGGTCGGTCGGTGTGGGGAGCGAACTCAGCGACGCGCTCACGTTCGCCCGCGGACCGGGCTTCGTTCGGTGACACCGCGTTGGCACGTAACAAATATCATTCGCGGTGGCCTTTCGGAGCCGGTGATAAGTTGCGGGATTCCGTGGGAGTTTGTGTTGGCATGCGTCGGCTATTTCTATCCGCCGAGGTCCGGGACACCTGTTGGCTCTGCACGTGGCTATATCGGTCACTAGAGTACCTTGTGCGCGCCTGTATTAGCTCTCAGCGCGGTTAGTTCAATCATTACGCTACCTTGCGCAACACCACACATCTTACGCTATTGTGTCGCATGCTCTGCGCATGGGTCTGATTGTGCTGTCTGGGCAGCGACATCAGGCATGGCCTTCCGAGCATGTTGTGCGATTGCTTATGGCCGCTGCGCCCTAAAAGCCGAACGACAAATCAGCCGTCTGAATTGCAAGGACGCGTGACTGCTGAGCAGCTGAGCGAGTCTCGAGCTCGAGACGCTTCTCGTCGAGTCCAGCGTCGCTCGGCCGAGCCACGAGTCCCGCCACGCCGGGGCTGCCGTGGCGGGCGCCGGGCCGGACCTTTGCACCCCTGTCGCGTCGGCCACGCCCCATTACGCCGCCGATACAGATTGTGCCGCGCACCACACGTAGCGGCCGGGTGGAGTCGCTCGCAATTGCATCATCGCAATCAAATGAAGCTGCCACCTGCGATACGAATATCAAGGCGGCGGCGCGCGCCGGCCGACAGACACGGCCGGCCGGTCGTGTGTGTGGCGGCGCGCGCTCTGCCCGCGGCCGCTTTGTGGGCGCGCGCTTTTTTGCCGCGCGTTGACAGTGTTGCGGAAGTTGTGGCGCGGCGAGGAGCCGTGAATGGCGCCGCCGGTCGGTGCGCCTTTTTGTCGGCGTCTGCCGCCTTTTCACCGCGCCGCGATACACCCCGCCAGCAGGCGGTAATTTAATCGGGCTGTTTTTCTTCCCCATCACAAAGTTTGGGTCGCAGAGCAGGATGCATATTGGTCGGCTCGCTGCGACGGGGGCTCGCGGCTGGCCTGCGGCGTGGACCGGCGGCGTGGACCGGCGGCCATGCGTCGCGGACGCGCCGAAGGCTGTGCGCTGCCGAAGGCGGCGGCGGAACCTCGCGGCCCGAGTAGTTGGTTGGTTATTGGTTTCACGACACATCGACCATTGAGTCATGTAGCGTCGCCGATTTCTCACGCCGATTGGTCGCGGGCGAAGAGTAGCGACAGGTGGGACTCGAACCCACGACATTTCGATTGTGAGACGAGCAACTTACCCCTAGACCACTCGTCCCCGCGGCCCGAGTGCGCCGCAGCGGCTGCGCCAGCGTGCACGCGGTCCTTGGGCCGCGTCGGGGTAGGCGCGTTGACTCGCCGCGGGCATTTCGTGTTGTGTTTGTTGGATGAAGTAGGTTCCGGCTCGACTGGCGGCGACTCGTTCGACAGCGAGAATGTTCAGTTCTGATGTTGAGGTCGGCACGTTCGTTTCTGCCCGTCAGCTGGCAGTCCTGCCGCACGGTGGCCCGCCCTGGGCGCAACCAAAGGTGGATGTGGCAAACATCCGCCATCGTGTAGTCGTGAGTGTGTGCATCGAGGCCGGACGCTTCTTTGAGCCGACCACAAATGATCAGACTGAGGATATCTCAAGTGACGTCCGATTTAATGCCAGCTGAAATGTATCTGATGTACCCTGACTCTATCGCTCTTTGTGTATGCTCAGGTGGGTTTTTGTCGCTATGCTGTATCTGCGCCATCATTCGCGTGCTGTCTCCCCCTCCCCCGCCGCGTGGTTACCGTGCCGCACTGCAAAGGCACGGGTGCCCTTTCATTTTCAATGTATCCGGACAAGACGGTGGTAACGAACCCTTACACGGCTCGAGACTCACCCGGGACTCGACCTGAAAGGAGACAAACGCGCGACAATTCGCCGTGCTCCACAGCGGCCAGATTGGCTATCGCCGGCACCAGCCGGCCTGTTATTACGCTAACAAGAAGCGATATGAGTTGTTTTATTCATCCGCGGCGCCATGTGGCCAGCACACGTGGTCGCCATCGTGTGCGTCTGAGTGTACGGCGGGCCGCAGGGAGGGCTGTCGAGGGTACAGCGGGACGCTGCCGAGCTGTCGAGGGTACAGCGGGCCACTGCAGATCTGTCGAGTGTACAGCGGGCCACTGTCGAGCTGTCGAGTGTACAGCGGGCCGCTGTCGAGCTGTCGAGTGTACAGCGGGCCACTGCCGAGCTGTCGAGTGTACAGCGGGCCGCTGCCGAGCTGTCGAGTGTATAGCGGGCTGCTGCAGAGCTGTCGAGGGTACAGCGGGCCGCTGCCGAGCTGTCGATTGTACAGCGGGCCGCTGGCGAGCTGTCGAGTGTACAGCGGGCCGCTGTCGAGCTGTCGAGTGTACAGCGGGCCACTGCCGAGCTGTCGAGTGTACAGCGGGCCGCTGCCGAGCTGTCGAGTGTATAGCGGGTCGCTGTCGAGCTGTCGAGTGTACAGCGGGCTGCTGCAGAGCTGTCGAGGGTACAGCGGGCCGCTGCCGAGCTGTCGATTGTACAGCGGGCCGCTGGCGAGCTGTCGAGGGTACAGCGGGCCGCTGCAGAGCTGTCGAGTGTACAGCGGGCCACTGTCGAGCTGTCGAGGGTACAGCGGGCCGCTGTCGAGCTGTCGAGTGTACAGCGGGCCACTGTCGAGCTGTCGAGTGTACAGCGGGCCACTGCCGAGCTGTCGAGTGTACAGCGGGCCGCTGTCGAGCTGTCGAGTGTACAGCGGGTCGCTGCAGAGCTGTCGAGTGTACAGCGGGCCGCTGTCGAGCTGTCGAGGGTACAGTGGGCTGCTGCGGCGCTATCATCCGCACTGACCACGTGTCAACTCAGGCTGCTCCTCACCCGACTCCTTACAATCCGCACGGTCTTGGTGGCAGCGAACTGACTCAACTCGGTGGTCCCGGAGGCGCGGCTGAAACGTCGCCAAAGGCGTGGCTGTCTAGCTGGGGGGCGGGTCGGGTGTTCGGCTCGCGCAGCCGATCGGTCGTCGCCGCGGCGAAGGTGCGGCCCGTCGCCGGCGCGACCACTGTGGTGTGGCAGAGCCACGTGGGCTGTTCCCGCTGTTGTGCGGGTACGGCCCGGCGCAGTCGCCGGTCTCGGGCGGAACGTCGCCGGCTGGCTGGATGCCGCCCCACCCGACGGCTAGGATCTGCTCGCCCCTCAACGCGCCGTGACGGACTCGATACTCGCCGCGGCCGTTTGGAAACATTATTGCTAGTAAATTATCCAGCGATAGGCAGCAGTGTGACGCTAATACTCACGTGCGCGCCACTTCAGCCGGCATGGAAGTGCTGACGCCGACGGTGGTACTGATGCTGGCGCACGGTGCGGCCATGCCGGATGAAGTATGATCGGATGGCTGTGGCCGAACCGAGGATGTGTGTGGTGTCGCCAACGCTGGGTCTCCGGGACCGCCGCGTGAGGTCGGAGCTCGGCCTTCGACCGCCGCTCCACTCTTGGGTCGAGGTCATGGCTCGGGCGACTGTGGCATCTCGGCTGCCGGGTCCGGCCCGTGCGTGCCGGCCGTGATGTCTGACGGGTGCTTGCAGCTGACTGACGAGGTATGTGGCTGTCGGGTGTGATCTGTTCCCGGTTGGTTCCGATGCCACGGCTGTGACATCTCTGCTGTCGGACATCATGCCTTTCCCACGGGTTGTAGTTCCTCGCCCGTTTGGTATCATGCGTATCCCACTGACTGGCGTACTTCACCTGTCGGGTACCATGCCCCTCCCATCGGCTGTGGTACCTTACCTGTCTGGTATCATGTCTCACACCGACTGTGGTGTGTCTCTTATGTCGGGTGTCATTTACCTCCTATCGGTCGTGATACTTCACCAGTGGGGTAGCGTGTCTCTCACCGACTGTGATATCTCTAATGTCGGGAATCATTTCTCTCCTACTAGCTGTGATACCCGACCTGTCGTGTCATTCTTCTCCCACTGGCTGTGATCCCTCATCTGTCTGGTATCATATCTCCCACTGGCTGTGATAACTCATCTGTCCTGTATCATACCCCCCACTGGCTGTGGGAACTCATATGTCTGGTATCATATCTCCCACTGGCTGTGATAACTCATCTGTCTGGTATCATACCCCCCCCCCCCCCAACTGGCTGCAATAGCTAATCTGTCTGGCATCATACCCCCCACTGGCTGTGATGTCTCATCTGTCTGATATCATATCTCCTACTGGCTGTGATGTCTCATCTGTCTGATATCATATCTCCTACTGGCTGTGATAACTCATCTGTCTTGTATCATACCCCCACTGGCTGTGGTAACTCATCTGTCTTGTATCATACCCCCACTGGCTGTGGTAGCTCATCTGTCTTGTATCATACCCCCCACTGGCTGTGGTAACTCATCTGTCTGGTATCATGCCTCCCACTGGCTGTGATCCCTCTGCCGTATGCTATCATTCCTCTCTCACCGGCTGCAATATCTCTCCTGTCAAGATGGTGCCTCCGCTGTCGTGTATTATGTCTCCCCTCGGCTGTGATACTCACCCGTATGTGCATCATCCTCTCCCAGCGGCCGTGATGCTTCACCTGTCGGTACCTCAGCCTCGCCCGAGCCTCGACCCACGCCGGCGCGGTGTCAGCATCGCCCGCCTCACAATAATTCCCTGTTAATGAAAGAAGCTCCAGAATTTAATTTCCGCTGCCTCTGTGGGCTTTCAACAATCAACAATCAGCCGACGGTGAAAAACAAGATGTATGGCTCCGCGTGACTATCGGACGCAGACCGGAGGAAATTCGCCACGTCAGCCGGCCCGTTTGCGGCGCAGAATGTGCCGAGCGATTGCGGCGGTTATCGTATTCCGACACAGAGCCAGACGATGCATGGCTTCAGACGCCCCGCAAGTTGATGTCCAAATGAATGAGTGAGCGTGTTGGGAGCGGAATTTTAATCTGGCTCGATGGCGCGACTATTGAGCGCCAGGCGAAGGCGTGAGAGTGCGATTTGGCTGGCTGCGCTGCGACGCTTATCCGGCCGCAGGAGACACCGACGAGGTGGAAATGAGCGCGGGGCTTGGGAGGGGTGTAATTATTCGCACCATTTAGAACGACATCCACGCGATTCGGCAGGCAGCGGCGGACGGCAGGCCTCGACTAACCCTCTCCGACGGAGCATTTGTCACCAGCGGCCGCGGACTGAATTGTCGGCGCGGCGGCCACCGGGCAGCCAGCCTCTAATTGAGACAGAACGGTGAAATAAAGCGAAAGCGCCGCTATGCAAGACGTCTCGAGCGATGTGCGATTTGATATTTGGCATCGCCCAGGTTGCTTCGGTCAGGACATGTTGTATATGACGGTGCCAGTTTGGTGCCTGCAGCTACCAATGGCTGCAGAAAATGTGTCCGTTCCAGTCGTCTTAGACCTTTCGATGAATTGGTGGAATGCTTATCGGTCATGTTACACACTGTTTGGCTCCCGGGTTTTAATATATAACATCGAAGCATGTCCCACCCATGTGTTCATTGTATGCCGTGGATAAAGTAGAGGGAATGTATTGCATTCAGAAATGACGGCCTCTGGTTTAATTATTATAGGGCAGAAAAAACTTGGTGCTCATCTGAAACCTTCAAATTGCAATTATTGGAATGTAACGATGTGGTACTCCGAAGTCCCACTTTTAAGTCGCGTGGTGTAATTTATTCGCACACAGCTTCAGTGGCCATTGCCATTCTCCTTTTCTCAGATCAACGACGCAACCTGTGTTGGTAGGCGTTGGAGTCGATTCGACGCAGCCTGTGTTGGTAGGCGTTGGAACTGGTTCGACACAGCCTGTGTTGGTAGGCGTTGGAGTCGATACGACGCAGCCTTTGTTGGTAGGCGTTGGAGTCGATACGACGCAGCCTGCGTTGGTAGCGTTAGAGCCGGTACGACACAGCCTGTGTTGGTAGGCATTGGAACTAGTACAACGTAGCCTCTGTTGTAGGCGTTGGCGCCGGTACGACACAGCCTGTATTGTTTTTACAGACTGTATTTGCAGTCAGGTGGCCCTGGCGCCGCTGGGGTACAGCCTGTGTACGCAGTTGGTACGCAGTCAAGTGACCCTGGCGCCGCTGTGGTACAGCCTGTGTACACCGATGGTACGCAGTCAAGTGGCCCTGGCGCCGCTGGGGTACAGCCTGTGTACGCAGTTGGTACGCAGTCAAGTGGCCCTGCCGACGCTCCGGTACAGCCTGTGTACGCAGTTGGTACGCAGTCAAGTGGCGTTTGAGCCGCTACGTTTGGGTCGATCGGCAGTAAAATAAAGTGCTTATTTCGCCATATTGCATCACACCGCAGAGACGTTTCCCAGGCCTCGTCACATTGTCCACACCGTCTCTACAGCTGACTGTAGCCAACCTCATCGCCTTCTACCCTGGTCGGTGCTCCGGGTGCTGTGTACGCCCCAGCGGTGTCTGCAGCTCGAGACGTAACGCTCCTGTCGTATGTCACCACGGAGGCTCCTCCACACACCGTCCAGATGTCAGCTAGAAGGACGCTCGGGGGCTGTCGGCTGTTCACCCGAGCCGAGCCGCGACGGCCCGACATTGGCCCGCTCTTCCCCTGAGAGGTGTGCACTGAAGACGGTCTCGAGATGTGCGGATGGCCAGGGCAGACGGTGATGCGTCTCGGTGCGGCAAACGCCGACGCGGGCGCCGCAGATGCGGCGCGTCTCCTGACTGCAGCACGTCAGCTGACCGTGACGTAGACGGTGATGTGTTCCGGTGCAACAGATGCTGACGCGGGCGCGATAGATGCAGCGCGTCAGCTGACTCGACACAGTCTCAGCGTCATGTGGCATGTGGACCTTCTTGTATGCCAGACTCGGGCACGCCGCTCAAGGCTCCGAAAGTGATGTGTAACCCCAAGCATAAGATTGCAGTCGGAACATGCGACACAACTACACAATTTCACGGTGGCCCTTGCATCTGGTGGCTTGTCTGATAGTCCTGTTAAGTATAACACCGTTTGTATAACGGTATAGCATAACACCGTTTATGTCAAATCGTTCACTCGTGCAGCATCCATGCGCATCATTGCGCCTGTCTATTGCCGTCTTTTGATTCTGATTCGCTCAATCGAATCTGCCCTCTTCTGAGTTCTTGCTTTGTCATCATCGACCTCCAGGCGTTCACCTGAAGCCAGACCTATCATACTGTTGTTGTATAACTAAACAAATCATTATTGATGCTGTGTGACGATCCTAGACAGCCACCAGAAAGCCCCGTGCAACTGTTTCATAGCCTTCCAGCATTGTGCAAGGGCCCTCGGTTGCTATCAGAATGCCTAGGGCAACTAGTACAGAACCCTTAAGCACTGCGTGAGGATTCTCAGTAGCTATCAGAATGTATTTCGTCGAAACGCCTTCCTACTGAAATATCAGAATGTATTTGTTTGTATTTACCATCGTGTGGAAATTATCTATTGTAGTTGCTATTGCTGCCCCAAGTCTGACACTGCGATAACGCCATGCGGTGGTTGTTCACGAGGTGAAGCCTGGCACTGCATGAATCAACATTCGGTGATGGTCTGAGTGGCAGACGCAATACGACCATAGCCGTCGACAAGCCCTATAGTGCAAATAACTAACAAGATGCTAGCTGCCGGGACTCTTTTGCACCTGCAAAAGAGTCCCGTGTGGCTACCAAGGGGAGCTTTGGAACTACCAGAGGGTTCTCTATAACTGTCAGAGGATCCGCCTGCAAATATGGCTGTCGAAGGGTCACCGTAGCGCTCAAAGAACCATCTGTGACTGTCAAGGCGCTATCTGTGACGTTCGGTGGGCTCTGTCCAGCTAAGAGAAGGTTCTTTGCGACCTTGAGGAACGGCGATAGCAATCAAATGGTTCCGTGTGGTTGTCAATGGTCTTCAGCAACTGTCAGAGGGTCTGTTGTCAATGACAAACGAGCCCGTGTAGTTCTGAAGAGCCTCTTTGTTTGTGGTTACCGGTAACTGTCGGGGGGTGTTCAAGTATAATCAGGAAACGATCTTCTGTTATGCTCATTGGGACCTCCATACGACATGCAGCGTTTCCTGCGATTTTCACCGTCTCCTTTTTCGACCGGTTCCCCCCGGCCCGTCGCGCCTCAGCAGTGACCGACGTCTGTCGTTGCAGCACGCCATGCTGTACTTCTTCCACCACTACGAGCTGCCGATGATCCTGCGCAACGCGCAGATCCAGCGGCTGGTGACCAACGCCATCCGGCGGGACAATCTGCGCCGCGCCGGCCAGCCGGTGCCGCCCACTCCCGAGCAGGTGCTGATGGCCATGATGGACGCGCCGGAGCCCGCGCCGACGGCCGCGGCGCCGGCGCAGGCTCCCCCGTCCGCGGCCGGCACTCCTGCAGCGGACAGCCCTGCCGCCGGCACTGCTGCAACTGGCGCATCTGTAGCGAACGCGCCTGCAGTGGACACTCCTGCGGCCAGCGTCCGTACAGCGCCGCACATTCCGCCGACCAGTGCCGCCACAATGAACGCCCGTGAGGCCGAAGCCGCCGCCGCGGCCAGCATCGCCGCGGTGCGGATAGAGCCGACTGCCGTTCAGTGGAGCGGACCGCAGCCGGGAGCGGCCGGCGGCTATCGGACGGTGGCGCCGGCCTGGGCCGCGCAAGCCGGTGCCCCGTCGGAGGCGGCGGCGGCGGTAGCCGGGGTGGCCAGCCGGCCGGCCGACAGCGCCCCGGGGAGCGGCCGCGACGCGTCTCGCGAGACCGCCACTCGGCCGATTGGCGGCGCGCCGCTGACGGAGCCGGCGCCGCCCGGTCGCCGTGGCGGCGAGGCGGCCGACGCGCGCCGCTGGACTTCCGACCGCGTGTGAGACGCGCCCCCTCCACCGCCTGCCTCCTGGCGACCAAAGTGGTAGGGGCGGCCCGGCCCTGTGTGCACGCTGTGCGCGGACGATGCGAGCCGCCACGCCGATGATGTGTCGTGGGTCGGCGGCGGCCGGCCGCGGCGGCAGCGCACAGCTCGGCGCCGAGACGACGGACGCCGCGGCACGGCGCCGAACCGCCTGCTCGCCACCGCCGGACTGCCGGCCGGCCGCGAGCGTGACCCGCACCTCCTGTCGGCACGAGCCACGCCGGCCCTCGTCCGACGATGTCAGCCGGCGCGGTGTGAAATGTGCGTGCCCGGCGCGGCGAAGTCGTGCGCGGCTCGTCGCCGCTCGGGTTGACAGCAGTGCAGTGGCGACGCGGTCCGGCCGCACCAGTCGCGATCCGCAGCTGAGCCCGTACTTCAAACCGAGGTCATATCACAGGGACTGCAATTAATGTGGCTGTGGCCTACGCAACACGTGTGTGTGTGTGTGTGTGTGTTCGTGCGTGCGTGCGTGCGTGCGTGCGTGCGTGCGTGCGTGCGTGCGTGCGTGCGTGCGTGCGTGCGTGCGTGCGTGCGTGCGTGTGTGTGTGTGTGTGTGTGTGTTCGTGCGTGCGTGCGTGCGTGCGTGCGTGCGTGCGTGCGTGCGTGCGTGCGTGCGTGCGTGCGTGCGTGCGTGCGTGCGTGCGTGCGTGCGTGCGTGCGTGCGTGCGTGCGTGCGTGCGTGCGTGCGTGCGTGCGTGTGTGTGTGTGTGTGTGTGTGTGTGTGTGTGTGTGTGTGTGTGTGCGCGTGCGGCACGCGCCGTGGCCGCCGGTCCCGGCTTTCACGCGTGTCGTTGAGGCTCGGCTGGGCGGCAGGGTTGGTGGCGGATGTTAGGTGTAATAGATGTCGATGTGGTATGGGTCGCAGCTCGCCGTGTTCGTCGTTACCGTGCAATGGATGTGTGTGGTGCCCGCACCTGTTCAGTCGAGTGTGGAATAACAACCCGCTCCGGGGTTGTTCTCATCCAGAACATTATCGTCTCCGGAGAATTGTCCCCTCGTTTTTGCCGCCGGTAGGTTGAGTGGTTTACTTCGACAATGAGTGGGAGCTTACTTCTCTTTGACACACCACCCAAACTATGGAATCTACAAAAGTAAGCTTCTAATGTAGCAAAAACATAATTAATTACCCTCTCAGAATTAAGTGAATACAAAATTTCCTGTGTAATTTTAGGATTGCAAAATATAAATTCAGCCATGCGCCGCTAGCACACACACACTGCGCACTCTCCGAATTTAGTAGCCCCAGAATGTCCTCCCAACTCTGGGATGCTGCTGGTCCGGCCCGTGCAAACGGTACCGCTGGCGTTGCCGGTCGGTCCGGCGGTTGGGTGTTACAGTAGCCGCGGTAACACTGGCTCTGTCGGCCGTCAGGTGTGTATATATGTGTGTCTGTGGGTAACGCTGTCGGCTGGTCCGGCGGGTGCGTGTTGCGGTAATCATGATAACGCTGTGACACCGTCGGCGTCCTGCCAGCACTTGAGAGATGACCAAGCGGCCCGCTGTGTAGCGCTCGGGCGCTGTTTCCACACGCGTCCTGTCCACGAGCGCTCGGACCGCGTGGTCGTGAGCTGATGGTGTGTGCACTGCTGGTCTGTTCGTCCCGAGCACAGTGGACGGCCATTCCTCGGCGACGGTGTGCACGGTCGCAGGTCGTGCAGGTGCCACTCGGTGCTCATTTTATGTCGGTGATACGAATACACGATATGTGCGAGTCATAGCAGCTGAGTGAACGCGACCGGCGCGAGGCTCACGATGCGAATGGCGAACGGTGCGACGCCCGTTTCAGGCATCGAACGCCTGTAAAAAGGGCAGCTTTCGCAAATACTTGCCTGAGTTGGGTTGTAGAACTTCCACGAGAAATCGAAAGAGCTAACCACTGGGCGATGAGCATAGAATATTGAACGTAATGCAATTAAGCTAATTGTCGGTATCACTATGAATACAAGAGGAAAATGTCTGTAAAGCCGCCCCGGTAGCTCAGCTGGTTAGAGCGCTGGCCTGCACTGGTCTCCCCTGTACTGGCAACATCGGGTTCGAGTCGCTTCGCGCGCTCGCATTTAGCCCCCGGCCGGGAGGGTCACTTGGCAGCAGGCCCAACAAGGCCGGTGACGAGCTACAGGGCGGCCGTGACGGTGCATTGGCGGCACATTAAACTTTCGGTCTAAATTCTGCCGTTGAACTGGAGTTCATGGATCGGGTGGTGGGGCCAGGGTTCACGCAACAAGCTCTTGAGCAATAGAACCCTGGTTCCTCAAGCCACCCCAACAACAACTCGGATGAAATTTATTTAAAAAGAAAAAAGCACATTTGTTTTCGTGTAATCGGCAGCAGAGGCAAATGACAGTTGCCGGCACGGCAGCCCCACACAACGGGATCTCGGGTATCGTTGCTTGGCTGACCAGGAATCGGAGCTCCCTTGGGCTAGCACAATGGCTCGAGAGGTGCGGAAATTCTGACGGTCACTGGAGTCATTTGTGGTCGCCGTCCATCCCTTCTTCCGTCCGGCATCAGTGTCGATTCGTCCCATGTTTGTTCCTATTCCCTGTAACTCCACCTTGGACAGCCACGAGCAGGTAGGCAAACTCCCCTGACCTATCCGTCCGTCGAGATCGTCGCGCCCCTCTGCCCCCCCGTGCTGATAACGGGCATGTCATCGGACACAGTGACACATAGTGGAGTTGCACAGTCCAGTCACACATGGAGTTGCACAGTCCAGTCACACATGGAGTTGCACAGTCCAGTCACACATGAAGGAGTTGCAGAGTCCAGTCACACATGGAGTTGCACAGTCCAGTCACACATGAAGGAGTTGCACAGTCCAGTCACACATGGAGTTGCACAGTCCAGTCACACATGAAGGAGTTGCAGAGTCCAGTCACACATGGAGTTGCACAGTCCAGTCACACATGAAGGAGTTGCACAGTCCAGTCACACATGGAGTTGCACAGTCCAGTCACACATGAGGGAGTTGCACAGTCCAGTCACACATGAAGGAGTTGCACAGTCACACATGGAGTTGCACAGTCCAGTCACACATGGAGGAGTTGCACAGTCACACATGAAGGAGTTGCACAGCCCAGTCACACATGGAGGAGTTGCACAGTCACACATGGAGTTGCACAGTCCAGTCACACGTAAAGGAGTTGCACAGTCCAGTTACACATGAACTGGACAGTCCAGTTACACATGAGTTGCACAGTCCAGTCACACATGAAAGAGTTGCACAGTCCAAACACACATGTAGTTACACAGTCCATTCACACATGGAGTTGTGCAGTTCAATCGCACATGGAGGAGTTACACAGCCAAGTCGCACATTGGGACAGTCAGTGAGACGAGCGTCGGTCATAGCGCTCCATACCAAGAGGTCGTTTGGAATGACCAAGAGATTGTTTTCACTATGTTACTTTGGGCGCTGCATGACCTCTGCAGTCGATGCGCCCTTAAACGCCAATAACCAACCAACCACTATGCTACTTTTCGCTGCTTTTTGATACGGGTGACATTTTTCCTGGAGGGTGATAGTATATTGGTGGGATTCCGACTTCCTCGATCCCATCTGACGCTGAGTTCACGGAGCATTAAATGAACCGCCGGTCATGTTTGCCTAGCGAGAGCCTCACTCGACGACGTCGATGCAAACCCAGCCATGCGGAGGCCCAGCCAGAGTATCAGCGACGCTGGACAGTGGTGACAGCCTCTCGGCTGCGGGACAAAGCTGCATCTGATGAGCTGCCCAGACTCGGCGCGCGGCGATGGCTAGGTGAGTGGTGTCCTCGGTGCAGCAACCTCCGTGCACTCGTCGGTCATCGCACGTACGCGGAACCCGTGCGGCGTCGCCGGAAATGAGTGCAGCAGCTTCCCGGGCCGAGCGGCCGGATATGAGCGGCGGCCACTTCATGATCGCGACTGTCCCGCAGCCGGCCGGTGGACGTGTCGGCACCGCCCGTCTGACGAAGCCGCCGCACGTGCTGGTGGCGCGCTCGCCGTCCGAGCGCCGACGTCCGTCGCGCTCGTGCCGCGCCGCGCCGCCGGCGGCGACCGCCCGCCCCGGGGCGGCCGCGGCCGGCCCGGTCTCGCAGCGCGGCAGAACCGCGCGGCAGAACCGCGCGAGAGCGTCGACACGAGTCGCTCGGCGAGGGCGTCCTGAAGCTTCGCCAGTCGGGTGTGTCGGACGGCGAGCGACGCGACGTCGTTGACAGTCAGCGCCAGCGTTGTGCCGTTGTTGACAGTCAGCGCTAGTGTTGTGCCGTTGTTGACAGTCAGCGCTAGTGCTGTGCCGTTGTTGACAGTCAGCGCCAGTGTTGTGCCGTTGTTGACAGTCAGCGCTAGTGCTGTACCGTTGTTGACAGTCAGCGCTAGTGCTGTGCCGTTGTTGACAGGCAACGCTAGTGCTGTGCCGTTGTTGACAGTCAGCGCTAGTGCTGTGCCGTTGTTGACAGTCAGCGCTAGTGCTGTGCCGTTGTTGACAGTCAGCGCTAGTGCTGTGCCGTTGTTGATAGTCAGCGTCAGTGCTGTGCCGTTGTTGACAGTCAGCGCTAGTGCTGTGCCGTTGTTGACAGTCAGCGCTAGTGTTGTGCCGTTGTTGACAGTCAGCGCTAGTGTTGTGCCGTTGTTGACAGTCAGCGCTAGCGCTGTACCGTTGTTGACAGTCAACGCCAGTGTTGTGCCGTTGTTGATAGTCAGCGCTAGTGCTGTGCCGTTGCTGACAGTCAGCGCTAGCGCTGTGCCGTTGTTGACAGTCAGCGCTAGTGCTGTGCCGTTGTTGACAGTTAGCGCTAGTGTTGTGCCGTTGTTGACAGTCAGCACTAGTGCTGTGCCGTTGTTGACAGTCAGCGCTAGTGGTGTGCCGTTGTTGACAGTCAGCGCTAGTGTTGTGCCGTTGTTGACAGTCAGCGCTAGTGTTGTGCCGTTGTTGACAGTCAGCGCTAGTGCTGTCCCGTTGTTGACAGTCAGCGCTAGTGTTGTGCCGTTGTTGACAGTTAACGCTAGTGCTGTGCCGTTGTTGACAGTCAGCGCTAGTGCTGTACCGTTGTTGACAGTCAGCGCTAGTGTTGTGCCCTTGTTTAGTCAGCGCTAGTGCTGTGCCGTTGTTGACAGTCAGCGCTAGTGCTGTGCCGTTGTTGACAGTCAGCGCTAGTGCTGTTGTGCCCTTGTTTAGTCAGCGCTAGTGCTGTGCCGTTGTTGACAGTCAGCGCTAGTGCTGTGCCGTTGTTGACAGTCAGCGCTAGTGCTGTGCCGTTGTTGACAGTCAGCGCTAGCGCTGTGCCGTTGTTGACAGTCAGCGCTAGTGCTGTGCCGTTGTTGACAGTTAGCGCTAGTGTTGTGCCGTTGTTGGCAGTCAGCACTAGTGCTGTGCCGTTGTTGACAGTCAGCGCTAGTGCTGTGCCGTTGTTGACAGTCAGCACTAGTGTTGTGCCGTTGTTGACAGTCAGCGCTAGTGTTGTGCCGTTGTTGACAGTCAGCGCTAGTGCTGTGCCGTTGTTGACAGTCAGCGCTAGTGTTGTGCCGTTGTCACCACTGCAGCCCGGCTCAGCAACACCGGCTCCGGCCGTGTGCCGTTCAGCTGCGGTCGGACCGGATCTCGGCTGTCGCTCCCGCCTGTCTCCCGACACTGGTCACAGGACAGCTACTGCAGTACTGGTCACAGGACAGGTGCTGCAGTGTGTGTGTGTGCGCGCGCTCGTGTATGTGTGTGTGTGTGTGTGTGTGTGTGTGTGTGTGTGTGTGTGTGCGTGCGTGCGTGCGTGCGTGCGTGCGTGCGTGCGTGCGTGCGTGCGTGCGTGCGTGCGTGCGTGCGTGCGTGCGTGTGTGTGTGTGTTTGTGTGCTGTCGCTCCCGCCTGTCTCCCGACACTGGTCACAGGACAGGTGCTGCAGTACTGGTCACAGGACAGGTGCTGCAGTACTGGTCACAGGACAGGTACTGCAGTGTGTGTGTGTGTGCGTGTGTGTGTGTGTGTGTGTGTGTGTGTGTGTGTGTGTGAATGGGTGTGTGTGTGTGTATGTGTGCGTGCGTGCGTGCGTGCGTGCGTGTGTGCGTGCGCGCGTGCGTGAGTGCGTGCGTGCGTGCGTGCGTGTGCGTGTGTGTGCGTGTGTGTGCGTGTGTGTCCGCATGCGTCTGAATATGATGATGCGACGTTGTGTTCGCCCAAAACGTCGCGATTTCCCCGTGCTCTTCTGTTGGTGCTGCTAGCTGCCGATCGTCATCCTCGTGGTTTATTGTTCAAAGCTGACACGCTTGCTGCCTGCTATATTCCGCCAGGCTTCTGAGCCTCCATGTAGGTTCGATATGAAATGCGTTGCCAAGAAGAGCCGTTTCCGATGTGCCTGCCGCTCGCAGAGCATTCGAGTCATGACGACCTGATATGACCTGATGCGACCTGATATGACCTGATATGACCCCTCGCCACGCATTTGTTAACACGCTCTGGCGTCTATGCGTGCGCTCACGTTGATGGACAATGAACTGCGGCCGGATGGCGCTGTTGGAGCCGACGGAGCATTCCGGCCAACTGCAGGCGACGGCGACAAAATCAAGCAAATTAGCCGGAGCATGTCGACGTGGTACATGTCAAAGGTTGTTTATAATTCCAGGCATCATACACAGCTCGGTAAACATGATAGGCATTGTAATGTGTAGCTCGCGGCACAGTCTATTATTTTTGGTCTTTATAAGTGGGAATCGGGCTATATTAGGCACTAGGTTTTGCTGTATGGAAGATGATGCACTCTCAACGCGGCGCTATTTAGCAGCTTAAACCGAAGCAGCTCACACTGCGACAGGTTATACCATATATATGTAGCACAAGAAGTTATATCTAGACATGTCATTATTTAAGAATATGCTTGAGCTTAGTGCCTACTGAATGAACTAGTGAGCGCCCTTAATTGGGATTCAGTGATGAATTTACCTCAGTGCACCTTAAAATAATAATTTGTAACCATTTGCTACCGATTATACACCATGGTTAGTGGGAACTGAGAGGGGTGTCTCACCTGAACTTCTAACTGCGAGGTGCTGCCCTCGCTGAGCTGCTAACTGCGACGGTTCGTTAAAACCTGAACTGCTAGCTATGCAATGCGGTGACATAGGATGCGTTTTTGCAAGATGCATAGAAACACGATGCACATTTAAATGCTGACCTTGCTGTTGCATGTTAACAATATTTGGTGTACGGCCGGCCTCAGCCCGTCGATGCCTGTTTATTCGGCAGCTGTATGCCGTGTGTCCGCGCTGGAAGGTCACCGGGGGTGCAACAGTATCAGATTCATCTATCATGGAATATTGATCGTCAGCCCCTGGAGTCACGTTTCCTCGTTGCCGGGAATTTGAGAAGATATGATGAGTGAGTTTGTGTCGAACGCACCGGATAAGAAGGACGGCGAACCGCTCTCAGCGCGTGATGCTTACGATCACGTGCCGAGATGCTTTGAATGTCTAGGATCCCGGCCGGCTTAGCAATACGCACGGCTTTTAATTGTTTATTTAATTGGTTGTGAGTATGTTCATATGTCATTCTCTCAGATGTAAATGCGGCAATGTGTTCCAGCAGTCAATCCGCACCACCGTTGCATCAGCCACACTAGTGCGTATTGCGTATTTTGAACTGGGCTGTAGGCCGAAATAAGCAAATTGTAGGGGAATTCGAACACTCGTGGGCGTTTAAACGGCCACGGAGTACGCATCTCCATTTCAAAATGGAATGAAATTACCCAGGCGTAATATGATTAGCCTATGGCATTGCATGCCAAGAGTCGACCTGGCCAACTTTCTCGATCCCTCTTCCGTCCAAGATCCGTGGCGACGTTCATGCTGGGCCTGACCATCTAGCTGTCAGTCATGTGCGCTGGCAAGCCAGCAGAGGGTCTGCAGATGTTGTTTCACCACTGCCGGCTACACGGGCTCCACGTAGCGGGTGATCTGTCGGCGTTCCGCATCGCAGCCACCAAAGAAGATAACGATTTACTGCTCGAGATTCAACTTCGCATCACACACTTGAGCAGGTCCTTTGTCGGTTCAAGCTGCCGTGCCGAAGCACCTGACTAACATCTCGTCAACTTGGATCGCCTCAGTGCGCGGAAGTTTATCGATGAACGTAATTCACGAAGGGCGCGGTTGTGAAGCAAAGTTTATCCATCACCTCACCTACCACCAATCGGCCGAATAGTCCCAGGCGACGCATCAGTTCTGGGAGTATGCGTACGCGGCAGAATGGGCTTGTCTCCATCTCAATTACAGCACCTGTGACGAAGAAAATAATTCATCTTCACCAATGGAAAGCAGTTCAGGTCGAGACTGCACATTACGGCTGCCCACTGGCTTTTTTCTAAATTATACCTTCCAGCGTTTTTTTTTAAACCCTTTCCGGCCAAATCCTCACACCCCGTCTCGGGGGGTGGGGGGCGGTTGAAGACCCCCTCTAAAATCCAAACTAAGCATTGCACGAAAACAAAAGAGGTGGCATCGGAAAGCACTCGAGTAGGGTCCGTGTCCATCCTCCAAAACAATTTCCCCCCAAATGTGACGTCACCAGGGGGCTAGATTTTCACGACCTATCACGACTTACATTATGTTTTTGTCTCTGGGGAGTTCATTTTGGGGGATATATTAAAAACAAGATTTATTTGGAATGAGAAAAGGACAGCGAAATCGACCAGGGCTATAATTTTTTTGGCCCCAAATATTTGTTTTACTTAAAAATTGGAGTTTTCAAGTTTTCTTTAATTTTCCTTTTCCAATGGGTAGAGCAGATCGAGAAACATTGCCGGAAGTTAACTTGCCCTAATAAAAAGTGCTTACTTTAGTCAGAATCCTGTAGGTGAACTGCAAGTTTGCAAGTACGCAAAATTTATATGTAGTCAAAAACGAAAAAAAGAAAGAAAAATACTACTAGTACATTTTGTTGCATCCGTAAAGATAAGCAAACGCTGAAAGTTTCATTAAAATATCTGTATCTGTTAAAGCGTGAGGACTGGTTGAACTTTTTTTTTTGAGGTGACCTCACTTTACCTTGACTAGCTCGTTGACCCTAGATGACCTGATCTAAAACTTTTGAATCAGCATGTCAAATTGACGTGGGAAAAGGTATGCCAAATTTGGGCGCGCTGCCGCGCGGTGTTCGTCCGCTATCCGGGAAAAACTTGAGGGGGCGGTTGAAGACCCTCCCCCCCCCGAGACGGGACGGGTTAAAGCAATTGAGTTCAATCAAAGCTGTCGGTACCGTTTGGCCGTTGTAAGAGCGCCTATATACTCTGTAGTAGCGCTCTTACAATAACACCAGGATGTCCTTATGCTTGCTGGGGTACTGTTCTCAGGGGTACTCCATCAAGTGCTGAGTGGCTCGAAGTCTGTTGGCGTGTTTCTACAACAGCTGGGATGCCGCCTTTGCAGGCTGCAGGAAAGCCCTACAATGGCTGGGATCTCCCTACAATGCATGGGCAGATTGCATAGATGCCCCTACAACGACCAGAGTGTCCCTCTGCAGACTGGGATGCCCCTGCAAAGGCTGTGATGCCCCTTAGCAGTTGGATGCCCCTGCGACGGTTGGAAGCCATTTTACACATTGCAGAGAAACACCTACAATGGCGGGGGTCTTCTCTGTATAATATAGGGGTGCCCTTAAACATCGTGTAGGGGTCTAGCTCTCTATTGCTCCCTGGCTGTGCTACTGGCCAAACTATCCAAGAAGAATTACTAAGAACATACAAATCCGAGATGGATAGGCCATTTCGGGTGCCTGAAATATGTTCTGAGCTGTATATTATAAACTTTGCGATGAAATGTGCAAAGAAAACATTCGTTTTTTCATTCGGAGATTTATTTCTCATGTCCACATTCAGTTCGTTGCGGAAGGTGAATAATCAATAATTTAAAGACTGGACTAATATGCATTAATCTAATTATAGGAAAAACTATACTTGTTCCACTATTACGTCATTCACAGCTATACAGTACATAATTGCTCTTAAGCCCATGCGCAATTCAGGTTGCCGGGCATGGTGTCATATAGTGGATTGATAATTACCTCGGTACATGTGGTAATCCAGTTTTGCAGATCACTGCACAATACAAAATAATTTTACGTCACACACAGACTGTCTGGCTCAATGTCATTGCGCCAACCCACGGACAATATCCACCATAGTGGGATTCCTTATCAGCAAATACACTCGGATTATTTCTGGTCTATGGACTTCCAATTAACGGCAAGCAATTGTCAACCAATTATATTGCCATTCAGTATGACAGAAATGGCAGTTTCCAGACTATGTCTTACCAGCCTATATCCATATAGGTTTGAGCAGGTAGTCGGAAGGTAGAGGTAATTGAAAGAGAGAGGCAGAGATGCGGAAGCTTCCTCTGCCAGACAACACTGCCTCTAGAGGCAGATGAAACAGCAGTTTTGCGAGTCTGTGTTGTCCTTCGATTCGACAGGAGTCAGAGTAGTTGAGGTGCTCACTGCAGAGCCTACGTTGCTGGTGGAGGTATTTTGGTGTGACCTGTCGAGATCGATGTTATTTCCATAGCCGACGCATGAAAGCATCAATATATTGTCAATTGTTCCATTTTAGCATTTGCATCAGGTATTTCTGCCGATAATTTTGCTAAAACATGAAAATGAAGGTCATAACATGAGAATCGATCAAAGCTGCAATGCAGCAATTGAAGGACGAATTGACGTATAAGTTGTAGATGGAAGAAAACTACACACAAGCTGCGCGAATATGGCATACGCATTGTCAGAATATGACGGCAATGGTCGTTGCTACATCAATGACGCAAGCCGACACAACACAACTTGTCATCCAGCATTGCTGACAATTGTTCTCGTGCGTGGGTGAGTTTGGGCAGCCTGCCACCTGCTCTCCTACCAGCCAGTGGTTCATGACGGTCATCAATTCCCCGATAGTTCGTGCTGGCAACTGGTTGTAATTGCTGGCTACGAGCGGGCATGAGTGCACGCCAAGCAATGTACATCCAGAGCTTGGCAACGCTGCTTACACCTCGGAATGCATGGAGGTCTAAAAAATGTTCCGTGCTGTCATGCGCGGAAGACATGCATTTGCCAGCCGAGGATGTTTACCAGGTCGTCATCTGCAGACAAATACAACTACTGTATAGAGGCACGTTTTAAAAAGATATAGTTTTGCACTGTTTTCATGTCAAATTTCAATATTTGGCACACAAGTATTAAGTGCCGATTTTTGTAGTGGGAGACATCATCTCATTAATCAAGCCACATATTGCAGATATTCAGAAAGCAAATATGTCGTGCTCCTGGTTCAAACAAAAGGAAGTGCCTATCCTGACACTGAATATTTGACCTTAAATTGCGTTCTACTTGATAGGATTGAATGGTGCAAACAAGGAATTGACTTGGGTGTTAGTAGTATTGATGCCATCGTATAGTCTCACATATTTGTCAATGATATTTTAATCTGCTCACCCATACAGCCAGTTAGGGAATCGTGCACGCTAACTCGGACAGGATCGCTATACTGGGACGCTCTGCTGAACTTTGATAGAATCCGTTTGCCGTAGCGACGTTCTCTGTAAAATTTCAGCTCAATTCCGCACCCGTATCCCAGCTTCAGCACAAAGATCTGTTGCGGCAGAAAATGTCGGTACAAAAATCTGCCGCGAAATATCTCTTCGGTGCACTTCGGAGCAATGATTCACCGAGCTCAACGCTCAGGTGAGTGGCTTTGAATTTCAGAGCACCGCAGTATGATGTTTCGGTGAAGTGACTGCGAGGCATCCACCGTAAGAGTTGAAAGATTTTCATATCCACCCTGGAAAATGATCTTAACGTGGTCAGGGCCCACTCTAGGCAGAGCCTGTTGTGTCCAATCTCTTCTATGTGACTAATTAGGATGCTTCTGTATTAATATTGCGTTGACCTATTTTACGGCAGGTGACGCAGCAATAGCCATGGTAGCAACAGTGAGCAAGCACGATTTTGTGCATTTTTCGTCTAACATTGTTGACAACTTTGTTCACTTGTGAGTTAATGTTTATCGATAGCATCCATCCACTAATAAAACGCAGTCATTGATAATTGCCTAACGTACCGGCACGAATGCATGCCTTTGTCTTGCATACAGTTCTGAATGTATTGGCATTGGTAGTCTGAAGTATCTAAGAGCCGGATTGTCGTGGAAAGATAGATGCAACCACTTAACGCAGCCCTCTTTCACTCAACGCAAAGCCCCATGGCTATTCAGGCATTCAATGTTGTCGATCGCTTTATTTTCACAGCTTTGGAGGTTTCCTAAAGCCGCGAGGATGTTCCTCTTCGTTGTGGATTTGGGCCGCACATCTTCGGTACGAATGGTCGTAGATTCGAAGATCAAGAGGTAATAGGAGCAAAATCAATCGCGCACCACGCTGACTTTAAGAAGGAGCGTCGCTGCTGCGGCAGAGATATTTCCACTATCATTGTCAGCGCTACAACCTAACCCTCTGTCAGCCAACACTTGAAAGGTTGTAAAAATCGCGGCGGAAGAATACTTTGCGCCCATTGATTGGCCTAGCTATCGAGCATACCGTTTTCTAAATTTCGGATATATGCATCTACATATATATATATATATGCATATATATACATGTGTATTTGTGTATAAGTGTGTGTATGTGTGTATGCGTGTGCGTTTGTGTGTGTGTGTGGGTATACAGGAAAGAGAGAGGAGAGAGAGGGAGCTAGCTGCGAAGACGGCCTAATTGGTCGTATGCAATTGGGCCATTGAGCTAGCGTAAAATTATCAACACTGTTTGAGCCCAAAAAGTTTAAACACAGTTGATTCCTAAAACGTAATACATGTTTCGTTCTGTACCTGCGTGTGTCTGCGCTCAACAGGCAAACTTAGCAATTTCAGCGCACTGTTAGAAGCTCTTTGATAATCTAGACATGCTTGATCTGTTTGCTGCAATTCCTGCTGTTTAACTTTTCTTGCATTGGTTTGACTACTGCTTTCTTTTCCTTGACTTCCTACATGTAGGAATAGATTAGGTCAAGATATTATAATGTTGCGTTCTCCATTAACACCCAGGCACATCCACATCTCTTTGTTTCTGTCTGTGTCGGTCTCTGTCTCTGCCTCTGTCTCCGTTTCTGTTTCTGTTTTTATCTCTCCCCCCCTCTCTCTCTCTCTCTCTCTCTTTTTTTTTTCTCTCTCTCTCTCTCTCTCTCTCTCTCTCTCTCTCTCTCTCTCTCTCTCTCTCTCTCTCTCTCTCTCTCTCTCTCTCTCTCTCTCTCTCTCTCTCTCTCTCTCTCTCTCTCTCTCTCTCTCTCTCTCTCTCTCTCTCTCTCTCTCTCTCTCTCTCTCTCTTCTCTCTCTCTCTATATATATCTCTCTCTATATATATATATATATATATATATATATATATATATATATATATATATATATATATATATATATATATATATATATATATATATATATATATATATATATATATATATATATATATATATATATATATATATATATATATATATATATATATATATATATATATATATATTTTTTTTTTTTTTTTTTTTTTTTTTTTTATTTTTTTTTTCTTCTCTCTCTCTCTCTCTCTCTCTCTCTCTCTCTCTCTCTCTCTCTCTCTCTCTCTCTCTCTCTCTCTCTCTTTTTTTTTTTCTTCTCTCTTTTCTTCTCTCTCTCTCTCTCTCTCTCTCTCTCTCTCTCTCTCTCTCTCTCTCTCTCTCTCTCTCTCTCTCTCTCTCTCTCTCTCTCTCTCTCTCTCTCTCTCTCTCTCGCCCATCTTCCAGTTGTGATTGAAAGGCCTTTGAGTCGCGCTCATCCAATGCAGTTGCACGACCAAGATCAGAGAAATGCCGTACATGTAAAGTAGAAGCTTGCCGAATCAGTACTCGTCTGACGATAGCTGCGCGTGACGTTCGGTCACACAGGGAGGCATCGATCAGCCCAGAGTCAGCTCAGCCGTTGCTACAACATTCACAACGAGCGTACCCACAGCTGCCACAGCACCAAGCCTTTGTAATTATTGGCATGCAGGAACATTTTGGAACACTTCTTGTAAAGCGCGATTTGTGGCCGTTTCGTTCGAGAGGGCAGCGTTTGTGGCTGGACACCACTTCAAACAGTCCTAGCATTGCATCTCTGGGATTGAACTGATAGATTCACGTCCGGTACAAACACATCCATATATATATACATATATACATACTTATTTATGTATATGAATTAATTTATTCATTTCTTAATATGCCTCTGTAAATGTGTATATGCATATTTCGTCTGACGAATCAGATGCATCAGATTCATCATTTACTCACGCCACGTCGGTCTCGGTTCATAAGGTTTAATTGGATGTACACAGATGGCATGATTCCATCATTTGTCCAGCAGCGCCTCATGCAATGAGGTCCAGCAAGCGCTGCGACTTCATTCGTGCTCAATGCGTTTCCCCGCGATGGTTGTCTTCATCAATCAAACTTTGCTCGCGGCTTCAAGCAATCTTGTTCACCCCGTGTGGATTGTGAAATCATTGGTCTGTGTCGCTTTGACATTTGCGATTTAATTCGAAACCCCATTAACCGTATGGTGAAAGAAAAATCACACATCACCGAAGAATGAATACAAAGTAGCGACGCGGGCGAACCCGTTTTAATTTCGGCCGCGAGACCGGGGCCACAGGCGCTATAATAAGACGAATATTTGGTCGTGCATGAAATGTGTCGCGACGCGCCCAGATGGGCTTAATTATGCCCACGTTTGGCGCTGCATTTTGATGATGTTTTTGGTGAACTAAATGGAGGATGAGGGAAGCCGTGTTGATGGACTCATAGCGCTCTGATGGAAGACTGTGCCGAGACGCCGTTCGAAGCTTGGGCTCGTTCCAAATCTCGTCCAGCCCTGACGCAAGTGTTCGAGTGGAACTTGCACGTCTGTGCGTGGTGGTTAACTCTATTGTGGGAACGGACTCAAAGTGTTCCCACCTTCACACCTGTAGTTGGAGCTCCCGAACTGTCTAAGTGGTTGCCGCGAATCCTGGTGACATTCCCTAACATTCATGAGGTGCCAATCTCTGTTCCCGCTTGCGTCAGTGGTGGTGGTGATGGCAACTCCAAGCGTGAGTTATGAGTGGCATGTTAGGAAAACTTCTGGCGTGTATCACGGGGTGGCATGGTCGATCTCCACTGCAAGTAACTTCGAAAGCATTTGAGCACTTTTCACAAAACTTTGCAACCGATGTTTAAATGTCATTGCCAACATTACCTGGGAGTTTGGAGTTCATATCTTTTCGAGAGGCACGTTGAGAAAGAAAGTGGAATATATATTTTTTAGCCGATATTAGCATAATTTAATATTTATAAATGATACTGGGAATTTTAAATGCATGTTTTATTTACGAGCGACTTCAGGGTGGTCCTTTGTAAGCATGCTTCACTAGCGTTCTGATTTCTGTTAGTGTATTTTCATTTGTATATTTCTGCAGTTTATCCGAGGCATTGTCGGGATATTTGGCAACAGCTATAGTACGGCTATTGCTTGCAACGTTTGAATGTTTGCAGTCTACCAAGAACGGATGCAGTGTTGGTACGATTGGGACCGACATTGGCTCCTTATGCATGCATAATCACTGTACTTGAGGTTATTTGCTCTCTTGTGAACATAAGGAGAAGTCATGGCAATCGCTTCGGAGGTTTAAGCATAAATTGTAATATCTCCATCAATAGACAATTCAGACGAAGCGCTATGCTTTTCCAAAATATGTCCATTTTTATATAGTTGCGAGCTTTTCATCAGCTGCCTTGACAATGTTTGCTGTGATGCTTTTATGTGACTTAATGCTTATTCGAAATACATTTTATCATGAAGGATTGTACCGTGGCTAGGTATGTGATCCAAACTACATGTCCAAGTGGAGAAGTTCGGATTGCATTTGCAGCCAAATGATTCCATCGCAAGTCTCAACCTCTTAAATATATTTCACCATTGCTGAACGGCCGACAAATCCACATTCGCCGCGTCGGGTTGCACAAGTACGCGGGTTGTGTTCCAGGAAAAGCTTATATGGTGCTGAAACATTTCGATACCAAACCTTTTTCAACAGTGATGAAGATTATACACTGTTTCATCTCAGGACAAGCTAGACCAACAATTACTGGGACGTTCCATTCATTCTTGCGGTGTTTTGTTTTGAAGTACGGAGCTGCTTGGCGTTGGGCCATACTTAGTCCAACCAGATAATGTTTCCCTTGAAATGTCGCAGCAGATATTCAAGAGCTACTGCATATCTGTACAGGGGAAATCAAGCGCAAAGATGCTTCTCAGAGATGCTGGTAAAGATGCTCAAAGGTGCATTGGAATAGCTGGGACGTTCTAAGAACAGCCCGATAGATGTCGTTGCCTGCTTTTATGACTGTACCGCAGAGCTCAGAAGCGTCGCGGCACAGTCTGCCATAACATCTAGTTGAAGCGTTGCGGCACACTCTACCTGCGCAAGCAGGAGGCGGCAGATGCTTATTAATCTAATCTTTTGCCACCATTGTCTTTGAAAGGCAAACAAGGAACTACGGGATATGCACGTCTCATAAAATTTCAAAGCTTGTCGAAGGTTCGGCTAAGCTGGTGCCAGTTGCTATGGAAATCATTGCATGCCCTTGCATTGTATACTACGGTAAAGCTTTGATGGGTAGTCGAGTGGTGGAATGCTGAGCAAAGTGCGCGGTTGCTTGACCCAGATATTGATTTATTACATACTGGGAAGGTTTTTAGTACATTTGCTCGTCATCTTCCGTGCCATCAATGCTTAGCATTTCAATGATGAAACAAAGTTATCAGGATGAACATATATGAATACAGCTGGTCAAAGACAAGATGTGATACAATAAAATCAGAACAACATCTGGGCAAGAGATGATAGGAAAGGTAGTATTCCTAAAACAAATGGCTGTAATAAAGCATTGCACAAGAAACCTTATCAACGAGGCCTCCGAGGGGTCCTAAAAAATCGTCGATGATTAAATATGTATTATTGGATTTATAAAACATCAATCACCACCCAGATATATCGTCTCCGTTTATGGATTAATTAGGGTATCCTAATTTGCCATTTAATGTGCACGTCTTCATTAGGATACCTAATCCGCTGCGGATAAGTGTAATTCGCACCAGGTCGAGCACTTAGAAGTCATTCAATTTCAGGTACGCTTTTCAGTGTGGGGGTAGACTCCTGCAAAACGAAGCTGTATTTTACCCCATAGCGATGCTCAAATTTCACCCTCGGTCATTCGCTCACATTTTGAAAACGAGACTGACGGCTTTGTCTTCAGAAGTTCAATTCACAGCCAACGCTTTGCTTTGCATGAGACTTATCTGTTATTTCAGATTAACGGAGTACCAAAAACTGTCACTCTTGCCAAAATCAACGTATACTTAACCCGTCCGGTCTCGGGGGGGGTCTTCAACAGCACCCCCCCCCCCATCATGTTTTTCGCGGATAGCGGACGAACGGCGCGCGGCAGCGCACCCAAATTTGGCATACCTTTTTCCACATCAATTTGACATACCGGTGCAAAAATTTTAGGTCAGGTCATCTAGGATCAACGAGTTAGTCAAGGTCAAGTGAGGTCACCTCCAAAAAAAATCAACCAGTCGTCACGCTTTAATGGATATAGATATTTTACTGAAATGTTCAGTGATTGCTTGCCTTTACGGATGCAACAAAACGTACGAGTGGAATTTTTCTCTTTTTTTTGTTTTTGACTACAGATACATTTTGCGCATTTGCCAAATTGCAGTTCAAATACAGGATTCTGGCTAAAGTAAGCATTTTTTGTTCGGGAAAGTTGACTTCCAACAACGTTTCTCGGTCTGCTCTACCCATTGAAAACGGACAATTAAAGAAAACTTGAAAACTCAAAAGTTTGAACTTTTGATTTAAAATGTTTTTTTTTGTGGGGGGGGGGCAAACAATTAATGCTCTGGTCGATTTTGCGGTCCTTTTCTCATTCCAAATAAAATTTGTTTTTCATGTATCCCCCAAAATGAACTCCCCAGAGTCAAAAACATAATGTAAGTCTTGAAAATTCGTGAAAATCTAGCCCCCCTGGTGACGTCCCTTTTGGGGGAAAATTGTTTTGGGGGTGGACCCTGACCCTACTTGTCGAGCGCTTTCTGATGACTCCTCTTTCGTTTTCGTGCGATGCTTAGTTTGGATTTTAGAGGGGGTCTTCAACCGCCGCCCCCCCCCGAGACGGGGTGTAAAAATTTGACCGGAAAGACGGCGCGGGTTAGCTAAACGAACTGTCCCGTGAGTTCTGAAACCACAGGTTTGCAGTCCATTATTGCCATAGCGGTCGGAAAAAAATAGAAAGCAATACTGTGCACGCACTATATGCTGGATAATGATACACATCAGTTGGACTTTTTGTCAGGTAATCGGAAATTGGCCCTTTGAGGGAGGCATGATCGAAATTTGAAATACCTCATTTATGCATGGTTCCCTCAACCGACAAGTATTTCCATATTCGGCCAGTAAATGGGTGCTCCACTTGCAAAAACTGGATGTGTATGAGGTGCACTGAGCATGGTTTGCCAAGTAATTGGTATTCAGTGTTGGTGGGTTCATGCTTGGAACAAGCCAAAACGTTTTCAAAAGATCGTTTTAATGGGCATTTTGAAAAGGTACGTCTCCTTGCAAGATGCAACCTGCTGATAAACTGCATTATTTATTTTCAATCATGAAGAATAGCGGGACTACTTTTAACTTGAAGGGAAGTATAGTGCCGGACCGGCACGCACTTCTCAGAAATATGTTTTGGCAGCGTCTATTCATACCGTTCCTAAAAAGGATGCACACAGCGCAGCATATTGTATCCTTCTGTACAACACGCACTTGAACCGGGCTGTAGATAAGACCACGTGTAGTTCTAGTAATTGATGTTGATGATTGTTTATTGTTGCGTGTTTGGTACGGCTGTGGCATTATGCAGCTCATGGCAACATCAGCAGACGGGAAGCAGGCTGCTTCATCAGCTCCGCGGAACGGGCTAAAGACCGTCTTCTACACGTGCAGCGGTCTACATTCGGTAACCACAATCCACCTACCACCGCCTCATAGCGAAAAACAAACAGACAATCGCCGCCACAGCCCAATATAACTGAAGCTGTCGTTGCGACCCGATGCAACGGAGGAGCCTTCCTGTTGGCGTCACTGTTCTTCGCACCATCATACACCTTTCATTTGGCAATTTTCGGAAAGTGAGAAACCGGTAGGCAATTGCCGACAGACAACTTAGTTGCTTCTTCATGAATTATGAATTCATGAACTTCCAGCCCAACCAGCCACGATAATGTCAACATAGTAAACAAGTGTGCGAGGTCCAGATTCCGCGTACAGAAACGTAGCCGTTGATTTATTTAGAAGTTTGTCATTCTTTGACTATATAATGAATCCAATGTGGCCTGGAAGTTATTCGCTCGAACTGAAGTTTCATATGTAATTTTGATCCAACATCAGCATAATTTTGGTCCAATATCGAGAAGCAATACCCAAGTGAAATTAACTTTACATTTTGCACACCGTTCGCCGTCGCATTGTGGACGGGTTAACTTGACCCCTGTGCTATCTTTCTGAGGTTGTTCCTCAACCTATCGTAGCATCGCTTTGAAAAATGGCCGACTTCCTACAATTGATCAGCGCGTATTGTGCAGAAGCATTGTGCTCCAGGGTTCTGATATCGGGGCTAGGACAGGTCGAAGTTGGATCCGACCTCTTCTCAATACGGTTTCCAGATGTACATTGAAAAACATCCCATAAACAAATCATACAAGAAAGAATTAAAACTGAACAATAAATGCATTGACAAATGAGCAATGAGGTAAACGCCAAAAAAATACCACAAGTCCCGAGTGAAATGATGGTCCATTCTAAGAAATCGACTTTTTTGGCTTCGTGTCATTGTGATACGTGAATATATTCAAAAAAAATTGTAAAATTGTATCCATGTGGTGGTACATTGTGTCCCGGTATCATGTCGATGTCAGGTCAGGTCACCGATGTATGACATGAAATGTCCCAACGATGCGTATGTACTAGGATCAATTTAGGCTAAAATAAAGACCACTACGAAGTAAGAATGGCTAACTCAGCGCATTTGCATTGCCTTCACTTCGGATGTGATTTACTTCCCAAAAGTATATCCTGTCATTTCTTGGTTTGGTAGGAAAACTATCAATGCAAGAATCAATGAACTATCAGAAAGCGATCATTTTTTTCTGATAAAGTTATTCAGCAGGATTGACAGTATTTTGTTTTCCTCCTTATCTATTCCCGAGTGCTATCTGTTGTCTGCGATTTCTGCCTGACCTAAGTCTGCGATTTCTGCGCACAATCGGCAATGAGTTAAACACATTTTATGGATAGGTCCAGCGACTGATGCCTGGCAGGTAGCACAGCGACAAACACCGCCTGGCAGTGTGGCTTTCGGCGCACCATCGCACCTGCGCCACCGACCGTGCCGGCCGCGCCATCCGCCGCGCGGCCGCGCGCGCGGATTGCGGCCGACGGGCCGCTTTTCTCGGCGGGGCCGAGCGACCCCAGCCGTCCCACAGCGCCGGGCAATTAGAATAATGGCCGAAAAGAATTACCGCCCCGCGAACGGCAGTGCCGACTGTGCTGGAAGCGGCGCGGCGGACCACCCGCGCGCTCGCGCCGGGCCTCCTCGGACACCTGCCTCGGGCGTCGGACGCGCCGTCGCCGCCGCGCTGCGCCGCTCGCTCACCAAAATGGCGGGCGCGCCCTCGCGCCGCAGCGCCGGCCTGATTTATTTAGGGCTTCGCAATATAGTGCAACGATGAAAGGCAATGAACGTGGGAGAAAATGAAGAGCTGAGCCCAGAAGCTGGCGGCGGATAAATCCCGGCGACATTGCGAGTCCATACACGGCCGACGGCCGCCGGCGACGCAGCGATTATTTCCGTATGAAATTTGATGAAGGTTTTGCCGCGTGGGGATCGCGGGCTGCGAGGCCATCGATCGAACGCCGCCCGTACGACTTGGTGTTGGCGCATCCGCCGCATGATATGTGCGGAGCGTGCATGCGACTACTATTAGGGTCTCTGAACGATCGAGGACGGATGACGGGCCATGGGTCTCCCATGCTTCAGGTGCCGGATCGAGGATCATGGGATCATACTGCGACAGGAAAGCTGTGGACCGATCTTAACTGCTCTTTCGTGGCAGCCTGTAAAGACATGCACCGTAGCCCACGTTCGATTTCCGCGAAAGTACAAGAATTCCATGCTCAGGTTGAACATATTTCGACAGTTCGGTACGGTGCATTGTGATTTGGATTGCGTGCTGGGTATGTGGCAGAGTAACCTTATTGCAGAAAAAGTGCCTTAAATTTCGCTACAGGTGCGCCCACAGAAAAATCCGCTTCAGCCGAAATGTCCTGCAATTGTGCCGGACTCGGGTTCACATGGCAGACATCGTGCACGCGTCTCGAGCTTGATGCGCTACGCATACTTGTCAGATTATCGTAGGCTCCGCGCTTGTCACTGCCCCTCTGCCACGCAGCCTTCCTGCTCAGTTAGTGCCACTTACAACTGTTCAGCTCGGCACCCTCCATCGGAGTGACGCCAGCCAGGTAGCCGGCCGGGGTTGGGCACACGGGTCGTGCGGCAAGCCGGCGTGGTCACGTGACCTGCGGCTGGCTGGCGGGCCCTTAGTCAGGGCCGTCTGAGCGGGCAGGTCGAGCGGTACACGTTGCCTCTTTGTTAATTAAAAATGTGTGGGCTTCAGCCACAATATTGCGTTGTATTTATGTGTTGCAGAAGTAGAGTACTGCTTTATTATGGTATTATAGATGCATCCTTTACGATCTTGCAAAGTATGTATTTAGAACGAAAATGCCGAAAATCAAGCTTAAGAGATTGGGCCTGTTTTCGTGTGCGGGAATTAGGGTTTGAAGCGTTGCAACAAGAAGCTACCAGCAAGTCCTGCCGCTGAAGTGAACTTTTGTGGTACATGCACGGCGGCAGACTCGCCCGAGCTTCCCCCTCCCCCACGCGTAACTGTTAACTGGCTGTGCCGTCAGCTGCATTGTCATGAGTTCACAATATATTCCAGGACTTTTCTTGTTCAATTAACCAAACACAATATTGCAGAATGTAACGCGATTGCCACAACTCGGTCATGCCGATGTATTTTTGCTTGCATTTTTTAGTTGTTTAGCATCAGGCATAGTGGAGCAGTATGAACGTCGTGTTCATCGTATTCGTGGTCCAGTAACTTGGAGAATAACTAGAAACGGAGCAGAATTATTCATACAGAGTGCATGGCCAACTCGCGGTGTCAAGTTATTCATGGGCAACGACGTTGCTCTCAGGTATACGATCGGTTTATTACACAGTTCAGAAGTGTATTCTCCAGAGGTACCTGGATGGGCGGAACCACTGCAGTATATCGGAATGATGCAATGTCACCTCAGATGTCAAGAAGACTACAGGCTATAAGTTCCCTCTGTCCGATGATTTGCTTTGAGTAAAGGTAGGATTATCGCAGCCTAGATTTTCCCCATTTCATTTTGAAAATTAGATGCACACGTGACAAAAGGTCCGCGAAATTGAGAGTGAATTCCAGTTTTGAATATACGTAATGCGAGCTAAGATACAAGCCATGTTTACGTTCCAACTCAAAGTCAAAGTAATGTATTGGGGTACTTCCACTTGGTGGCTGTTCCTTACCCCGATAATGTCGGGTGAGCACATCAGGTAAGGACAATTGAGTCAGAAACATTTCAAGAGCATATGGCGTTTACCACGCGCACGTCCTGGGGGGGGGCAGATATCTGCCTCCTCCGGTTATTCCTCATTTTCCGCCAAACTGATCGGGTTAGCAAGCCCAAACCTCGCATAGCTGTTTACTGGTATTTTTTGCATATCTTAACATATTTTTAATCCTGGGTCATCTCAGGTCAGGTCACCAGGTTAGGCGAAGTGACCGAACTACACTCGGAGTTCTAGGTGGCATAACTTCCACAATAATTGGGTGATTTATTTCAAACTTATAGCATGTCATGATCTCATAATATGTATATCGGGGTTTTTCGTAGCATTGACCTTAGGTCAGGTCGCGGCCATGGTTTCCCCATTACAGGGCTATGGTAATATATACAAATGTTTCCTGGTTACATATTTGCGCTCGGAATGATCTCACAACGGTTGTGGCATGTAGATAGAAGCTATGCTCAATGTTACCGCTGACATTTTTGCTCAGTGACCTCACCAAGGTCTCTGAGGTCACCTGAGATCACTACACATTTATGTGCATTATATCGCACTGCATTGAGCTAGAAGGCTGAAATTACCATCATTGTGCTTGTATCGCCAAGACGTGTCGATTGATATACTACATGATCTCCCTAGGCGACTTCGTGACCTTGACCTGAGTTTCTGTTGACCTGACCTTAAACTACACCCCTATTGTCGTTAGCGCATTTCAAGGACTGTCGAATAGCGTTCGCCGTTTGTTTCTATATGTTACAGGTCCTGAAATATGTTTCAATATCTGAGTTCCACCTGATCTGGTCGAATTTGACCTATGATGGCCCAGTGACCTGAATGTTGAACTGAGCGAAAAATTACCGAAATACTTTCGATGGAGCCCATCAACAGCTATCCAACGCCGTTTTCCGTTTGTCGCTAGCTAGCATAGTTCCAGAGATCTTAGGGGGCAGACATCTGTCCCCCCGGACATGCGAAGTTGTCGCGGACCTCCGGACGTGCGAGTGTTAAAGACTTATACATGTAGTAAAACTGCGACAATGAACTTATGAGTGCAGAGCGACTCGGTGCTTGACTGGTGTCGGTGGTAGCCTGTTCCAAGCGACAGCGTGGCGCGGTATGGTGTGATTTATTTCATGTACCAACCGATGTGGTTCAATTCCACTTAATTTTAACGTCCAACTGATTGTTGTAAAAATAGTACGATTTGGCCTGAGCACCAATATAACCCACGGTGAGATCATAAATGTGGATGTAGAAAGTTTTAAATGCATCTCACATTCGAATTCCTCAAGAAAACCTTGTGATTCCTCATGTAGATGTAGATGCAAAGGAGATTAATGCATCTAAGCCAGAGCGACGATTGGCAGCATGATGTTAAATTAAAGGGTACATTGCAGAAGCATCCTCTGTTTTCTGCTTAATTCAAATCTTGGTCTCCTTACTTGACTATAGTTAAGCATATTCCCAGATACTTGATCCGGATTTCAAATTTCAAATTTCTGGATACCGCTACTTACATTAAAGGTATCTGAATACGAGGACAAGATTGATGCAAATGACATCCGGAAGCGTGATTATGCATAGGTTGATGGATGATTGTGTGTTTTTAAGTGTTTGTATTTTGGATAATGCATTCGGATCGTTAATGTCGTACAGCAAACCTGACCTAATTTCCCAAAGCTATACAACCTATGCATCTACAATTCCTAGACGATTTTATAGAATATTCCAAGAATTCCAACCTAGCAAACGATCAAGCTACAAGTCAGTGGCGGCACGACGGCAGATCAAGAGTCTTCAAATTCGTAGGAAGGAGTGAAAACGTCCAGAATCTGTGTTCCACGAAAAGTACAGCAGACTTGTACCTGCACTTGCATTTGAACCCGCCGATAATTCAGCAAGTGTTCTCGCGATGCGACGGCCTCCTTTTATGAATCGCGCGAGTCCTGTCGACTTTGGCATGGTGAGTCCAAAATGCCACACTTGTGTGAATACAAAGGATGGCACGAAAACCACGGCAACAAATGCCGCTGGCATGAATAAAGCCAATGCAGCTCAAGGCGAGAGCGATGTGCTATGAAATTGATGGTGATCTGTGGATGAAGCGGACCGCACGCAACATACGCGGCTACCAAACATTGGGTAGGCGGGAACAACTCCATTAATTGCCAGGTTAAATCTGGACCACTTCTAGGGATTGACAAATTATACGCGAGAGGTTCTTCGAGAGTAAAATGGCACATCTATTACTGACTGTTGACAAGAGAGTGTTGGGGTATGGTTAGGTCTCCCCCTTGTATTCCACCAGTGGAGGCCCGCGAAACTCCTAGTATGAGAGTTCCACTGCACACCAAGCTCGTTCACGTGCCACTGCTTCCACACCTGGATTGGGATAATCTCCTGACTGCGGGCCTGCAAGCACTCACATTTTACTGGAGCTTCGCGTTGACTTTCAAAGCGCCATATGACCAGAGTTAGCTTGAAGATCTCTTGGCCCACAAAAACGGGATTGCCAATCACTCTGCCTTACCCCACTATGGATGCAATTTCTTCCGTGAAATAGCTGAATGAGCAAATTACATACGCGCCAGTATTCACTGAAGATCTATTTTGTGCTGACCACACCATCGACGGACCTGCCTGCATTACAAGCTGCACACACTTTGCCCCGCAATGTCAACCTTCTTACTTCTACTGCGAATGCAGTCAACAAACTTAAATCTGGTCACGACGTCATGCACCTTTGTATATTTCTGGTATGTTGCAGATTAGGACCGAAATATAATATTATCTCCTTTGTTCATATTGGCCCTTTGACTTTTCCTATAAACCACACGAGTGCTCTAAGCATAAACACAGGTAACATTAAGCAGCGATATCGCTTCTTACGCAGGCCAGGAAACCCGTTTATTATCATCTTCAGCTTCTTTTTGTTCAGCCTCGTTTCGTTGGAAGCTCGGAAGCGTTGGCGTCTACTACACGTCCGTCCACTGAAAAGATGACAAAATGTGGTGAAGGTCGAAAAATAATCGATCCGAAATGATAATACGCATGTTACGCGTATGATTAAAGTATGTGGTCCACCTAGTTTCTGACATGTCAACTTTTGCCATGATGCCCTACAAGCAAGACTTTGGTTAAGGGATCAGGTAAATAAACGCGGGAAACATACGCATGTACACACATGTATTTGTATGCATCATGTTGCATCACACCTCTGGTGGGACGTGCAAGAAAAAAAAACCATCAGGATACGGACTTTTTCATCCCGTTGGACACTGTATCCCCGAATAATGCATTGGTTCTTGGCTCTGCACTTGAACTGACTTCTCTTTATCCCTTGATTTGTGTTGTCAATACTGTGTCCGGATTTATTTGCGGTAGCAGAAGAGTATTTTTTTATCAGGGAAATGCATCGAACGTGGAGATTTTTCTCTCACACAATTGGGAACTAGCTGCATCTTTGAATGTTGCATTTTTAGGACCAATGTCGGATCTCACTTGATGTGAAGTACAAGAGGTTTGCAATTGGGAACATTATCATCAGATCAACGCTTGTCGGAGTCCTGGTGGTGCAAACTTAGATAATTGCTGGACTATGGGTTAACTGGGAGAAGTATCAGGCCGTGTATTAACTAATGGAAGTGTCTGGCTGTGCACTAATCGAGATATCAGTATTTGCGTTAACTAAGAGAAGTGTGGGGTTGTGTGCATGGAGAAGTGTTGGGCTGTATGTTAACGGAGAGAAGTGTACAGTTGTGTGCTAACCGATATAAATGTCAGGTTGTGTGCTATCATAGAAAATTGTCAGGTTGTGTGCTAAGTGAGAGAAATGTCGGGATATGTGCTATCAGAAAGAAGTGTCGGGCAGTGTTTTAACTGAGAGAAGTGGCATGCGGTGTGTTACCTGAGAGTATATTCGGGCTGTTTGGTCGTCATTGCGATTCAAACACCACCACCGACCAGAAGCAAATCGGGGCGTTATACCGCTCGGCTACACACACCACATTTTATCACCTAACGCATTGCAGCAATACATCACTCGCTCAGGATTTTGTGATGGGGCGCAGATTGTGCCTGAGGATGCATTCGCTGTAGTCATCACGAACGGAGGACGACCAGAATGGGCGCAAAATGACCAACGCAGTCGACTCGCGCCCTAAATAAAAAATCCACCACCACGGGGGACGACCAGAACACCCTAAGTCCAGCTCCGTATACCTTCCTAGTCGTCGGCCAGCGCACCACGAAACAAGGTACCGTGCCGTGGGGCCAGAGGCAATGTGAAGTGGCGCAATGTAGGCGGGACGTGATCTGGTCAACTGCTGATCATGCGACTCAACACACAATCATGCGACTCAACACACGATCATGCGACTCCCACAAGCAAACCGGTCTATCATAGGAGTGTGTCAGTGCCACGAACTGTTGTCGATGCCGTGAAATCATCTTGCTCCGCTGTCATGCATTATGTGAGCATGTGCGTGACCCGAGGGAGAGAGAAAGAGAGGGAGAGAGAGAGGAAGAAATGGAGATAGAGAGCGAGAGAGGGGAGAGAGACGGGAGATAGAGAGGGGAGAGGGAGGGGAGAGAGAGGAGGGAGTAAGGGAGAGGTGATAGAGAATGGGAGAGGGGAGGGAGAGATGGAGATATATGGATATATAGATAGATAGATAGATAGAGAAAGAGAGAGAGAGAGAGAGAGAGAGAGGGAGAGAGGGACAGAGAGAGAGGGAACAAGCCATAAGAATGCTCGTTCGCTTTGACTGAAGTGCTGAGAGGGAACAGACATCGAAAGTAGCGGAAGACACTGCAAGCAATGACATTCACGCAGGTTACCAAAATACGAGCGATTTTGTTCCGCATTCCATGCGTATGCTTCAGTTCCACGACACACCAAGTCGATGCTAACTTCGCCCGCAACATTCTGCCCGGCCGGCGAACCTTAGCCGAGCCGACGGTCGGCTGCCCCCCCCCCCCCCTCACCCCTGGTCGGCACAGCCAGGCCCACCTGGGGGCCGCCGAAGCGGCCGACGAGGTCGACGCTCCGGCCGGCGATCAGCTGGGCCGAGGAGGCGGCGCGCGCCCGCCGTCGGGCCGTTACAATGCAAACATCGACGGCCGGCGCGCCGCGTCCGCTCGCTGTCACCGACGCCGCCCTAAGTGGAATTGGTGATAAATTCGGATGAGCGGGTGGGCGCCGGTCGTAACGGCGTCCGGCGGGCCGGCCGGCCGGCCGCTCGGACGGTGGCCGTGCAGATTACCGCCGGCCGGCCGCGTCGGCCGCGTCAGCCGCGTCGGCCGCGTCGGCCGCGTCGGCGCCGCGCGCGCTCCTCGCGGCGGAGGAGCGGTCGGCCGAGACGGTGCGTTCGGACTGACGGGGCGGACACCGCACGTGTGCTGCGTCATCGGCTGGTGGTGACGTCCTGGGCCGGTGGTGACGTCATGGGCCGGTGGTGACGTCGTGGGCCGGTGGTGACGTCCTGGACGGTGGTGACGTCGTGGGACGGTGGTGACGTCATGGGACGGTGGTGACGTCATGGGACGGTGGTGACGTCATGGGCCGGTGATGACGCCATGGGCCGGTGGTGACATCATGGGCCGGTGGTGACGTCGTGGGCTGGTGGTGACGTCATGGGCCGGTGGGGACCCGTCGGGACCGGGGCCTGGGCCTGCTCAGATCGCGAAGAAACACGGACAGACTGTGTTTTTGCTCTCGAGACCCTGACCTGTGTAACGAGCGTCCGCACGAGCTGAGGCCGATGCCAGTTCACCTGTCCAGTCGCCGCCTTGGGCAGCATTTGTGCGTGGGACTGGACTGATTGCTCCGATCATACCTGCTGACTTCTGATCATACCTGCTGACTTCTGATCATACCTGTTGACTTCTGATCATACTTGTTGACTTCTGATCATACTTGTTGACTTCTGATCATACTTGCTGACTTCTGATCATACTTGTTGACTTCTGATGGTGCCTGCTGACTCTTTCCGTGCCGCTGGTAAGAACAATTGCTGTATGTTTTCATGTGCGCCCGTGACAGCCCTTATTTACTAATGACCTTTGTTTAATATAACGAAGAATGGCTCTTAAGTGCTCCTGGGTTTTAGACATTGCGTGAGACGAAATGTACGACCCTCAATATACCAGGAGGTGCTGAGTTTACATCAAAAGTAGCGTTAGGGATTAGGCTATATTACTGAACGTTTCGGCCAGGGGCCATCGTCGGGATACTTTTTAATCTGTCGTCGACTTTTTAATCTGTCGAGTCGCGGTCAGTGACTCCTGACGATGGCCCCTGGCCGAAACGTTGAGTAATATAGCATAATCCCTAACGCTACTTTTGATGTAAACTCAGCACCTTCTGGTATATCGAGGGTCGTACATTTCGTCTCACGCAATGACCTTTGTTTTATACCTCGAAAATGGGCTGCAATAGTCACGGGACTATTGTGGATAGTCGGAATTCGCATTTTTGTTCTTGTCTTTGCTACATTCAGACATTCGTGAAAGCGTGTAGAATAGCTGTGCATTGCGGTATAAGACTACCAGAGATGCTGAGCGCGTTCTTGCCAAACCCTAGTGAACGCCTTAGCCCCCCTGAAGCTTCCGCCAGCAGTTTATGCCTCTAGTTCTGCCGAGAAGAGTTGGGGGGGGGGCGAGGTCGGGGATATTGTGTCACCACACAAGCTTCTGTTCCGGAATACCCAGGGAAACACGGTTTCCACCAATAATAGTATAATCCTTCAACTATTGAAGGGCTTCAAATGTTTCTCCGTAAGAGGTAGAATTTATGTGTACTATTATTTTATCTCTATAATTGTGCAGTAATCATAGGCTGAGAAGGGCGGCGGCTGCAAGTGTCCGCGCCCCCGTCTTCTAGGCTGTCTTTGGTGCTGAGGTTGGAGCCATCCTGCCAATGAAGAGTGGCTTTATGCATCAGTTGTTGAGGAAGCATTGCTTTTGACGAAGTTCAATCACTCGAATTTAAGATAAAAATATGGTTAAATACGTGGGAAAATATAACACACCACGCTGGCCTGGCCAATGCAAGACACGGTCCAGGTCCAACAGTTCTTTAGTGGCCGGAAAAATAACCCGTTGAGCTGGCCACAATCACCAAAAGAAAGCGGAAAACAGAGTACAACACATCACCAATGAATGCACAGACGCTATTGGCTTAGATGAAAATAGCAGTACGCATCTCCATGGACGTCATTGCTTTTGCTGTTATCTGCTGTGTTCAACAATAGCTTAAGAGGGAAGGTGTTGATGCTAAGAGTGTAGCGCACATTGTTGCGCCTTTCCAATACCTTCATATAAACTGCATAAATATGGGACGTCAATATCAGTGGAAAAAATAAGTGCAAGACTTGGGAAGAGGAAGGACTAGCAACAAGCCTCACTAGGTATGCCCAGCATACAGCATCTTGAAAATTGATATTTTTACTTGAAGGGCATCACCTTGAATGCTCGTTCCACAGGACAGGTAGCTGGAGATCAAAGCACCGCTGGAGCGACAGTCATCTCAGCTGTCGCTTGGCTGTCACTTTCGCCATTGCTGGAGCGACCGTGACTGCTGGAGAATCTGTTGCCAGGACACTGGGACGGCTATGGCCGCTGGAGTGGCCGTCATCGCTGGGAGAGTTGTGGTCGCTGAAGCGGCCGTGGCCACATAGACGACCGCCGCCGCTGAGATGGCGATGGCTGCCGGAACGGCCGTCACCGCTGGGAGGACCATAGCCGCTGAAGCAACCTTCGCAGATGTGACGGCCGTGGCCATTGGGAGAGCCGTTGTCGCTGGGGCAACTGCCATCGGTGTTCGGGAAGTTGCCCAGAGCCGGCATTTCTTTATTATCAGGTAACGGCTTGAAATCGCAGCAGGTGACATGACTTTCTCAGCGTGGATATGCATCATAGCGAGAGCGATCAGACGAGTCTAGCTTATTTCGTTTCTTAGTAAGGGTAACCCCGCCTTCAGGCAAACCTCTTTGACACTCAGTTCTCCTCTTCATCCATAATGGTCCTCTCTGGATTTTAGGGGCTCTTGCCAGTCCTCGACGGCATTTATGGCTGTCAAGAATCTCCTACCTATCTGGCGAGCTCTCAGTATTCCGGATGCTCATCACCAGTTGTCAAAAGTCTCTCAGCTCTCGGGAGACTCAGATTTCTCAGGTGCTCATCTCAAACCTCAGTGGTATCCCAGTCCAGTCATCTAGATGCATCGCGGGTTATCAAGGACATTCTAGCTCTGAAGCTCGCCATCAATATTACTGGACAACCATCGCTAGCCGCAAGAGACCTTCCTTAGCTCTGCAGAACACTGTTCTTCTGATCATGAACTTCCCAGGCCTCTTTGGTATGGAAACGCGCAGTCCTTTCTAGAGCTCAATGACCCTTTTCGACGGTTATTGATTATTTCCAGCTGCTAAGGGCACTTATCGGTCCTGGACATCCTTTCTAGCTCTGGGGCGGCAATGGCCCCTAGGCCTATGCTTTTAGGGGCCCGCAAGAGCCCTCAATGTGATTTCCTGGATGGGCCTCCTCGATCCTCCCAGGGGACTGTCTCCTTCGCCCCCCTCACTTTGCTACGCCACTGACATGACATCGCTTCTCTCCCTCTTTCCCAGCATCATAACCGCCTGATCTTCGATGTATGTTCAGCTCACTAAGGGTCACTCGCTCACTTCCCCTCTTCTGATTCTGCCCTCGATTTATCAGTTGGGGAATATCGCAAACAACCGTTTGCTGTTTTTGTATCCTGGTCTAGCTCCGTCTTTCTCGCCGTTTCTCGGATTTGGTCATTCTCTGTTTTTGGCACGACTATCAAGTAGATTCGCTTTACTTACTGCTACCACGATATCTTGATGGTTGCATGCTTTGCGCAAAACTTGTATTACCTTCATGGCATAACGTATAAATAATGTCGGTGAGGGAGATCTCGATCAGTTGTGTCTCCCTCTCCCTCTCCCTGACAGCTGCTGTATATGTTTCACCCCGCTGTCAATGAATGTCTTCCAATTATCTTGTCTTGTGCAATGACAGATATGGGTTTGGATATGAATATGGGGTTGGGATAGAGACCACGTGCCTTGACTCATTTATTGGCCCATCGCATCCTGTCACCAATAGTCATGTACATACTGTCCCAGAAATGAACGGATCAAGGGTATTAATATTGTGAATAAAACAACGATATCACTGCTTAGGATAGCATTACCAATATCTATATCACGTGCAGTGACCACCTTTAATCATAGCGCATATAGTAATAAAGTGCACTTACCTTTGCACCAGATTAGTGGGATCTTGTTTCTCGCCAGGAGGGCGGCATTTCTCGCAGTTGTATATATGCAGTATATCTCGCAGTTGTGTCTGTGCTATATCTCGCAGTTGTATGTCTGTGCTATATCTCGCACATATCAATCCTGAATCTCCGTCTGTCTTTGTGCACAATGTCGCAATGACTGAACATAGCCGAGCCGTGTTTATTGGAATGGCAGTTGCACCAAAACGCAAACGTCTCAGTCCGATAAGTTTGTAGCAATTGGGCTACCAACTTGTAAAATTATCAGCTGCAGCACCTTCATTTACTTTATTATTCACTTTGCCCTTCTGCCTTTCGAATGGAATGTAGTCGAATGTGACTCGTATTCACCACTATTCCTTTTCGTTTTTGGCTTCTCAGTGGTAAAGCGCGAGCTATGTTGCCGTTTGCAACGAATAAATGGATAATAGCTACGCTTTGTCCAATGGGGGGGGGGGAGGGGCTGTTGGGCCGAACTGCCGGAACCTTAGGAATGGAAAGCTTGGAAAAAAATTAATCGAAAATTACCTCGAGATGTTCAAGCAATGCCGTGCCGAATTGGTCCAAAATGTATAAGTCAATTGGAGGGACAAAGGAAAAAGATGCATTTGTGTCAGCAATTCACTTACTGGGACATTCACTGACATGACCTTTGATTCACATGTACACTAAGTTTGTTCTCTATAAATTATTTGTGGTATTTTTGTTTTGTTTTTCCGAAAGGCAGGCTTCATGTGGACGTCCAAAGTTTATGTGGATGAACAGGTAGCGGTATCCGCATAATCTTGGAAAACTGTGCTGTTATACATCACTTTGATTGGACAACATCATACGAAGGAAACAGTCAAGCCTTCCGCGGTTCATTGTTGAACGAACTCTTTCAATTTCAGCCATATTTTTTCCAAGCATGGCTTCCAAAAGACTCAATGATGACAAGCAGAAGCATAACGGAACAGGCGTGGCAGTCATTGGTCAGAAACCTGTAATGCCACGAGAGAAAGCTCCCATTTGCCTCCTCAAGGAACAGCAAGCATTGCCTGGCTGCACTGAGATGTACTGCCGCCGTGTTGCGATACGTCCACTGACCTCCGCGAACAGGTCCGAACGAGCCCGCCGTCTTCCACGATAAGCTCGCAGCCCGGAAACCGCGCTAATTAAAACTGGAACCAATCGCTTCACGCTCGAAGACCCCGGTGGCTTTCATCACGAATACAATTAGCCAGCGGCTCGCGCCAGCCCTGTGCTTAAGCTCAATCTTGGCCGGCCGACTAATTAAGCGTGTCATTGTCGCGCGGCGGCGGCGGTCGCGGCGCGCGCGCCGAGCCGCGACCGCCGCCGCCGCCGCGCGTCACCTGGCGCCGCTTCGCCGGCGCCGGCCGCCGGCTCCGGCTTTGGCCACCTGCGTTATCGCCGGATGGATGATCGATGCGGCGCTATGCCGGTGATCGATTGCGCCGCGCTGCGCCTGTGCAGTGCGCCGGCGGGCAACAAGTCCGCGGCGCCGCGCCGCCGCCGGTCGCCACTCGCCGTCGTGCGGTTGCCGTCGCGCCGCTCGGAGGAGCCGGCCCAGGGTGGCCGCCCGTGTGCCAGCCGTCGCCGCGTCAGCCGCAAAGGTGAGCGCTCCGCTGCCGCCAGCGGCGCAGGCTGGGAAGCAGGGGGAGGGTCTGGCCCGATGCGGCGGTTGCGGCGGTGTTCGAATAGGCCGGCGGAGATAGGGTGTGCCGCCGGATCCGCCGCGGGCGGTGCGTGACGCGCCTTAGTCAGCTTGGCTTGGTTCGAACTTGGCTTGGGTTGGATTGGACTTGGTTAGGCTCGGCTTCCGCTTGACGGCTTGACGACTGATCATCAACGGTGTCGGTGCCGTGCCCGAGCCCGCCATCCAACGGCCTCTTCGGTCCAAGTGCACATGCGGCCTTTTCGGTCCAAGTGCTCGCACGCCGCGACAATGTCGGAAGAAGCGCTCGGCCCGGCATCCCGGACATTCCGGAGCGCCAAGCCGACCACACGTGCGGCGCTGCCGGGGCGGCGGATGCGGCCTGCGGGTGGTGCGACCTGCGGCGACCTGCGGCGGCCTGCGGCCCGACCGAAGGCGCCGATGAGACGAGTCGGCAGCGGCCGCAGGCCGGCCGACCAGCCGGCTCGGTCGGAAATGGTGGTCGCGTCTCCGTTCCGGCGCGCGGCCTCGTCCGTCGTCGAGGCGCGCGGTCCGTTCCGGCGCTGGCCGGCTCGGTTCTGTGACGGCAGATGCCGGCCGCGTCGCGAGGCCCGGGTGTCGTCCGCGTTCTGCGAACGTGTCGTCGGTCGGCATGGCCGCCGCGGCGCGCCACTCGCCGCCGAATCGTTCTCGGTACTGGCCGCCAGCGGCTTCAGCGAAAGGCCCGGCCGTGCAGTTCAGTTCTCAAGCCAGATGAATAATGCCATCGACCGCCGCGCCGTTTTGGAACATGTTGTTCAGCCACCGATTTGATTGCAGCTAGCGGGGCTGTCAGCAGAAAATCAAGGATCGCAGAAACGTTGCGGTTCAGAAAGAGCTCTTTCTCACCAACATGCTGTGACCCTTGCTATCCATATGACACCCTGGCGTAGCCAACAGGAGATCCAAATAGTACATTTTTAGACCAAGCCTTTGCGGCTATGCGAAACTTGGCACATTATATGAATCTCAATTCATAGGAGTATATTAAAAATACCGCTGAGGGACTGATGTGTTTAGCACCAAGAACCTTGCCTGGTCTTTCAAATAACCCATGTGGACACAATTTTCACGTTTCGAGAACAATCATCCTCCCATTCTAAATCCGCCTCTCATATGACGAAAAGCATTATATCTAATGCGCGCGCTTAGAGTTCGCTACACATAATGCATAATATAGCCACACATACATAATACATAATGTAGCCACGACAAAAATATGGTGAGGTTTCAGCAATGATAGAGCTGATAAGTTCAAGTGTCATTAGCGAAGCCCACTCATAAAGTTATAGGGCATAGGAGTGGTGCGTTTACATGTTTACATTCGCAATTATTGCTTGGGTTCAACCAAGCATTGGGGAACTTAAGCCGCTCCCGATATATAGAAGACTTGCTTATGGCTATTTGGCATATGATGTTTGCATTGCACCAGTGCATGTTTAACAAGAACTTGGTCGAGCGGGAACGCATATTTAGTGACTAGATGAACAGTCCATGAACTTTACATAAAAAATTATGTTTTTAAGCTGGAAGTGGGCTCTCCGTATGATGGAAATAACTTTTTTTTAATTATTCAATGCTTGCCGTACGGTTTATTTGTTGTTGAGCACAATGCCTTAAGCGTTCTTCAATCGAGGGATGAAAACCGGCATATTCATGCAGTCGATAAATTATGCATTATTCTTCTGAGCGGAAGTGCAAAAAACATCCTGGAAGCATGCGTAATGTTGTCCATCACATGAACCTTGGCTAAAACTTGAAGCATTATGGTGATGCCTGTTCCAGTCCAAATGAATATATAGCGCCAAACGACAAGACGAAGAAACAAAGCATTCGAAGCTCCAGTAACCTTCATCAATTTCCTCATGCACCCAGATTAATGTGTTCCACTGCCACAAATACAACTTCCTCATCGTATTATTTGCATCGTCTACATCATGAGTGGGTGGATCGAGTTAAGTACAATTTTATCACGTGACTTCTGCATCACAATTATGCGTTGAACACTCGTCGTTCTCTTTCATATTCTCGCCTTCCACAGCACTTCAAAATTCCTCCACTGGCCTCTAGACGTAAACAAGCAAGAACCGCTATATCGGAACATCTTCAGACAGAATATCGACGCGGAACAGCTGCTCGCGTGTTTTCAATTTCATGCTCCAACTCGATCGACCTGCACACAGACCATCCTGTGCGAACCAATTGCAATGACGCGCGTGAGCCCTCATATGTAGTGACGGAATATGAACGTGGTTCATCCTCCGCTCTAACCTCATAGGACCAGAGGCTTAAGTATATGTATTACACATAGAGCAGTAGGCACGAGAGTAAGTGATGCAGAAGCGTCGATCCTATGTATTGTTCGCCCGATCATCTTTTTGGTTCATGGTTTGATTTAGTTCTCATTTTCACGGCATTTGCGCCGATGTGTATACTATTTACATGTTACTTAACTTGATATAATTCTCAAATCGTTGTGTTTCGTGATGTTTTCCGCACAGTATTTATTGCTGTTATGGCAGCATTTGTCTTCGCTCTTATGCTTTACATTGTCTGCACATTATATCTTATTTCCTCCGCTACACTTGGCCGGTAAGTCGGTTTAACATGCTGCCAATTGTGTGAAGAAAATATACGAACTAAATAGATCCTCTGGTGGCTCCTTATTTGTAATGACGCTTATTAGCGGCGTGTAGGCAGCCGTCGAAAGCGCATCCTTAGCCCTGGAGCAAGCGCATTATTCCTCTTCTCCGAACACTTCGAGAATACTTCCATACAATTCAAGTACAATATATAATGGCCTTTAGTGTGAAAATCACTTGCTACGGCAGTAGGCCAGTCCTCGTGAACCCTACTCTGACGGCTGACCTAGGTAGAGGCATAATTAAGAAATACCTTATCCTCACCGAAATTGGCATCCACATTCCATGCGGCAAAGCGTACGGAGACCAAGCGCGTTCTTATCTGCACGCGCAACAAAGCAATCGACATTCTTGTCTCCTGGGAAGCGTGAAGCGTCCGTTTTTCCTCTCCCTGTGAATTGCTGCGTCGTCTGGGAAGCTGGAAAGATGAACACGGAGGGACTGCCTCCTCAGTGCGTGGGATGCCATCTGCAGGCATCCAGACTGAATTGCAGTTTTAATTTCCATGTTCTTTGAGTCTAACCTGGTTAAGTCAAACTTCATTCGTTCAAAACAAAGGCAATGCTGGCTAATGCTTAGCCGATACTCGCATTGTAGTATGTGAGTGCAGCATTCTTACTGTGAGTACTTTAATACTGTTAATATTGTACTTGGTTCATTTCAAGCGTATTTTCTGGCACTGATACCTTGCTGTTCTAGTTTAGAGACACCCCGGGGCATTGTTAGAAACGAAGCCGAAGACCCAGTACGCTCCGAAAGAACCAGAGAAAATGTCGAAAGCAAGAGGAGGGGTCTAGCCCGAACAGAACGCTACTTGTTTGCTGACAGCTTTACACACATGTGATCTAGGACAAGCTTGTCGCCAAAAAGCAATGCGATTCCACACAAAATTATTTCAGATTTCATGGGATATATTTCGTAAGATGCAACAAGGGGCATCATGCCCATCTTGGCAGCACCGTCACAAACGCACACATACACATGGAAACACACACACACACACACACACACACACACACACACACACACACACTTCAATTTCTGACATGAAACGTTGTTGTTGCGCATGGATACAATACCCTTTTCGCCATTTACGCTGTTTGCGTTTGTCACAGCCAGCATCGAACTGTTCTTTTGCAAACCCTTCTCCAACGTAACTCAGTTGGCTTCTAGTCGCCCCGGTAGCTCAGTCGGCTAGAGCGCTGGCCTGCACTGGTCTGCTCTGTTCTGGCAACACGGGGTTCGAGTCGCTTCGCGCGCTCGCATTTAGCCCCCGGCCAGGAGGGTCAGCTGGCAGCTGGCCCGATAAGGCCGGTGACCAGCTACCGGGCGGCCGTGTTGGTGCGTTGAAGGCACGTTAAACTTTCGATACAAATTCTGCCTTTGAACTGGAGTTCATGGATCGGGTGGTGGGACCAGGGTTCATGCAACAAGCTCTGCTTAGCAATAGAACCCTGGTTCCTAAAGCCACCCCAGCAACAACTCGGATTAAATTATTTATGGAGAAAAAAAAGTTAACACACCCGGTCTGGTGCAAAGCGTGAAACACCAAAGAAATAGTGTCTGGCCAGTTCAAGTTGACTTTCAGCAGTTATAGGTTAAATTATCATAAACACAGCAGTATTCCACGGCACAATTGAATGTCAAGTCATGTTGCATCCATGCTCCACTATCTACATGGTGCGTCTTTTCAAAAGCACAACTGTACCCGAAGAAGGACCACTCATGCATTTGTATCGCATGGCAGTCGCAACACCTGGCCAAGTAATTGCATCAAGTTGCTTGGAGGAGCAACAGCTACATTTGCTTATGCAAATCATGACACTTTGTAATCCGTTTCCAGGTGACGAATGTGCACCTCCTTGATATACTCATATGTATATATATACATATATATATGTATATATATATATATATATATATATATGCATGTATATATATATATATATATATATATATATATATATATATATATATATATATATATATATATATATATATATATATATATATATATATATATATATATATATATATATGTGTGTGTGTGTGTGTGTGTGTTTGTATATATATATATATATATATATATATACATTTTCATACATTGAAAGCAGGCTCGCTCTTATACATACTTGGCATGCACGACAGCGTATTCGGCGTCCGCTGCCTTCCTCTGTGTCTCCGCATGTTCGGACCGTGTTTTGATTACACGCGGTGTGCTTACGCTAAATATTGCCAAAGGTTAACATCTATTCCGGGGTTTCAACCCACATAGACCATTTGCAAGGTTCAATTGTTATCCGAAGCATACATAATACAAAATCATTCAGCAGATCCACAAATATCGACACGATAAAGAGCGGTCTACTTATTGAAGTATTATATTCCACTTATTTACTTCCACTTCCATTTCAACTTCCATTTTCACTTCCATTTCCAAGAGCAATGGCCCCTCCTCCCACCCATATGGTTCATCACTGCAGCATCACTCTGTCATACAGTGGAAGTTGTGTCACCTGCTTGGTTTGCATGTTGGTGCGGTGAGCCTGATGCAGTGTTTCCAGTGTCGTGCGTCTTCTGTGGTCGTTGTATCGTGCAAGCAAAGCGGTGTTGGACGTCGGGATATCTCGTGTAGTGACAGTGCTGTGGTGGTCTGCAAGTTTTTTTTTGTAATGACCCCTTCTGCAAACGCATCGCCAGACGCCTGTCCAGCGAAGTTATCGTATCAATGCAGCATGCATCACGGGCTGCACAATCCACGGATCTAAGCTGAAATCGGAACATTAAATTGGTTTGCTTCAGCGCTGGGGGCGTGTGAGATGCATTGTTCTTCATCGCCAAGGAGGATGTTTTTCGATTCCAGTGGTACATTGCAAAGCGAATCTCTTGGTTATGATGGGCGGACTTGCGATTCTGCATCACTATGTCACGGATGACTTTTTCATCGACCTTCCATGCTCAAGTCGGCGTATTCTTGTAAAATACCACACATTCATTTGCGCTGATCTTGCTTTTTGGGGATGCAGCTGCTTCGCATCGTATGCACGGCATCGAAGTCTAACTTTCCGTACACATTGTTTTTCAGTATCGGACGCACCCCTTCTAATTCTCCATGATGCAATGCACAGGCAGAACAATTGGTCAGCTCCCTCCGTACGTACGATCGGATTAGCTTGTACGAATTGATGCAGACCCTCCTCTCCGTTCGTGCGTCTATTCAAATTAGTGGGTTTCTGTGCACGTCTGTCTCTATGTTTCGAACACTTCTGTCCATGAAAGCCAAGACGGGTAGCGTCTTGTCGACACCAGTGTCTATGGTAAAATTTAATCCTGAATGCTTCCTTAATCCATAAATTCAGATATATATGTACATCTATATAAATATATTTATATATATTCATAGTTTTTTATTAATCGGTTGTTAACAATCTGCGTTTTTCACACCACCGATACATCGGCCTTCATTGCAATCGCAAAGCGTTTCATTGAACTCGGTACTTCCTTCCCGAATTTGGTAAATTTGCAAACTTCAAATTCACTCTTGATGCAAATTCATCCCATTTTCCCCACCGGGAACCCAATTTCCTTAGAAAACAAGCTAATTTGGACAACTGCTTAGAACCACGTCTGGAAACGGACTTTGTCAGAGGCGAATTGAAAATTGTTTATGTAGCGTATGGTGTGTACCGGTATGTTTTCCGCCAATGCACTTCTGTTTATTGGTGACGTTATATTCTACAAGTTGGCAACGCTTCAGCTTAAAGCCAACGAAGCTACCCCAATGAAGTTAACGGTAGTTTAGCAACTATTTACTAAGAAAGTGGAATTATCTGAATGCGCTGCTGATTCGTGTGCTTTAATGTCGGAAATATAGTCGAGCAAAGCACTTGTTGGCATTCAGTAACGCCGGCATGCAGTATGGTCTTGTTCATGACTTCAGAATTGACAGTGCCTGTCTCGCATTGTACATATCCATTTTAGCTCTCATTTCCGCGAAGCTAACTCGGTTGCCCCTACAATGTAATCAGTCTTTTTTGTTCGTAGCTCAGATTCAGCCCCAGCATTAAAGTGCAGCCCGCGTTAGGACACACCTTCAGAACAATGTGACTTACACCCGGGTAGTTTTTATTCTAGTGGTGGGCATCTTCTGTGTTCATTGTTGAAAGTTTTTCGTCGTTGTTCCCGTTGTATTTATGTACTTTTGCCTTCTCAAAGCCGGTTAAATATATCGCATCGGTAAAGGTTTTGTAAACGAACTAGAATTGTCTGTGTATGCATAACACATAGTACGTAAGAAATGGAATGATATATGCAATGTGCGATATGGGCAATTCACTATATATATCTGGAAAATATATTAAGTGCCTGTCTTGAGCATGCTACACATGGTGTGTACGAGAAGAAAAACAAATTTCATAAACTGACGCTCGTGCTAAGGACTTCTTAAACCTGCAGCTGTATGTGCACTAAAACATGGAAGTGAACTGTTAGTTCGATTACTAGAATCGCAGAGTACACAATGCATATAGCAAGCTATCAGATACAATCCAGTCCCCACACCCACGTCACCGTGCGTTCGTAGCTACACAACAAACGAACAATGCCACTCAGGGGTCTCAACATTTCATTATTATTTTGATGTGGACTTCAAACTGTATCCAGCTGCTTACCTTGCAGTCAAGGCGGAAAAAATAGAACGGCTACTGGCACAGAAATGACTATTTCCGCACAGAGACTGAAGAATTTCCTCAAATTGATATCGATACATGACAAAAAACAGGCCGATATCTGTCTCGAAAAGTCCATGACAGAGTCTTCGCAGAAATTTTCAAGTGATGGCTTCATTTTCGGTGGTGATAATTGAGTGGTCGAGTGAATTGTAGATTGCTGAATATTATGTCATTCTAGCGCTCTGATTCAGCATCAAGCCCACAGTGTTGGGCAATTACGTTCTTCGTTTCAATTATGTTGGATACTTTCATTGATTTGGTGCATGGCCGGATTTCTGGCAGTTATATAGCGGTGCACACGAAAGGAGTAACACTCCAGATGTGCAGAAGGCGAGTCAGCTATGCTTCCTCAATTTTGTTCTCAGTTCATCACCGTTTAATGATTGCTAAGTCTTCACACAGCGGATAGGCTCACCGAGGTTCACCTCCTAGTGGCGTCTGGCCGAGCTTAAAAATAGCAGTGTCGAGAGCTTGGCAACATTCATGAACCATACTGAGATGCATGTCACGTACCGTTCATTTCTCATCGGGTCTCCTGGCATTCTCGGTGTATGCAGGATTTCAGCTGAATAAATTAAGTAGTGCAATACTATGCTACCTATCCGCCTATAATAAATCCTACAAAGTATAGAAACTCATGACCGTGCACTCTGCCTCCCACTATTCAAGAACACTCTGTCTCCACAAAATTTCGTGCACTTTCCCTCCTATTATGAAATGTGGTAACGTTCTTGCGTAACACTAAATATATATATATATATATATATATATATATATATATATATATATATATATATATATATATATATATATATATGTATATATATATTTTAGCCTACCCAAAGCGTGGGCTTGCCCTATGTGTAAGTTGCCTGCACTACGCGTATGAGCAGCACATGTATGCGCAGATGGTGACCGGAGCTTCCCCCCCCCCTGCCAGCCATGTTCTGCTGATTAGCGTACTCCCCACGACCGTGGACCTCGCCCCGGGAAACGATGCCACGGCGGCGGAATCGTCTGAAGCGGACCGCTTCGCTGCACCTATGGCGGTTTGCACGCGCGTCATTGCTTGTCTCGGCTGCAAATGGAAGAGCCGGCTGGGGCGACACCAACATGAGCGATGGCGCCCATGAATATCGCCGCGTACCGTCGACCCTGGCACGGCGGCGATCTGTCGGCCGGTCGCCACAGCGTACGCCACGATAGCGTGGTGCTCAGTGGGCGTGCTACGTGCCGCAGCGACTGCCGCGCGCCGGTTCGGATCGAAAGGTGCCGCGTTCGAAGCTCACTCGGTGCAGAGAGGAAAAAAAAACTGTGGCAGCTCGAAAAGTCGCGATGTCAGACCGCGACCAGCCCCCGAAGATGTTTCGTCGGGTGGACTGCCCTCGTGGTCAGATGTGCCGTGGAAGAGCCCTGTTGGAAGTGGTGGTGCGAAATGTGCTCGTGCTGGAAATGAAGCAGGGCTCGCCAGACTTGCAGACTTGCCCCACCCAACTGAAGCAGGGCTCGCCAGACTTGTCCCCCCCCCTTGTCGCGCCCAACTAAAGCAGGGCTCGCCAGACTTGTCCCCTCCCCCCTTGTCGCGCCCAACTAAAGCGGGGCTCGCCAGACTTGGCCCGGCCCAAAATGAAGCAGGGCTCGCCAGACTTGGCCCGGCCCAAAATAAAGCAGGGCTCGCCACCTTGGTGTTTGCCAGTCCGTGCCACAGCATACCATACCGCACCACACTATGCTATACCGCACACACCATCCGCACCACACTATGTCACGCCACACCATTATGGCGCGTCGTACTCTGGTACCAAATGGAATTTGAAGGAAATTTGAACATGAGTGGTGTCTAAATGATGTTGTTTTTTCAAAAGGAATTAAACGATAAGTATATTTGTAGTTAGTATAACTATAAACTACATCAATCACGCAGTTTCAAATCGCAAGTTTTACCCCTTTTACCTTTCAAAGATATTAAAATATATAAGGGAAATCATGTATATTGGCCAAGTGAAATCAAGTTTGCATCCTTCTTAACATGTCAACAGCATGCAAATCACTGGAAACAACCACGAGGAACAATTCGTGGCTTCCTGAACGCTGCCAGGTTACACCACTCCTGCTTCAACTCATTCTTGGATGCCAGCCTTCTGTTGGCATCCTGAACCCTGATCCCTCCATACCTTTTTCCTGTGCGAATTACTTAGCAGAAGCACCAGTTACCATTTTAACAACTCTCAATAAGTCGTGTGTGGCAAGACCAGCTGAGCACCTCCGTGGTGATGTTGATGAAGTTCTTCATTTCTGAGTTGTTTAGGGAGCAGATGAGATGTGGCGCTGACACAAAATCTGACCAGCTGATCAAGTCGACGATACTGAAAGCATCGCCATTGACGTCAGGTGTCCTTTTGGCTCTGACATAGCAATCCCTCAGCTGAGTGCCTGGGTCCTCCTTCACCTGATGGCGACTCTATCCACCCCTCAATCCTCTCCTTCTGATCCTCAGAGCACAGCAGTGTTTGGATTAGATATGTTGTATATGTTATCGTGGGCATGCCGGGCAGCTAGGTACTCTTACAGTCGACATCATACGGTCCAGCACCTTCTTCCCCTGGGACTTGAGGCAGTCCAGCTGAAGTAGGACACGCCTAGGCCCTTCGACCCAGGAGTGCTTGACCTTTACAGCTAGCCAACATGGATAGTGTAGTCCAATGACGAATTGCATAATTAATTGCAGATTTTTCAAGTTCTTTAGATTCGTGCTTTGACACCCGGTACTGACACGTCTGCTTATTGCGATGAACTAACGGCTGAGGTTCACTGGTCCAATCTTCGACATGGCCAACCGTGCAGGGAGCACTCCATCCCTGCAGACAACCTTAGAGCCGTGGTGTTGATCAGCTGAGAGATCTTGAGCCTTGTTAGGCAGCTTGATCGGTGATCCGGGGAAGGCAGCCAGCAGAGCGCCGAGGAAGTTTGGATTGATATCCAAGTATTTAGCAGAATCCAGGAGCTTTCCTATTGGCTCGTAAAAAGTGTTGTTCGACAGAGTATGGGCATCAAGATCAGCACGAGACGGCGCAAGGAAGTTCAACAGTGTGTGGGCTGCATACCAACCAGATCAGCTTTATTCCTAGGTGCAGCTCCAGCTTCCGCTTTACATCAGCATTCACACGAGTTGTTGAGTCTTCTCCAATGATCCATCAAAACCCTTGACCTTCAGGTAGGAAAGCAGGACCTTAGCAACCTGCTCATCATGTAACTCCTTTTTATTTCCTTTTTCTGAGGTAAAATGGAGCAGATGAGAGCTGACATGTCCACTAACAAGGTCAAAGTGTTCTTCTTTGATCTGTGTAGGAAAAGATTGGTCACTGCACTCAGCTTCCATCAAATCCATCATCACGCTGGTCAGATCAATCTAGTCAGCAATGAGAGGGCAGGATTGAAATCTCATCACAGTTGTTCTGTACCTTCACTGCAGGCTCACGGGCAATTTCAGGGAGTAGCCCAACTTCATGGGCAAAGTCATTCTCAGCGCCACTTCTTTCCAATCCCAGATCCCAGCCCGGACAAATCAGGACATACGATTTCGTGGGATCCTTTACGTCCAGCCTCCTCTTTTTGCCCTTGGATTTTCACAGGAATCTTTTATCTCTGCTACAGGAGCAGATAATGAGGGCTTGGGTAGCACAACTGGTAATTTAAAACTTGGAAGTCAAAATGGCATATAACATGTCTAACTTGACTATGGACGTCTCTTTGGAATCAAGTTTGCCCCTTCCAAGAGAATACTGCACCGCCGAATTCCAGACCTTAATGAGCTTGGACACGATGATCAAATTTCCATTGGTAACAGGTGACCTGAAAAGAGCACGAGCTTTGCCCCACTGACAATTCAGACCAGGTAGATGTCACTCACAACCTGAACCACTGGGTAATTCTCCTGTCATCTCCACCTTCAAGTGTCTCCCTGAAGTAGATGCCATACTCCAGTATATCCTTCCCAGTAGGCGGTTTAGACACGAACAGCTTCTACCCATAACCAAAAAGATTACTCAGGTGAGAACTTGATGTCTTCCTTGCTCTGACTTGAAACATATTCTTAATTAGTTGATAACTAAACGCAATATATTATGAAATGCTAATGTAGTTCGCACGTATTCCAGCCCTTTCCTCCTGGAACAAAATGTCGGACTGGACTCCTCCCAAAACCACAGACCATACAGAGCGACGCGTAGTGACGTCACTTGTACATTTCGCTACAAATATCTCCCGCACCACTTATGATTTGTTCGCCAATAATTTATGCGCCCGAGAACGTTGTCAGCATCAATATTTGAAAATTGAATTGGTTAAGTGATTTTAATTTATATTTTCACTCGAAAACTCTCCTCAAATCATTCATATTATGATTGTTACTGAGCAAGATGGAACAGTTTTTTTAAAATGATTAATCCGGGAAATAGGAAGATAATCCAAAATTGTACAATATTAAACTGCAAATTGATGTAGGTTATGGTTATGAGAATTCAAAATAAGTCAGATTCGTGTTTTCCACACCAAACTACATTATTTAAATACCCCTCGCAATTTATTTGCAAAAATAAAAGGAACGACCCACCCTACCGCACCATAAAATCATCACGCAATTCTCACCACACCATACCATGCCTCACCGTGCCATCCGCACCACACCATACCATGCCGCGCCGTGCCATCCGCACCACACCATACCATGCCGCACCATGCCATCCGCACCACACCATACCATGTCGCACTGTGCCATCTGCACCGCATCATACCATGCCGCACTGTGCCATCTGCACCACACCATACCATGCCGCACTGTGCCATCCGCACCACACCATACCATGCCGCGCCGTGCCATCCGCACCACACCATACCATGCCGCACCATGCCATCCGCACCACACCATACCATGCCGCACCATGCCATCCGCACCACACCATACCATGTCGCACTGTGCCATCCGCACCACACCATACCATGCCGCACCATGCCATCCGCACCACACCATACCATGCCGCACCGTGCCATCCGCACCACACCATACTATGCCGCACGGTGCCATCCGCACCACACCATACCATGCCGCACTGTGCCATCTGCACCACACCATACCATGACGCACTGTGCCATCTGCACCACACCATACCATGCCGCACTGTGCCATCTGCACCACACCATACCATGCCGCACGGTGTCATCCGCACCACACCATACCATGCCGCACCGTGCCATCCGCACCACATCATACCATGCCGCACCATGCCATCCGCACTACACCATACCATGCCGCACCGTGCCATCCGCACCACACCATACCATGCCGCACCGTGCCATCCGCACCACACCATACTATGCCGCACCGTGCCATCCGCACCACACCATACTATGCCGCACCGTGCCATCCGCACCACACCATACCATGCCGCACCGTGCCATACGCACCACACCATACCATGCCGCACTGTGCCATCCGCACCACACCATACCATGCCGCACCGTGCCATCCGCACCACACCATACCATGCCGCACTGTGCCATCCGCACCACACCATACCATGCCGCACCATGCCATCCGCACCACACCACATCATGCCGCACGATAACGGACTTTGCCGTGCGAACATCGTGCAGCGCCAACTGCCACCTCGCCGACCAGAGCAGCTCCTCTATGGATGCATGCCGCTACTTCTGGCGCAGACGCCGACCACACCGGACGCCACACGTGATCGCGGATTTTATTTCGAACGGCCGTCGGGCGATTCTCGCTGCCGGCCAGTGAGCCGGTCGCGGCGGCGGCGGCGGCGGACGCTGGCCACCGCGCCGCCATTAGGGCCCGCTGGGCGGCGGCGGCGGACGCTGGCCACCGCGCCGCCATTAGGGCCCGCTGGGCGGCGGGGCGGCGGACGCTGGCCACCGCGCCGCATTGGGCCGCTGGGCGGCGGCCGACGCTGGCCACCGCGCCGCTATAAGGGCCAGCTGGGCGGCGGGGCGGCGGACGCTGGCCACCGCGCCGCCATTAGGGCCCGCTGGGCGGCGGCGGCGGACGCTGCCCACCGCGCCGCTATTAGGGCCCGCTGGGCGGCGGACTGGCGGCGGCGGACCGCCGTACCGCCATTAGGGCCAGCTGGGCGGCGGCGGCGGCGGACCGCCGTACCGCTATTAGGGCCCACTGGGCGGCGGGCCGGCGGCGGCGGACCGCCCTCGACGTCGGCCGCCGTCGTCCGGCCGCCGCCGCGAGACGCAGTAATTGAGTGTGGGCCGGCAGCGCCGCCGTCGACTCGGCGACGCCGGCGGCCGCACGCGCTCGCCGCCTTCCGGTGGCGCCGGTGCGGTCACGTGGACAGTCGGCGGGCGCGCCGCCGCCGCCGCCGCCACCGCCGCCGCGGCCGGCCGGCCGCTCCGATATTGGCCAACTTTGATCCGCGGGGCACAGCGGCGGCCGACCCGAAGCCGCGCCGTGCATGCGAGCTCGGCCGGCCGCACGTCGGCCCGACGCGACGCCAGACGGCTGTAGATCCTCCTTTGTCGGTGGTGGCACGTTCGTGCTGTCCGTTAGGAGCGATGAAGCCTTTTGGAAGGTGGTAGTTCCGAAGCAGCTCGGAAGGCGCCATGACATGACGTGCTGCGACATTGGGTTCGCTTGTGAATATTTAAAGCCACCTAAGCTGCTTGGAGGGAAGCCTCTGGTGGCGCCAGTACTTTGTTCAAAGGAAAGCAATTTCCGTTATTGCCATTGTGGTGTTTTAGTATTGATTCACGTCATATATCTGACTGAGTGACTTTGAACTGCAACTCTTCCGAGATATTGATGAATTCCGTTACTTTGTACTGCACCTGTTCCTCCACTGTGATGCGTGTACTAATTTCAAATGACTGTTACCAAATGGTAGATGCTACAGCACAGCCGCATTCCAACTACTTCCCCAACTACTGCTCAGTCTAGCTTGCATTAGACGGTCGTTTAAGTTGGATGGTGTCAGCTAGCTATTTTCTGACAACTGTTCGTGTAATTAACTGTGAAATTCATCGACTAAATTGTAACTTAACATACAGGGAAAATATTTCTGGTAAAAAAGGCTCCCTCATTTACCTCCCTCTGGAAACGGGTGCACAAACTGTTATAAAACAAAGACTTGCTGAGAAGATGTAGTCTTCTGTCTTTCTAGATCTGGAAAATCGCAGTAGTACAAAAAAATGACATATAGCACCCATATAATATCTAGTGCATGCAACATAATACTTACATGGGATTGACATCCCAAGTATTTAAACCAGTGTTTGAAATCGTCTGAAACCCAATTTTTCGCAACAGGAAAGGGTTTGTGAAAGTGAGGCATCCATTGTTTTAGTTGTGTTTTCTGCCTGAATCCTGCCAACCACGGCTGAATTCTCCCAGCTGTTCGAGCTCGTCAGCTCGGTGCGTTCTTTAGCACTGATGAGCTTGTCAGCTTTTGTGAGCTCAATCAGTTGTGCGCATCTGCCAACCGTGTGATTCTGTCATCTGTGTTAGTCCGTCAGCTGGGTGAGTCCATCAGCCGTGTCAGTCCGACAGCCGTGTCAGTCCGTCAGGCGTGTCAGTCCGTCAGCCGTGTGAGTCCGTCAGCCGTGCCAGTCCGTCAGTTGTGTCAGTCCGTCAGCCGTGTCAGTCCGTCAGCCGTGTGAGTCCGTCAGCCGTGTGAGTCCGTCAGCCGTATCAGTCCGTCAGCCGTGTCAGTCCGTCAGCCGTGTCAGCCAGTGTGAGTTCATCAGCCATGTGAGTGCGTCAGCCGGTGAGTCGGCCATTGCTCTGCGGATTCCATGCTGTATGGTGGCCGGGATCTCCACGGAGCACTGGTTCACGGCCACAGGGTGATGACGGCCCGCCCAACATTCAATGCCGTTAAGTGCCCTCTGCCCAGACAGAGCGGACAGCAGCAGTCGAACGGAGACCCGGCTGACCCAGAGCGCCAGCTCACCCGGGCGGCATCTGTAACTCTAGCCTGGCCTGGCTCCCAGCTGACCCAGAGCGCCAGCTCACCCGGGCGGCATCTGTAACTCTAGCCTGGCCTGGCTCCCGCCGAGTCTGACTCTGACCACCCGGGCGGCATCTGTAACTCTAGCCTGGCCTGGCTCCCGCCGAGTCTGACTCTGACCACCCGGGCGGCATCTGTAACTCTAGCCTGGCCTGGCTCCCAGCTGACCCAGAGCGCCAGCTCACCCGGGCGGCATCTGTAACTCTAGCCTGGCCTGGCTCCCGCCGAGTCTGACTCTGGCCATCACCGGGCGAAATCCAAGGAACGACAAAAAGCTGCGTAAGCCACGAGCAGGTGGTTTCCGGCCAGTAATTGCCGCAGCATCAGGCTTTTATGCAGCTGATACGGCTGATGCAGTATGGCTGTGTGATCCAGTTTCAGGAGAAAAGCTATTATGGCTGGGAGTTATGGAGGAAAATAATGGTACGATACTGTTTCATAATGGACGGCATCCGAAAGGTGACGAGAAGCATTGTTGGGTACATTATTTTTGCGCGATGCATTCTGGGGCCTCTCCCGGCCGCAGTTCAGGATTGTTTTCAACAAACAACTAGGCATGTGGCCAAACATGTTCTTGAAGTTAATCGTCCATTGTTCAGAGCCCGCAGAAGAAAGCTTAATTTGAGCATGAAACCATATGGTACTGAAGAATAGACAACGATGCACCAAGGGATGACATGCGACAGCTTTTGCCTCGTCGTCATGTACCTGATAGTTATATAGTCAGCTTACTGAGTCTGAGGAGAGTCAGTCAAAGAGGCAGTCTGAGAAGACTCCAAACAAGGAGAAATGGGGATGCAAATATTACAATTGTTATCGATCGAAGAGTGTGATCAGCAAGCTTTCATCTGTTCAGAGACAGGCTTGGCATGATATAAAATGTTCTGAGATTAACCACAGATTTCCTGTCGTAGTGTGACAATGCATAATCGATCGAACATTTTACCCCTGGAAGCAGTTGCTTTGCGGCAACATCGCATTTATCCTGTGAATAGAAAACTTATCACGTTGCGCTGAATATGAATTCTCTCTCACCATGATCATCTTTGGCACTGTCACCAAATTAATTTCTTGCTAGACAAAGAAGATTATTTTCACCGAGTTTGCATCAAATAGTGCACTGAATCTATTCGCATCGCTTCAGGTAGGCCAGCTCTCCAAATTATCTCGGTGGACAATATGGCATATGCGTACATTCCCACCATGGAGTCCACCATTGTGGATGGCTCTTCGCCTTCCCTCGCCATTGGTAGCGCCGCTGGTGGATTGTGCAACAGTGCGTGGGTTTAATCACGCATGGCACCAGAAGAATCGGTCGTCAGCTCTCCAGAAAACGCACAAACTTGTTTCCGATGCACATGGTTAACTGTCAACTCCTTCAACTCTGCTGTGAATCACTCTGAAGTAAATATTCGTGGCACAATCACGAATGCGACTTACATTCATGGCCTATGAATAGTAGAAGTCACATGTGTCCACCTGTAGAATGTACTCATGTACCCATAATATAGGCACATCAGTGCACTTAAATTTTGTCGCTCATCCATAACTTTCAACGAGCTAAGCCTACAAGCGTCCGCGAGTTCATTCGATGCTGGTCCCCTTTTGTTAACAAAGTTTCCGGTTGCGTTGTCGTACCTTTTTCAGGCCTGTACCTTGCGCTTCACTATCCATATCTCCTACGTCGACAATTCTAAGTGAAGTCTTGGAGCCATAGGTTACATTTAAGCTCCATAACTTACCCACAACACTTACAACCCTCACAAGGTTTAGCCATTGCACTTATGGAAAATGTACATTCATGAGGTAAAGCTCACATCATAATACCAAAATATATACATGAGTGTCCATCAGCAGCCTTTCACTGGCTTTCTCCTGCAGCCATGCTGCTTTGAGTTATTCATTGGATTAAACCTTGACCATTTGGTGATGAACTGAAACAAGCTTTACTGAATGTTGAAAAACTAATTGGGATCCCCAACAAAAACAAAAGCGAAACAAAAACACAACAATAACATTCAGCCGCGTACATTTTATTGTTGTCTCTGTGTCTCATGTTTACATCGACTGTAGAATGGGAGTGTGAAAAGCAGTGGTAGGAAACAAAAACGAGCAAAGTAAAACCTGCCATCTGACAGATGCCATCATGGTTTCATATCAAAAGGTTTGAACTCTGTTTTACGTTAACCAATGCTTTAAGTCAACCAGTTATATATTCATTTTCATTGGTATTTGTGTGACCCACTTACCAGTGTGGATTGCTTGCCTGAAGATATTCTCCAAATGCGCTCATTATTCCTGCCATATGCTGGCTGCTCTGTGCACTTGGGAGAACGTTGACCGCGCGATAAATTTACCATCCAGCTCAGAGTACGTTCAGCGCATGAACATCAGTTGCGTTGTGTCCACAAGCCACATTTGTTTGTGTTTTAATGTTCATTATATCCATCTCAGGTTATTCAGCACACCAACCTTGCCACATTGATAAAGGCTACTCGCATTTCGAAGGCCTGACTAATGTGATGAAAGACACATATTTGGATATGAGCAAAGCGACATGTGCCTGTCATCGAGAAAGAATAGAAGAACGGTCTCTCGAATAACTCTGCTGTCATGTGGAGGGGCATAATATGTACTTTGCATATTTTGTAACCAGAAGGTTCTTGAATTTATTTTCAAGGCATGCAAGCATTCCAGAGTGAATTCTTGGTGGGATGAAGTAATCCGAGGCCAACCGAGGCAAATGACCTCATTCGACCTTGCGAGAGTCATTAGAGAAACATTTGCAGCATGAGCTGGCCATTATCTAGGCGTAGTAGTTCTAAGTAGGAGGGCTTTGCTGGCCCCAGTGCCCCCTAAGATCTCGAAGATAACCGAAAGCCGAAGATAACCGACCGATTGTCTCACAGAAAACGGCAATCGATTTTGATCTGCACTTGTGTACAAGGTAATCGTGAGGCTCGAAATGGGAGGGATACAGGAGACAAAAAGTGTGGGAAACCAGGGCATGCTCCAGATTTCACTGCTTTTACATTACGCGACTAGTTTTGTCAAATCTTGCACCAGTTTACAGTCAACGAAACGATATTTCTGCTGAGGGCAGAACAAGTGGGATTTTCAGAAATCATAGGCGTATTCAAGCCATGTAAAATTGAGACATTGTTGCAGAATGTCTCCCTCGCCTAACCGGTGGCCACTGCGAAGTGAGACAGGATTTGCAGTTCAGACATGTAGTATCTCATCCAAGGTAAACTTCGCACACAGCGTAGGCCATATGCTATACAGGCTTTCTAGTGAACGAACCGCTAGATGCTGAAGGCGAGGGCTGATGGGGGGCATTAAGGAGATGCCCCCACCCAGCCCTCGCCTTCAGCACCTAAAGCGACACACAAGCCATAGCGTAAAACTCCCGTAACGTAAATGCACACTCGCCTGCGCGTTGCTTGCAAACAGTCGTTCTAAAGACAGACATGTGACGTACTCGCTTCAAAGGCGGCGCAAATTACCTGTATGGTCCCCGGCACGCCTGTAAAAACCACCCCTGTCGCTTCTCGCTGATCGGCAGCGCGTGCGTGCGCGGACACGTGCTGAAGCGGACTTTTGTGGCACCCCAGGGGCTGACACAGCGATCATCTGCCTGGGATTACGCTTTGGGCGGTCATCGGAGGATGGCCTCGGGCGGTCGTCGAAGTACCAGCCACCTTGACATACCCACTGTTCAGCCATTCCCTCCATAGGCCGCAGGTGGGAACACGAACACCCCAAGAACACGCCCCCTTTCGGAGTGGGTAGTGGATCTGCTGATGCTGGGTAGTTGGGCTTGTCTTCACTGCTTGCCGATCCCTACCGACATGCGATGTTGTGATGCCTCTAATGTACATGACATACCAAATACGTTTAGGTAATAATATGCCATCTCAATGTTAGTAATGATGTGCAGCTGCAAGGCACGACCCAGCCCACATATCGCCAGTTCTTCATCCGCTCCGGTAAAAATGCATGTTCCAATCTTTCGGATTATTTGCACAACAGCCATATAGTAGGTGCTACAAAAGTTTCGACAATATTTCGAGTCAATTTATGGAATCGGGAGGGAGATATATAATTGTCTTACTTAGTTATCCTGTTCACCAAAAATCGTCTGTAGCTGCTCTGGACTAAAGCGTACTTTTGTTGTTCCCTAACGCATTCTTCAATCTCCCAAATCATCCACGTAGTTCCAAGTTCTTGCTATCACACTTTGTATTATCTTGAGCAGAAAACATATTACCACATGTTTACCCACCCAGTGCGCACCTCTGATAAACATAAGTATTGCTACTTCTTAAGTCATGTAGTAAACGGGGCTTTATCACTGGCTGTTACGCTTGGTGAAGAACGATCACATACTTTCGAAGTTGTGGACAGTAGAAGTGATGTATGTTTCGAAGTGACAAAAACTGAACAAAAATTGCTAACGTGCGTCCGAAAACTCGCCCCTAAACAAAGTAGAACGAGCACCCTACGCACATTGGACAGCGAGGAAATGTAACCACGTTTCGGTATAATGGCTCCAAGCCTTCAAAAACAACGGGAAAACCCTCAGGGGGATACTTCGTGCTTCTGCTATACGAGGGTCACATGGGGTAATGCACATTCAGGAGAACAATTTGGACAAAAGAAGCCAAGCGCATCTCCAGAAGTTTCTTCCTACGTGTGTGACATGAAATGACCCAACCACACCTGGAATATTTTGCAAGTGTTGTATCACCAGGCGCGCCAGCCAGCAATGATGCTGTGTACGGTTGCCAATCATCAGTGGATTGCTGCTCATGATTGCGAACCAGCAGTGAACTGCCGTGCACGATTTTCTGGTGTTTTAGATGAATAATTTGGGAGTTGGACTGGCCGAACTCGCACGTGGAATCTTGTGGCAAGCAAACGATTGTTCTTCCATCATCCATGGAAAATGAGTCCGGCATATTTTCTTTTCAATCATCTTGGTACATTCCCTGAAGTGGAGCAGATAAATCTCTGCCGTGGTGAACTGTTTCCAATTTTACAGCTCGTAGAGCAGAGTTGAAATCGCCATCCGTTCCACGGTAAAATCGCCTTATTGAGCTTGGTGCCATTGCACAAGAAAAGGTTGCTTCTGTGTGCCGGTATAGAGAGTTTCAAGCTATAGCATTGTTGCCACCATCGTGCAATGGCCACAGAAACCGAGAGATCTCTGTTTGTTTGTTTGTTTATTGGTTGGTTCACGACACACTTTATGCACATTCACGGCTAATGGCGCCGCCCACACTGTTTCGCCGGTGGGCCGCGGGATTGGGAAATGTCCTGAGTAGCGCTAGAGTCGAACCCGGGACCTTTGGTACCCATAGCCCGACACCTTAACCACTCGGCCATCCCGGCAATAAACTGCGCTAAAACAGACAATCCTTCCACCGGCTGCCTTTTCGATCACGGTAACAATCAGTGAACTGATTTACGTTGCCAAACTTCTTGGCAACCAAAGGCGCAGCCGGGACCCCTCCCTTTGGCGTTCAAAAATACACTAAATCAAACACGAAATTATGTGATTTTAACTCGCGAAGCCATACATTTTAGGCGCACTTCGCGAGCCAGAAGCTTTCTCTGTTTCATCACATTTTTGGGGGATTTGGCCACCTTAGGAAAATCCTAGCTGTACCACTGCGGGCAACCAATTTGTGCCACATGACCAACCAAACACTGGGACGTCTTGGTAAATAGTTGGTTATTTGATATGCTTGATGAAGGTGATATCCAAATGGTAACAGCGTGAGGGTCTCCTGGAGCTGTAGGGAAGCAAGACAGCTTACGGTCATGGCAACGCCAGTATATTTGCTTGGAACACGATCATGTTTCGCTTGGAATAGAACTACTTCAGAACGTTGTCATTCGGTTGTTGCCTTTCAGGGAACGGCTGGAAATTTGCAAAACTAATAGCGTACTTTGGTCCTACCGGTGGGCTAGTTGAACCCTCTGATCCCGAGGATAAATTTCTCCATCAACGTCGTGTCATGAACTTCGGTGTCGTATGGCATTGCTGTTGCAATCGGTGCAACAACTTAACCCATTTTCTGAACACCGTTATTATTATTTCAAGTGGGCCAAAGCGTTTGCACTGTGGGGAAGCGCAACAGTTCTGGCTAAAACTAAGCGCTAGATTATAATCAGCAGCAGAACAGGTGCAAGTGGGCACGCTTTGCTGCCTGCAGCACCTGTATGGATCGATCTTACCCCACCACGTATTCCGGCCCGCTGACAATGACATGTGGCGAACGTGTACGACCGCAGGCTCGTAAAGCAACAGGTGACACGCTGCATTTCCCCCACTCGCTAATTGCAGATGCGGCGAGCGAAGAAGCCCCCGCTGATCCTGGACCGGCTGTAGTACAGCACTAGCTGAGTCGCAGGTGCCGCTCTTCCAATGAGGGAAGACGGGGCACTTATGATCTACGTCATGGCTGTCGATCAGCCTGACCCGTGTTGTAGCCCAATATTTCCTTCGTTAAAAATCGAGTGCAAAGCAGTTAAGTCGGTGCTTTTGACTTTAGACTGTGCATTAGGCAGTGCATTAGACTAGCCGACCTGCAGTGGCGCAGCTGCTGAGAAGCCTGCGTCACCATGAGAAGAGTCTCATCGTGTTTTGGGCACACTGGCACAGCTGATTGGATATCCTTTGTCGATCTTGCGGTGGGAAAAAAATTGAAGGTGCTTTGTCAAACCACTGATCTACTATGACTTCAAAAGATGGAGCATGTCAGGTAGTTCTCGCTCGAGTCGCGAAATGTCGGCGATTTACCTCAATAACTGCACCAAAGTCACAATTCTGGCCTTGGTAGTATGATAGGTAACTCAGCTAGTATGTCTACATCGGTCATCGATCTGTCCAAGGTCACCACAGGATAATGACCTACTTTTAGCTCAGATTCCTCAGATGACCTTTTCTGGTTATGAATTTCTGTGGGGTTCATTTGTACACTAAAGTTGAATTTGGCGTCTAATTGTAACCGTGGGTATTATACAATTCTGTTCTGGGGCACTATTTCGGAAACTTCTAAAATGAGATAGAAACATTGACCTCATCTGGACCCTTATGTATGGGATGAAATGCGACATGTAGCACATGCTTACTATTCAAAGAGTACTGTGGAATTCCATGGCGAACATCTAGAGCGCATATGTACTACAGGTTTTACACAGGGAACAATTGAAAGTAAAGCAGCTTGATTTTGTTCTCGAAAAAAAGCTTTAAGGTGACCTGAAAGGTCATCTAGTGGCCAAAAGCATAAACAACTCGTTTGTACCAACCGCGAGGTCTCGTGACACGCAACATGCTACTTCTCGTTGTATGTCGCCAGCTCCCTCGTTTGGAACCGCTTGGGACTGTCGTAACAGCCCCCTGCCCTCCCCGCCGCTGGGGTAAGTGGCAAAGCGCCGTGCACCGTCGACGGGATTAAACTGCTAATGTACCACAGGCTTGCCTAACATTTACTCAATTAGCTTTATGAAGCCAGCAATGGAAAAGAATGTGGCGTGAAATGAATGCAAATAATGGAAGCAGCACGACCTCAGCTTTTGCAAGGCTGCTCGGTTCCGATGGCCAAAATTTATGTGGACCGGGCTTGGACATAATTTTACAAAGAGCAGCGGCCAACTGAACTGTTCCTCCCAGATACGGTGTTCGCTAATCACAATCTAAAACCTGAGAATCCAGATTATCTTAGTTACCGCAACTACCCATAGCTTGAAAGTCACTAATTTAATTATTTACGTCACGAAGTAGCACACAATGGTTCTGAACTGAATGTAGCTTGGCATGTGCCGGAAGCAAATTCGTTCAACACTGTCCAGAATGCAATGCACTACTTATCTGTAGCCTAACAGGCGAGCCCCAAGTACGCGGAAAAGATTAGGTAGTGGATACAACACCACCACTTGCTGAGTACAATTGTGCAAAGTTGAATTGTGCGTCAAATACAGAAGGTTTTCAAAGAGTTTTGCGGCCTTTTTCATATTCATACTCAAATATGCCTTTCGCGGACGTCTCCAATTCGATCTTCAGGTGGACATCACTCTGACACTATTCACAGTGGCTAAACTTGCTGGAAGCTTAACATTACTGAGTTGCCTCTCAGGTCAGACTCCTCATGGCATTCAATCCAACTATATTGGGTAAAATATGAGTATTATTTTAACGATATTGAAGCTCTTACTTCAGCATGCGTGAGTTTCATAGCATGTGGCGCATCATAAGTTGTCCAATGGAAAATTTGACACTTCGAAATGAAATAATCTGGAATGAATTTGCAACATAGAACCAGTTAAGAAATATCATAATCGGCAGGAAAATGCTGTTGGTACACAGACATTCCAATGGTTTCATGAGCACTGAACATATGTGTCACTGGCTCTAACGGTTATCAAAGTTAAAGCTACTGTTTGTATGGACGTTGTGGAGGGAATGTTCACCCACATCATTAGCTGCGCGTCAAAATACGAGTACTCCAAGTCCTCAAGCAAACTGACGGGTTCATCAAGGCATCTACAGTTACTATGCACTGATAATCTGAACTGCAACTCAACGCAACCATCGAAAACCTCTGTCATTCCACTTCATTTCGGCACTGCTCTGATTTCTTATTGATGTACCATTGCGGCATCTGCTGGTTATAACCGTTAGTATATTGGAATACAACATTAGCACCATTCAGTTATATCTACCTTTCGTACAAAACCAACATTGAATTTATTCCGCAATGTTTGCTTTGTTAAGCGACTTATTACATAGCATATATAATAGGATGGTGCAATTGATGTTCTTTTCTAAGGAGATTTTCTTGTGAAATACATTGCGGAAGCATATACAGCGCTGCAGAATGATATCGAGAAGTTCTGTTTGTCACCTCCATATTAAAGTTCCGAACATCAGTTCTGCCTGCAATGAATTTTCTTCTTCTTCTTGATTTGTAACTTGTAAATTGTGGACGTTTTGTGCTGTAGCTTGTAACTGTTTTGTTTTGCGCCCTATTTTCATCCAACCTTGTTTTGATCTTTGTCATAATACTGAATTAATTAAGCCGGCCACGTTGGCCTCAAGTTGAATACGAAAGGGGTCAGGAATCCGCCGGTTGTTCTTCCATGATCCTGTTATGGCACAATGTGCGGCTTTGTCACACATTGTCGTTGAAGTGGATAGGTTTCCGCGATATCCCGTCATTGGAATTTCGTCTATGGGTGTTGAGTGGAAGGAATGTATCCTTAACTTATAAAACTTATCAAAGTGCGTTTCAAGTTGAATTTATAGCAAACCAAAACTTTCGATTCGAGAGCATGTTCCATTACAATATCGTTGAAATGCAGTACTCATATGGGGCTACTCTACTTGAAGTATTGTCAACCGGGTGGCTGCACCTCCACCTATGCCTGAATTCTTCGTCAGAAATATATCTGCGCAAAGCTTCACATCTGGAGTTTTGCTGTGCACCTCTGTTCGGCGGTCATGTACGTGAACTATGCGATCTGCAGGTCGTCTGCATCAAATTCTATGCCGGAGATCCTCTCCAGCCATATGAGGCATTGACAAGGAAGTTGATCTCGCAAGCTACATCCTTTGCTGCGAGCTGGGAGGATGCTGTTGTTGCCAATAACGTCTAGCAAGAATGCGAACTGAACGGAAGTTGGCATTGCCACTGCGAAATCCGGCGCTGCATCTGTAGCGCCATCGACGCACACTGCATGCCGCAGGCAGAATGTGGGCTGTGTGGCGAAATTTGTCTGCAATCTGCACCCTGCAATTTTCGTTCCTCGCCTATGCACCTCACCGCGTTTCCTGCCTTAAGGCACTCCCTGCGTAGTTCCATATCTGGAGTATCCATATTGCGCAACGGGAACGGTGCCGTGCGCCACCGGCGTGGGCAGTACGCAATAGATTCCAGTGGCCGACGCACGGCGCATAAACCAAATACGATCACTTGGCGCCTGGGAGAGGAAAGTGGCGTAGCGTGGTGGTGACGAGGGCGACAAAGTAGAGGAGAGTGCGACGCCAGCGCAGCAGTGCACAGCTGACTCCCTCGGATGGCAGTGGGGGTGGGAGGGGAGGAACGTCGGCCCGACGAGTCCGACGACCGCGTCATGTCAAGGTTCACTTCCCGCCCCGTTTTGGCATTCATCCGCGCCACAAATGCCGGCCGGGCCGGCGCCGCCGATCCCGGCCGGCCGCCGGACCGGATTGGAAATGGCAAATACCTTTTAAGAGGTCCGAGCCGGCGCGTGAGTCGACTGCCGACGTGCCGGGCCAGCCGGCGGCGTGCGGCGAGCCGACTGCGACGGCCGCCGCCCCCCGGCCGGCCCGCTCCAGGAGGTCGGCAGCTCGGCAGGAGTGGCCGGCTTGCCAGGAGCTGCTGGCTTGCCAGGAGCGGCAGGAGCGGTCGGCGGCTCTGCAGGAGCTGCGGGCTTGGCAGGAGCGGCAGGCCCGGCGGGAGCGATCGGCTCGACAGGAGTGGCCGGCTCGGCAAGAGCGGCCGGCTTATGCAGGAGCGGCAAGATCGGTCGGCTCAGCAGGAGCGGCAGGCTCGGTGGGAGCGGTCGGCTCGGCAGGAGCAGCCGGCTCAGCAGGAGCGGCAGGAGCGGTCGGCTCGACAGGAGTGGCCGGCTCGGCAAGAGCGGCTGGCTTATGCAGGAGCGGCAAGATCGGTCGGCTCGGCAGGAGCGGCCGGCTCAGCGGGAGCGGCCGCCACAGCCGGCCGCGCGGTGCGACGGTAATTAGACAATCTCGGCGCATCTGCCTCCTGGGGCCAGGTCGGCAGCTGTGGCCGGCCGCGCCGCTAACGCCTCGCCGGCGCGGCGGCGGCGGCCGGGTCGATTTCCGAAGCCGGCCGCGTCCAAGTTTCGAAATGCATCACATAGTTTGACTTTCATCACCGACTGTAATGGGTCCCAATATTCCGCGCCGCGTACGGGGAGTCTCGTGGCTCCCTGGGCCGGAATCATCGGCTCTTGCGTCATGTCACGGTCACTGCCATGACGTGGGACAATCTTATCGTTATCATTGTCATATCTGATCGCTGTCTTATCGTTATCATTGCCATATCTGATCGCTGTCTCATCGTGATCGTTATCGTACCTGATCGCTGTCTTATCGTGATCATTGGCATACCTGATCGCTGTCTTATCGTGATCGTTATCATATCTGATCGTCGTCTTATCGTGATCATTTTCATGTTTGGTTTCAGATGTTGCATCTGTGCCCTTGCATGGTTGACCTGCACACCCTGAAAGGTAGAATGACACAAACTGCATTGTGTTACGATAGATTAACCCCATTCTGGATCGGCTTCGCTTGGCCACGACGTAATGAGTAGGGTGAGGGCAGAATGTGTCTCTACTACCCGTTATATCAAAAGCGAGCCACCGGTTTTATATGGGAGATAGACGGTTACAAATATTTTTGTGACCTGATCGGCATTTCTGCAAAATAATATTTTGACACTTTTGAGGGGCGACAGCAATCACATGGAACGTCCATGGAATTTCCAGATCCGACTGTTGGTATATTTCTCCACAAATGTTGTCTCATCAAGCACCATTCTACAGCCAATGTAGCCATATTTCAGCTGAAGTGAGATCACATTAAATTTAAACAATTGTAGGCGAGTCCGTTGCTATACAGTTCGGAGATAAATGTAGAATGATTTATTTCTTTAGGATACCGCAGTTTTACGCTTTATGTTGTCCTGAACAAAAATTTGATCGCATTGGCATGGAACATGAAAATAGCATTATCTCGCAACGGCGGTATGCGGTAATCTCGCAATGTTAAATGTACGGAAATGGCGCAATCTAATGTATAATTGGGGTCAAAAATAGCTCGGCAGACAAGGCACCCTGCACATTCATACACTGCATGGGTGTACTACGCCGCCGTACAACTGTCTGCGGCTCAGATCACATGCTGCCAGGCGGGTCAAGCTTTGGCCAGTCAGTTATGAAGTAAGCAACTTATGACCATGTCACAGCGGCCAACTGCACCACTGAGTTTTGCGATCCAGCCGTCCCCTTTCCTCCATCCCATCATCAGTCTACGCACATTGCACAACCAGACAGTGGAGCAGCTGGGCAGGGTCGGGCGGGAACGTCCGGGTTGGCGCGATCTTTGTACGACAGGGGCGATTCGAGGAGATTATCAAGGGGTGTCAATTTCGAAATTGCACTTCTGAGCCTGAGCGACACTACACAATCATTAATTAGATGCACAAATGAGAAGCTGAGCACTGCCGGGAAAGCTGAATGTTGGATACTTTGAACGCGTTTTGTTCGACGGAACAGAGATGAGGTCGCAATTCGCTGGGATGCCACAAGTCCCCTTTTACCATCGGTGAATGCGCCTGCATGGTCTTGTTGTAATCACGCTCTCTTGTCTTGAAAGGAAGTTAGATAAGCTTAATCGAGCAGCGCCTTCCAGCATATGCGGTAGCGTGTAGCAGGATGTCTCCAGGGAGAAACAGGCCATGATGGAAAAGATTAGAAGAAGGCGTTCTACGCCCATGAACAGGGATGCGTGTCCGGAAATCCGTGACCAGAGGTGTCAATTTCTGGAACTCTTTGGGAGAAATACATGGAGGCAATGGAAGGATTGCAATAGATTTTGGAGGCCGCCTATATGATTCTATGCTAAGCATTGCAATTATTGAAGGAGAAAGGAAAGCAACATGGAGACATCCAAGGACCTTTCCCCATAAATGTATTAAATCGACAGCCATGCCAGCGATTCCGGTGAAATCACAGACGAGGATCATGCGGTGGTGGCGGTACACTGAATTAATGCACGAATAGTCCATTCTTGTATTCCGTAAGTGCAACATTCAAAGAACATATAAATAGTGACACAATTGAAATAACATAAATCATTTGCTGAAGTAAAAGATCAGAGAAGTAGGAGTGTGTGACTGGAGAGTGACAGGCGTGTCGCTCGCGATGCTTGCAAGTAGTCGGTCACATCTGTCTTTCTTATTTTCCCACGAAGTGCCTTGCAGGATTAACGTCCATCCAAAAGATACCTCAGTGGTCATGCGAAGCTATCCGCTAAATAATAGCACATCTGGTGTACTTCTTAGTGTGGTATCGTTGTACCTTTTCACTCAAAATGTTACCATAAATGTAGTTCTGCAAGTGACTGCAGTCCTGTCGCACCACGGTCTGGATAGCGTGGCTACTGCCGCATCCCCTCTGTTAAATATGTTGCCTTGACACATTATTGGATGTTTATTACTTTGTACTGAGTGCTTTAAAAAATTAAATCAATCTCCCTATGCCTGGGTGGCGAAATGTTTCGCGGTTTTCCTGGAAGAGTTTTCGTGATTTTGTTCTTTCACTGCGTCGCTCTCCTCTAGCATGTTGACTGGGAAAGAAATTTGGGAAATACCTCACCATCTCCGGAGGGAAAGTCTGGTTTGCTCATTCAGTCGGTATGCAGTCACCGATGGACATAGTCCCCGCCAAAAGTACCCGCCAAAAAACCCTATTGTATATAAAAAACACCGCTCCGTTTCTCCGACAGAAATCCGGGATGATGTCTGGTTAATCATCGTAAGGCTACTCTGATCAGCCACGGCTGACGAATTAATGTCGAAAGATACTAAAGCGGTGCATAAAGCGAAAGATGCGGCCTTCGAGCAGACGAAACAGCAGCAGCGAATTATATATCATTGTAATAAATTTGCACCAGCCCACGTCTGTGCGAGTTCACAGTAGTGGTATAGAGTCTGTCAAACCATGCTACTTAACCCGACAATCGGAAACCGACAGACGTGTGATTTATCAGTTGAACGATGAACCGCCTCGCATTGTTCGGCAAGACGTGTTTGGCGAGATGCCTGGAATGTGCTCCGCGAGTCTATTCTGCTGTCCTAGCGAAATTTGCTTTCCTTTTGAATCAATCCCACTTTCAGCCGGGGGCGGGGATGGCCGAGTGGTTAAGGTGTCGGGCTATGGGTACCAAAGGTCCCGGGTTCGACTCTAGCGCCACTCATGACATTTCCCAATCCCGCGGCCCACCGGCGAAACAGTGTGGGCGGCGCCATTAGCCGTGAATGTGCATACAGTGTGTCGTGAACCAACCAATAAATAAACAAACAAACCACTTTCAGCCGCGTGGTTAACAGGAATATTTTTGCTGGTACGGAAGTGTGTAAAAGGAATATTTTCTTGAAACAAATGTCGTGGAAGCATAGTTCCCATAACTCCACTCAGGGATGCGCAAAGAGGGAGGGAGGGGGCATACGCAGCATTTGTTGTTTGATGCAATTCTTGAAAGTGTATGATGCCCTACCAGGCTTTTGCTTTTACCTTGCTGATTGATGACAAATTTCTACTATTTTCATCAGCGGTTTTCTCTCCACACTACATGAGGCTCCATTTAGTGAAATGTGCTCCAGAAACCATCGCCCTAGGTCATCCATTGAAAATGATATACACCTGGTTGAAAAGTGAGCAAACGAGCATTCACGCATGATATCAATTTTTATTGAAAACAGACTAACTACTATCAATGGGCAGCATGGTCCTCTGAGGAGCAGGGGAACCAGCATGTCCCATGCACCCCTCGGGGTCCTTGGAATAGAAGACTACGATGGGAGGGATATGAACATAACCTAATTATGATAATTACCTTTCTGCTTAAGCAGACAAACATTCACAAACACATTCACACACAAGACCAATATCCGCACAGTATTTTTGCATGCAATGAAAGTATACAACAGACAAGCCCACACGAGCACACCTAACATGGTATGTACATACAATGTGTAAGTTCGGAGATAGCAAAACGCATATACTACACATGCAGGGTTCTTGCACCTGTCCTGTACCCAGAATGGCATGCAGGGTTCTTGCACCTGTCCTGTACCCAAAAAGGCATGCAAGGTTCTTGCACCTGCATGTACCTAGAAAGGAATACAGCCTATCTGAGCTCCCATGAAGACGTACTCCCAGCGGGCAGCAGCACACCAGCCTGTTATCGGGTCGGTGGCCCCGCTATGTGTATCGTGCGACTGTCAGGCGCGTGCATCTGCTTGAGTGAGGCACCTCCGGATTGGGAGACGTGCGTGCTATGGCTGCCAGATTTGGTGGGCGGTGGCCTATCGTAAAAGCTACCCGAACGTGGTCGGTTTTTGGTGATGGATGCCAGAGCGTGGGTATGTTGCATGTGCACATTTTTAGTGATAGGTGCCAAGGCGTGGGTGTGTTGCATGTGCACATTACTTGCACCTCTTTCCACCGACCGACGCTACGTACCGTGTCTGATATACTACAGCCCCAATACGTCGTCAGGACATGCACATTGCGCTGGCCGAACATTCAATTTTTGCGCTTGACATCGATGTGGAGTGTACGCTTTTGCCACTTTTGCCCTTGCCACTACCATTGCAGCTGCCACCGCCTTCGCCACAGCCGCTCTTGCAGGGGGCGGAGGTCAGAAGGCCTGCGCGGGCGGTCTGGATAGCCTCGATGACGGGCTACTTGCCCACCAAATGTTGAGCCCATGTCACGCGCTACTCTCAACCCGAAAGTGTCCCACCTAAAGTTGATGCACGCGCCTGACGGTCAAATGGTGCATATCACCTGGCTATTGACCGCAAAGGAATTTGGGTCCCCGTATGGCGCATACGTTCACGATATTAGCTTTCGTACCCCTGCTGCTATAGACTGTTGTCCTGACTATTCCACCACCTACAACTGATATGATCGTTTGACATTCAATTTCTAAAGTGGACAAGTTTCGCGGATTGGTGAAGGATTTTACTGGATATGGTAAGAACGTACTCGGCCTACAATTTGATGGCTAAAGCATGTGATGTTTCAACACCTAAGGTGTTCCAGTCAAAACCGACGCAAACGCCCGATGGCCGCCTTGTACACCCCACTTCGCCGACGACACACAAAACGGCTGGCCCCGTGCAAGACACAGATCTTCCATAAATGTCAGACACATGCCGCTTTTTGGGCGGTCGTTGTCCTGACCAGCTGTTAAATGGGTGACATAGGCTCGCACGAAAATACTAACCACGCCTCGTCGTTGACCTCTATGAAACTGGACATCTTCGACTGCCACTGAACCCTGGCTACCGGTGATCCTTGGTAGCTACAGCGCGCGTAACGCTCAACTCGGAGGTGCTCCATCAAAACAGAAGCACGCGGCCGATGGCCGCGATGTGCACCCACCCGGCCGCCGGAGTCGGTCAGAGGCAGATGTCAGAGGCAGAAGCAGAGGTCAGAGTCGGTCAGAGGTCAGAGGTTCCTGGTCAGTCACATGTCGCTGCGAAGTTTCAGGACCTTGTCCCATTCGGTATGAGTTGCGTTTCCAGTTCCTGGCATATGGGCGAAGAACATGGTGACGCCAAGAATGAATGCATCACGCCACCCTTCGCTGTAAATTAGCTGTGCCAGATAAGCCCTGGTTACAGGACAAACCTCTTACCAAATTGTGTGATGGTGCAAACGTCGTGCTAAGCAGAGAAGCCGCCAGGGGGATCCGACCCCACACCCGTTATATATATATACATACACTAGATCAAGGAAGGAAGTTCGGGATTTGCGTCACACTGAGCCAAAAAATTTCAGAGTTCCGCAAACCGAAAGTGGCCTAGTTAAAAGGACAATTTGGTAGGTCGGTTCTCCGTTAAAAAAAAAATATGGCTCCACCCGTTATGCAGCCAGCATGGAAGTGCTTCGAGGTGCAGCCAACGTGGAGGTGCTTCAGCCAGAGTAATTGCGCCTGCCGGACCAGCAACGGTAAATCCAACACCGTTTTCAAGCGGAAAACCTATTGGGTTCGCATGATGTGCATATCCTGATCAGACTTCGATGTTATACACCATCCCACTTGGTCTGAAGCGCCGGATGATGGGGAGGGCTGGAAAATGCGTGCGCGTGCGAGACACTCAACTCACATTTTGGCACCTTCATTGCTGGCTGTCCTCCCAATAATTTTAACTGCAACATGGGATCCTATGTGGAATGCCTCATCCCAATCCATTGAGCCCGCCCATTGCTTGCGTTCATCGTGTCCCATCAATAATTTTCAGAAACCTACACCCATGCATGCCATTTCAAGTTTGGTGGTACACCCTCCAAGCACAAGCACGCGCCTAATGGTCACATGGTGCATCCAATTTAGCAGATTATCTAGAAACTTGATTACCCGGTGTCGAGCGTACATTTTAGAGACATTCAGGATGGGCAGGCTCTTTCGCAGCGGGCAAAGTGCACACCCCAGCACATAACTATACACATTGGCCATGCCCTGAAAGACATGGCGACTGCCCAATCTCCCACCAAATTTGACAATCATAGCCCTCGCCGTTGTCAACTCGGAGGTGCCCCACTCAAATCAGATACGCGCGCATGTGGAGCACATGTTACACATCACACCCGACCGCCGACATCAAGAACGGTTGGTTCTGTGTGGTGCTGTCACGCATATTTCAAATTTGTACGGCTTTCACATGCCTTGGCTAATTAATTTCGACATCACTGTCGTGAGTAGCACGTAGCACTCACCCATGCGACCCACGTGACTCGAAGCTGCCATCATTACCTGACCCCGAACCGGTGCAGCGTGAAAATTTTGGACAAAATCAGCCCGGGCCATGTTTGCGTGAAAGGCTTTGGCTTTGCGTGAGACGAAATGTACGACCCTCAATATACCAGGAGGTGCTGAGTTTACATCAAAAGTACCGTTAGGGATTATGCTATATTACTCAACGTTTCGGCCAGGGGCCATCGTCAGTCAATTGTTAACCCTGAAAAAAATTGCAGGGTTAACAATTGACAAAAACGCGGGAAAAAGGCGTGCAAAAAATACACGTGAATCACAGAAAAGCATCCTCATTGGTGCAGACACTTCAAGAAACTCCGAACCAGAAATCAACGAGGTCAGGATAGAATCCTCTGAGGAAGCCCGAGCCGATGGTCCATATACATATCGACACATACATGCATGCACATATATAGACATATATCCAATATAACGCGTAATACATAAAGTATAATTTATGTTTATGTAAGTTTATGTGATATGCCAAGACGACGTTTGCGTGTTTAGTTGCCGCCATAGATTACGTATGTGTAGAGATTCGAGGACCTTCAGATCAGCGTTGTCCCTGGCTGTTACTAGAATTTCTACTTTGAAGTTTGCGTTAGTGTCGCTGTGTTCCATGTAAGAATATTTGTCGATCATGTGTTCGCCTTAAGGTGTGTATTCTCTTCGAAGTCTAAGTCTCTCCGAAGTCTAAGTCTGCATATGTGTATATTGAGGGTCGTACATTTCGTCTCACGCAATGTCTAAAACCCAGGAGCACTTAAGAGCTATTCTTCGTTATCTTAAACAACCCAAGGCTTCTTGTAATTGAATTCAAAATTGAAAGAAGAGTTTCGAATGCGTGGCATGTACGTGTGTGTGTATGTGTATATATACACACACAAACACTCACACATACACACAAATACACACACAGACACACACGCGCAGTCAAACATGTCCCGACAACCTCGCAAACCAACCGTCATGTATCAGATCTCCGACAGAGTTCTCATGCCACGCATTCGAAACTCTTCTTTCAATTTTGAATTCAATTACAAGAAGCCATGGGTTGTTTCAGGGCGCAATAAACTGCTAAATTAATTTTACTGCGTAAAAACTCAAATAACTATTGCACACTGGTCACAAACGGTTAGAACTCCAGCGGATTTTGAGGTGCGATCTCAAAGCTTTTCTATCAGAAGTGAACAGGTAAGCTAGTAATAAGAATTACTGACTCTCCGATTCTGCCATCCTCAGCCAAGCTACTTCCCCAGTGCGCAGTAGTCTACAATGTTCGGATTAAATTCTCTCATCACCACATCATTCTGCTCCTAGATGGGACTGAGGAGCTAGAGGTGTCCGGAATTCTGTCGCCTCTCTATAACCAAACATGGATTTATAGCGCGGCGTGCCTGTGCCACCGCCAGCTGATTTGCCTGTGTCAGGCTGGGATGACTGAGCTCAGTCGTTTATCACTGGCAGTGTCACCGCGTTCACCACACTGCAGTCTCAACCGGCGGTCTCACAGCTGGCTACGAGAAGTCGTGCGCAACACCCTTCGTGGGCTACCGGTATGGCATCCAGGCTGTAATCTTTGACCCCCCCAAACCTCGGAATTTCGTGTCGAGTGAGACCAAACCGCCCCAAACCGCGTGATAGTAGTCTAAACCGCCTTATAGGTAGTCTAAACCATTTGATAGGTAGTGTAAACCACCTTATAGGTAGTCAAACCGCCTTATAGGTAGTCTGAACCGGCTTATAGGTAGTCTAAACCATCCGATGGGTAGTCTACACCGTACAATATGTCGTTTAACACGCGCCCTGGAGGGCCTCTGAAAATAACGCGCACTAGAAGGGGGGGGGGGGCGAATTCCGTCCCCCTAAGATCTCCGCTCTTATGAAGGCTAGAGCAACGAAATTCACAGGGTGGATGGGCACGATAGTGAACTCTATTGCGTGCAAATTTCATGATCTTATATCAATACCTTCAAGGTCAAATGAGGACAAAATAGTAATATTTAGCAAAATTCGCGGCTCCGTTAGCCTATCATGAACTTGACCTGACTTGGTCTCGGCAACCTAACATGACTTTTAAATTATATAGCGTAACAATATGCATCAAACAAGGCGCTAATGTTGTCAAGAACACTTCCCTATTGCCAATATACGGGAAGCGCATCAGCGCCGATTTTTGTGGTCTGGCGCTGCGAATTGTTTTGACTTTAGCGGCTCCTAACTTGAAAACTTCTCGGCAAATTTTCATTTTTCTTGCTTTAAACAATGTACCGGTCATTTCTAAGCAGGTACGCGAAAAATTTGGCGTATATCGGCCGGTACAATATGCAGTTATGTAAACGAAAACTCGGAAGGATTGGCGGATTTCGCCGTACCCCCTCTAGGGCGTGTGTTAACCTGTTATGAACTTGACCTGACTTGACCTCGGTGACTTGACATGACTCTGGAACAATGTAGCATGCCAATGTACATCAAACAAGTTGCTAGTTTTGCCAAGAACAGTTCTTTTTTGCTAATATACGGGAAGCGCATCAGCGCCGATATTTGTGATCTGGCGCTGGTAATTTTTTTTTTAAACTTTAGCGACCCTTAATTCGAAAAATTTTCGGTCGATTTTAATTTTTCTTACTTCAAAAAACGCGCCGGTCATTTATTAGCAGGTACACAAACAATGGCGTATGTGGGCCGGTAAAATCTGGCGTTATCTACGAAAAACTGGAGGGGTGCGCGAATTTCGCCCTCCCCCCTCCAGTGCGCGTGTTAAACCGCCTTATAGGTAATCTAAACTACCTGATAGGTAGACTAAGCCGTACAATACGTCGTCTAAACCGCCTGGTAGGTAATCTAAGCCGCCTGGTAGGTAGTCTAAACCGCACACCTGCCTGTGTTGCGTTACAGTACATATATGCAGGTGATTCATGTACCAGGACACCCATGCACCACATATTGCGCAGTTATTGTCGCACCAATTACGCGTGATGGTAGCGAGATATCCATATCATTGCATGTCACAGTACGAATACGTTGACGTCTTGTTGGGACTCAGTTGGAAAGACAGCTTCTTTCGCTTGCAAACAAAATGATGGCTCTAGTCAGGGATATCCGGATCGGGGACCATCCCCACAGCTCGATGTGAACTCGGCCGGAACTAGCCGGATGTACAAAAGAACCACCGAGACATATCGTTCCTTCCGAAAACGTTACCCTGCTGCGGCACTTGACAGAACATACACCTGACGGAACTTTTCAAGGATGCTACAACTTCCGCTGAAATCATCAAGAAACAGTTGTGTGCCTGAATGCATGCACTTAGATACGACCATGCGAAAATATCCCTCACCACTTTTAGTCCTATCTGAAATCGTCGTTGATGAGAAAATAAGTTCAAGCAAGCAAGAGCTAACATAAGTGCCCGATGAAAAATATTGTGAATGTGGCGGATGAAAATCGCGCGAATAGGCACGCTTCGGTATAAGGTTTGCCTACCAGTCAACTCGCCATTGGCTGCTTCGGATAGAGAAGATGAGGTTTCGTGAGGAAGGGTTCGTTGAGGAAGGGACTGTGAAGGTTTGTTGAGGTTTGGTGAGGTTTGGTAAGGAATGGTTTGGTGAGGAAGGGTTTGGTGAGGAAGGGTTTGGTGAGGAAGGGTTTGGTGAGGAAGGGTTTGTTGAGTAAGGGTTTGGTGAGGAAGGGTTTCTTGAGGAAGGGTTCGTTGAGGAAGGGACTGTGAAGGTTTGTTGAGGTTTGGTGAGGTTTGGTAAGGAATGGTTTGGTGAGGAAGGGTTTGGTGAGGAAGGGTTTGGTGAGGAAGGGTTTGTTGAGTAAGGGTTTGGTGAGGAAGGGTTTCTTGAGGAAGGGTTTGATGAAGTTTGGTGAGGTTTGGTAAGGGAGGGTTTGGTGATGAATGATTTGCTGAGGAATGTTTGGTTAGGAAGGGTTTGGTGAGGATTGGTGAGGTTTGGTGCGATTTGATGAGGTTTGGTGAGGAAGGGTTTTTGAGGTTTGGTGAGGAGGGTTTGTTGAGATTTGGTGAGGTTTGTTGATTTTTGGTGAGGTTTGGTGAGGTTTGGTGAGGTTTTGTGAAGCTCGGTGAGGTTTGGTGAGGTTTGGTGAGGTTTGGTAAGGTTTGGTGAGGTTTGATGAGGTTTGGTGAGGTTTGGTGAAGTTTGGTGAGGATACGGGAGGGCGGCACATTATGCTGCCTCCCTTAACATGCGTCCTGAAGGGCCTCCGGAAATTACGTGCACTAGAGGGGGGGGGCGGTATCAATATATTCAAGGTCAAATGAGGTCAAAATAGCACAATTTTCTGGCTTTGTGTGGCTTGGCGTTTCATTTTTTATGAATCGCTGTGATTGTGTTTAAATGCTCAAAAACTGGCATTAATGATGTTTTGGACATTACTAGTGATGCAATACAGATGACAGATCCGCCATTTTACATCAGGTGACCTTTATAGGAGACCATTATAGGAGCATATAGGAGCACTTTATTAGGTCATTACCTGTTCCAGTTACCGCAACCGGGCTGTCAACCCGACTGCTCCGTTGGGCAGTTCGGCACAATCGGCTTCGCAAAGAAAGGAGTGAAATACATGAATAAAGTATGGAAACGCTTAGGCACACAATGACAAACAGTAGATTTTGGGATGTGTAGGGAGTAACATGTAAAGTTACATCAATCGCATGACACTCATTTGCATTTATGGCAACATTCCAGTTGACCAAGTTTGTTTCCATTAGCCTGTCATGAACTTGACCTCACTTGACCTCGGCGACCTAACATGACTTAAACTATATAGCATAACAATATGCAGCAAACAAGTCGCTAGTGTTGTCAATAACACTTCCCTTCTGTCAATATGCGGGAAGCGCATCAGCGCAGGTTTTTGTGGTCTGGTGCTGTGAATTGTTTTTATTTTAACGGCCCCTAACTTGAAGAATTGTCGGCAGATTTTCATTTTTCTTGCTTTAAACAATGCGCCGGTCATTTTGAAGCAGGTACGCAAAAACGTGTCGTATATCGGCCGGTACAATATGGAGTCATGTACGAAAAATCTGAGGTGTTCGCGGCTTTCGCCATCCCCAGTCCAGGGCATGTGTTAACCTGTCATGAACTTGACCTGACTTGACCTCGGTGACTTAGCATGACTTTGAAACAATATAGCATGACAATGTACATCAAACAAGTCGCTAGTTTTGCCAAGAACACTTCCTTTTTGCCAATATACGGGAAGCGCATGAGCGCCAATATTTGTGGTCTGGCGCTGATTTTTATTTATTTTAGGGACCTCTAACTCGAAACATTTTCGGTCGATATTCATTTTTTCTTACTTTAAGCAACGCGCCAGTCATTTATTAGCAAGTACACAAACAATGGCGTATATCGCCCGGTAAAATCTGGAGTTATCTACGAAAAACCGGAGGAGGTGGGCGGATTTCGCCCCCCCCCCCTCCAGGGCGCGTGTTAATGGGATTAAGGTCGGCCATGTCGTCCTTCTTTTGGTTCAAGGTGGTAATGGCGCCTGAGGCCATTTTTGCGATTTAGGTTTGACTTCGGCTTTGTCCTCCTTCCCCTGGGATTTTGTTGATAAAGTGAAAGCCGCCCAGAGTAGCCGGGCAATTTCTGAGTATGTTTCCAGCAATCAATTTCATGTCTTGTGGAAGTGGAAGCCATTTGTCTTCGGGTGAGGTTTGATTATTGCGACGTTATGTGTATATTATGTTATGTTTGATTATGAGGTTAAAAGTAATGTTTGCTACTTTTTTAATCTTCAATCTTTTATTGCTGCGTTCCCCACGAATGCGAGGGACAGACTGTGCAGACTGTACATGCTGCAGACTCTTATGCTCAACTTATCTCACATCTTAGGTAGCATCCTGCAATTAATTTAACAAATACTTCATGTGACTTCTTCTGGCATCACCTGACTTCTTATTTGCTTTCTGCATCTTTGAAATCACGCACACGTATGTCGGAATATGAGTGAACCTGTGAGTTCTTCGGTGCTCTTTGGCTGCACCATGTAAAATATGAGGTTCAAAGTTTGCATGAAATCCACGGAATTTTATCGGATTTGCGGCGCCACCTGTGACTTCAGAGGTCACGTGGCACAGACCAAGGAGCGCCTAGAGATGAGGGAACCAGAAATATCCATTGGCATTGGCATTTTGTTGGTCCATCGCTGGCTACTGAGCGAGCCCCTGATGGGGCCATATTAACCCCAAGGCGATAGTGAGCAACGAACGCCGCGGCACGATCTCGGAGTTCTCTCTCCGTCCGTCCACATTGGCATCGTGCCACCGACATAATGCAGTTGTGCTGCTTAGTCCGGCTTAAAGTTGGCGTCGTTGTCTTCAGTTACCTGTCAGACATCCAGTGTGTCGGATTTCCGTCGCCGCACGCAACTTCAAGAGCTCATGAAAACATGCAGCACGTTGTGGAACATTGTGGCCATTGGTGTTATCGTTACAACTTTTCGTCGGATGCGAACCTTGAATCGCATCGTTAACACGATTATTGGATCCTGTCGTTGAAAGCTAACCACAGCCGCTTTTAAATTATATCGGAACTTATTTGATCGGCTCCCAGAGCATTACTATATTTGATTTATTTTAATGGCCCTCTGTAGGCGAGGTTGAAATGTGCAATATGCAGATGACACACACGTGATAGCTTTTGAATTTATATGACTAAATATCGACATGCACAATGTCATCACTCAAATTGTCGATTCCACAAAATAGTGAATTCCCAAGGATGATGTCGCAAAAAATATTGACTTGAAAAATTTTAGCTAGCGAAATATCGACTAAGAGCATCGAATGATCAAACTGTATGCAGATGAAACATGGCTTCGACGACAACCTGGGCAAGATGCTGTCGGCAGGTGATGTCACTGTTTCCCGATAAAGTGGTCGAGAAATGCACCGCTGCCTTCAAGACCGCTTTGGTCAACGATGTCATTCAAGTCCGCTATGGGCAGCAGTGTCCTTCTTGTTCATTTAAGATGAAAACAGTTACCTTACCAAGGATAAAATGTTGCCACTGTTGCCGAAAAACATCTTGTACCGGTTGCTTTGCTAAGTTTGCTTCATTGCCCACTCTCATCGTCTAATCGCCAACGATTAACGTAATTGTGCGCACAATGTCATGCATGCTAAAAGGTGATCAGCTTATCGGATATGAGGAGGAAAAAAATGGTGGCAACATCCAAATATTTTGTATTCAATGATGAGGCTCGTTCAGTGTTTTGCATTTCGGCTCATCCGCGTCCGTTGGTACATACGGCTAACCGTTTTACGTTGTAGATCATAAAGCAAATTGTCTTGTCTACGGCCGATAGTAACCTTCAGTAATCGTGTTACGTTATGCTAATTTGTGAACCAAGTCAGTTCACCTTCGCCCAACGGCACCGCTAGATTGCTATTTATTTCCAGTAGACCGATTTGGCTCATGTACGTCCGGTGCAATTCGTATATGGCTATTTACGTTGGCCAGCACCTTCTTTCTGGTCAGACACTCACACCACATCTCGAGGATCCTTTTATGCCCCTCTAATCTTCAAACTAAGCGTTGCACGAAAATGAAACTGATGTCATCGGGAAGCGCGAGATGAGTGAGGTCAGAAAACATCCTTTTTTTTCATTTCGAAAAGTTACGTCACTAGGGATCCCATGGGATCACGACTGATGACATTCTTTGGTCTCTATGGTGTTCATTTTGGGGTAGATTTAGACACTTTTTTTAAAATAAAAAAGCAAGGTGAAATCGACCCTGGCCCCACAATGTTTCCTCGCCCATAAACCAGCATATTAATTTGGGGGAAATGTTTTAATTGGGTTCTCAATTTTTTATCATGGGTAGAGCGCACCGTGAAGCATTATTTTAAGCCAACCTAGCATGCTGCTGCAATAGCACGCTGGTAACCTCATAAAAAGTTAGTACTCTTGCAAGAATCTTTGACTTTATCCATAATGGAGAAATATGCAAAACAAATGTCAGAAAAGAAATAAACGTTACTCTAGTGGGTTTTAATCCATCCATAAAGATCACCAAGCGCTGAAGGTTCTATTCAAATATCTTTATCCGTCAAAGCCTGATAACTGGTTGAGCTTCTTTGCTGGTGACTTCACTTGACCTTGACTAACTGGGCGACCATAGATGACCTTACCTCCAAATTGTCACACAGCATGTGAAATTGACGTGGGAAAAGCTATGTCGAAGTTTGGCGCGCTGCCACACTCCGTTGTTTTCACCATCTGCAGACAATCTTGGGGGGGGGGGTATAAAGTGGCCACTTCCCTGGAGGGTTTGCAATGAATGGTTGAGTGGGAATACAGTGCGTGTCGGTGGCCGTGTTGGCTCTGTGGTGTCTGCAATGTTTCTGCTATTTCGGTGGCATGCATATAGCCAAGTAGTAATTGGTGGAGTTCTGGGTGTTAGTCACCCAGAACGCGCGAAATCGAGGTGGTGATGCCGTCTTTTTGCCCGAATGCCTTGAGTGGTTGTCTTTGAGCATCAAAGCTTCTACAGCCTAGCAGGATGTGACCTATGCTTAATGTGGTGTTACAGTTGTCACAGTGAGGTGTTGCAAAACGGTCATCCCCTAGTTGAGGCTGGCTTACCAGATAAGCTTTGTGCAGAGGCTTTGTGCAACCAGCTCTAAGTTCGGTGAGGATGACTTCCTTTTGGCGGCGTGATTGGTTTGGTGTGCTCCATGTGCCTATCGTTGGTTTCATGCTGTGAGTGTGACTGGAGCCTTGCGGTATAGATCTGTGTTGTGTGCATTTGTTCTGGTAATGCTTACGTATGTGGCATTGCAGGAGCGCTGTGTAGTCGTCTACCGAATATTCTATACCGGGATAAATGGTCGATGTTAAGGCGTGCTTTGTCAGCTCATCTGCCTGGTCGTTTCCTGGAATGTTGATGTGGCCCGAAGTTCAGAGGAAGGAAATGCTGTTTACGTTGCGGGCCACCACTTGCTGGATTCGATCAACGACTGGATGTGAGCATTCGTGAGTGTTTCTGGTTGACTGAAGGACTGATTTGGTCTGAAAAAGTGACTACGTTTCTCGTTCTGTGCCTCTTTATAATGGAGATAGCGATCAGTATAGCCGCTGCTTCAGTAGTGAAGGTGGAAAAGCTACCCGGGAGACGTTTGAAAAGCCTTAGACCTGGTCCATTGGTGCCGATGCCTACCTTGACCACGTGTTTTGATCCATCCACGAATGCGAGTGCTTTGTGGTTATTGAGATCGGCGTATTCGTTGAATGTCCCAAGAATTTCAGACGGCATGATATCTGATCTATTTTCCAAAAGAAGTACTGGCCTTTGGTGGACTGTGGATTCAGAATGGCCCAGTGGGCGGTCTAGCTACGGTGCTTGGCACTGTGAGGCTAATATATGAAAGATCCATGGCAATTAAAACACATTGATGGACAACGCAATTCCATCCCTCAGATGTTTTAAGCAGGCTTGCTGTACCGGGAAGCTGTACGACAAATGTTTCTTCTTGCAGCGAGAGTGTGCAGTGAACTGAGCCCAATGCGGGGGGGGGGCGGGGAGGGGGTGAGCATTTGCGCGCGGAGACGCCGATCAGCGCGCCGTTCGTCGACAGAAGTTGGTCCGAGATGTCATAGGCCTGCCATCTGGTGGCTAAAACAGCGTGTCCTCCATTGAAAAAGCGCTCCGTCCGCGGTGCGGTGGGAACTGAATTGCAAAGAGCACCTTTAGTATAGGGTGTTGGTAAATTAAGTCCCAGTGCCATCTGGAGCCAAGCTTGAAGTGACACGTTTAGTATTTACCGACAGTAGCATCTATGCATGCCACTCATGATTTACTCCACGCGCTTTCTCATTTTGCACTTGAGAAGAATAGCGGAACTTGTACTCACGGTGATATTTTATGGTACCGTACGTCGGTGACCAAACCTCATCAATACAGGCCAAATATCTTGTTTATTGCATTTTCCTTCCTCTTCATAATCGAGAAGCTCATCAACCCTTATTTGATCTTACCTGAGAAAAGAAAGCCTAGCATGCTCTAATGAAATCATGTCATATATTACTCCGTATACGAGACATGGAACTAAAAACTACAATATGATTCTGCATTTTCCACTACACAACTACTAGGGATAGCTGATTTTCACGCTACAGCTGATCAGTGTTCATAATCATACCTATATATAGGAGCTATGTTGAGGTGTCCGTGCTTTACCTGTTGTTGCTGGTAGCACTGCTCCTGCTATAACTACTGCAATTGAAATGCTTTTAAGCTAGGATGATGCGGTTTGTGCGCTTCATGGCGAATATCCAGGTTGCTTCTGTCTTGAGGCACGGTGCTTGTGCCTCCAAAATAGTTCAAGTATGTCGAGATGGAACAATTAAAACCTAGCTATACTCATTTCGGCTATATCCACGGCTATGCAGATGTCAGAAGGCGTCATGAACATTTCCTCTTCCAGGTGGGTCTCGAAAAAAATCCAGCTAAAGATCTTGTCAATTTTAGGCATGTCCCCTTCTAGGTAGGTCTTGTGAACATTCCAAGCACTAAGTAGGTCTTCTGATCATTTTCACTGGGATATAAATATTCTAAGTATATTCATTAAAAAGTAGGTTTCCTGAAGCTTTCATTGACAGGGACGTTTTCTGAGCATTAAGGTAGATCTTCGGAGCATTCAGACATGGGAGTAAATCTAATGAAAATTCATAGCTCTAAGTATGCCCGGTGAACATGTTCCTTCTCAAGTAGATATTGTGTACACATCAGTCTTAAAGTAGATATTGCCCGCATGCAGATCGCATGAGCCTCCTCCCTTAGCGAAGGAGGCTGGGATAAATTGGTCATTTTTGTCACGGTACCAGCACCTGGGCCAATCCAAGAACCACCGGTGGTTATCTACAGTTCGCACAAGAAGTTATTGGCCACATTGACTCTCACACTGGCTGTCGCGTGCTGGTGGCATGCATTCTGCGGGGGCGGGGGGGTTGCATCATGCAGGACTGTGCATTACTAACACCGGTCGGTGGCACCACCAGGCAATCACTTACGTGTTGTGATAAGTTAGCGCAGGTCGGCTCATATACATCCGAAGATACCGCAGGGCAGAAATACTTCAAGCCACAAGTCAAATGGGCTCACGTACGTTCGATGACATGCATTTGATGGACGGCTGTGTGTTTGTTTGTTTGTCATGCATCTGCCTTGCTACTACAAATGGTCGCGCGCGCATGCAGCGCGTGCGAGTTGAGCCAGTGTAGTGTTGTCAATCGACACCACTAATAACAAACAACAGTGGTGTCAACAATGTGCCTGATAGTTTTGTAGCGGGGAGTGAATATAGAAGGAGAGCGGGAGTAAAGGGAGTACGCCTTGGTGCTCGCCACCCGGCAGCGAGGCGAGGGACGGAGGGCTGCTCTTCTTCGCAGGCGCTAGTCGGCCGTCTCTCAGTATCGAGGCTACGCACCACAGTCTGGCAGGTCGCGACCTATGCTTATTGTGGTGTTGAGGGGCCGGCAGTGCGGCGCTGTAAGCCGATCATTCTCTAGCTTGGGATGTGCTCGTGTTGTGTCACCAGTTCCAAAGCCAGCGAGGATGAGTTCCTTTTGCTGAATGGGTCGCCGTGTTCCACTCGGGAAAACCTTCATCAACTAAAACTGGTACGAATGTGGGACAGCCCTTATGTGCACGTGTATGCGTGCCTGTGTGTGTGTGTGTGTGTGTGTGTGTGTGTGTGTGTGTGTGTGTGTGTGTGTGTGTGTGTGTGTGTGTGTGTGTGTGTGTGTGTGTGTGTGTGCATGTACTTGTGTGTGTGTGTCTGTAGATGTGTAGATGTGTCTGTTGGTGCGCATGCACTGATATGCATATATATATATATCCGTTTGTATGCATGTGTGTGCGCATGCGACTCGTATTCTTCTATGTGTACTTAAATTAATCGTACGTTTTATTTTCATAATCTGGATGCAAAGCTTTGACCATTTACATCGTCTATCGCTTCCTTGTCAAAGCGTATGCAGCACTTATAATTTGATAGCTTCATGTTCTTGAAGGAAACTAATGTCGTCTGCTCAGATCCTGTTTGCACAGCCCGGTTTGGCAACCACTTCAATACCGACAGCTTCATTAGACACAGTTCAAACTGAATGCCAATGAGGAACGCCGCTGCCCCACTGGGATCTGTAGGCAGAAGGGTGAAGCTCTGGAGACGATTTAAACTCCAGAATACTTTGCAGCAATGTATAGTCAAGACGACCCGCTAATTATTGGGCTACATTCAGAGCCAGTGGAACTCAGATATCGTCGGCCATAAGAGGTACCAATTATATAGCCCACGATAGTCATCCTGCCTGTTAAATTTTAATCAAATACATTAAAGCATATCATCATCATTTATCATCAACACAAAAGCATATCATATCATGTACCATACAAAAAGCATGTCACAAGCGGCAACTTCGGCGCCGCTTCTGCTTAAAAGCGGGCCAGGTTTTGTGACCACCGGGAGGCGCACATCCTGGGAACACTCCACACCTGCTGGCCCGTATTACATGTTCTTGTAGCTGCGCATATACATATTAGCTCGTGCATGGACTGTCTGGCATTTGTTGTCAGACATCCCTTGTCAGACATTTACTGTTGGACAATCATTATCAGACTGTTTTTTCATCAAATGTTGTTGTCTGACATGTATTGTCAGACATTCATTACCAAACATTTATTTTCAGGCAGTCATTGTAAAACATTTGTTGTCAAACATTTATCGTCAGACATTTATTGAAAAAGAAAAGGGGGCATCACCCTCTCGTTTCCATCGCTTCTGGGCAACAAACACCCAGAATTCCTCGACTTACTATTGAGCTATCAGTACGACACAAACTAAGAGGAACATCGTCGACACTGCACCACCAACACACACTCTAACACGCATCACGTGCCCGCGCAAACACTCATAGCAGTAACGCCAATAACCATCCACGAACATCATCGGACGTAGGTAAGCTGGATCGTGTCTGCCACTCGAAATAAATGGCAACCTGGCGGTGTGTTGGACGTAAATGAGCCGAATTGCTCTACAAATTAGCGAAGCCCAAAATGATTACTCAGAGTTACCATCGGACGTAAATGCACCGATTTACTATATAATTCACGATGTTTTCCGAGAGGTATGTACCAACGGGCGTAGATGAGTGGAATTACAAAACACGGTGCTAACCCTAGACACAACGTCGCGTGAAGGCATGCTGCCATCTACTACTAACCATTAATAGGCAGCAGCCGACGTGAAAGAGCGGTGTGGGCGATTACCTCTTTGCCTGTACGGTAAAGAGCGTCGGTGTTCTTCAACAAGAGTAGGCAGCAAGAGTATCTTGCCGAGGAGCAAAGTAAGCCAAACTCTAAACATCTGGGAGATGGGCCCCCGTCCACCCCCGCCTTCAGCACCTTAACGTCACATACGCTACAACGTATGACTCCTATAAAGTAAAATCACACTTGCTTTGAACTTCATTGCAAAGCCCACTCGCTTTAAAGGCTGCCAAAATGGTATGGCAGGTCTCTCAGCACACTCACACCCCCTTGAGTGCACATCATATACTCAACAGCATATGATGGAGAACGCTGATCATATACTGAACAAATCCGCGCCGTTTCCATGGTGAAGGTGAAGGCCCTTTGGGTACATCCATGCCGTCAATACCGTGAAAATGAACCTCCGTAACAGGGTTGTGGAATTCAGATTTGTGTAGGTTCTGGGAAAGCATGGAGTGGGCAGACCCCATTGCACATCGCCTTAACTTCGAATGCTAAGTGGTTCGCTTCACTTAATATTGACGCCGCCAGGGAATGAATACCCTGGAAAAACCTAATATAATTGTACCATACAAGAGCTACAATTGTAGCTAGCCCACTTCCGTGGCCGTATTTACTCATGAGAGTACTTCTTACGCACATATTTCACGGTATTGTGTCGATCAGGCAATGCATTGCGAGTCGGAGCGGAGCATGGCTTTGTCAGATGCACTCAGTGGTTCTCAGAACTGCCACACCGCTTCTGTCGCGGCTCTGAGCCTGTCCTGGCAGATCACCGGATAGTCGCTTCTGTTGCGGATCTGGGTGTGTCCTGGCAGATCACCGGATAGTCGCTTCTGTCGCGGCTCTGAGCCTGTCCTGGCAGATCACCGGATAGTCGCTTCTGTTGCGGCTCTGAGCCTGTCCTGGCAGATCACCGGATAGTCGCTTCTGTTGCGGATCTGGGTGTGTCCTGGCAGATCACCGGATAGTCGCTTCTGTTGCGGATCTGGGTGTGTCCTGGCAGATCACCGGATAGTCGCTTCTGTTGCGGATCTGGGTGTGTCCTGGCAGATCACCGGATAGTCGCTTCTGTTGCGGATCTGGGTGTGTCCTGGCAGATCACCGGATAGTCGCTTCTGTTGCGGATCTGGGTGTGTCCTGGCAGATCACCAGACACTCGCTCCTGTCGCGGCTCTGGGTGCGTCCTGGCAGGTCGCCAGATAATCGATTTCAAATTGTAACTGATAGCCGGCCGGCCGTCTGCTCTGGACACCATTAGCACCGTTCGCTAGTCTTAATCGGCCACATCCGTGGGTCGTGATCCCGGTGATGGTGCGCGCCACCTACGTGCCGCTCCGGTCAATCGTGATCCCGCCGGTGGTGGCCAACGCCCACGTGCCGTTCAGGTGGGCCTGATCCTGCCCGTGACTGTAGACCGTGGCACCTGTGGCTGACGTGCGTCGGCCTGGCTAGTCCATACTCTCAATACAGTAGCTCCAATCTTCCTATTGTGCCCCGACTCATCCCCAGAGCACGTGCACTGGACATCCTTCAGTTGTGTGAAATCGTGCCTTCACGGCGGTACGTTACTATCCAGGCAGTGGCGCACCGGAGGAGGGAGGCAGGGGGCTCGCCCCCCCCAATGGGACCAAAGTGCCCTTTTGGCCAAAAGTGCCCTTTTGACCGAAAAGTGCCCTCTTGGCCGGAATGTCCCAAATTTAGCCCAAAAATCACCTGCCTTATGTGCCCCACCTGTGCCGAAGGTGCCCTTTGGGCCCAAGACTGGCCTTTTGGCCTGAAAATTACATTCCCTGTGCACTTTCCTGTTCTATGCGGCATGGAAAATTCACGACCCCCGGTCAACAAACCTTCCAGTGTGCCCCGGGCCGCAAAGTGCCCTTTTGGAGCCGGTCAGGTGCCGTTTTGGAGCCGCCCAAGTGCCCTTTTCGGTCTGCCCCCCATGGAAAAATTATGGGTGCGCGCCTGTATCCAGGGAATCAACTGAACACGTCAGACGTCTGAAGTCAGACGTCTGAACTGAGCACGTTCAGTCTCGTGTGTAGATGCGAGTGCAATGGGTCCAATGTAAGATGACGTGACTGATGGGCCGATCCACCTCAACCGTCGCAGACTGCCTGTCGGAGAGGTACATCATGATCGAAGAGGCATAGTGCCTCTTTCCTACTCTATGCATCATACATATCCGAAGTGTCGAGGAAGGTGGTGTTCTGGGCACTTGTCATTTCTTAAACGATTTGACTTCCTCATTGTGTCTACTATTTGATGTATTGTACATCGAAACTGATGTATACTGTAAGGTTATACTGTAAATAATAACTGTACGGTTTGTGTAGCAGCCACTGCTTAGAAGAAAGCAGCGAATTAAAATTGCATATTAACGAGTGCTTACTTGGAATCCGGACGAAATTAAAGCGCTGTGGTAGTGTCGAATGCTGCGACATGGATTGCCATTCGCATCCCGACCAAGAACACCACATTGCAGCTCAGACACTGCAAAAACTATCTCTCGATCCTCTACTACCTTGATGCTGAGGCACCCATGTCATGTGCAGGCGTGCGGCGAGTACCATCGTCATGTGTTTGCGGCACCCCCGGTTCAGATCTGATGACGCTGTATAACTGCGGGGTCAGCTAGTGCCCAGGCTTCGCCTGCTCGTTGCCCCTGCATACTGCATGCTTCAGAATAGCCCACATGCCCTGGATTAGTCGCACCTGTGGGCAGTTGGGTGGGCTGTCTGACTTGCCCACGCAGTTCATTTTCAGCTTATATAATAGTATGATGGCTTCACAAGCGTGACCTCATAGTTGTCTCCCTGGGACTGCCGAGACCGAACCACGACCTCACAGTCGTCTCTCCTGGATCGCAATGATCAAGCCATGACCTCACAGTTGTCTCCCTGGGAGTGCCGAGACCGAGCCACGACCTCACAGTCGTCTCCCTTGGAGTGCCGAGACCGAGCCATGACCTCATAGTCGTCTCTCCGGAACTCATGTGACCGAGCCAAGACCTCACAGTCGTCTCCCTGGGAGTGCCGTGACCGAATCGTCTCGTGACCGCCAAGACCTCAGGCCCTGGGAGTGCCGTGACCAGTCGTCTCTCCGGAACTCCTGTGACCGAGCCATGACCTCACAGTCGTCTCTCCGGAACTCCTGTGACCGCGCCATTACCTCACAGTCGTCTCTGCGGAACTCCTGTGACCGCGCCATTACCTCACATTTGTCTCCCTGGGAGTGCCGAGACCGAGCCATGACCTCATAGTCGTCTCCCTAGGACTGCCGTGACCAAGCCATGACCTCACAGTCGTCTCTCCGGAACTCCTGTGACCGAGCCATGACCTCACAGTCGTCTCTCCGGAACTCCTGTGACCGAGCCATTACCTCACAGTCGTCTCTCCGGAACTCCTGTGACCGCGCCATTACCTCACAGTCGTCTCTGCGGAACTCCTGCGACCGCGCCATTACCTCACAGTCGTCTCTGCGGAACTCCTGTGACCGAGCCATGACCTCACATTTGTCTCCCTGGGAGTGCCGAGACCGAGCCATGACCTCACAGTCGTCTCCCTGGGAGTGTCGAGACCGAGCCATGACCTCACAGTCGTCTCTCCGGAACTCCTGTGACCGAGCCATGACCTCACAGTCGTCTCCCTTGGAGTGTCGAGACCGAGCCATGACCTCACAGTCGTCTCTCCGGAACTCCTGTGACCGAGCCATGACCTCACAGTCGTCTCCCTGGGAGTGCCGTGACCGAGCCATGACCTCACAGTCGTCTCTCCGGAACTCCTGTGACCAAGCCATGACCTCACAGTCGTCTCTCCGGAACTCCTGTGACCGCGCCATTACCTCACAGTCGTCTCTGCGGAACTCCTGTGACCGAGCCATGACCTCACATTTGTCTCCCTGGGAGTGCCGAGACCGAGCCATGACCTCATAGTCGTCTCCCTAGGACTGCCGTGACCAAGCCATGACCTCACAGTCGTCTCTCCGGAACTCCTGTGACCGAGCCATGACCTCACAGTCGTCTCTCCGGAACTCCTGTGACCGCGCCATTACCTCACAGTCGTCTCTGCGGAACTCCTGTGACCGCGCCATTACCTCACAGTCGTCTCTGCGGAACTCCTGTGACCGAGCCATGACCTCACATTTGTCTCCCTTGGAGTGCCGAGACCGAGCCATGACCTCATAGTCGTCTCCCTAGGACTGTCGTGACCAAGCCATGACCTCACAGTCGTCTCTCCGGAACTCCTGTGACCGCGCCATGACCTCGCAGTCGTCTCTCCGGAACTCCTGTGACCGCGCCATGACCTCGCAGTCGTCTCTCCGGAACTCCTGTGACCGCGCCATGACCTCGCAGTCGTCTCTCCGGAACTCCTGTGACCGCGCCATGACCTCGCAGTCGTCTCTCCGGAACTCCTGTGACCGAGCCATGACCTCACATTTGTCTCCCTGGGAGTGCCGAGACCGAGCCATGACCTCACAGTCGTCTCTCCGGAACTCCTGTGACCGCGCCATTACCTCGGCCGGTCGAGCCGACTCCCGAGAGCCGGCCGTCGCCTGGGCCGCTCGGTGGCCGTCTCGGCGATGAGGTGCTGCATTATTGATGACGCCGGGTCCCGGCCGCGGCGGCACGTCTTCCAGCCAACTGTTCGCCGGCCCGGCAAAGCCCATTGATGGCGGGAGATTTGCTCATTGCCTGTGCGAGAGCCGCCCGATGGGTTGGATCAGACGGCATGCTGCCGAGCATTTACTACCGCCGGGGATTTTTCCATTCGGCGTTCGCCATCTGTTGTTATCGAGTTCTCTGGCGTGTTAATTTATAATCGGAACCTGCTCTGCAATTCGTAGATAGAATGTGTTTTTCGTGAGAGGACGGGTTTTGAATGAAGTTGTCCATAGTGCATGTGGTATTGGTGTGCAAGACCCGCAGCTAAGCTTTCGGTACATGTTTGCTCGAGACATAAAATGATGGACACGTAACGTATATGTCAGCACGAATGCTAATTCAAAGGAATTGCATTATTTTGTTGCGGCGAAGTACACTTAACCGCTGATCAGAATCATACACACGAACTGATAACGAAGAAGTACAACATCATTGTGCCTCATTCGCTTTCGATGACTTTTTCGTCGTCATTCGCCGATCGTCGGTGGTTGTGATTCAGCATACCAGTTTCGAGGGCAAACGGATGCATGCATGTTACGCCGGCCGCTGAGCAAGAAAATTCCCAACATTGCATCCGCATGCGGGCGTGGATGCAGTGTCTCTTCTATACGCGGGCGGGATCCTTCGTCGATCCTTGGCGGAAAATCTGGACAGCAGCGCTATTTAGGCATTTCTGACCAAAGACGGCGACACCCACACTTGCCCCGTTTGCACGAGCAGGTCAGCCAGAAACGGATATCTCCGATCTGGTCCATTAGCAGCCATATAATGCATGCAAGTTCCGATCGCGCGGCCGGTTTACAAGACCAAAGCAGCCAGCTAATCGGATTTTTTTTGCGATTTGACGGCTGACGCATTATTAGACCATTATTCGACGCATTATTAAAGCATTACATGTCAGAGCAAGAGCATTATTTTCGTAAGTTTACACAATCGCATCCTATTCGGAAGTTTTGCTGCTCATGCAAACGAGGCGATTACATCGTCGCACGGTCAACACGCGCGCAGCCCCGAGCCGAATATCGCGCACTCACGACGTGGCCAGGTGCGGCGGCAGGCACGGCCACTCTTCGACGGGCCCCCTGCCTACGGCCCAGCGGCTCACGGATCTCGCCGTCTCCGACCGACGCCCCGCTCCTCTCTCAGACCCGACTCTACGCGCTCTTGGAGAGCGCTAAAGCCGACCATTTGCAGTGGGTCGCGCGGCTAAGTACCACATTTCTATCCAATATTATACATATGGGAGTGCGGTGTCGATATCATAAATATTGATAGCCGCCAGCTGATGGGGTGCCAGCCTGCTATCAGTCGCGGCCATTGATCGCACCGTCCTCGGCCGTAGCGATGCATGACAGAGGCCCGCAGACCGGAACTAATCCACAGATATAATGCATAACGCACGATAGAGCTGCACTGGCAGAGGACGACCAGGCCTGACAGTGACGGAATATGACAAGTATTGGCAGAGGACGACCAGCCCTGACAGTGACGGAATATGACAAGTATCGGCAGAGGACGACCAGCCCTGACAGTGACGGAATATAACAGGTATTGACAGAGGACGACCAGCCCTGACAGGGACGGAGTAGGACAGGTATTGGCAGAGGACGACCAGCCCTGACAGGGACGGAATATGACAGGTATTGGCAGAGGACGACCAGCCCTGACAGGGACGAAATGTGACAGGTATTGGCAGAGGACGACCAGCCCTGACAGGGACGGAATATGACAGGTATTGGCGGAGGACGACCAGCCATGACAGGGACGGAATATGACAGGCATTGGCAGAGGACGACCAGCCCTGACAGGGACGAAATGTGACAGGTATTGGCAGAGGACGACCAGCCCTGACAGGGACGGAATATGACAGGTATTGGCAGAGGACGACCATGCCTGACAGGGACGGAATATGACAGCTACTGGCAGAGGACGACCAGCCCTGACAGGGACGGAGTATGACAGATACTGGCACAGAACAGCAAGCCATGACAGTGACGTGACATGACAGACGTGTTGGCGCAGGACGCCGAGTCTGACGGCAACGGAGCATGACAGAGGCATTGACATAGGACGATAAAAACGGGGCATGACAGAACCGTTGGCGCAAAGCGCCTGCTAGAAGCATAACATGACATTTAATGTTGATACGGAACGCCGAGCCTGGCAGCAATGAGACATGACAGGGGAATTGGCACGGAACATCCATCACACCAACCAACCATTGCTTCATTTATCTTGATACCAAAGCACATCCGTGGCACTTCAGACCAGTCAGAAGGCGGCCGACGTTCCGTCAAACGCCATGAAATGCCAGTTCAGACGCCACACTCATCAAACACAGCATAGGTCAGTTTTCCCGGCAGAAAACAGTACCGGTCTTTGGCTCACTTCTGAATTACTCAAGCTTGAAAGCTCGCATCCTTTATTCGGCTTAGCCATTCCATCTTGCATGGGTCTCTAATTCAAACCAAGTAGAGACAACTAAAACACCGACAATATCCGGGAAGAGCAGTTGTCAGATTGACTAAATATGCGTCAGCGTATACATGCACACACACACACACACACACACACACACACACACACACACACACACACACACACACACACATACACACATACACACACACACTCACAGACACACACACACACGTATGCATATAGGATAATCCTGATGTCCAATAAAGCTATGTAAGTCATGAGATCTTCATTAGAACTAGATTATTCTAACTCAACGTTTCGTTACATTGCGTTACATATTCAGGAGCAAAACAGTAAAGAAATGGCGATAGAAAACACAGAGTTACACATCATTCATACAGTGACTGAAAACACACGGATGCAAGACGAAGCACGATCCGTTTCATTTACCAATCAATCCCACCAGCCTATTGTACGATTTTTAGCGGAAAAGATGATGCCATAGTATTTAGGCTGGAACACTGTTCATGTATGTACAAAGAGTCCATAATACGGAGGTTGAGGATCGGATTACACCGGGGTAAGATTGAAAAGTGGTCAATGCAGAAGTGTGGATCGCACACAAAAGAGTGTCCTCGGACTGGTGGTGGGTCGGGGTTGCCGAAGACACGCTGAGTGCGGTCTGATCTCCCTAAATACTGTTGTACACTACAGTATAGACTACGCAGGGTAGACCCCACGTACGATGCCTCACACGAGGCACAGCTGAAGCGATATACTACTGAGGACAAACGACAATTGGGAATCCTGTCCCTATATCGAAAAAGGAGCCCATTGTGAAATAAATAACGAAGATGATCTTGGGGTCCATGAAAGGGTAAAAGCTCCACAGTAATCGAATAAGTTCAGTTTTTATATTATCAGACTACTGGCCGAAAAAAAGAAGAACAAAGTACTTAGGCAGCTTTGAAACTGTAGTTATGAGAGATTTCCTAATGAACTTGGAGTCCAGAAACTTGTTAATGCAAAAGTTTAGCATGTGGGTTGGGAACACATTACATCTGAAAAACGTTTTGAGCAATTGTAGTTCAATGTCAAAGAGGGCATAGGCTGAGCTTAGGTGGAACGCCTTGACGATGGAAGAGTAGACAATGCGGCTTGCCATGGAGTGAGGGATGAGGCTAAGAAAGCTGATTCCCAATCCCGAGAAGATGGGCTTGCGATTAACAGAAGTTGAAAGGTGGCTAATCATACACACACACACACACACACACACACACACACACACACATATATATATATATATATCTATTTATATATATATATATATATATATATATATATATATATATATATATATGTATATATATATACATTTACATATATACATATATATATATATATATATATATATATATATATATATATATATATATATATATATATATATATGTATGTATATGTGAGTATATAGATCTTACTGCAAGGCCGCTTCGTTGTCCAAGTTACAGACGAGCGTAGGAGGAAGACGATGCTCCACCACACGCCATGGCGATCCATCAGCTACGAGTTTCAGGCTCGAGCATGGCCACGGCGTTCCACCCAAGCTCAACCTGTCATCCTTAAAATTAAACTACAATTTCTCAAAAAGTTTTCCATGTGTAATGCGTTCCCAACCAACATGGTAGACTTTTGAATTAAAAAGTTCATGGACTCCAAGTTCAGTATGAAAACTCTCATACCCAAAGTTCCAAAGTTGCTCAAGTACATTGTTCTTCCTTTGTTTCGGACAGCAGTCTGAGAATCTAGTCTGAACTTATTCGCTTGCTCTCGAATTTTTACTCTTACATTGATCCAAAGATAATCGTAGTGAATTCTTTCACAATAGACTCCTTTTTCGACATATGGACAGGATTTATAAATGTTGTTTATCCTCAGTAGTATATCGCTTCAGCTGTGCCTCGTGTGAGGCATCGTACGTGGGGTCTACCCTGCGTAGTCTATACTGTAGTGTACAACAGTATTTAGGGAGATCAGACCGCACTCAGCGTGTCTTCGGCAACCCCGACCCACCACCAGTCCGAGGACACTCTTTTGTGTGCGATCCACACTTCTGCATTGACCACTTTTCAATCTTACCCCGGTGTAATCCGATCCTCAACCTCCGTATTATGGACTCTTTGTACATACATGAACAGTGTTCCAGCCTAAATACTATGGCATCATCTTTTCCGCTAAAAATCGTGCAATAGGCTGACGGGATTGATTGATAAAGGAAACCGAGCGTTCTTCGCCTTGTATCCGTACGCTTCCAGTCGCTGTTTGAATGATGTGCAACTCTGTGTTTTGTATCGCTATTGCTTTACTGTTTTGCTCCTGAAGATGTTACGCAATGTAACGAAACGTTCAGTTCGAACAATATAGTTTTAATGGAGGTCTCATGATCTACTGGTTCTCTTAGGTCTATTCGCCATCAGGTTTATTCTGTAACTACGCTTTGGGCGAAAGACATTACTTCATGCATATATATATATATATATATATATATATGTATATATGTGTATATGTATACATATATATATATATATATATATATATATATATATATATATATATATATATATATATATATATATATATATATATATATATATATATATATATATATATATATATATATATATATATATGCATATGTATATGTATATATCGGTATATTTTGGCAGGATATCTTCTTTTATGCATTGGCTGTTGAATAGAAGAGCGCATTTAGCCTTGGCAAGTTTTCTGTCTAGGTTTTCGATTGATCGTATTGTTTTCTTCGTTTCGTTTGATGGCTGGTAGATTATTTCACCTAGTGACATGTACAGTTATATTCGTTTATTGACTTTTCTAATACAAACATTGATCCATTTTCAAATTAACTTCTCTGCACAATACAAATATACACAAAGTGCATTAAAAAATATACATTGAGGACAGGTTTCACACGAGCTATTCTCTCAACATCACCTCACTTATTGTTAATTCCTGAAAGGCCACTCACATAAACAAGCATATTCTCATCTGACAATTTGCAACAATCGTAAAGCACTGGATTCCCCGCATTTACATCGAAACGTGTTTACACTCCCAACCCCCGCTTTTTGGTCATGCATTATTCCAGAGTGACAATGTGACGTGTGTGGTGACTTGTTTGCTTATTCCTGGTGTGCGTTCACGTATGTACAGTAACTCGAGAACCATGAGACGTGTTCGGTCCGGGCTAGACGTGGTGGTGTTGTCGGTAAGGTGTTCTCGTGTTAGCGGTGTTTGGTGGTAGTTTGTCATGTGTTCTCTTGGTGCTCCATCTCTGAGGTGCATTGTGAGTCTTTGGAAAGGGAGATCGTGGTGGCACCAATGTAACATACTGCACGAAGCCTACAGTCAGAGACAGAAGCCTAGACAGAAGCCTAGACAGAAAACTTGCTAAGGCTTAATGCGCTCTTCTGCCAATACACATATATATATATATATATATATATATATATATATATATATATATATATATATATATATATATATATAGATCTTACTGGAAGGCGGCTTCGTCATCCAATTTACAGACGAGCGTAGGACGATGACGATGCTCCACCGCAAGCCATGGCAATCCATCAGCAAGGACTTTCAGTCTCGAGAGCAGAGTGTTTTCTCCGCAGACCAAAGTCCAGCTTGCCCACTGACCGTGAGTCACAGTGGTCGGTGATATCATTCCTCATGCTCCTCCCTCTCGACTATACTGTTGACTGTCTCCTCATCCATCCCACAACTCTCGCCTTCTGCACAGGCGAGCCCAATGTCCGTTTGTCCGCGATTTATTTTAATCTGACCCACGCCATGTCCAATGAATTACTTCCCATAATTTAGCTTCATGTTGCTTCATGCTTTTCGTGTTCATTTTAATGTCATTGTGCTACCATTCCAATCAACAAATGATGAATAAAGCGTAACTTTAAGCAGTTCATTTGCCGCAGATGTATCCAGCCGAGGTGCACACTGCATACGAGTGTACAAATTAAGTTATCAACCAGTGCACTACAGGGAAATGCCAGTCTAAATACTCATTATTGCTTTTTTGAACACCTTGGATAACGTTCGAGGAACCATACTCAAAGCACACCCGCATGCCTTATGACTTCAACCAAATGTTCATAGCATGCGATGTTGTTGACAAACAATACAAAAAACAAAAAATATGAATATTTGAGAGAATATGGCGCTGTTGTTAAGCTGAGGGTGCCTTCCGCTCTTGGTACATTGAGATGAACCATGTGTATTGTGCTCGCTGGTTAGCTTGCTAATTAAAGTTCCAGTCGTGGGTGAACCAGCTGCAGCACAGAAACAGAATAAAAATGTTGGCATCACTAGCATAAAGCGTCGATGGCAAGGCGACGAACGAGGGCAAGAGCAGTCTATGGAGCCGCTGACGCAGGATGGACATCACACCTTGTCACGGAGATAATTGTGGTGTCGCCGTCAAGGTCGATATAGGTGGCGCTGGCGGCGCGGTACGCCACCTGTAGTGACCCAGCGGCGGAAATGAAACGACAAAGCACTTTTGAACACAGAATGTGAGTGTGCTTCAGACTAAGCGCACGAGCTGTGTTTGAACTGGGGCGCGTGCAGTCAGTGATAAGTGGGAAGAACGGACAGCCCAATACCACCGGACCGATGGCAGGTACACGCGGCGCGGGAAGTTCGCAACCGCGGCATGAAGCGAAGCGACCAGCTGCTGGTCTGTAGCTGATAGCCGGACGCCACAGTGTGCACGTGTGCGTGGGCGTTTCCGGGAACTGAATCAGACGTGTGGGCGGGTCAGTGCACCGGCGGCTCAGTTCCCACGACCGCTCGGTCGCGACATACGGACACGGAAGCGGTGAGCGGCCGCCGTGAGCGGCACCTTCCTGAGGAGAGGCATCGGTCATGATCACTGCCGGGGCCAACCGCCGGCCTGGACGCCCACGAGCCCGCCGCTACCGCAGTGGAAGGCGAGCGGAAGCCAGGCTCAGGAGGCCCCCAAATGAGGCACGCCGCGAGGATAGGCATCGTTTCCAGCCGGGGCATGCCATTGCCCAGTCAGCTGATAAACGGAGAGGTGGGGGTCTGCGACTGAATCAAACGGCGCCGCAGGTGCTGCCGAATCCGACACGGGAGGCGTCGGTAGCGAGGCGAAGGTCGGGAGGTGCGGTCCAAGAGGGCCGCAGCAGAGGCGAGCACCCGCTCCAGTTCGGCCGCACGGCCAGCTGCCAGTCCAGGCGGAGACCGGTAGGCGTATCGAGGGTCACCCAGTGGCGCGCCTGTGCGACGGAGTGGGCCGCGTCGGGCGGGCGACGGAGGAAGTCTCGTCCCGCTGGAACGCTCTCCGGACATGAACGAGTCTGCACATGAGACTCGGCAAGTCGCGCAGACGCGCCGCAAATGAACCCGAACGGTGTGCAGGTGGCCGAAGATGACCCGGGGGCGCGGTAAGCGAGCTGGTGAGAGCGCCCGTGCTGAGATGATACGGCCGAGCAGTGTCATCTCAGCAGCAGGGGATGACGTTCTTCGGTCGAGACAGAGACGCCGCAGGCGGCTCCTGGCCGGAGTGCGACCCAGGCGCGCCCAGGCGGATGGGAGACGAGTCGGCGGAGAAACAGAGAGGAGCCGTCGAGATGTCGCGACACGCGTGGGAGAACCCGGTCATCCGCCGTCCGGCGGTAACGCGAACCGCGACAACGTCTCCGCAACAACGTCTCCACGACAACGTCTCCGCGACAACGTATCCGCGACAACGTCTCCGCTACAACGTCTCCACGACAACGTCTCCGCGACAACGTCTCCGCGACAACGTCTCCGCGACAACGTCTCCGCGACAACGTCTCCGCGACAACGTCTCCGCGACAACGTCTCCGCGACAACGTCTCCGCGACAACGTCTCCGCGACAACGTCTCCGCGACAACGTCTCCGCGACAACGTCTCCGCTACAACGTCTCCGCGGCAACGTCTCCGCGACAACGTCTCCGCGACAACGTCTCCGCGACAACGTCTCCGCGACAACGTCGTCGGAGAGGAGGCAGGCCGAGTGCAGTCCGAACGGGGACGAACATCGACTTGTCCGCTTTGCGCCATGTGGATCCCCGGAGTCGCCACTAGACGAGACGTATCGCCAGCACAGGCGAAGGGCGTATCGGACGTCAGCGTGGACCACGAGAGCGCCCGGCGGACCGACACTACACACGGCGGTGATGGCGTCGCCAGTGGTAGTGTACTGCAGAGTGAAGGACACCCTGGAGATGTGGTCGCTGACACCGCTTCCCGCTTTATACCGTATCCTGTACGGATTGTTCCAGAAGAATGAGCGTACATCTGATAATCGTATTGATGCTAGGTGTTGACCCGACTTTGACCCGCTCTAGCGGGTATACCCGCTCCGATATGTTCAGAGACTACAAGGAAATAGTTTGGCGCAACGTGCGTACGCGCCTTAACGGAAAGCATGGGACACAATTGCAAAGCGATATAGTGAACGATTCACGAATTACCTCAGAAAATATCGAGAAAAGGGGAGGGGGAACTGACCCTCCGCGCTGCGGGGGTTGAAAGTCCGGTCAAATTGTTAGCGAACAAAGTGTAACTTCAAACGCTGCAAACATTGGTGTGAAGATTTTTTTACAGTGTGATGGACGATCGAGCCAGCCAGGGCTGGGTCAGGTCGGGTGTGTGTCAGATCAGGTCGGGGCGGGGTGGGTCGGATCGGGTCAGGTCGGGTCGGGTCGGGTCGGGTCGGGTCGGGTCGGGTCGGGTCGGGTCGGGTCGGGTCGGGTCGGGTTGGGTCGGGTCGGGTCGGGTCGGGTCGGGTCTGGTCGGGTCGGGTTGGGTCGGGTCGGGTCGGGTCGGGTCGGGTCGGGTCGGGTAGGGTCGGATCGGATCTAACCGGTGTTATGATGCCTTTTTGTATTGGGACAATAATCGGCTCGTTAGGGTCTTGTCCTGGTTCATCAGCAGTATCGTCAGAATGTGAAATGTTCCGAGGGTTCTCTTCGATTACGCTTCATATACGCTTACATAATCATTCCCTTTGAGGCTTATCTCAGATTTGTCTGAAAGCCATACGATGGTTATTTTTAATGGACTTCATATCATTTTTATTCAGGAAGTCATGAAATCGATTCTAATTCATTTTTCATGACTGCTGTAAAACATTTTTCTTGAATTACTTTGAGTGAGCTCGATGAGTGTTGCTTCTGAAGTACAGCCAATCACCTCTATCGACACGGTATCCTGAATTACCTTCAGTCAGCTCTATCTACAATGTTTCCTGAATTACCTCGAATATTGTTCTTTCGATCCACCTCATTTGTTTTTTTTCTGTTTGTTTTTTTTTGTGTTCCGCAAGAAACGATTTAATATACTTCTCTTCAAGACATGTGCGCTATCTGGAAACTGAAATATTTGTGTTACTCATTATCAATTATTGATAGTTCATTGGACAAGTTAGATACACAGTTCAATATCACAAAATATTATACTCATCGGAAAATCACACCAACGATTCGACTCAATGCCTTCATCCAGGTGGCAAGCAACATATACAAAACAACTTACTTTTCACTCCGATGAAGGCACCGAGTCGAAGAGCTGGTGTGCTCTTCGGTGAGCATAGCATCTTGTGACATTGTGCTGTGCATCATTATCGATAGCGGCTTATCACTCTATGTAGATTGCTGACTCGTCTCAGCCCTGCTCTTTGCAAACATGGACTTATCATAATAGTGCACATTAGCGCCTGGTACTAAGTATATTTGTAGTGAATCTGTTTGTTGCTGTCACATAGCTCCACTTTCAAATGCCCGGTTTCCAGTTGTTGGTGTTGGTAATAGTTTTTTTTTTCATCGGCTATTAGCTTTTTAATACAACTATTTCGCTAAAGTATGATAATGCAAGTGTTATGCAAGATAGTCGGTAGATGCGCTTCAACAAAAAGTTAATTTGGAGGAAGATGAATGATGTTCAAAGCCCTCGATATACCTAGTCGCATATAACAGAAGCTCACTGTATTCATTGATAGGAATAGCTTATGTCATTAATCTAATCCATTAAAAAGAGTGCCAATTTTTATGTAATGCGGAAGTACGGCAATGCTATGCATATATTAACCATTCCTTTAATCTCGCAAGGGCCTTTGATTCGCGTCACCTCTATGTGGCGAATGAAATGGCAGATGTGAAAGGGAAGAAGGGAATTAGTTTTATAATTCAATTCGCTTTCCGCAAACAGGTTCGCTGAAGATGGAGTGTTTATTGAGTGGATGGGTGTTTATTTCAGCGCTCGTGTAGTAAGTGGTGAGGAAACACCATCGAGTTTCGGAGCTGTCGGTTTTTTGGTACGTCGTTCTAGCAGCGATGGCTTTACGGCTCATAAAATGGCATTTATGAGTGTGGTTAATGTCCATAGCTTGCATGGAATTACCGACAGTATGCTCAATAGGAAGCGGGAAACGGGAAACGGGGAACGGCTGGTGTCGTGCCTTCTAGCCGTGGTACCCACTTACTTAGCGCGGCAGGTGACGTTCTGGCCATACATTCCTCTTGAGCTTATTCATTCCGGCTGAAATTATACGCAGCAACTTCATTCGTGACAAACCAAGCTACACAGCACCATTTGTCATGCTACAGCTATACGTATTGTGCAGCTCCGTACCTTTTCTTATGCAGCTGTTCATCTACAGCATCTACCATTGATGCGTTGCTCTCCACGCTGGCTGGCTTTCATTCGCGATCTTCTGCTCATCCTGGCCTGTTCGCCGCCTTCACATCTCTTCGCTGGTGCCGGGCACGCTGCCGCGTACGGCGCTCAGACCACGAAGCGCCACAAAGCTCCGTCGTGACGCTTCGTCACGAAACGTCACGAAGCGTGTCGGCGACACCAGACGGGTCCCGACCACCTCCTCTCGACTGACGCCATCGATCCCTTGTCGCGTCCGCCTGCCGTCCGCCTGCCGTCCGCCTGCCGTCCGCCTGCCGTCCGCCTGCCGTCCGCCTGCCGTCCGCCTGCCGTCCGCCTGCCGTCCGCCTGCCGTCCGCCTGCCGTCCGCCTGCCGTCCGCCTGCCGTCCGCCTGCCGTCCGCCTGCCGTCCGCCTGCCGTCCGCCTGCCGTCCGCCTGCCGTCCGCCTGCCGTCCGCCTGCCGTCCGCCTCCCGCCTGCCGTCCGCCTGCCTGCCGTCCGCCTGCCGTCCGCCTGTCCGCCTGCCGTCCGCCTGCCGTCCGCCTGCCGTCCGCCTGCCGTCCGCCTGCCGTCCGCCTGCCGTCCGCCTGCCGTCCCGCCTGCCGTCCGCCTGCCGTCCGCCTGCCGTCCGCCTGCCGTCCGCCTGCCGTCCGCCTGCCGTCCGCCTGCCGTCCGCCTGCCGTCCGCCTGCCGTCCGCCTGCCGTCCGCCGCCGCGGCTCTCCGGCCGAGAAATTAGTGTGGATCATCTCATCGCTATGGGGGCCATTATGACCGTCAGAATAGGATGGATTGTGGTCGTAAGCAAGTAATTATGGGCGAATATGATTACGGCCGTCACTTCGGAGAGAAACCCGGTAAATTAATTGTGGCAGATTCGGCCGCCGGTCAGGTCATTGTCGGAGTCAGATGTGATCAGGGCAGGCCCAGCGCGGGCTACACGGAAATGGTATCACTGGTAATTCTGATTGCGAACGTTTCTATGGCAACCAATCGGGGTGCATTCCATCTTAATAGTCAATCAGAACGGCAGGTTAGCAAGAAAACAACAACAAAAGGTGCATTATTGGACGATTGCTTGGATGCATAAAACATACTCATGACAATGGATGATCACATACCTACATTCATATGCATATGTGTAGCGATACATCCATGAATGGATATATGCATGCATGCATGATGCACACATGCGTGCACGCATACTCATACACTATGTACATATATATATATACATATATATCCATATACATGCATGCGCACAGTGTATGCACGTGCCGCAACCACGGGATTTGCCACCGATGTGGTAGTTTGGCTCACTCCGATTGAGTTACTGGTCGGCTCTATCCTTACGTCATATGCTGCTCCGTGTGGGGTATGAATATCGGTTCCCTCTCATTTTCCGACCGGTTCCGACTCAGCTCCGACTCAACTTCTGCCCAGCCCCGCCCCAGCCCCGCCCCAGCCCCGCCCCAGCCCCGGCCCAGCCCCGGCCCAGTCCCTGCCCAGCCCCGGCCCAGCCCCGGCTCAGCCCCGGCCCAGCCCCGGCCCAGCCCCGGCCCAGCCCCGGGCCAGCTCCTCCCCAGCTGCGGTCCAGCTCCTCCCCAGCCCCGACCCAGCCCCGGCCCAGCCCCGGTCCAGCCCCGGGCCAGCCACGGCCCAGCCCCGGCCCAGCCCCGGCCCAGCCCCGACCCAGCCCCGGCCCAGCCCCGAGCCAGCTCCTCCCCAGCTGCGGTCCAGCTCCTCCCCAGCCCCGACCCAGCCCCGACCCAGCCCCGGCCCAGCCCCGAGCCAGCTCCTCCCCAGCTGCGGTCCAGCTCCTCCCCAGCCCCGACCCAGCCCCGGCCCAGCCCCGGCCCAGCCCCGGCCCAGCCCCGGCCCAGCCCCGACCCAGCCCCGGCCCAGCCCCGGGCCAGCTCCTCCCCAGCTGCGGTCCAGCTCCTCCCCAGCCCCGACCCAGCCCCGGCCCAGCCCCGGCCCAGCCCCGACCCAGCCCCGGGCCAGCCCCGGCCCAGCCCCGGCCCAGACCCGGCCCAGCCCCGGCCCCGGCCCAGCCCGGCCCAGCTCCTCCCCAGCCCCGGCCCAGCCCCGGCCCAGCCCCGGCCCAGCCCAGCCCCTGCCCCGGCCCAGCCCAGCCCCGGCCGGCCCCAGCGCAGCCTAAGCCCAGCCCCGGCCCAGCCCCGGCCCCTGGCACGACAGCCAGCAGCTGAGCCGGTGGCCGGCGCCCATTTGGCGCGAGACGGCCGTGATCGGCGGCGTCGAGCGGAGGCGCGGCTGTGTTCCGCTCGGCTGCACGTCTGGCGCGGCTGATAACGCGCGCCGTTCTCGTCCCGGCCGCGCCGTCTTCGCCCCAGCGGCGCCGTGCTCACGCACGCAGCCGGCCAGCCGGCCACGGTGCTCGCCCGTGCTGCGACTGGGCTCCTGCTCGCCGCACCACTGCCAGTGCTTTTATTCTGCCTCTTCAGACACTTACAATCTGCGAACAAAACAAGAAATGACGTGAACTGACCAGGCAATGGTGATATCCGAGGAAAGTGTTTGCCAATATGTGTGTGTCAGTTGTGCGGTGTCTCGATAGTAGCTGTCATACTCCAGCCGAGAACCAAGTTCATGCGGAAAAAATCGAAGAACAAAATGTTGATTTCCCAGCACAAAATGAGCACTACGCCTTTTTCCTCATAACCGCTGATGAGTTTCCTTGGGTTCGTGATTGCGGCGCCAGCGTCCAACCCAATCCGCCGGCGAACCCAGAGTAATGATCTGACAATGAAGGATGGTCACTGACCGAGGGGAGGGGGGCATGCCCTTCCTCTTCCCCTAGCTAGCAGATTAGAACAGGTCGTGATAGCTTCCTCCGCACGAATAGTTTCCGACGCAAGCCGCACGCTAAGCTTAGCACAGCGGGAGAAGAGCAACGGCATGGAGTGCAAGAAAGCGGTCGAGGAACCGTCGCCCTTGCCGACACCGGGCGACCGGCCAGTTGCACGCTGTCGACGAGTCAGATCGGGGGCTCGGCTCGACACTGACGTGGATGAGGCTCTGGAGTGGGTGTGCTCTGCTGGCCCGCGGGCCGGGTCCAGGCCGGAAGCGTCGTGTGTGGTCGGTGGCGTGCCGCGGTCAGCGGTCATGAGGGCCAGCAGACAGTGTCGTGTTGGATGGGCGGCAATGCTGAGTAGGGCCATGTATTGCAGTGAGCGTCTCGATTCAAAAGAGCAACGAAGCACGGCTACGGTTCACTGCAGTGACGGCTGGAGTGTTGCGTACGAGACTAAAAACAATATGCGAAATGTGCATCGTTTCTCTCGAAGTAAGGTCAAACTGACTGCAATTAAGGCGTTGCATGAGTGCTGCTCTATTTCGCCAGTCATATCATTCTCTTTCTCTCTCTCTCTCTCTCTCTCTCTCTCTCTCTCTCTCTCTCTCTCTCTCTCTCTCTCTCTCTCTCTCTCTCTCTCTCTCTCTCTCTCTCTCTCTCTCTCTCTCTCTCTCTCTCTCTCTCTCTCTCTCTCTCTCTCTCTCTCTCTCTCTCTCTCTCTCTCTCTCTCTCTCTCTCTCTCTCTCTCTCTCTCTCTCTCTCTCTCTCTCTCTCTCTCTCTCTCTCTCTCTCTCTCTCTCTCTCTCTCTCTCTCTCTCTCTCTCTCTCTCTCTCTCTCTCTCGCGCTCTCTCTCTCTCTCTCTCTCTCTCTCTCTCTCTCTCTCTCTCTCTCTCTCTCTTTCTATCTCTCTCGGGCACATACTGGTTCCATCTCTTCTGGTTCCTGAAAATTCGCCTAGGCATGAAACTCGATTCAGCAATCCTTGCTTACTTCGGAATGACAGTGTCAAAAGACATTAGTAATTAATTATTAGTGCTTAAGGGAACTTAAACCGCATAAGCTATCCAGCAACCAATCAACAGTGTATCATGAGCACGAGCAAAGGTCGTTGAGCAGGGCGTGATATGTGCGTTGCGGTCCTCGGTCATCTAGCTATTTATATATGTATTCATGTGTTTATATATATATATATATATATATATATATATATATATATATATATATATATATATATATATATATATATATATATATATATATATATATATATATATATATATATTTATTTATGTATTTATTTATACTTGCATTCATTCACTCCTTTGTTGGTGACCTCACCAGCACACAGAGACCACAGTTAAAAGTGAGGTCGGTCGTTGAAGTAGTGACGGCGAGGTATCTTCAAACAAGCATGATGTCCTAAAGACCGGTAGAAATACAATCCGTGGCACCATGACAAACAAAGAGCTCGCTCAAACTGGCGAGCACGTGCAGCCGGATCACCGGTGCACCATGATCGGATCATGGATCACGCGTTGTCCAACGGCGATCCACCTCGGCCGGCGAGCAGGTGCGTGGGCACGGTGCACACAGAGGCTGGGCAGCAGAAAGATTCCACGTCGGGGCTGGACGCAAAATTGTTTTGCACACACGGGCACGCCAGGGAAGCAGTTATCCGGGGACGTGTGTTCGTAGTACGTCCGTGGTCGCACGTGGAACTCGCCGTAGTGCGGGATTCCTGGTTGTTCTCGGTGAAGTGGAAACGGAAAAGTATTCCAGGAGAGAATTTGTGGGATCATGCCGAGTGAAGCGAAATTTGATTGATGGTGCTTTGAAATGCTGTAACAAGTAAGTCTAATCCAGGCTGCAGCTCGTCTAATCTGAGGAAAATGTCAGCCACACCAGAAGATTGCGCTGCATATGCTCGATTCACTCCGTGCAGGCGGGTTGCTGCCGCTCCTAACTGCATTACGCTTCCATACTCAATGGGTAGAGCGCACGCGTGTGTAGGCTGCACTCAGCGAAGGCCTGGGACGTAGCCGAGCACATCGAGTACAGCAGAGTAGCCGCTTGCTGTAAAATAATAGGTCCGGCATGCGTCTAAGCTTCGCAGTGAGGTTGCCTTGGCTGCCAAACTCGAGCTTAATATCTAGTGTAACGTCGAGGTTTTTCACTTCTGAGCGTCGCTCCACTGCAGCGTTGTGGAGGGTGCAATCGTACAAGATCAGATATTTGCACAGAAAAAGAAGACTACAGCATCATGTTATAGGCTAATGCATATAGCAGAAGCTTTAAAGCAAATAAGCAGCAATGGACGGAACATGCTGATTTATAGATCTCGTACGAGGATTAGAATCCGGGGTGACTGTTTTTCACTATTTTCCAATGAGGGATACTCGCTGGATTAGAAGTAGGATTGAATCGATGAATGAGCACTGCCAGCTATATGTAATGAGTATTTCAGCTGGTGAATCAACAACTGGTGGTTCGCGCGGAGGAAAGCCGACAAATAATTTGTGTACAGCGCCTGTTTGTGTACATTCGGCAATAGAGTTCCAGCTATGCTTTCGGGGACAAGTCAAGTTTGTCACGTACCATTTTCAATATAAAATGAAATACTTGGGCGAAGCGTCTAGATAGCCCATATTTTCTGCTAAATCTAGTTTGCGTGCAAAGCGGACAGGTGGTGCTTTAGAAGTATAGACTTTAGAGCATAATGGAAGCAAAGAAACCGCCCGATATTTGTGAGGAAACATTCTGTCTCCATTTGCATGCACGGGAATCGCGTCAGTCTGCTTCCATGTATCGGAGAGGATGCCATTACCGACAGATAGTCGGCACGGCGTCTCAGCAGTTGCGGCGGGTTCGCGAGCATACTCGCCGAGAACGCCCGCACTCTGACCATCCGTCCGACGGGCCATGTGTCTGTCGAGACCGAGGGAAGGGGGCGCTCAACTCTCCTCGCGGTGTGCGAAACTGGTCTGAGGTTGAATGGCCTAGTACAGACGCAGGAGAGACTTCAGCCGTCGATCGGATCATTGTTTTGACCGAGACAGTGATGAAAATAAGTTAGTCACGTCTCGTCGCCGGCGAAAGCATTTCTTTCGTGTTCTGGTGCTGCTGGAGTTTGTGACGCAGACTCGCGCGATGTGATGGTGATAAATGTTTTAGGTTGAGAGTCGAAGCTATTCGCAGCACTTCGAGTAAACCGACAACTTAAACCTTCAACTGGCTCTAAAAATGAGAGCATGTTGTATGTACGCTCCCTTTTATTCTACATTAACATATTTAATACATATTTGAACGTCGAGTAACCAGTCCTTTGATTTATCACCTCAATAGGTCACGAATATACCGGTACAAGCGAATATACCGCAATTATCACACAAATAGCCGCAAAGCAATACCGTATCACAAAATACTTTGACGATGAGTTGGTATTCATGCCAGCTGATCGGTTCACTGTGTGACTTATTATGCAAAGGCTTTGTCCAAAGTAACGAGACAATAATGGAGAGGAAGCAGTAAGTCAAACTAAAAGATAGCTTATCCTAGTGTAACGAACATCAAGTAAGATTTGTTGCACCGGAAGGCTATTTCAGATGCTTCTTTAAGGTAGTTCGAAGACTGACGCTACCGTAATTATGTGAACTGGAGCGTGGCTTTCACCAAATCCTGAATTACAAACTGACAGTTTCCCTGAAACGAAATCAATCTTGTTCTTGTCGCAGGTGTCCTGGTTATCGACCGCAGCAACACTCAGATAACGGGGACTGGTGTCCTAAGGTAACGGGAACTGGTTCCCTAAGGTATCTGGGACTGGTGCCCTGAGGTACCCTACCATAACGGGAACTGGCATTCTAAGGTAGCGGGAACTAAGGCAACGGGGAAAAGATGCCCTAACAGAACGGAAACATGTACTCTAAGGCTACGGGAACTGAACCTGCGAAGAACTCTGTTACTAGACGCCATTGACCAATCCAGTTTACGTCCATGCTGCATATCATGGCAAGTGAACACGGTAGCTCAATTAAGTTAACGAAAATAAATTTATGAACGGGCCCGTTCTCCCTCGCACAGCATATCCAACCAGCTTCTGTTGACGCAACATTAATTTGGCATTTTTTGGTAAGAATTCGCTGCCCGTGTTCCATGAGCATGTCTCACTCACCTGCAGGTTTTCCAACTTCCCAGCAAAGCTCAGTATTCCACCAAGCGCCAAGATCCCCTCGCGGGCCTGGCCATCGATGTAAGATGGTAGGCAACAGTGGACAATGGTAGACCGCCCGATAAGTCGCGCCTTTAATATTTGATCTTCCGCGACGAGGTCAGTCTTCGAAGCCAAGCGCCAGCTTCACCCATTCTTACTTGTTTTCCAATAAGCTCCAGCACACAGGCGCTCACTTCTTGTACGGAGGTTAACGTCATCCGGGCTTGACTGTCCGCCCAAAATCAGTCGATGATGTCACAATTATAATTTTAGTAAAGTGTGCATCGCGGGCCTTTCCCTAGTGCCCGTTAATTATCACTCCGTCTGCAGACAAGCATCTGAGTGTTTTGCATAATACCTTTGCGTGACCTCTGGGTGCTTAGAAGAAAATGAGCCGGACCACTACTACCGACTGCAGAAATTGAAAGGGATAGACATGCAAACGGGGAACTTCACGTGATGGATCCGAGTAGCTATTTAAGGAAAAAAGAACACAAGGTCAACTTTAAGTCGTCCGATAAATATCTTTATTGTGATATTCGTCTACCATCACTGCTTAAACAGTAGTGTTGGCGATGCCTAACCCCATGCTTCCGTGCATTCTCGGGTCGCTCAACCTCAACTTCAGCTTCAACTTCAACTCAACCTCAGTTTTGACCTTAATATCAGCCTCAAAGTCATGATACTATGCGGTATCGCCGAGTAACTGCACCAACTGACAGGAGCGGAACAAGTCCTTCAACTAGGCTCGAGCATGAATCATTCCGATCAGAACCGGTAAAATCTTCACCTTGCGTCGCCACCCACTAAATGGTTTAACATTCGCAAAGCATAGCATTTTTTTGTTTTATATTGCTTGCATTTGGAGACATTTCGTGAAGCTCTTGCATCGCACGGACACCTGTATTGCCCACAGCATTTGCGCCGTCGTGATAGTGGCAACAATGGGATGTCGCATTGACCACTTGTCAACATTGTCAGCCACCGCACTTTTCTGTTCGATGTACGTCGCATTCTATCTCCCAGGTTGAAAACGTAATATCTATGGCGCAAATATATAGTTAATATTGGGGTTTTACTATACCAAGTTAGCTACTCATAATCGCAACATTGTTGTTTAGAGAACACGCCAGCATCCGAAGCAATAGTTCAATAAGATATTAGTAGGTATCCGCGGTGTGGTTTACATATTTATAGGACTTTCTATTATCCCTAAGATAGGGTGAGCCGATCTCTTAGGGCACAATAAGCAGTCTCTTAAAATCTTCAGCAAAATGCTTCCACATTTGAAGCGGTCTGGTAAATAATCTGCCGCTGAGCAGCATCAAGTCCAATTAACTATTGTAGTTAATTGGCGTGCATTGAATGCATTTGTTTGGAGCATATTAGACCACCGAATCGATGAATCAATGGAAAATCGTAGTCATTTTTAGCTACCACGCAAGCTAAGACTTAAGTTATTGCGTTCAGCATCTGGCGTTCAGTGGCGTAGCCAATGTTCCATTATTGTGATCGAGGGCGCATATTGGTGGTGACCTTGGTGCACGATCCTGACCACGTTTCAACCAGTGGCCGTGAGTCGTTAATGAAGACGTATATACATTGTTTACGCTCAGTTGGTCGTGGGATTTTCTTGATATTTTGTTGTTGTTGATAATTGAAGGATGCATATCTTAGCAAACACTTGGTGTACCGCCCACATGGCTTAATACCGTTCATCGATATTCTTACCCCTTCGTTCTCACAAATTCATACCCTCAGTGTTAATTTCTATAGTAGTTGCTATTTACTATATCGCGGTCGTTTAGTTCAAGTAGTATTCCACCCGGATTGAAAAGGCGACACAGATGCTCTGCATCGGTCAGTTTGGCGGTAAATGCCAGCGGAAATGGGACTGGCCAACTTCCGACACGGATTCCGTCCCAACCGAATCACGCCAGGCAGTTGTCCATCACACAGGTACGCTCCGGCGCGAATTTGCTATTCGTGACGAAGACTGAGAGACCGGCGATCCTGCACCTTCGCGCACGGCCAGAAGAGTTTCGGCCATGCGCCGGGTCTCATCAGGTGTTGCTGGAAATTAGCCTGATGAAGACGTATGCCTTCACTCCGCCGAGCCGGGTCGAGACACCCTCCCGTATATCATGCAAAGTACCCATTTTCCGCCTCAGGTGCTCTCCTGCCCCGCAAATCTCAATGCTGCATCGAACCGGGATCCCAGGTACGTGTAAGTCGGCGGGCAACGCCACTGCGCGATGTGTACAAATACATCGAAACATCTGTTGGCTGTCAGCGTCTATATCCACCGTTGTCACTGGACAGGTCGTAGCGTGTTAACTACCTTCTAACTGGTGTTCTTCCGCTCGGTAGATCTTGCAGTGCGCTATATCAGTCGCAGGAGGCATGCTTTTACTATGATGCAAGATGTAGTCGCCGCGATATAATGGGTGTCGCTGAGATACGACGTTAGGTCTCCGACATTATGGCGTGCTGGCTGCATTTGCATAGTAGGCTAAGGGTGGACCGTCACCGCTGTATTTGAAGAGTGGAAGGCTGTGCTAAACAGCTATCCGCAGCTCCGAGATGCCAATTGTAGAGATTAGTAGAGAGTAGCCAATGATAGTAGAGAAGACATTTTACAATGAGCAGTGCATGGGGTGGATCCCCTTGTCAAGATCTAAACAACAATAATGTAGTTTCACTGCCAATCAGAAAACGGATGCGTGTCGTCACGTGGCTGGTCAGCACGAGGTCGATGACCTCATAAGTTAATGCATCAATTGACATAAGCTATTAACGCAAGGTGCCTGGAAGATAATGACGTAAGATCACATATCAGTTACACAAGATCATACGCTTGGATCAATCGTGGTGGATATCGGACAGTACGAATTAAAAATGTCCGGAATTGAGCTCACTTCAGTCCAATAAGTTCATAAATCATTCTACGACAGCAGCTTAATATGTGATTAATTTCCGTTGGAACAGAGGATGCAGCAGAGGGTAAAACAATTCCCATGCATTTGCAAAGCGATGCGCTGCTTTGAAGTCTAATTACATCAGCTGAGCACATAATACGGGGTCACGTCAATGTGGGCACCTCGTCTAAAAGAGGCAAAGACTCCCGGGTAGCGACCGACGCCCAGCAGCAGCTGGGCACGACTGGCACCAAACGGGCACCACTCGGCACCAGCACGACTGGCACCAGACGGGCACCACTCGGCACCAGACGGGCACCACTCGGCACTAGCACGACTGGCACCAGACTGGCACGACTCGGCACCAGCACGACTGGCACCAGATGGGCACCACTCTCGGCACCAGACGGGCACCACTCGGCACCACTCGGCACCTGCACGCGCTCTGCGCGAACCGGGCGGGCGGAAGCCATGAAGCTTCAGAGTTCCGGTCACCGACGCTCGTGCATCGCATTCCGAAAGATTGGCACGGCGAGCCGAAAGCGCACCGGTTCCCTCTGGAGTACTCGCGCCGAGCACAGAAGGTGACGATGCACCGTTTGACAACTTTTGAAATGCGCTCCTCTCATGATTGGTAGCGGCACTCTCGGCGATATCGACAGTCTTTGCAACGCATCTGGACAGACATTCGGTGAGGGATGGGTGGAGTCTAGCAGGTGCGCGTCATTTGCGTCGGAGATTAGACGCCCATCAGGTAAATATGATGGAAGCTCATTCGTGAAGGTGCTGAAGAAAATTGGGCCGACAAAAATAGCAAAACAGCGGTAGCTTCCATCCCTGCCTACAATGGGCGTGGTAAACGCTACCCCTCCCCTCCTCCGTACTCTCCGATGACGGCATAGTCTATGCAACCAGCGGAATAATAATTAAAAAAGGTTTTGCGCGCGCGCGCGTATGTGTGTGTGTGTGTGTATGTATGTGTGTGTGTGTATGTGTGTGCGTGCGTGCATGCGTGCGTGTGTGGGTACATGCGTGCATATATGTGCGGATGTGTAGCACTGCTGAATGCACTCCATGACGGTAGCGCTCTGCATTGCAGCACCTGTTGCAACACGTGCATCAACACTTGCTGCGATTGCCCACAACTGCAGGTGGATCCGGCCTCGAACTCGGCGTTTGCGGAACGGAACGGAACGGAACGATCGGTGTGATTGTTCGAACAAATGCTGAAGGCAAGCTACCGACCGGTTCCGCTGCACGTGACCCGGGCCTAGGCGTCCGGACAGTTGACCGACGGTGCATGCAAAACCAGCTCCCGAAAGTCAAGTCGCCAGCGGTCTTCAGCGTGGATGCAGCTCTTCGATACGGTGAGACGTTGCCACCTTCGCGTCACCGTCCCCGTCCAGCTGAGTAGAATGCAACTCTTGCTCGGGATATTCAGGTGTAAAACAGCAAGTCTAACGACACCACATTTCTAAGTGGTGTATGCTTGTCAACGTCTCTCTCATCGGTCTGCATAAGCGAATCTACCTGCATTCTGATAGTATATGTATCGTGCCACATTGTACGTACACCATATGTACTGATGTTAATCTTTTTCGCTGGTGGAATTATATATATATATATATTATATATTTTTTTATATATATATATATATATATATATATATATATATATATATATATATATATATTCATCTCTCAACAAAGCATATTATGTAATCTAAAGTATCGACACACCTTCATACCCTAGTTCTACTGAAAGACCCAGCTGTCGAAACCCGTGGTCTTCTATCGATACCCAATAAAGAAAGATAGAAAAAAGAGACGGAGAAAGCGAAAGAGACAGAGACGGGGACGGAGACAGATACAGAGACAGAGATAGATATAGATATAGAGATTGATATAGAGATAAAAGACATAAAGACATAAAAGTTTAGTGCAGCTATGAGCCACAAGGGCCCTTCTTGGTTGCACTCTGTACACTGAAGAGTGCAACCAAGAAGATAGATAGAGATAGAGATAGAGATAGAGATAGAGATAGAGATAGAGATAGAGATGGAGATGGAGATAGAGACAGGGGCGGTCCGAGGCATCGAAATCGGGTGAGGCTGTCAGCACTGCACCTCCCACCCCCACCCTCACCCCCACCACACCCAACCCCCAAAAAATCATCGGATTTCGACCACTCTATTCTTCGGTTCCCAAAATTCTGAACTTGTTTGGTACCTATCCTTTTCACACAAAAGTACCGTGCAATTGTGCTTTAAAGTATTTTGGGACTCTTATATTTTTACCAATATACTCTTTATAAAAGTGATGAAGTTAGTGTGACCACTAATTTCCTCTCCAAATGCTTACTTTTCAGCTGGCAAGCAAAACAACACAAAGAAAGTGGCTTTGAGTTAGGTAACATGGCGTTAAAATTTTTATAAAGGCCCGAAACAACAAAGAAAGTGGTTTGAGTTATGTAACATGGCGTTAAAATAAAGTGTAAAATAAAATGTAATGTGCCAATTTCTTAGTGTAGCATAACATTAATGAAAAAGAGCACAATTCCCCCTCCTAAATTGATTGAGAGAGAGAGAGAGAGAGAGAGAGAGAGAGAGAGAGAGAGAGAGAGAGAGAGAGAGAGAGAGAGAGAGAGAGAGAGAGAGAGAGAGAGAGAGAGAGAGAGAGAGAGAGAGAGAGAGAGAGAGAGAGAGAGAGAGAGAGAGAGAGAGAGAGAGAGAGAGAGAGAGAGAGAGAGAGAGAGAGAGAGAGAGAGACTGAGATGGATAGAGTGCAACTCTACCTGTCTTTTCAGGTGTGGCAGGTAGAAATCAGATTCAGAGCGACTGTTTTGCTGCCTATCTGATATGAAACTTGAATTGCGAGTCGAATGATGGCGCGAAAAACAAGCATAAAAACAGATCGAGGAACAGCATATTGATATATTGGCCTCCAAAGTCAACAGAGTAATCTAAACCACATCGAAGTCTGTGGAGTGCTGTCGCTTGTTTTTGTTGGCAACAACATCAAACTAGCAACACACTTGCAATCCAAATGTAACAGTGGCGTGACATCTGCATAAGCAAATAGCACTACACCATATAGGTGCAAGCAAGATCATTGCGGGGTAACAGGACCGATGGGGTGGGGAAAAGCTTTGCAAAATACCAGATGTTGGCAAGCTGTTGCCGACTGAAGTTGCATGGGAGGCCACCGGCTAAGCGAGCTTCACGTGAGGACGGTCCAATATATTACCGGGAGCACAAGAACGGCCCAATATACGAGCCGAACCAGGATGCCGGTCGTCTTTCCTACGCTGCTTATTGGTAGCTATTAATGTCGCAATCAGTGAGCTTAGTCTTTAGCCAGGAAATGGTCCAAAGATAGCTTCGTCATGCTGCCCCTATCACATTTGGAGAGGCAATTGGGGTAAGAGTAAAAGGGGGAGTTTGGTATCTGTCTGGCCCTCACAGGGCACCATAAACCCAGTCCATACCGCTTGGGTGTCGTCGGTTTCTCACACTATGGCGTGACAATTCCGGTGATGTACAAGCGGCATGGTAATGAAAACACGACGACGATGAACTCAGCCGACGACCGGACCTCTCCATCGCCGGCGGGTTCTGGCACATCACCAGCAGCGCCCGCACTGCCGAAGGCGGTTCGCCGATGACTCTGTATACGCTCCGTGTATTCTCGGGTAAGAAACACTTATATATGAGATGTTATTGCTTAAGAATACACGTAGCTATGGAGCCAGACTTCAGTGATCCGAGGGCGTCTGCTTCAGCCTTCGTGACATCATTGGGGCAAGACAGCTGGTCATCGGTCTGCGTCACTGCTGTGCCAGGCTGCCAAGGTGGAGCAGAGAAGGCGGTGGCGTTGGTCAAGGTGTTCCAGCTTGGAAGTATTTTCAGCGACTTCAAGGTGCTAAAAAGCTAATACGTGACTGACTCTGCGAGCGTCAAGCATCAGGAAGACGAGCGGTTTTTATTTTGCAATGCTAGTGGTGCTGGCATGCCCTTCAGAAAAGTCCACCATTTAAGAAACCCTGCCTCGTCATATATCTTGGAGATAAAGCAAAGCTGCGCATGGAAAGGTATTGAAGTCGAGCGACTATTGAAGGTGAAAGGAGCAGAGATCTCGATGGGTTCCAACTGACGATGCAGTATGGAAACATACATTCATTCAACATTCTCTACATTTTGGAACTTCACTGACGGCTAGCTCCACGGGCTCTTGTGGAGGATATTCTTCAAGTTCCTACAACCTGATACAACCGATACAACTGAAGAATGAATTCGGAATGAATTCCGCTTCGAGGAATGAAATCGGATTTGCTGATCGGCGAGGGCCCACTCAGCAACAGTTTCGACGGCAGCTGAAGCGCAAAAGGATAAAGGAACAAGTATTTCTGGGAAGCGAAGGGATGTGCTTGCAATGAAAACTACGTACATAAGAGAAGTAAATAAAAAGTCGTGTGCTAAACCCCCTGCATTTTCACGCCCATTTTCCCGGCAAACCCAGCAAGTGACTTATTTCCATTGCGAAGTGAACAATTTCGGAAGGGTCAATGTACGCTTAGCTTTTCCATCAAAATACTACGATCCATGGGATCATTTGCAAAATGTGCTTTATATACAGCAAGTGGTACATAAAGCAACACCCACTTCAACAGACCGACTCAGTTGTGGATGATTATAAAAAACCGGCATTAAAACGTTATTTGAAAGTGGGAACAATTTTTGGCGGGCAATTGAATGTGCATTTGTGGGCTGTAGCAAAGATGATTAACGCCTCTGATTTTATTTATCGCTGGTCCATCCGATATTCACACTGCAACACAAGATGATTCAGCACTAAAGCGGCCATGGGATCCAGCTGTACATTGATCCGTACACAGTGATCTGCTGACGGAAGGCTATGCGATAACCGACGCGATAGATATAAATGACAAAAGGGCCACAGCGATCGAGTATCTCACAGGTATTGAACATTTATTAATGCATCGTGTAGATATCAATATCCTTGAATATCTCGCAGGTCAGCCGAGGATCGCTCCTGTTCCTGAACAGCAAGGAGCCCGGAGTGAAGTTCGATGATATATTTAGTGGCTAAGCCGGTAAATGCAGCATTCAAAGCTGGGATGACCCGCAACAATATCAACACTATACCGAGTGTACTTTTAGAATATGTCATAGGAGTTAAAAAGTGCAATTTTGCGGTCGAACGGACGTCAACGCAATGTGTACCTTAGCATGCGTTTCTTGTCGTGATCATGTCCAACAAATCTTGTGACAGCAGCAGTAAATCCAGCCTGGAATATTGTCCTTTATCAGACCTTTTCATGTAATCCTGCACTCATTGCCAGGTTGCAGATGCTAAATGTCTGCTAGGCTTCCGACTTCCTTGGTCTACAGATCGCCGATAGATTCGTAGCGGAGGTGCCATACAAAATCACGTGTCCGACTCCGACTTTCTATGTTGCATTACATTTTGGTACCTTCCTCTGACTTAAGCATCGGGCCTCCAGTCAACTACGCAAATAACTGGCCAATCTGAGAAGTCACTTACAAAAACGATGCAAAAACGGACACGGACACACCACCTCTGCTTAGTCGATAGATCACAAAAGCAGTGAAACTAAAGCTCTGATAAAAATAAAGTGGCCCATCTGTCCATGTGGCGAAGGTGCCATCGCCCTGAAGCCAATAAACGAGCATGCTCGGACACCACCTGAATAGCATCGAGATTGTGGAAGCGTTTTCTTTATAAGCCAGATCTTACCATCATTAACTATTGAAGAAAAATATATAACACGGCCCCATACAATTTGTTATTTTAGTTTCTAGTGATGCCAGAAACATGTGGTCTCGCAAGTCGTCTTGTAACGAACGTAGCCTGGACGTTGACTTTCACTGCCGGGCCTCCGCTTACAGGTCACGTCAGTTACAGCGCGGCCCGAACACGACTTCCCATGTTTGCTCTAATTTGGATCTGCGCATGTGCTTTATGCTCCAGAGATCTCCCAATTTCTGGAGCTGGTAATCCCGCACTGCCCAACTCTCTCACGCTATTGCGTTGCATATTGCACTGTGAAATCGTTGTAGTCCGCAGGGGCCCATGTTAAAATGGAAGTTATTGGGGGTTGAGCCAACATTGAGAGGGGACAAATAGCCTTCAATAGCATGCATATCGACACATGCTGATCCTTGTTCTGCGTACGTTCAGATATGTCAGCCTGCAGCTGGTGGTTCTGCTGGCTGTCTAACCTGGAGTGGCCCTGTGTGCGGCACGGTTGCGTCAGGGTCAGGATTCCCTTGGGTCAGGACTCCACCTGAATTTATTTGGTGTAGTCCGACCGTATCAAATAAACTGGCGAACTTCGGAACGTACGGTATTTTCCTGAAGTTTGCCAGTTTCTGCATCAGGCGACACCTCAATTGGGTGGATGGACTCGCCCGACAGTGTCGCCAAGGGTCTGCCGTGCGGGTCTCCGCAGTCGATGCCACCATGGCTCGAGGTAGGTCGGCGAGTGGACTCGCCTGCCTGTCTGATCTCTCCCTCAGGACATGCTATTGTTCAAAGGGTTGTACAGCTATTGCATTGCACTGTATATTACAAAATAGCAAATAAGAGTTTTGCCGTCCGCCATGCCAGTGTTGCAACCATCAGCTTCATAGCGGTTTCATTGCTTACCCTATTGCAATAGCCATTGGCACGGTAGGAACGCCAGCCCGTTGAGGTTTAGAAGTATAGGACCCGCGTAATAACATACAAATTTAAGACAGCGGAAAAGCGTTGCATGTCTACCGCGGCGTAGTCAGGTGATCAGATGTTTGTGCTTGGGCTATACATGAGCGTGTGAGCATGGTAAGGGCAGCTTTCGAGCTTTCGAGCTTTCGAGCAGCTGAACTGAAAGCTTCACCACGAAAACTAAACCGAAAAAAATGCTAGTCTGTAGAAGTAAATTGTGCAACCTCGAGCTTTTCGTTACGTAGACGGGAAGATATCGTGGATGGGGATTAGAGCGGAAGACAGTCCATAATCCTCGGCTTGAAAATCGTTTGGGTGTCCCTTGGGCTGGACCCCACCTGAAAGCTGAAAGTGGCGATGTCATTGCGTTTCATGGGCTCTTCATGGACTGTGTTCTTCTTTCAAACCTGGGTACTGGATATGTAGCACAATATCGACCCGCTTCGTTCTTTGTTTTTCGCCGATTGATTCTTTGACATGGAAGTCCCCACGGTGTTAATGTTCAGTATGTGCGTCTGCATCACTCATAGCCGATGTCAAATAGGCATTCAGATCCGGGGTAGTAAACTGAACCGTCGGTTATCACAAACTCTACGGCAGGTGTTCTTAATGAGCAGTAGGATAAGATAGGAGAAACCGGAGGGGGCTGATATCTGCCCCCTCCGGTTTTTCCTCATTTGCCGCCAAACTAATCCTCGCATAGCTGTTCATTGGTCTTTCCGCATATCCTCATACATTTTTATCCCTGGGTCATCTCAGGTTAGGTCACCAAGTCAGGCGAAGTGACACAACTACACTCGGAGTTCTAGGTGGCATAACTTCCACAATAATTGGGCGATTGATTTCAAAATTATAAAATGTTATGATCCCATCAGGGACCATAATATGTATATCGGTTTTTTTCCGTAGCATTGACCTTAGGTCCGGTCGCGACCATGGCTTCCCTATTAATTGGCTATGGTAAAATATACAAATGTTTCCTGGTTACATATTTGCGCTCGTAATGATCTCACAACGGTTGTGGCATGTAGATGGAAGCTATGCTCAATGTTACCGCTGGAATTTTTTCTCAGTGACCTCACCAAGGTCCCTGAGGTCACCTGAGATCACTACACATGTCTGCGCATTATATCGCACTGCATTGAGCTAGAAGGCTGAAATTACCGTCATTGTGCTTGTATCGCCAAGACGTGTCGATTGATACATTACATGACATCTCTAGGCGACTTCATGACCTTCACCTGAGTTTCGGTTGACCTAACCATAAATTACACCGCATACTGTCGGTAGCGCATTTCAAGAACTGTCGAATAGCGTTCGCCGTTTGTTTCTATCTGTTACAGGTCCTGAGATATGTGTAAATATCTGAGTCCCACCTGATCTGGTCGAATTTTATCTATGATGGCCCAGTGACCTGAATGTTGACCTGAGTGAAAACAATGACCAAAACACTTTCGATAGAACCCGTCACCAGCTATCCAACGCCGTTTTCCGTTTGTCGCTAGCTAGCATAGTTCCAGGGATCTTAGGGGGCAGACATCTGCCCCCCCCCCCGGACATGCGCAGTTGGCGCGGACCGCCGGACGTGCGAGTGTTAAACGCAATCACAGCGATCCATAACAATGACAAGCCAAACCAAATTTTGTGTGAAATTTTGACCTCATTTGACCTCGAAGATATTGACCTAAGGTAACGAACTTTGCACAAAATAGAGTTCACTACCGTACACATCCACCCTGCCAATTTCGTTGCTCTAGCTTTGATAAGAGCCGAGACCTTAGGGGGCGTATTACGCCCACCACCCCCTCCAGTGCGCACAATTTTCAGATGCCCTTCAGGGCGCTTGTTAAGGTTCCTAGATCCGGCCATTTTCCATCCCGTGAATCCGTCATGCTCATCTCAAAATATGGACGGGAAGAGTGCAGATATTTCACCCACCCTCAACCGCTTTTTCATTTGGCATCACATTTCTTTGTACATGGTGCGCAAACTTCCACTTTAAATTTGTCAGATTTGTTTAGGTTCATACTTTTGGGTGTGCTGGCAAGGGAATGCCTTCTCAGTTTGACAATGCTCTAATATCAGAAAATGTCCCCTTGTATTGTCTACATGGCATCGTGATAAATTGTGTCATAAATAGTACTTTTCACCACAAATTTCAGCCACAATTTTCAGCCACCGAAGGACGCTAAAATTGCTCCACGCTAAATCAATGGAGTTAATTTTCGTTGCCTGTGTTTTGGCTGCACCGCTAGTTTTATTGCGACACCTAACGTCGGAGGCAGATGAACCAACATTATCTGCAAGGACTAGAGGCAGCAAATTTAAAGACCGAAAGTCCGGTCAGAAAGCCGGTCAGGACCGACGGGTCTTTTGACCAGTCTTGAGATATACCCTGGCCTTTTTGTATTTATTATATTGGATTTCTTTTACAATATAAACTTTATGTTGAAACAACCTAATAATTGTAATCATCAGGCATCTTGTGTGACAAGTTTCATCATTCTATGGGTAGCCGGACGAGACGAGACTCATTCTAGGCGGTACGTTTATTACAAATTGCTTATGATGTGATGCACATTGAACAATTTTGTGATGTATCTTATGACATGATCCCTATGAATGATAAGCATCGGAGTTAATTACTGAAAACAGCAGATTAGCAATGATGATGCTTGATGTGATTGCTCATGATATACAGCTTTCGAAAGCAAGACTTGCAACTGCAATAAAGCGAAAAATACCAGTTGGTCTCATCAGATACTGAACAGTGGAATATGGCTCGGACCAAGTTAAAATACAAATACATAGCATCAGACTAGCATTGCAACGCATGATATAACGATGATGTATCAAAATCATTACGTCTTGTGTATGGTTGCATTAAAAAGGTACTTCACGTCAGGAAAAACGACGCAAAGGAAAAGCTAGCATTATCCACAGAGGGAATTATTTCCTTTTCATAAGCTTACAGAGTATCAGTCAAATTCCAAAGCTAGGCATTTCTTCAAAGGAACAGATTAATGCTAGCTTTCCTAATCCAGACAGCATAATCAACAGCAGCAAAATTACAACCATGGACAAGGTTTGTTTCATTCATGTTGGACTAATCTGTAACATGCTGTACACTACGTCCAAGGTGGTCATCACTCTACTATACTATATCTACAATCCAAAACTCAGTATTGTTCACTCTCCAAACTTCGCGTTGCATTCACTACAATTCAATCCGTGCTTCATAATCCGACTGCCTGCCGTTCATGCACCGTTTTCGTCTTCATACAACACTTTTTTGCATGAAGAACATTTTGTGTTAACTGTAGAGAACTGGTCATAAAGCAAGTACGAAATCATCAGTGAAAGCACTAACAGCAAAACCAACATGGGAACACAAACACGCCGGATAAATGGATGAGAACCAAATGTCTAATAACATAATTACCTCCCATTAATTTCTGCCACCACCATTTAAAATTTGCTTTGAGACTCGGGTTCCTGAAACGTAAAGGGTAATCTAGGAACGATTTTTATTTATGGCGATTCAATTGAAAGCAATAGGCAAAGCGATGGAACATAATGTGGCATTATATGCCATATTATATAATGCAAGCTTATCTATATAGTATAATTCATTTTAACGTATTTAAAGGGTATTACTCGGAAGACGTTCTGCCAACATCGGCTGAAATAATAGAACACGATTCATGTTTCGATCGACCATCATTTTAACGACTACATTGCTTGCTGGAGCTTCTGATTTCTGGACATTCCGAACCTGAGCCAGCCCAATTTCTTTCAGAATGTTATTTGCGTGCTATTCCGCCCAAACAATAACAACCCCCTACAAAGCTTTGGTCTAGGCTTGCGATGTTGATCACCATGTTCCGCCATGAGACACAAGAACGGAAAAAGTAATTGTATAAAGCTGAAAGCAGCTTGCTAGAATGGTGCTTGAAAATTGTATATGAACTCAAATTACACTTAAGTAACTTCAGTTTACCCACCAGCATCCATACCTTATAGCGAAGCTGTCCATATAATTTACTGTATATAATTGCACTATGTTACTAGATGATGTTGAACTATTGTGCTGTTTGCGTGCCACCTTGGGAGGGAGAGGGTTGAAATTCACCGACGTTGGAACGATGGTGATGGGTTTGGCACCTTGCAGCGCCAAATTAAGTTGTTCATACTCATCTTAGCATAAAATAATAATAGGTACCTGTGAAAAATACCGATAGAAATCCGGCGTTTGTTCTGCCTTACCCCATTTCAGTGCCACGGACCGCCCCTGGTGCTGTTTGCATGCCACCTTCTTTTGAGTCATCCTTTCTTAATGATCATAATGAGTTTCCAACCATAAGTGGCATAATTGGCTTTGACTTGAGAGGGAGCCGACCATGCACCACACGTGTATTCCCAGAAGTTAACATCCTCCTGTCACAATCGTCGACACTGATCGCAGAGCCAACGGCTGGGTAGTTCGGAACTCTTCTCAAGCACAGTTGGATCGGGCTTGCTCGCATTAAACAACACTTACAGCTAACAAATTCTTATATTGGGGCCAGGCGTGTCGTGCATCTACACAAACACACATCCAACAGAAGCTTCACTTGAACTACGCTTCCGACGCAAGTACCAGATAATTCACTTCTTCTCAATTATCATGTGACATTAAATGTTCCGAGGGTTCAGAGAAGTAACTCCCATCCACTGAAAATAGCACCGCATCTTGCGACAAAAACACCGATATAAATATTCAGCCCCATGGTCTTAGTACAGTAAAGTGACGTTTCGTGATTTCAACATAGTCTCATTGTTTTTCTTTTTTCTCATTTTTCTTCATATTCTACCTCATATTCTTATCCACATTCCTCTTTATGTCAACCTTGTTCTTATCCATCTTCTTATTCTTCTTCACATTCTTCTTCATATTCCTCTTCATATTCTTCTTCATATTCTTCTTCATATTCTCGTCCAAATTCTTCTTCACAATCTTATTGCCATTCGTCTTCATATTTGTCTTTATATTGTTTTATTCTTCTCCTTGTTCTACTCTTATTATTCACATTCCTGTATTCTCTTCGTAGTATTCCTCCTCTTTCTATTTTCTTGTTCTTCAACATTTTTGTCACTATTAGTAGTAGTAGTAGTAGTAGTAGTAGTAGTAGTAGTAGTAGTAGTAGTAGTAGTAGTAGTAGTAGTAGTAGTAGTAGTAGTAGTAGTAGTAGTAGTAGTAGTAGTAGTAGTAGTAGTAGTAGTAGTAGTAATACCTTCATATTTAGTATTATTATTCTTGTTCCTTTTTATATTTCAAACCTCAACGACGGGTAACTACTGCCAGTGGCTGTGGCTCTAAAACCACGGATGGAATTCAATTAGCCTGTGCCACTATGAATTCCTGTTATTATTTTTATAAATGCAACACGATCGAAGTACACACATTACCACATGAATATCAATCACATGTTAATCACAAGAGATACTCACACGCAAATACCTGACGTCACCACTGTGTTCTGCACCATTTACAAAATAACATCAACAGTGGCTCTGAGCCGTCGTGTATCCCAAGTTGTTCATTCGAGGCGATTGGCCTGACCGGCACACCAATTAGAAAATAGCTCTCTGAGAACCTCAGTGCAGGCTGGATGGCTGGACTTTGGTTGCCGTCTCCGACTGCAGCTGCATGTCGTTCCGACGGCCAGCCTGTCCGGGGTCGCTGAGTCGACAGGTTGCCGGCGGGTGTCGTCGTCTCCCCGGCGGGTGTCGTCGTCTCCCCGGCGGGTGTCGTCTCCCCGGGGCAGCTGGGTCCACAGGTTGCCGGCGGGTGTCGTCGTCTCCCCGGCGGTTGTCGTCGTCTCCCCGGCGGGTGTCGTCGCCTCCCCGGCGGGTGTCGCCGTCTCTCCGGCGGGTGTCGTCGTCTTCCCGGCGGGTGTCGTCTCCCCGGCGGGTGTCGTCGTCTCCCCGGCGGGTGTCGTCGTCTCCCCGGCGGAGGCGACGCGACACTCGAGCCGTTCCTGCTGTGATCTGCCGGGTGGCCTCGACAGCCGCACCCTCGCTCCGCCGCCACTCGCGCACACATCACGAGCCACCACGCTGAAGGCGTCCCTGGTCGAAACGCAGACAAACGAAACAAAAGACGAGTTTTCAGTACATTGCCAAATGGGACGTGATCCCCGTGTTCCCTCGTGCGCGCCACCGGCTTGGGTGCCATTTGTGGGCCGCTCGCCAATAAATGGCTCAGAATACGTCTGACCATGTTTCTGGTGCCATTTTCCTCAATGTCCCAATCTATGTTGCATGCACCAGGACCCATCAGTACCCCAAGCCTGGCTAACATTAGGAGGGGCACATTGTGCCCTTGTGTCCTTTGTATCCTTCCAATGTTTGGTAAAGGGATGGCAGTAGGTTCCCCGGAACCACCAAATCATTATATATAGTGAAGGTTTGAACGAAAGCTTTCCCGAATAGGTGGTGGTTTACATGACGCCTTTTTCATATTATTTATGATAGGCTTCCGTACTTATTAACTGAGTCAAAATTCTTGCGCTCTTCATGATTTAGCATTCAACTTAACGAGCAATCTAAACTGTGACGCATGTTTACCTATATATATATATATATATATATATATATATATATATATATATATATATATATATACATGCATATGCTACTGTGAATTAGCCCAATATTGGGTGGCTATGTGTTCGCGATTAAAGCTAAGTAAGGAATTGAAGAAACAAACAACGCCTAATCATCACCAGTTACGGTAAATATTTTCGCTTCGTTCCAATTGGTTTTTTAACACCGAGTAACAGAAAGTGAACGCATGCATGGGTGTTCAAATTGATGTCAACTAGCAAAACTCCCCCAACAGGTTCCACGGAGTATTTTTTTATACAACTTTGAGAGCATAACAGGTCACTGGTAATTAACTATGTCAGCTATAAACATCCCGCGGGCGATTTCTTTCGCGCGCAAAGGCGTGCATAGGTGTACATAGTATTGTAATATTGTTGCCAAAAGGAGGCTACCAGGCACTGTTCGAAATCAAGAGACCGATAGTTCTGCTAGATACTCTTCATAAAATCGCAGCGATGGTGCTACCGCAAATACCATCGGTGGTTGTTGGCACTATGGTAGCAGAGGGGCAAAGCGAATTTGTCAAGGGCAGAAACATTGCAGATTTAACGTTGGTTACTGACGTCATTCAGTGATGTAAAAATGGAGTTCATCGGCCATTCTGCTAAATCTGGATTTCATTTAAGTTTTTCATTCATTCATTTAAATCTGGATTTCAATGTAAGCGTTCCAAGCGTTTAATTTCGGAAATAGCTTCATGCATTGGAAAAATATTGCATTATTAGAGCAGAATTGACTATCCTAACAATGCGTGAGACGAAATGTACGACCCTCAATATACCAGGAGGTGCTGAGTTTACATCAAAAGTAACGTTAGGGATTATGATAAATTACTCAACGTTTCGGCCAGGAGCCATCGTCAGGAGTGATGTAAAAAATGACAGGGTTAACGATTGAAAAAACGCTGGAAAAAAGCGTGCAAAAACACACGTGAATCACAGAAAGGCATCCTTCCTGGTGCAGACACTTCAAGAGACTCCAAACCAGAAATCAATTAGGTCAAGATAGAATCCTCTGAGGAAGCCCGAGCCGATGGTCCATATACATATCGACACATACATGCACGCACATGTATAGACATATATCCAATATAACGCGTAATACATAAAGTATAATTTATGTTTATGTAATTTTATGTGATATACCAAGACGTCGTTTGCGTGTTTAGTTGCGACCGTAGATGACGCATGTGTAGCGATTCGAGGACCTTCAGATCAGCGTTGTCCCTGGCTGTTGCTACATTTTGTACTTTGAAGTTTGTGTTAGTGTCGCTGTGTTCCATGTTAGATTGTTTGTCGATCATGTGTTCGCCTAAAGGTGTGTATTCTCTCCGAAGTCTGGCATCTCCAAAGTGCTCATTGTACTTATCCCTGATGCTACGCTTGGTTTCTCCGATATAAAATATTCCAAGACAGCGGTTGCACGTTATTTTATAAACTACGTTTTTCGTGTGCATCTGCCTTTGAGCCCGTTGCTACAGGTGTGGCACGTTCGTCTACCAGCAGGGCATGGCGACAATTTCATGGCTGAGAGGACCAGGCAAGATTTCAGCGTAGGTCCACTAGTCCAGGCTACCCTAACATGATTTAGATGAGACGAACGGATGGCTGCATTTACCTGTCGACATAGTTGGTCATCGACAAAAGGAAGTCTCATGTAGACATAGTTGGGATTGCTACATGCTCGATGCCGACGTTGGCCACTTATCCTACTCCTGTTGTGAGGGTGGACAGCACGAGCGGCGGAGTGTACCCGATGTGCTGGGTATCCGTTTTCCAGGAAAAGAGTTGTCATCTTCGCAAGGCTCCGCTCGCACGAAATAGTATCTGAGGAGACTCGTGCTGCTCTCCTCACTTGGGATGCTAAAACGGCCTTTTTAGTGGCCATCGGGTGGGCCGAATCATAGTGCAAGATGATGGGGGCTGCCATTGGTTTAAAGTACAGTTCGGTGGTGTAGCTACCATCAGCCTGAAATACAAACAACGTATCAAGGAAAGGAATCGAAGTGCTATGAGCAGTGTGTTCTAAGGTGAACTTGATGCTGGAGTGTTGTTGGTCAATTTCTGCAAAGAAGTCGAGCAGAGAGGCCAAGCCATGTGTCCAAACACCAAAAATATCGTCTATATACCTCATGTAGAGAGCTGGCTTCACATCATACGAAGCTAAGAAGATCGACTCAAAGCGGTGCATAAAAGCAATCGCTAAAGGAGGTGCACATCGGTTACCCATATCCACTCCTTTCATTTGCTTGTACATGGAGTTACCGAAACGTATGAGGTTATTGCTGAAAATATGTGTTAGTAATTTCACACAGTCCTGTACCCAATCCCGAAAAGACAGATATCATCCAGATTGTCCTCGATTAGGCGAATTACAGCATCTATTCCCTACTTTATCAGAATACTGCCATATAAATTTGTGACGTCCATGGTGAAAACAATACTGCCCTCCGGAAGTTTGGTAGGATACGTTTCTTTCACTCTGTAGGTACGACTCCGTGTTTGTCAGATGGGCGGGAACCAACGCTAGTATCTGGACAATAATCTTGCTCAAGAACCAAGATGGCTTGTCTAGGGGGTCACCACTCGCCGACACTATGGGGCGCAGTGGAACCCATAGTTTATGGTTTTTTGGGAGCCCGTATAATTCCGCTGTGCGGCTGGAATGAGGAAGGAGAGATAAAACTGTCTTTATGTAACTTCCCGGGTAAAGTTTCCTTGATAATAGTACACGGCCGAAACGTTGAGCCGAAACGGCTCAACGTTTGGCCCCTGGCCGAATGCTATATTACTCAACCCCTGGCCGATTATGCTATATTACTCAACGTTTGTGGACCCTGGCCGAAACGTTGAGTAATATAGCATAATCACTAACGTTACTTTTGATGTAAACTCAGCACCTTCTGGTATATTGAGGGTCGTACATTTCGTCTCACGCAATGTCTAAAACCCAGGAGCACTTAAGAGCCATTCTTCGTTGTATTAAACATCCTAACAATGGGCACTCCTCCAGTTAGTTCTACCCTTCCAGAATAATTCGGTAGGGTTGTCCAATTTCAGGACTTCTATTTATACTTGTGGTGGAGATGTCCGGATGCAAATATTGAAAATGAAATCTTATCGAAATCACAATGAATGGAGTAGTTGTAAGGGCGTCACGGTATGCTGACGATAAGCATTTTGGCGAAGGTTGTTGGACTGCTACACGTATTTTTGAATGCCGAGCAATTTTAGTGAAGTATCAAGGTTAACGGTGAACAGGCGAAAGTTCGACATGGTGTGGCTAGGACGAGACGGGAGGAAAAATGAGTTTATTTGCGGTACGCTTACTAGGACTTAATTATAAAAACCTATTAATTTATTCCTCTATTAATGTAGCCTGTATCGAGAAAAAGATATTAGACCAAAGCTGCGGCGGACGAGAGTTACAATTTATATGAAAAGGAAGAGACCTAAGCTAGAAGGACAGAGGAGTGCATAGGAAAGCTTTGATAGTGTCATAGCTCGCTTACGTCACGACAGCTATAGGTCCGTCCAAGAACGCCACCGAATCAATAGTCAGGGAGATTTCCAATTTTGCATGGAAACAAAAAAGACTAAAGTGAGGAAAGGTGTTTCACACTATTCGATAAAAGTATGCCTTAAAGCGATGTACATGGAGAGCCCTACGAATGCTGTGGTTAAAGCGAATGGTGAAAGTAGATGACATGTTCATCTCTCTTTTACGAAATGCTGCTTCCGAAAGCAGTAAAGACACAATATTGATGTAAATGGGAGAGAGCACTTTCAATTCCGAGAATACAAATTGGAGAAAACTGTACGATCTTCCATATAGGTACAGAAAGTGAAGGAAACGTCAATATATACAGATATTTGTAATAGCACGATTGGTTTGCAGATACGCATTCACTGTCGAATAATTAGTGCATCGCCACAACGCTAATTTTGTTCACACATCGATACCATCACAAATGTCATGGTGGAGTACAGAACTGGATCGCAGTTTTATGATGTACTGACTCAAAAATATGTCCTTCAACAGCGGAACGAGTCCGAGTCTATTCATAGATTACATACTGGAAGGATGCTTTTGTGTAACTGGCATTGTCAACGTGGTGTTATTGCTCGCGAAACAGAACATAACATTTTCACTGATGGAGTTTCACTGGTGGAATTTCAGGGAAGGATCAGGAGAATGCATGATGAAATTGAAAGACTCACTGCAATGAAGAGTGAACCATTGCAAGTGTTCTCAGATCGTAGCGACTTATGCAAGATTTACAATTCGCTCTGGAAGGGTACTCCATGTGCGACAAGTCGAAATAAAGCCCAGATACAATCCGGACAAATGTGAAAGCAGAAACATCTAGATGAACACCAACACGATCACCAGGTATATTGAACACCTTATACAACCCTGCAATTAACTGACAACTTTTACATTGAACTCCGTATGCATCATGCCATGCGAATAATAGCAGCCAAACTGTACCACCAGTGAGGTGGCATCTACCACCAGTGAGGTGGTACCTACCACCTGTGAGGTGGTACCTACCACCGGTGGGGTGGTACCTACCACCAGTGAGGCGGTATCACACCATGTAATCGCAACGTACCATACCTCAGGCATCCGATGGTGGTAATCTGTTACACCATGTCCAAGAAAACAGCTCGAAGCCAGATTGCATAGTTACATCCTGAAACTTGTGTGCTTCAGCACTGCCGCTGGTGATGAGCATGTGCTTCCACACGCACTGGACTCCGCAGCCGAGGGAGATGTACAACTACGACGGGTAGCTGGTAGGCAGGTCTACCAGCTACCACACACCTACCTACCAGCTACCACACACCTACCTTCCAGCTACCACACACCTACCTACTACACACCTGCCTACCAGCTACCACACACCTACCTACCAGCTACCACACACCTACCTACCAGCTACCACACACCTACCTACCACACACCTACCTACCACACACCTACCTACCACACACCTACATATCAGTCACCACACACCTACCTTCCAGCGACAAGCACGCAGCTGCGAGAGACACCCTTGCTCTGACACTGTCCTGAGCTGCGGTACACACTGACACACTGGTGAGCTGCGGCATGGCAGTTGCAGCGAGAGCCGCACTCCACTTAGGCGCTAAATGTGCGCTACACGGATTGTCAACAGCCCGAGTGCACAGCGCTGGCTTGGATGCCCTGCACCTACTATTGAACATCAGTTCGCAGGAGATGGTCTCGGCCAGCAGATGGCGGCCCTGCTTCGTTGCGGTGCGATATCAGTATCAGCATGGCGAGACTATGGTGACTATTGAAATGCACTTCAGCGCATAACAACAATTTGACAGTGCTTACAACACGTATATCTCGGATTTTTCGTTACGGTCAGGCTGGTAATATGAGACCATTGCCAATGTTGGTTGTTTTTTGTCGTTTTTTTGGTTGATTCTTTTGTTATTATTTTCAATGGCCATGTTTTGCTAGCCACGTTTCGTTTTTTTGCTTGTATGCTGATGATTTACAAGTTCCCTGTCAAATTTACTTTGCTCCCGTCAATTGACCTAATGTCACGGCAAGTTGAAGGACGCAAGGGTACTGTACGTTTAAGAACGCAAAGTACTTACTTAGACGTTCTTATTTGCATGGTATTTTTTCGAATTTTGGTGGGTTAAACATTATCATACTCTGTTGGCGGCATATAACGCGAACATTAGGTCTCGCCTTGAGTATTGCTCCGTCATCTGGGCAGGCGCAGCTTCAACACATCTCACCAGGATTGATAGGGTAGAACATAAATTTTTAATGTGGCTTGCCCAACACTGTAGTGCCACACCTCGACCGGAATCTTTACAATATCAGGACCTTCTTCGCTTTTATAACATGACATCTGTGTCCACTCGTCGCATACAATCCGACATCATGTTCTTACGAAATGTTTTATGTGGGAGGATAGACTCATCAATGTTATTGCAAAACTTTGGATTAAGTGTCCCAGTCAGGAGAAATAGGCAACCTGCTTTATTCCATGTACCGTATGCACGTGTAGAAACCATTAGGTGCGGCTTGTTTAGCAGATTATTGAGAGTAGCGAACGCATTTTTAGCGATGACACCGAGTGCGGACATCTTCACAGACTCGCTGAATACATTTAAGACACAGGTGGTGAGATACTGTGCTGTGTCACACGCTCACATCTGAGACGCGGAGCCATCGGACATCGACGAGTTCTGACAGCCGTTTGCCTGTTTTAACTGAAAACTATTCACCTGTTCTGTGTACGTTTTTAACTACTGACTTCTCCTGTAAAGGGCACAATATGCTGTTGGAGATTGTGGACAATAAACAAAAAATAAACAAATCAAAATTGAATCGCATTATCTAACTTACGCAGTGAAATCAAAACTATCCATCATTGTCAGCTCAAGGTCATCCGAATTTATCCATGTTTGTTTGACAGCAAACATTACTTGGAAAACGTTATGCGATGTGTACTAAGCTATCCAATAATGTGCTTTTAACTCTGTGATATTGTGAGAAAGTGAGCATAGCATGTGCTTTGAAAAATAGTTTGTCTCAAATATGACCATTTTGAATGTCTAAACTATTCAAAGCTAAAACGTCGTGCTATTTTCGGATCATAGACTTCGAATCATACCAATTGTACATACTGGATTTTCGGATCCCGGATTTCGGATCACACCAACTGTATGTGCCAGCTGGATGTTCCGATTCTGGTAGAGCAAGTCACGTAGGTCGACAGCGCACCGACACTGGCCCTATTCCGGTGGTTGGAGGACAATCTCTACGAGTGACTCTCGATCAGATAGCGGGCGCTAGCCCGAGCAGGCATGGGCCTTCCAGCCGAATCCGAGGTCCCCCGGGAGGGGTGGGGGTGCGCTTGTCGCGTCTCCTAATTATCTTCGGAGCCGCGCAACCTGGGAGGATAAAAGTTGTACCGTTGGAAAGTTGTCTACGAGACGATGCTAAAAAGGCGTTATAGGTCCCGTGTATAATGGCACCAAGTCACAAGTACGGTCGCCAAAGGTAATGGAAGTCAACTTTCGAACACTTAACCACCCTCCAGCCGTTCGCATGTATATTATCAAAATTGAAACACGCTACAAACAAAGCGATTTGGTTACAGTATGGTTCGGGATCAGCATGAAATGTATTGCGGTCAGAGGTCAACATTATTGGCTGGAGGTGCAGCAAAATTGATGGACCGCACCATGAAGCTTTGGTTTGACCGTGATGATGTGTGGCTAGTGTTAATCGCTCTGTGGATAGCTCTACATACCATTGGCTTTTCGGAATGTAGGCGACAATAACTGAACTTGAAAGTCAAGGCCGTCTGAGGTCAATTTCATTTTTATATCAATCACATCCCAGGGATCTATGGGTTGGTTTAACCCGCGCCGTCTCTCCGGTCCTCACACCCCGTTTCTGGAATGGGGCAGATAGTAACCCCCTCTAACATCCAAACTAGGCGTCGCACGAAAACGAAAGAGGTATCATCGGAAGGCGCTCGACGAGTAGGGTCCGGATCTACCCCCAAAACAATTTTTTTTACCCAAAGTGACGTCACCAGGGGGTTGGATTTTTACGACTTTTCACGACTTGCATTATGTATTTGGCTCTGGGGAGTTCATTTTGGGGGATATATGAGAAAAAAATATTTGGAATGAGAAAAGGAGAGCGAAACCGACTAGGGCTATTATTCCCCCCCATTTTTTTTTCTTCAAAATTTGGAGTTTTCATGTTTTCTTTAATTTTCCTCTTCCAATCGGTAGAGCAGACCGAGAAACGTTGTTGGAAGTTAACGTGCCGTAATAAAAAATGCTTAGTTTAGCCAGAATCTTCTATTTGAACTGCAGTTGGCAAATATGCAAAATTGATATGTAGTTAAAAACGAAAAAAGAGAAAAATATCTCTCGTGAGTTTTGTTGCATCCCTAAAGATAAGAAAACGCTGAAAGTTTCATTACAATATCTGTATCCGTTAAAGCGTGACGACTGGTTAAATATTTTTGGAGGTGACCTCACTTGACCTTGACTAACTCGTTGACCCTAGATGATCTGACTTCAAAATTTTGAAACAGCATGCCGGATTGATTTGAAAAAGGGTATGCTAAACTTGGGCGCGCTTTCGCGCGCCGTTCGTCCACTATCCTGGAGAACCTTGAGGGGGAGGTTGAAGACCATTCCTCCTAGACGGGACGGGTTAAATGAAATGAAGGGTTTTGGCGGTCTACCAGTAAATGAAATCCATATTTCGTCAGTATCCTCTGATAACCTTTCCTCGATGATTCGAAGAAAAAAGAGTCAAAAGTTACTTGTTCCTGGTGTGTCTTCGGGTGCAACCCTTCGTCAAAACACAAAAAAAAGCAATTCCAACTAACAGTCAAATTCTCACCGCCATAATTTATTATATATGTCGATGTCGTGCCTTGCTAGGCAAAGGCTTTCTGATTCCGGGGACACTAAAACATACTTTACATGCACATTATGCACACTGTAGATGCATGTCTAACCACTAATTGCATCATAATATCGCCCAAGAGGTTGTATTCGAGTTTATGTCAGGTTTGTGTTCCTTAATGAGTAATGACTTAGCGATCTTGGGAGCCTCATGGTCTTTCGCTTTTAGTAGTATCCGAATGCTCAAAGGAATAGGTGTATGGTATAGTGCGTGGGCGTTTCTGAAGTGGTCTCCAAAATGGGTGTCGGCTGTTTGATTTAACATGTCCCGAATGTGTTCGTTGAATCTGAGTTGGATTGGGCGTTGTGTTTCCCATATGTATGTAGTCCTACACAGCTTACAACACATTTTATAAACTACGATTTGTGTGGGTACAGTCTCCGTTGAAACCTGACCTGCAGGTGTGGCAGCGCTGTCCTCATGGGCACCTAGGCTTAGTGAAAGCTGAATGGATCAAAGAAGTGCGCAATTTGCTGTCGTTTTTCCAGGCTATTTTCGCTTTTAGACCATCCTTTCTTTCTATTTCCTTTACCTTACAAGTTATGTTTTCATTGATGTAGGGCAGAGTTTTGATCATGCCATGTGCACCGATGCCTGGAAATCCTAGTGTGCCGGCATCGACGCACATGGCATGATCAAAATGATGGCTTTTTAACTCTGCCCGACATCAATGAAAACATACTTTGTAAGGTAAAGGAAATAGTAAGAAAGTACGGCCTAAAAGCGGAGATAGCCTGGAAAAACGACAGCAATTTTCGCACTTAAGTGATCCATTCGGCTTTCACTAAGCCCAAGTGCCCAGGAGGACAGCGCTGCCACACCTGTAGGTCAGGTTTCAACGGAGACTGCACCCAAAACAACGTAGTATCCAAAATGTGTTGCAAGCTGTGTCGGACTGCATACATACGGGAAACAAAACGCCCAGTCCGACTCAGACTCAACGAACACATGCGGGACATGCTAAATCAAACAGCCGAGTCCCCTTTTGGAAACTACTTCAGAAACGCCCACGCACAGGATCACCGTACACATATTTCTTTGGACATTCGGAACTACTAAAAGCGAAAGACCATGTGGATCACAAGATCGTTGAGTCATTATTCATTGAGGAAAACGGACCTGACCTAAACTCGGATACAACCTCCTGGCCGATATTATGATGCGATTGGTGTGCATCTACTAGTGTACATCTATGCATCTACAGTGTGTATAATGTGCATGCAAAGTATGTTACGGTGTCTCCAGCATCAAAAAGCCTTTACCTAGCAAGGCACGACATCGACATATATAATGCATTATGGCGGTGAGAATTTGATCGTTAGTTGAAATATTTGTGTGGTCTGACGAAGGGTTGTACCCGAATATACACCAAGTACCAGTAACATTTGAGTGTTTTTCTTCGAATCATCGAAGGAAGTTCATCATAGGATACTGATGAAATAATATGTTCCTCGCCAGAGCGCTAAATGATTTATAAATCCATATTTTGGTTAAAGCATTGACTTCAGATCATCTGGTAGGTAATATCTGGTCAGGTCAGGTCACCTCATTTTAAATGCTGGCAACGTTTGCTTCATGTATTATTGCATGATCGTTTTGGCAATGGATCAAAAAATCAGCGCTAAAAGTACCTCGAGGGCAATTTATAACGTCAAATGAAAGCCATATACTATCTAAGACCAGCTTCGGTCACTTATCTGGGTAAATGAATGGCCTAACGCAGGACAAATTCGTATATTCGTGAGCCTCCCTACTCTGGATGCTATTTGTGCACAGAGAAAGACAGCCTCTAGAGTGCTATCTTGGTCCATCATTTTGAAGTGGATATTTACAACATATTTTCAGTCATCATACCATGGCCTGACCTGACATTGATCTGAAACTTGATACACCAGAAGACCTTGATGTGCTCTAAGCATGAGCTCCGTTTCTGGTAGCTTTATTTGGATACATGGACGAAGCACACGCTCTAAGCTCCATATGACTAAGCATGACATGTTTTGGTCACTTGATCTGAGGTGATCTGATTATTTTGTGAATTTTGCTACGGACTTTGGGAGCTCATAGATGCTTTTGAGTGACACCGTGCATTCATCAGATGTTCCACGCTACCAGAATGAAGCGACACATTCACGGAGGACTTGATACCCGATGATACAATGGCAGAATTGGCAGTGCTGACATGGTCGGGGCTAGTCATGTCTCGTGCTTACGTACGTCGCCATCTTTCGATAGCCAATATGTCATCGCAACATTATCCAGCCACCTAGAAACTATTGACGATGCGCGTTGCTGCTGTTGGGTAAAGATAGACACAACGGGAGATTGCAAAAGACGACCAAGCGCAATGCGATTACGATGCCAATCAAAAACAACACGGTGCGCTGTCAATGGGAAGTACGCAAAGCGTCGCTTCAAACGCTTCCATTTAATCACACCATCGAACAACCGAACAGGCCAATTGCTGTTCAAATCGCCTCGTTTTTGTCGTATGTGCTTCGTTGTTTTAAGTCGGAAATGTGCGGCTCGTGTCAGAGCTCTGTCTTCGTTGCAAACGGCCGTATTATCGAGCCGGTGGCCACCTCCTGACAGCTACATATGGTATTGCCGCACTGCAGCCTGCGTCCACAGGCCGGCAATATCGGCGCATTCAAAATGGCGACATTCATCGGGTCATTGACACGTGATGGTGGCACAATGGCACGGGCGGCGACCGGCCGTGGCGTGTCGTGGCCGGCGGGGTGTAATTGGACGTGCGATGACGTGTGGCGGCCCGACAGCGGTGTCCGTCCGACGACCTGCCAGATCAAAGTGCGCCTCTCCGACCGGCATATCGAACGGACTGCGGGGTCGACAGGCTCGTGACCCGAACACGCCGGCGTCTCCTGGCTGGGAGCATGACCGGAGCGGACCAGGAGGTCGGCAGCTCGTGCCCGAACACGCCGGCGTCTCGTGGCTGGGAGCATGACCGGAGCGGACCAGGAGCCCGGCAGCTCGTGACCCGAACACGCCGGCGTCTCGTGGCTGGGAGCATGACCGGAGCGGACCAGGAGGCCGGCAGCTCGTGACCCGAACACGCCGGCGTCTCGTGGCTGGGAGCATGACCGGAGCGGACCAGGAGGCCGGCAGCCGGTGACTCGAACGCCCCGAAAACCTGGCAACTTGCGATCCGACCCGGGCACTGGAGGGGCCGACACGGACGGGCACTGGAGGCATGTGTCCCTTCTTCCATGAAAATTGTGGCGCTCCTCAGGTCGGGAAAGACGACTGTTCAGGATGGCTCCTGTACACTTCCCCACCAACTCGAGGGATGTGTAGTCAAAGACGCTCCTTTTGCAGTAAATTGCCCGCCATAATGTACCTCCTCTACCCCCCCCCCACACACACACATACACACGAATTTTTGCCGAAGAAGGTGCCCCTCCGTGAAGATGTTCTGTCCATGAGAAATTCTGGATCCGGCCCTAATCCGAGCTCGCCGAAAAGCCGGCAGCTTGTGACCTGAGCGCGACGAAGAAACGGTAGTTTATTTTTTACCACAAGGACTTACCAGTTCGCGACCTGGCAGCGAGTAGGGGCCGTTGACCTGTTGCCTCAGCACACCGATAACCCGTCCGGCTTGGACCCTAAGCACGACCAGGTCTCACCGGTGATCTGACATAGCACCACCCGAACTCGTCAGCAGGCAGCCTGAGTATGACCGAGACTCGCCAGCTGATGGCCCCCGGGGCATTTAGCTGGTGATCTGAATATGACCAGCACTCACCAGCTGGTGATCTGGGTACGACCAGGGCTCGTTAGCTAGTGGCCTGGGTATGACCAATGCTAGCTGCCGCTAGCTGGTTATCTGCTGGTCTGAGTATGATGCGCACAACTCCGATTCCTGGCCGTAGCTGCATCCACAAGGTGTGTTACGATGGTGGGAATGCTTGCTCTCCTCCAGCGCTTCCAGATGGTCTAGTTTTCACATGGTCAAAATTTGAAATTTCCGACTATTGGATTCAAATAAGCATTGCACTCATAGAGGACATCTTTACCCATAGTTAACTGAAAATAATGAACCTTTTGCTTAAAGAATATGAGGTCACATTTCTCATCGTAGTCACATGGTACATGAATATGGAAATTGGAGCCTTTTGTATCGCACACAAAACACAGAAAATGTCACGACCATTTTCTTTTACAGCAGAATTATGCCTTTTGATAAGCTGTTCTTCACTGTAACTTAGCAAAGGCCATCACGCCGATAATGCAATGTCACGGGCTGACACTGTTACTCACTGATAGACGACAGCACTTGCGGTCGTCCACGGGGAGCGAACAACCCCTGGACGCTATGACAAACAGGCGACAAATCATCTGTTTACTATTTCGGTTAAAATAGCGAGGCTGTTTTGCCAGATATTTAATCCTCGCCGTGACGGCCGACGAAATCGCGTTCTCCGGACGAGAGTGAGGTCTTGAACGCCCCCCTCTCCAATCCTAGGGCAAGGCGCGAATTGGGGGTCGCTCCGCACACCCGCTTGGTGCGAACAACGGAGGAAATCGAATACAGTTCGGTAGAAATAAATGAACGGATGCCGATTGGATAAAGGCTGGACTCTTCAGTTTTCATTCTGGAAATGAAACGTGAAGGAACTAATCACGTTACCTTCTGTTTTCAACCGTATATTTGCATAATAAAATGCTGGAATTAGCTGATGCTGAGTTGAAAATAAAAATCTGAAAATGTATAATGCCACTAATCAGCATTGTCACAGTAAAGTTTCCAGCTATAGCCCCCATAGCAACACCCTTAATGTGAAGCACATGCATAAGTAGTTGAGCTTGTTTCCTCCATTGATGCATCAATTGGCAGTCATCAAACTTCTACCCCATCTAGACAATTGCAATCGCCCTGTTGTCAATGAGCTTGTGGAAATCCTGCACATAATCATTGAGCACATTTAGCAACCCACATCTGTAGCTTCATCCTTTCCTAGATAGATACTTACATGCCCATTATGTATATATGGCGCATCCTGATCCAACCATAAAGTTGAAGTTATCCAAATAGAACTGTTAACTTTCAATCCGGTAACATAATTCAGTCAGCAATATGCTTTATGCATAATAATGTTATTGCCTAGGAAAGCAAAACTACTGCCACCTGGCTCTTTAAGTACACTTTGAAACACTACAGCCAATATCCAGATCGTTGGAAGGTGGGCACACAGGGATGTGACACTAATACGCGTGAAAAGGAAGAGAGTGCAAGTAGTGCCGATGCCTGGAAACTATGCATTTCCCATACCGAAGTAGTGTGTCTGCATCTGTCATATTTCGATTGGGAATAGCATACTCACGGGAAATTTCACTTCATTATGCAACTTTATGGAGAAACACGCTGGTAGTGCCATCACACTACATAGCTAAATGTAGAACAGTTCCGGTTTGCATTAAAAATTGGCGACCTGATGAGTCTAGGAGACCTCTGTTTCACGATATCCACAGAGTTCAAACGTCAAATGCACCGCTACATTATGCAAGCACTAGAAGTCGGCGATAATTTCAGGCAGACAGCAAACATGAGCAAGCGTGCCAGTGCAGGACAAAGACAAGAATGTTATACGTAGGCCGCTAGCCAAAATGTTTCCAAGTGCGGAGAATGCCGAAAGAATTAATCGCCCACGCTCACAAACGCATCCGCCGCGTCCACCAACAGCCTTCCGACGTGCTGGAGGGGCGGTTCTACTCTCCTCTTCTCTGAGCAACTGGCGAGCCACCGACCCGCAACACTTCATTGGCCACGCCCACCACGCCCGCCACAGGTCACCTCATCATGCATGTGGCAAATAGCCGTCGGCGATTGGCGTGACGTCGAAATTTCCGACTGAAAGGATGGTCGACCGAATTCGTGAAACTAAGGGAATGGGGTAGGTCGGTAAGCTGCGGTTTCGGCGGACGCGGCCGGGCACAAAGCGCTTCAAGTTACCATCGGTAGTCCAAGCATTTGTCTCGACAACATTCCATTGTTTCGGCGGATCGACCGGGAAGCGTTGCATTTTTTTACGGGGCGGGGTTACAGGACCAAACAGTCAATTTACAGCCAGAACGGTTATATATATATATATATATATATATATATATATATATATATATATATAAACTATGCCACATGATCTTTCACCACCCAAAAATATATATATATATATATATATATATATATATATATATATATATATATATATATATATATATAAACTATGCCACATGATCTTTCACCACCTACATCCCCAGGGGAAGCATAATCCTGTCTTTTTGTTATTGCATTCCACGACTTATAACTTTGTATTATTTGCCTCATTGTTCCTAAAATAAATATAATCATGAAATACTAATAAATAAAATGATAGGCTGTAGCTTTGACTCCCAAACATGGCGCCCTTTCTATTTTAAAGAACTATCCAACTGTACGCATCGAAACATACACCATGACGCTAAATATTCACCAAGCTGAACCAGATCATAAAGTTGGCAGCGTTCCAACCGATTCGCAACATCTATTGAATACATGAGAATAAATTAAAACATTTTTAATGTGTTGATATCCGGAGAAGTGAGTCGGAAATCACCGGACTTGACCGATTGGGCGAAGCGCATTCACATTCAAGGAAAGCGAGCGCGAAACTAATGATGATATACAGCTATATGCTGAAGGACTTGTTAAAATTTTTGCTGCTTTTGCTTATCGAAAGCAAAGCGAAAAGGAAAAACACGGTACCATGTCAAGCCCAACAACGTTGTAAAGTTCGATGCAGTAGGACACAAATAAAACACAGTCTGTCAGAAAAAAAAGGTAAGGGACGAGATCGAACTCCATTGAAAATATAAGCTCAACCAGGGCATTTACAGCCTAAAGCGAGGTTAATAGAAAGAATAAGTCCGGCACCATAGCTATCATGCGCAAAAGCGTGGGCATTCGCTGGCTTAGAAGAATAAGCTCGTTACTATGAATTGGTGGCAAATTGTACAGGCACTACCTTCCTTCCTAGTTAGCCTATGCGGTCATCATGTTAACCTATGAGATCATCATGTCAGCCTATGCGGCTGTGATTAATTCAGGAGTGTGTCACTTCCTAGCTAGCTTCCTAGGTTGGTACGATGAGGCGTAGGTATGTCAATCACACTGAACAGAGCTGGGCGCTGCGTGTGTTATGCCTTGAAATGACTGTGTGTCTGATATGGCAAAGACATTTTCCAGTGATGAGAGTCTGGTAGCTACCCAGGTGTATCTTATGTAAATTCCTGAATTGTTCAACATAGTACAAACGCTTGCAGGTGAACAGGGTGCATTGTTTCGATATTTCAGTTCGAACCTGATGCAACACTTGTCCAATTTTATTCCTTGATAGTTGTCATGTTTATTGTATGCTTCGTTCACGCTCATACACCATGTACTGCTATAGGTCAGAAGACTGCATTTGAGGTGCTCTGTGGTGACTTCGTTCTTGCTTTTGTAAAATATGGTGCTGGTCCACTAAAAACTGTAATCTACATTTCATACGACACGTTTTTTACTTGTAACCTAGAATATAGCGTATCGTTCATGGTCTGGATTTTATTTATTGCATTAACCAATCGGGTTTTATCGATGTGACATCTTAAGAATTGATTGTATAACGGATAGAGCTCTCAAACGTCAGCTCGTCCAGTGAGGTCAGCTCTCCAATGTCAGCTCGTCCGTTGATGATCAGCTCTCCGAGGTCAGCTCATCCGGTGAGGTCAGCTCTCCGGGTTCAGCTCGCCCCGTTAGGTCAGCTCTCCGAGGTCAGCTCGTCCGGTGAGGTCAGCTCTCCGAGGTCAGCTCGCCCCGTCAGGTCAGCTCTCCCAGGTCAGCTCGTCCCGTCAGGTCAGCTCTCCGGGGTCAGCTCATCCGGTGAGATCAGCTCTCCGGGTTCAGCTCGCCCCGTTAGGTCAGCTCTCCGAGGTCAGCTCGTCCGGTGGGGTCAGTTTTCCGAGGTCAGCTCGCCCCGTAAGGTCAGCTCCCCGGGGTCAGCTCGTCCCGTCAGGTCAGCTCTCCGGGGTCAGCTCGTCCCGTCAGGTCAGCTCTCCGGGGTCAGCTCGTCCGGTGAGATCAGCCCTCCGAGCTTGGTCCGGCGGGCGGATCCGATCAGGTCAGCCGACCTCACCTGACCTCCAAGATCAGTGAATCGAGGCGAGCAGGCCGCCAGTGCACCTGCTGTGACACCGGCCGGCGCCGAGTGCCGACACTGCCGACCCCACGCATCGATTGCGGTCGGGTCGAGGATCGCCCGACGCCCGCAGGTAAACAACATCTGTGCGAGAGGATCAGTGGCATTGATCGCAGCGGTGAGGCCACCTGTGGCCTCCCGTGTCTAGTCGGTGACGGTCGAGCCGAATCGGGTGTAATTTCGGCGGCCGCCACGGTCGATGCACTGGCCGAGCCTTTTGCAGATGAGACCGATGCCGTGTCGGATCACTTGTGAGGACATATTCCCGACCTTCGCCCCCTGCAGCGCCGATCAGCGTGGGATTGGTAGATTATACCGGTTTCCATCGCGGTCAGCCAGGTTGCATCGACCTGTGCGTAACCGAGAACGCACGGTACCTATTGGAAGATGCTTCCTCAGAATATCTTGACTGATATCAAGTTGTCGATAAACTATAGAAACAAAAGCTGACGTTAGAAAAAATGCCGGACTTCCAACCTATGCAGTTCCAGCCTATCCAACCTATGAAGAACTAAGTCACACTTTGGCCAAACACACCTACAATATATGTCACACACATATACAGGGGAGGGCTTTAACAAAATTGTCAGGCGTCGTAATGAGTTGGGGAAAATTGGAGGATTAAATCGGTATGGGAACATTTTATCGGAACCCATGTTACAATCTGATGCTTTATGGGAATTGTGGGGAGGTACGCTAACTTTGGGGAGGTCAGCATCCTCCTCCAAAGCATACGAAGCTTCGCTTTTGCATGCACATGACTGGTATTTTCCCACGTTAAGTTGTCCTATAATGATATCGTTTTATCAAAAGGCTCGGGATCCACAGCTAGTTGTTTGTTTTATGGGATGAATGTGCAAATTCGCTTGCTCCGGAGATAGAAAAGCAGCGTAATTGATCTTGCATTATGAGGAACATTGACAACGTGGCCAAACCGATATGTGCTTTATTGCTTAAGCCGAAGCATGCCGAAATAAACATAATAGTCCGGGGGAAGCTAGTAATGGTAGATTAGTTTGATCACTTGTGCGTGATGAGCACGAGGGCTTACGAACATTCCGTATGCAATTCCAGTCTCGGCCACGCTTTTATGCCTTATTTAATTCGATATTTCGCATCACCTCCGTGCGTTTATTGATCAATCTGATGAACCCGGATGAACATCAGAGGTCGTGACTCGTCGCACTCGTACTCAGAGTCATCGTCACAGATGGACTCAGGGCTGAGTCCGTACCGGCACCAGTGCGCGGGACCGGACCTGCAGAATAGCCTGGACTGGTACCTGTTTCACTACCGTAATAAAACAATAATCCCGCTCTTTTTCTGTGCCATAAATCAATTACGTTTGACTGCGGGTGCGTGCTGAAACACAGCTTAATTACGAGTGTTTTCGGAGAGACCAGGACGACAAGGATTCTATGATGTATGCCTCACAGATCACGTCATACCAGAGCTATTCTGCGCGTTTTTGGTGTTCGCAGCGATCCGGAAGACGTATAATTTGTGTGACGTCACATGCAATCTAGGCCGGACACATAGAACCTTTTCCCGTACTTGATCGAAGTTAGGCAGATACGGCGCATTCGTTCTGAATGTGAACTTCGTCAGATTGCGTGAGAAGCAGACACATTTTGCAATGATATTTCCGGGTGCATGTCAATCCTCGATGCCTTGATTATGGTAAGCAACGTGTAAATAAAATGAATTCTGACATACCAAAGCAGAGCGAAGTGAATAACTACAGAAAGGGACAACACATGTATTGTACTATGCGCAAGTCAACCCTCCAGCATGAAGCTCCAAGGCAGAATGCCCACCAACCGCCGCATCAGTGCAGTAGCCGACCGCCACGCAAGGATAAGCTCTCGTCAAATGGCTGGCAGTTATTCGGGCTTAAGGGCACATCCACTGTATTGGCCGTACAGCACATATGATCCCCTGGAATGGGCCATACTTTTGTCTGCCCGAGCAGACTGCAGAATATAGTAGACTTGTTATATAATGCAGCATCTCAATATCAGGTTCAGTATTAGAGTCCACCAAATTAGCAGTGGAATTTCGGATTAGAAAATGGAAATTATTCACATGATGTGTCATAGTCCATTTTCTCCATTTTTGTCATTGGCTGCTTTTGTAACTGTGTAATTGGTGATCTGTTTTCTATGTGCAGTTATTGTCGACGATCTATCGCGATTGTCAACAAAAAGATTCCCCAGTTGGGTACGCGCCGAGAAAAGATTCTACCTGACGTCATGCAGAATATAGTATTCTTCATCGGCTACGAAAACAACCTTAATTGCAGAAAAGGTAAGTCATATTTTTCGTACAGTTTGATTGATTGATTATAAGAGTTAAAGGGTACATCAACCCCAATTGGGTTCTTTACTGTCGTAACAAGGTTAATTCAGCTCTTCAAGTCCGGAGAGCAAAAATATATGGCACTGATTCATGGTCTACCCAGGTGTGTATATTGTTTGGAAACCTACTTCTAGAAAGAAACAAAAAAACTGCTCTATTTTGGACAAATCTAGAGTTATCGCCGAGCAAGTCCACCAGCCTCAGAGTGTTAGTGTCATGTCAGAAATGGCGACTGCGTTCTTCCGTGTAGTTCGGGCATGATACCAACACATGGCGCACAGTCAGTGCTGCATTACATCTTATATATTTGGGCCTTTCATCCCCGCACAATAAATACCTATGCACACATATAGTGTCTGTCCAATTATAGGGCGACAGAGGGGCACAGCGTCCCTTATACTTTGGCTGAAGGACGAGGGCCACAGCGCTTAGTGTGGTTTAATTTCTTTCAATTTGTTGGATTCTACTTGGCCCATATGTCCTGCCACCGTCTGAGAATAAACACTGAAATAATTGGGTAGTGGTCACTGACAGGAAGTGCAAGCAAGCGACTACAAGGTGCTTGTGCTGCACACCTTGCAGCCTGATCGGCCAACTAAAAACCACGGATTCCGACATGTGCTGGAATCAAGCAAAGTATTGCTTGTATTCCAATACGATGTAGGTGAAGAAGCAGATCTCGAATTGTAGATGAAAGGATGCCACCAAACGGTAGCACTGCATCCTAGCATACAGCATAACATACGACATGTGTCCTAACATGAAGATAATTCAAACTGCCGAAGCACTCAGCTGAAAACCTCCGACGAAAGACCTTCATCGCTGATCGGCATTTTGAAGTGCGGCAATCCGACAAGCACCTTCGAGCTGAACCAGAGGCGCCTCTTTTGTACTGGGATTCCATTTCGACACCACTTAGTTAAACTGGTCAAACTGTCACATGCAGGGCTGTCCAGGTGCTGTTCTCCGAGCGAGACGGGCGCGGCGCGACGACGTGTGTGCTCGACGACCCGATTCAACACGGCCGTGTCCGTCCCTGATGAGATTGGGCGGCCAAGTGGCCGGCACTCCGCCGAATGGCTAGCTGACCAAGTTTGTCGTCCTCCCTCTTCTGCCGCCTTCGGGATGGGGGGGGGGGGGCATGTGCGGACTGGCTGTGCTGGTACCGGTCACCACGTGTCCCCTCCAGGTCGCCTCCGGCAGGAGCGGTATCGAAATAACGAATTTTCATCACGCGTGAGTTGTAAAGAAGAGTGGTGAGTGATGTCGAAATGCTATGAACTATGCCATTCATAATATTTTGTCAGCTCATGTGAGCTTCATAAAACATAACGTCTGTCCACATTTTACTTTTGTAATGCTTATGGAAAGTTGTCTAACAGACCTCACCATAGATGGCAGCAGTATCTGGAATTGCATCAGCTGTGGGCGTTTCACTGTCGATAAAAGTGAGCATGTGCATGATAGTCCCGAAGTGACAAGCACATCACCGTTTTAAGGGCGAACGCAGTCCGCCCGAGCACGCATCTACTTCGGCTTCAGGGCGCTTCAACCAGAATTGATTATTTGCATAACGCGCATCTACAAGCAGGATGCTAAATTTGGTGGGAAGGGACTTGGTAGTTGACAAGTGGTTTGGTCCCCTCACTTCCACGCAAAACAAAACTGGGTAGACGAGGAATGGGCTGGCTGATGCCGATGGCCGTGGACCTCCTTCACACCCCTACATACCGGATAGAGGCGATTGGGTAAGCTGCTGTCGGCGACCGTGCGGCCCCTTCACTTTTCATGCCAGGTAGGGGGAGGGTCGGGTGTGCCCGTACCGGTCGTCGAGAGCCGCCCGCCGCCCCCGAGCTGCCGCAGACGGGGGCCGGCTGGCCGTGCCGACAGCCGGCCAGTCACGTGACCAGCCAGACCTCCAGCGGCCGGCCACTTCCGTGGTCGGCCTATTTACCTATATAAGACTGCATAGATCTTGTATAGGTCAAACAGACATGTATTAAGGCCATCCACAATTAGCTCGTGGCTATTATAGCCTCACGTCATGCAAAAAGAAAAGAGAGGTCGGCAAAGGTGTCACACATTCAGTTAACGTCTACAAGCAGTCATAAAAGCAGACACATACATAAGGCGCTAAGTGCCTCCATAATCCGGGTTCCTACGCAAGTGACATTTTAGGTGTGGCCCAAACAGAGGGATGGGTAGCCGAGTCAGATCGAGCGGCAAGGCATTGTAGAGTCTCGCCGCACGACTACAAAAACGTCGCATGCCCATGTTGGTTCGCGATCTGGGCACGTGCAGATTGCTGTCTTGTCTGGTGGTCCTGTCGCGCGTCTGTGATACCAGAGCAAATTTGCAGGCTAGTGAGTCTGGCTCACCCAGGAAGCGCACCTTGTGAGCAAGGTCAGCGTGTAGTACTGAGCGAGGTCCCGCGCGTTCAGCCAGCCAATTTTCTCCAGCAGGTCCGATATATGACCAAATTTTTTTGCGGCCGAAAATTACTTTTGCTGCATAGTTAATAATGTTTTGGATGCGAGACAGATTCTTTTCCGTTCCATTGCCGTACACCGAAATACAATACCGGATCTGTGACAGCACCAAGGCATTGACTAAAGCGGAAATGACAGCGGGCGGCAGGTAACTCCTCAGATGCGATAGACCACTCAAAGTACCGAAACAGCGCCTAGTGATAGTGGAGACATGGGAGACCCAGCTGAGAGAGCGGTCAAAGATTAATCCGATATTTTTTGCTTCCGAGATGGGAGTTAGATTGTGATCACGAAATTTTACGGTAATTTGGGGTGTGTGGCGCAAATTTTGCTGACTCCCCAGCAGTATTAGTTGCGTCTTTCCGGTATTCACTTTGAGGCCGTTTGCACGAAACCAAGAGTCAAGAGAGGCCAAAACATATTCCATCCGCGTGACGATATTTCTAAATTCCGATTTTTCACCACTAACCAAAATTTGGGAGTCGTCCGCATATTTGACTACCACTGCACCTTCAACGAACAGACTGAGGTCGTTGGCGAAGATGCAGTAGAGGAGCGGGTCGAGAGCAGATCCCTGAAAGACACCAATGCCGTTGGGAAGCGGAGTAGACTTTTTGAGATTGCCCAGATTGTCGGTGAGGCTGACACTCTGGGTATGATCGCAAAGGTATGCAGAGGACTAAGAAGTGTCAATACCGTGGATGCTTAATTTAGTCAAGAGCCTTGAGTGATCAATCACATCAAAGCATTTGCTCAAGTCCAGCAGGCAAAGAAGGGATAACTCCCCTCGATCATTGGTGGATAGGATATGATCAGACATGGAAGTCAGCGCAGTTTCTGTCGAGTGACGTGGACGGAAACCGTGCTGGGTTGAGGACAGGAGGTGGTTTTTGGACATGCAATTGTAGAGCTGTTGGTGAATGGCACGCTCAACAATTTTGGCAATGACAGGAACTATGGAAATAGGACGGTAATTAGAAGGGCTGGTAGGATCGCCAGACTTAAAAATAGGATGAACGCTGGAGTGCTTCCAGGATCGAGGAACATCAGAGAAGGAAATGCCGGAGTTGACCAAATGCAGGAGCCCCGTACCGATCGCGTCAAAAGACAGGCGCACCATGTGTATGCTGACCTCGTCCTCGCCGCAAGCCGACGAGCCATTCATCCCAAGGATGACGGTCCTCAGCTCTGACAGCGTCAGAAGTACCACCGAAAACGCACAGGCGCCAACACGTGGTAGACGACATGCTTGGTCCGACATCTCTCCCATCTCTCTCACCTCACTCGCAACACGCGGACCAATGCCAACGAAATAGTTGTTCAGTTCGTCAGGTGTGGCGTCGGGCGCCTTACGGACAGGCTTCCTACCACTGACGGTGGATCTGATGAGCTGCCACATCGATCGACGTCCGTCCTCCTGGATGCGCCGCTGAATGTCATTGCGGGTGTCACGGCGTATGGTGGACCGTACCGCTCTGTTTAGGACGACATATTCTGGTGACCTGTGACCGTGTCCAGTCAACGCCACACGATGGCGAGACACTATATTTTTGGTGGGCTCGGTGGCTGGAGGGGCGCTGGGATTACGAACGGACACGGCTCTGACCGGAGCATGAGCGTGAAAAATCGGTAGAAACACACTGAAAAAACAGTCCCACTTCTGAGTGACAGTCGGCAATGAAAACACACCCTGCCAGTCAGCATTAATAAGGTGAGCATGAAGCGCATCTTGGTCGACCCGGTGGAGACAGCGAGACCGACCAGCTAATCGGCGCGGGCGAGGCCGAGGTACACTGATCAAAGCACGGATAAAATAATGTGGACTAAAATGACAGAATTGGGTTACGCAACGTTTCACAAAATCGGGGCAATTGGTAATTAATTCATCAAGTAGGGATCCTGTTGAGTAAGTAGGAGATGAAACACACTGTGTCAAGGAGTGGTCAGACATAAAATCACAAAGTATCTTTCTGGCGGAGTCGTGATCAGATATTAAAAGGCAGTAATTAATATCACCGTAGATCAGCACCTTGGTCTGAGGACAATACACCATGATACGCTGAAATTGATTAGTCAAGTCATCAAAGTGAGCCCTCAGGTCAATGGGTCAATGGGTCGGCCAGGTGGGTGTCGCTGAGCGCAGGAATCGGCGCGCCGGCCGAGGGCGGCTACTCGCGCCAGCGGCCCGCCATCGAGGAGCGCGGGGTTAGTGGGGTCAGCAGGCACGCGCGCCGACCCGCCGCGCTGGTCCGACCGGATCGTTCCAGTCGGCCGCCATTACTGCAATCCTGCACCTCGCGTTCGGGGGATTTGTTGAAATTGTGGTCGGCGCGGCGACGTGGCGGCGAGGAATTTCGGGTGCCCGGCGGCTGCCGTCGCAGCGCATTAGGCACGGGCGACCGGGTGCCTGTCTCATCACAGGCCATTAGGCGGGCTGGAGGCGGAGCAGACTCGGTGACGATACCCACGCTGGGACGCCTGCCGGGCCGCCTGTAGGCGGAGCACGCTCAGTGGCGACACCCACGCTGGGACGCCTGCCGGGCCGCCTGTAGGCGGAGCACGCTCAGTGGCGACACCCACGCTAGGGACGCCTGCTGGGGCCCGTTGTCAACGTTGCTCGCCGCTCAAGGGATCCAGTAGCTCCTAGATCTGTAACCATTTGCCCCTTCTATTCGAGGTCGATGACGCTTCCACAATTACCAGGGATAAAGTGTAAAACGCAAAGCAAAATTTGTATAAATTAAGACCCGGATTCTTTATTATTATGTTGCTTATAAACCGATGCCACCTGGGGAAGACTCCGATAATGCCCTTTATGTGCATCTCAATGAGCGGCAAGATTACAAAGTTAGAATTTGATCCCACACCTCGAATGGGGACCTTGACAAAACTCAGAACTTCCCACTGATGGAAAGCGATGTTCAAACAATCATTGGACTGATAACTGTAAAGCTGGTCACTATTCGGCACTCTAGAAGGTCACCATTGTGCCTCAAATATGCATGAGCAAGGAGAACAGAGATCCCGCGTTAAAGTATCATCCGTTATTCATGTTCGCGCATTTCGATGTGCCCCTGAATAACAGAAGCTGTCGGCGAGTGTGGGCCGAATCCTGCGCAACTTATCTCGCGTGTCGCACGCATCGCGACCAGGTAAGCCTGACACATGACTTCATTCAAAGCGTTTGAAACACGGCCGTGTCGCTACAAGCGGCGTCGGCGATTCGCCCCGCGAATGCCGCAGTTTAGCGGAACGAGAGCCACTTTAGTGAAACAGATGGCCGGCCAGTCCTTTGTCCGGGAATCGTCTGAAATGAAGCCGAAAGCCGGCGGCCGGCCTGTCGGGCGTGATGGGCTCGCAGCGGAGTCGCTGAGCCCGGCTCAGTCTCGGCCGACCCCCGGCTCGGCCGAGCCCACTCCGCTGCCGGTCGAGCGTGCCGCCCTTCCCCCTACCCCCCCCACCCTGAGTTGACACGGCCCGAGCCGTGGGCCCGCGCCTCCCTGCCAGAGAGGGGTGCGCTCGCGTCGCGACCGACCTCGCGATCACCATCCAATCATCAGCTGATACCGCTGACGGATGCACTAAGGCGGGGGAAGTGTGGGGGGAGGTGTTTGGTCGCTTTGGCGGAGATCCGCCGCTACAAAAAGAGTGTGGAGAGAATACATTAGAGGCGCCGGGGTCATGGGTTAGTGATGCTCCCACTGCTGTCCTTATCGCGTGAGTTTGATGGAGCAGAGCGTTTCGGCCGCTGCTGCTGCTCCGACCGACGCGATCCGAGACGACATCCCCGTGGGCCATGCCATCACATCACAGGATTCGAGGCGACAGCCCCCATATCATCACGGCAGAAGAGCGGAGACCCGTGCCATCACACCAAAACCGGGCCTTGCGGAGCACTTGCCGCCACATTTGCACCTTCGACGGTTCACGTCCGGTCGTATCTTTAGCTGCATAGCGTCGTAGAGGGAGTTTAGAGGTGAGGAAGTTCATTTTTGTGTGTGTTTTAGAAAACATCTGAGTATAATTCTTACTATGGTGACTTGTGGACCAAGAACCTACGCTAAGCAGAGCTTCTCACGTGGACTTTGGCCTCAAGATCGTCCCGATCGTCCAAGCTGCCAATTATGGTAGCCTGGAAAGGTGGGAAAACCTCATCACAAATGGTGACGCGCTCTGTTCTCGACTCCTCACCGCACCCAGCAGGAAACAAGCAATGTTTCGCGTGCGCTGCCGGTGTGAGGAGTAAACACCGCCTAAACAATGTGGTTGTTCAAGTCACATGCCAACTGTGCGTCGATCTTTCTTTTTTTTCTTCTTTTTTTTAAATAAATTTAATCCGAATTGTTTTTGGGGTGGCTTGAGGAACCAGGGCTTTATTGTTAAGCAGAGCTTGTTGCGTGAGCCCTGGCCCCACCACCCGATCCATGAACTCCAGTTCAACGGCAGAATTTAGACCGAAAGTTTAACGTGCCGCCAATGCACCGACACGGCTGCCCGATAGATAGTCCCCGGCCTTATTGGGCCAGCTGCCAACTGACACTCCCGGCCGGGGGCTAAATGCGAGCGCGCGAAGCGGCTCGAACCCTGTGTTGCCAGTACAGGGGAGACCAGTGCAGGCCAGCGCTCTAACCAACTGAGCTACCGGTCTTAAGCCCTCCTACAAGTGAGAAGCCAAAAAGTGTCCACGATCGATGCAATGGACACCTAAGAGAAGCGAAGCATAGCACGCTAAACACGCCTTTTGATAAACACATGTAGCAACACGACAACACGGATGCCATCCACACGGGATCACTACAACTGTCGGTCCACCTCATCTGAAAAGACGTGCTACATCTGAAAATAACCGATTCCATCGAGAACAGGAACCGCAAGCAGCATCTCAATATCATTACTTCTTTTTGGAAACTCATCACCCACTCCGTACAGTTATTGGCATTAGCCGTGCTGGCACTGTGGTGATTGCTGGTAGCGTTGTGATCAGATCACCTTGTGAACGATCGGCGCTACAGCTTCATTCGCTCTCTGGTGTCTCCATGTACCTACACCCACTCTCCATCCACTTCTATCCCTCGCTTTCTCCCTCTTTCTGTATATGTGTATACCTATTCCACTCTCCTCTCCCCTCTCTCTCTTTCTTTCTCTCTCTCTCTCTTTCACTATCTCCATCCATCCCACTATCTCTGCTCACTCTCGCTCCCTTGCTCTTTCGCTCTCTTTCACCATGCGTTTCTCCTTCTGCCTATTATATCCCACAATTTTCCATACTGTAGGCAAGTTCGTTTCCCCTAGCAGTGACAATATAGGGTGTGCCTCGCTTGTGCAGTAACTCGTTCTCGATTTCAATAGCTTCTCGAAATCCACCAACCGTTTCTGTCCTTGTATTGATCGGCCCGATAGCTAACCAAACGACGACCACTTGATCAACAGTTTCAACAGTTTCTCCGATCCAACAAAAGCAAACACCGGCGGGCTTATGCCTCCAAGTTTCCGCCAGCGCCAGTGACGGACGACCGTTCAACAGGGCGGTGCGCTCACCTCTGCCGCTCAGCGCGTCTGACCCCTCTGCTAGCCTGCGACGACTACCTGGCCGGGGTTTGTCGCGGTCACCTCTGCCGCTCAGCGCGTCTGACCCCTCTGCTAGCCTGCGGCGACTACCTGGCCAGGGTTTGTCGCGCTCACCTCTGCCGCTCAGCGCGTCTGACCCCTCTGCTAGCCTGCGGCGACTACCTGGCCAGGGTTTGTCGCGCTCACCTCTGCCGCTCAGCGCGTCTGACCCCTCTGCTAGCCTGCGGCGACTACCTGGCCAGGGTTTGTCGCGCTCGCCGCTCGGCCGCACTGACACGAGTGTCACAGCGGTGACACGGCGCAATGGCACAGCATCCGCCGGCCGGCCACCACCGCCTGCGAGAGCGGAAACTGACTTGACATAACACACCCGGTCATAGCCGAGAGTGGAGGCGTCAAATGCCGATGTCAGAGCCGGCCGACAGGCGACGGTTTCCACTCTCGGAGTGGACACTTCCACTCGGAGTGTTCATGACAGGACTCGACGAGTCCGATCATTCATGACAGGACTCGACGAGTCCGGACACGGGAGCCAAGCGCATCTCGAAAGAGGAGTTCGAAGTTAGCTTCTGTACACTACACCTTTCTTTTGTCGGTGCCATTCAAGTACTTCCCCGATTGTATGCTCATCGTTTTCATTTTTGCTGTGAATTTAGAAGTACGTCAAGTGTTAAGCGATTTTGTTTGTGCTGGCTGCACCAGTTGTGATGTCTCAGTTCATTCGTCGTGTTAGTTGTCTACTGAAAACAATTCATAAGCGAAATATGTCTAGAGGAATTTGGACTTCCTAATATTATTATCAGCATCAGGGTGACATTTCGACTGATCTAGCAGTGCTCAAATATACATGGAGAACCTAAAAGGTAAGCTAATAAATAGTGGATGTCTTGATACACCTTTAAGCAGGCATGGATGAAAGAGCTGGAAAAGTATTGATGGGGAGAAGTGCGCTGTGTACTATCAAGTGAACAGTGCTAGGCAAGTTGGGGTAGAAGGTTCCCTCGGAACAGGGATATGCTATTTAATGGAGTGAGTTCATGACCAATTTCTTTGTCTAAGAGTATCTCTCCCTTATAGGCCTCGCTCAGATTGGCCCCTGTGGCTCTTATTAGGCCAGATCACTTTATAGCTTCATCACTTTGTGACTTCTAAAAACGGCACTTTTCGGAACCAATAACTTAGCCTCGACATCGTGTATCCCAGTGACCGTTGCATCCTCGAGACAAAAAGAACATTCAAAGATTCGCTGGAAAATTGTCTACACCATTTCTTTTCTACTCTGCGTGCCACGAATGTATCCCTTATATTACAAATACTTTAGGGGTATATTTGATCCACACACTGAGCACGTGGTAATTGGGTCAGATGAATGACTTTTCCTGCTTCGGGAGGTTCTCATACAACGCCAGGCCACCAATGACTTTTTCAAGGTTAAAAGAGATACGCTTCATTTTCTGTCCTGGGATCGATATTCCTTTTGGACACCATGTGCATTCCAGAGCAATGTTACGGACTGATTTAACATCTAAGGATAGTACTTGCTTTTTTGCAAGCCACCGTGAAATGCACTTGTCGTGACTTGCGACGGTGCAGGCATGGGCATCCATGGGCATGGGCATCGCAACCCATGCCCATGTCAGGTGGAATTAAATCCCGATGTGTTTGTATGACCCAAAGCCAAAACCTAGCGGGAAGTTCTCCGCTACATACCACGGCACACCGCGACATTACGCTACATTCCAAGTAATTTAAAAGCGTTGCGTGGTTAAATAGAAGCTGAAATTGTGTGCAACTTACATGTTCAATTCCGAGTCACTCTCAGCCGCACTGTCAGGCAAATTAAAGGAATTCCGATCCAGCTCAGATGCAGAAGGCCTATCCTATTTGCCTACACACCATTGCCGGTTCTGTTTATGCCGGGTTATCCCATGCCCAACTTCCAATAATTAAGAGACAGCCAGCTCCGGAACGCCTCATAACACTGCTACCAACGTCGGGAGCCGCCGCAACTCTAGTTCAGTCCCCCTACTATTTGAATTCCCTCGCTCGTTTTTTTTTTGTAAGTGGATCACCACCGGATTTTGGCCAGAGAAGTAGCTCCAGAAGCACCTCATCTTGGTAGCGAGTTAGTAACACCAAAGAACTCCTGAGACTAAATAGTGAAATGTGCGATGAGAGGGAAAAGGGCAGCTAGATTCTCGAAATGAAACGTTTTTATTTCTACAACACATGTGTGCAACTCTGTGCCCGCGTACACTAATATTTGGAGTCGTGATAATTCCTTGTGTTTGTTTTTAATTATCCATCTCTCTTCAGGTAATAGTGAACATTGGGGTCAAATTCGCAGCTCACTGAGAGGTCACAATCAGTTGCTGAAAGAAGGAATAACCATGGAGGTGCATTTTCACAAAATGTTATTGTTTTTGTATAGCTTCAAGGCCATTTTTCATTACTATCCATAGCAAAAGCGTACATCTCGTGAAATGTATGCCGTCGAAGGTTGCAGCCTCAACATTTCCCGTGAATAATGCAACATGATGAAGGCGATAGCCAAAGTATTGGTAAACGTGGCGAATATATGTTCATTTGAAAATCAAGTTGAGTCACATTGCATAAATTCCGCTACTCCAACTACCTATTACTCATCACCCCTTTGAACTGCATCACATAGTTATAAGTTAATTCTGTACGATGTCAGTAAACGTAATTTTATTCAACTTCAGCACCGTATTATTCAACTTCAACACCATATTATTCAACTCCAACACATTACTCAACTTCAACACCATATTATTCAACTTCAACACCATATTATTCAACTCCAACACCATAAGTGTGTTAGCATTTACATCCAGGAATTGAAAAGGCCGCAGGCAGGCCTTTTGTTATGTCAATGAAGCAACTAGTTTTGATAATCATTATACATTTTAACTGCTAAGTCATTCACTTTGTTTCCTTCTTCCTGTCCAAGTCACTGTGCAGGTGGGTTATAATGCGCATGACTGGGAACACTGCACTGAAAAATATCGCACGATCTTGAAGAAGTGAAAGATCGTATCTGGATTGTTTGCATTGTTTGCCTAACGTCAGTCGAAGAGTGCTTGTAAAATCCATTTTCTTGTGGCGACAAACGCAGCCCACACATCTCATCGCTCCAAACCCCACCACCTCATAAACTAAGTAGCGAGTTCTACGCATCTAAATATGCATACACAGCAGTAGTCATGTCATTACTAGGGTAGAAGCACCAGTAGCCTGTTTCATGAAGTAAAATTTCGGTGAATGTAGTAAGTAGTAAGTAGTAAAAACTTTTATGAAACAGGCTGCAGGAATGTTTTACTTAGACAGCGGTGTGCAAAAAGTGTACTTCTACGACGAATTAAGGGTTATTATTGGTTGATCTCGGATTGCAAACATGACTATTGCCAAGGACGTCACATAGAAAAATAAACTAGCAAAGCAATGGAATGCGATAGTCCATGTGCTATTCAGGTTATTCCATAGAATAGTTCATCCACTGTTAAGTACAATATATATAGAGAGTGGGTGAAAAAGCAACCGTTTTCCATTTCTATCCACTTAGTGGCTTCTGAACCAACCACAGCTGTCTGCATCTACCTTACCCTCACTGGTCAAATGTTACTCAACTGCCACCGACAAGTGCAACTCGACCTCTGATGTAGATGTCACATCTTTGCCTCGGGTGTTCTGCTGATGTCCTGTAGTGGTGGAAATATAATTGCGAGTGAATAGTCACTGGGAAAATGAGGTGCTTGAAATCCCCACATAAAATGGGTTATCTAACAGCGTACAAGAAATTGACATTTGGCCAACATATTTTTGCACCTCTTGTCCTATTTTCCGAGAAGAAACCGTAAAGCTAGTCACACCGTGCAGACAAATGTACGCACCCATATGTATATATATATATATATGTGCATGCATATACATATATATGTATATATACACATATATACATATATGTATACATATATGTACATATGTATATATATATGCATATATATACATATTTAGGTATATATACACATACATATATACATGTATGTATACATATATATATATATATATATATATATATATATATATATATATATATATATATATATATATGTGTGTATGTGTGTGTGTGTGTGTGTGTGTGTGTGTGTGTGTGTGTGTGTGTGTGTGTGTGTGTGCGTGTGTATGTGTTTGTGCTTGTGTGTATGTAAGTATGCATTCTCATCAAAATGATGATGTAGCGCATGTACTCTCCATGGGTACCACTGCTTTTTCAATACTTACATGCTCAAGTTTAGCCCATTATGATGCTTTTCATCTGAATAATAATTTGATTTTGGTGGTCTGTGAAATACTTCGCATACCGAAATCCCGAATTGAAAACGGGCAAAACGTTTGTTTCTTCTAATACATTTTAAAACATTACCTCATTTTATACCCCTTACATTGAACGTCATCATCACATTCATACTTTTGGCAGAAAATGTTATGGAAGCATCATATGTAGATGCTGGTATGCAAGAGTAGTAGTTCGATGTACACATGAACATCCAAATGCGAAGTTCCACTCCTCCACAAGTCCTAATTCGGAGCAAGTGTGCAGCTACGGGCCTACAACACAGCTTAGTAACATACTATTTATATATTTATTTATTTATTCATTTATTTAACAATACATGTCCTCCACGTGCAGTGGCTATTATGAACAGTCTGGGTCACAGATATTTACAAAGAAAGGATAGACTCTCTTCTCCTTCAGGAACATGCAACGAAGCACCCTTGTTAAATAAAACTGCAGCTTCTCTTGGCGGAAGATGATCCGCCGCGACCGCAGGGGTGCCCTCAGGCATTTGTCAGGTCTCAACAGCTCACAATGGGAGGCAGCGATGCCGATTTCGAGAGACCTCCTCAACTCACGGTGCATGGGACCGACGTCATTTCGAGAGTTGGAGAGCTATGCTCAAATGTGCCTTTCAGCTTAGTTGCAAGGTTGTGTAGGTCTTCGTTGTGGTGCCACCTGCCTATTTCTCCCTCCCATTATCTCGCTTCTTTGCATTTCTCAGCTACTCTCCCTCCCTTCATCCCGTTTCTGTTTATTTCTCACTTACTCTCCCTTCCTTCGTAGTTTCTTTTCCTATTGGTAGTATAATCCTACCTTCATTCCCTCTATATCTCCACCCCATCTCTCTCTCTCTCTCTCTCTCTCTCTCTCTCTCTCTCTCTCTCTCACACACACACACACACACACACACACACACACACACACACACACACACACACACACACACACACACACACACACACACACACACACACACACACACACACACACACACACACACACACACACACACACACACACACACACACACACACACACACACACACACACACACACACACATACACACACACACGCACGCACACGCACATATCCAGTTTGGAGCAGTATTCGCAGCGCTGTTCCCTCGACTGTCGGTGGCCCAAACGGTCGCGTGGGAACCGGTGAATATTGGCTTTGTACCATTTGGCTGCGCTCGCGCGTCATCTCAACCGACGCCAAATGTGGCCATTGTCCGACGCTCCCGGTCTCGAAAGTCATCTGAGCGGAAATTTTCGGAAATCTGCCGGCGGCTTGCAACACCCGTAACTCGCATAACTTCGCTTGCAAAGTTGAAACTAAACAAAGTCTTGGTGCCGCCGAATGCTATGCCGTTGTGGAACCTGACAAGTCCATTAGTTACAATTTAGACCATTTTCCCGTCGGACCAAAAGTTGCCTGTGTGGCGTGAGCGGACAACGGCCCTATTTCACCCGGCTATTCCAATTCAGCTGACGACGTGATAGACTTCAGTCCATCTTTATTTCGGAGGCGAGAGCGCTTTCTAAACGGTGTGGCTGGCATTCGCTGCGTGACTCGCGCGCCCTGCCTACTTCCACCCGGCTGTTGATGGCTGTCAGAGCGCCCGTCTGTCGGACTGGTGACCTCAGAGATGACGGGCAGGAGTCTGTCGGAATGGTGACCTGCATCGGTGACGGACAGGAGCATGTCGGACTGGTGACCTGCAGCGATAACGGACAGGAGCATGTCGGACTGGTGACCTCAGGGGTGAAGGACAGGAGCATGTCGGAGTGGTGCCCTCAGAGATGAAGGGCAGGAGCCTGTCGGACTGATGACCTCAGGGGAGAAGGGCAGGAGCCTGTCGGACTGGTGACCTCAGCGGTGACGGACAGGAGCATGTCGGACTGGTGACCTGCAGCGGTAACGGACAGGAGCATGTCGGACTGGTGACCTGCAGCGGTAACGGACAGGAGCATGTCGGACTGGTGACCTCAGGGATGAAGGGCAGGAGCCTGTCGGACTGGTGACCTCAGGGGTGAAGGGCAGGAGCATGTCGGACTGGTGACCTCAGCGGTGACGGACAGGAGCATGTCGTACTGGTGACCTGCATCGGTGACGGACAGGAGCATGTCGGACTGGTGACCTCAGAGGTGACGGGCAGGAGTCTGTCGGACTGGTGACCTCAGAGATGACGGGCAGGAGTCTGTCGGACTGGTGACCTCAGAGATGAAGGGCAGGAGTCTGTCGGACTGGTGACCTGCATCGGTGACGGACAGGAGCATGTCGGACTGGTGACCTGCAGCGATAACGGACAGGAGCATGTCGGACTGGTGACCTCAGGGGTGACGGACAGGAGCATGTCGGACTGGTGACCTCAGGGGTGACGGACAGGAGCATGTCGGACTGGTGACCTGCAGCGATAACGGACAGGAGCATGTCGGACTGGTGACCTCAGGGGTGACGGACAGGAGCATGTCGGACTGGTGACCTGCAGCGATAACGGACAGGAGCATGTCGGACTGGTGACCTCAGGGGTGACGGACAGGAGCATGTCGGACTGGTGACCTACATCGGTCACAGACAGGACGCGGTGACCGTGAGGGCCGGCGCAGCTTACACGCTACACCTTGCGCCACGCCACGGGCCGTGCATGACAGTGACAGGTGTCGACCGCAATACAGAAGGCCACAGTCTGCCACGGCTCCCTCCGACCGGGAAGCGGGCGGAGGGAGCCGTCATGGCCGTTCCGGCTATCATGACCCAGTCAGGGCCGCCAGCGGGCGCGGCGCGTTCCGACCGGGTCATGATAGCGGGCCCGACGATCCCCAGGTGAACGCCGAACAGGCGGCCGTGTTTGCGCCCGCAGCGGCGGAAGCGGGGGCGGAGGAGTGATGGCGGGGGGGGGGGCGACCAGGGCGGCCGGCAGCGTGCACCGCCCGACCGCGCCGCCGGCCGACGGAGAGTCATTAGGGCACGCCGTCATGCCGCCGCCGGCGCCGGGCCCAGATCCGTGCCGTTGTCATGGCGACGCGCGACAAATGGCCGGTGAAGTCCGGCGCGCGATATACGCGCGCGCCAACTCGGCCGGACGCGACGCGTCCCGACGGCGCCACTGTCACGTGACCGGCGGTGACCGGCGGCGCGCCTGCGGCGGCCCGGCCGGCCGTGGTCGGCTCGCCGCCGCCGCTGCACGGCGTGGCGTCCGCTGCAGGTGCCGGACGCCCCCGGCGCCGGCCTGAGATAGTACCGGCCAGACAGACTGCCGTCAGTCATCACTGCGACAGACCTGCCGTCAGCCATCACTGCGGCAGATCTGCCGTCAGCCATCGCTGCGACAGACCTGCCGTCAGCCATCGCTGCGACAGACCTGTCGTCAGCCATCACTGCGGCAGACCTGCCGTCAGCCATCACTGCGACATACCTGCCGACAGCCATCACTGCGACAGACCTGTCGTCAGCCATCACTGCGACAGACCTGTCGTCAGCCGTCACTGCGACAGACCTGCCGTCAGCCGTCACTGCGACAGACCTGTCGTCAGCCATCACTGCGACAGACCTGTCGTCAGCCATCACTGCGACAGACCTGCCGTCAGCCATCACTGCGACAGACCTGCCATCAGCCATCACTGCGACAGACCTGCCGTCAGCCATCACTGCAACAGACCTGTCGTCAGCCGTCACTGCGGCAGACCTGCGTCAGCCGACCTGGTGTGTTGTGCCGCCGTCGTCAGAGCCTCCTGTGCAGAGTAGGCTACAATGGTGTGGATACGTTTATCAGCCTTTTAGTGTACACAAAACCAAACAAAGTACAAATAAAAATGGAAAAATTGCATCTGCAGCTGTATTATCCAGAGAACCGCGAGGTTTCCTTTGCATTGGAATGAACACGCAGAGCCTCAGGTAACGGCAACTTCCATGTTCTCATTATTTTCCAGGGAAGTTTTGCACAACTACCCCTGACTAGGAGGAGGGCACGGGAACCGGAGTCAGGATGTTGAAATAATAGGAGCAAGAAGATACCTTTGGTCAATGGACGATTCTGAATCACAAAGACGGCTTTTTGAAACTAGTGCGGCACACCCTTGTACGACATTTAGAACGCTGCTCGGGCCATCCTGTCCCACATTAAATTTTCCAGGAATTACTTCTGGTGCTTTCTCAATCCCAAAGCTTGCAGGGAAGCTTTCTTCCCTTGCCCTATGCCGAGCCGTGTCAGATTTTGTTGCGCTCGTGCCGTGTCCTGTGAAGTTTTTGGAAATCAAAGTGGCACTCTTTGTGTAAATAGTGTGTAAATTGTGTAAAAAGTAAATAGTGAATAAACATCGAAAGCAAAGAATCGAAAATGCAAAATATAAAATCGTAATATGTCGAAGCATTAAAAAACATAATTCATTTATTACCTCATCTTAATTTAAAATACAACTAATTATTTGCCGAACTGCACGGAAGAACTACTCTTTTTCAAGTGCATTCTTTTCATCGTACCGTCAAAACAGCATTCCGCGTTAAATGGTTTATTCTCGCGAGCAGAATGAGTGTAGACAACACTGACCTCTATGCATAACTAGACGGCCAACTCGCCGCCCGCCGCACGCTCCGCGTCCTATTCCGGCCGGTGCCGCATGGAGCATGGATATATGGGCACAAGATCGAGTGCGCCGCCCACTCCCACGCATTTTCGCCCTGGAATGAAACGTTGTAAAATGAAAAGTTGTGGATAAATTTGGAAAAAAGTAGTGCAAGATAATGTTGGGTTCATGATGTGCAGATAGACACGGCGAAACATCTTATAAAATATTGTAAGTGTGCTTTTGAGGTCTAACTTCCATCATAGCTTTGCCAACTTTGTGCGGTATTCGGCATGTGTGCCCCATGTAATTAAAACCCCGGATACCCGATAAACACTTGCGTGGTGACGTTGTGGATGTTTGTAGTTATCTAACCTACTAATCAGGAGCTGATCCAGGAATTGTCATGAGGAGAGGTATTTGTCTGGGGCTGCCATTTCTTAGGAGGTGCACCCTGCGAAAAATACCTGAAGGGGCGCCTTCGGCTGAAAATCCGCTTAGCGGGGGGTGGGGGCGTGCAATTGAGCACACTAGAGGGGTGCTTCTGAAAAGTATGAGGAGAGCACTTGAGCCATCCCTGAGAGGCGTGGGTTCCAGATTTCATGGGGACATGTCCACGAAACCGCCAACCATCCCCGAATCCGCACGGCCGTCCCACAGGGCACAGGTTGACGTTCAGGCAGGGTATTGCTTTATATATTTTCGAGGGGGCAAGTGCCCCATCAATGTTGACTTTGCTCCCCCAATAATTTCCAGCTTTAACATGGGCCTCTATGGTGTGTGATCCCCCACTCAATTTGGGCATGCCCATTTCCTCCATGTATTTTGCCCCCCCTCCCCCCTCGCCCGAATAACTTCCAGAAATCCACATCCGGGCGTTCAGGAGTTCGTTTTTTATTGTAGTTCTTCCTTTCAGCCCGGGACCTCTTCCAAGGGCGTAGCCAAGAGGGCAGGCGCAGATCCAGGATTTTTAATGGTAGGGCATGTCTGGAACCACTAGATGAGCCCCCAGAGGTGCATTCAACTCAAAATTTCGAGAGGGTCGCACTCGACGGTTTTGGAAGGGAGACTGCGGTTGCAAATTCAAGGACTGCACTGAATGATTCTAAGGGGCACAATTTCATCTGTACGGGTGCCTCGAGCTGAAAAATTAGAAAGGTTTGCACTCGAGCCTCCCTGTAGGACCACTTGTACTGATAAGATGGGCGCCACCTTGCCAAGAGCGGACACACGTCCCCTGTGTCCTTTGTATCTGTTCCTGCAAGGGGATGAACGGCAGAGATGCGGCAGGTAGGAGTACAAGCTGAATTGAGAATAGATAATGTGTTTTTTGCCTGGCACATGCATATATATATATATATATATATATATATATATATATATATATATATATATATATATATATATATATATCAAACAAGGATGTTTGTTTAATATATGACTATATCATTTGAAAATAATATAGTCATTTTAGCCACCTGGAATGCCCGAGCATCACCGCTTTACATTCACAACACACTGCGCAGCATCTATCAGCGCCTCCGTTTTGCCCATATGCGGTGCCGCCTTCGGGACCGTTGTGAAAAGTCAAGTTGTCTGTCTAGTTATATATAGAGGTCAATGGTAGGAAAATGTTATTCTGCACTCTCGCTCGCTATCCTCCAGTAAAGTGTTTCAGGTATGTGGCGCATTTGAAGTACATTCCGAAATCACATCCATTTCTGTATGCCATTTTTATATTTGATGACATTTTTAAGTAAGAGCCTAAAACATTGCAGAGATGAATTGATTATGTATGTCATGTATTGAAGGTAAGCAAGCGACGGTATGAAAATACCTCACTAAACTTGTGCGGGAGGAGGGATTTTGTCGTCCTGTCTCAATAAATGCTTTGCACCCGAACTTCGATCTCGCGCAGTGTTTTTTTTTTACACCGAAGCATCAAAATTCCTGTCCCAGCAATGTTCAGCAATATAAGATACCATGTACCATTGGGAACTAAACCATGACAACAGGATAAAATAAAAATATTGGAAGTAGAAGTGTCGTTGGCAAACAATGGTGTGCCTATTTATTGCTTCACAATGCAGTAAATTAAAGCTGCCTTTTACCCCAGTACCCATAAAATCATAGGTAATCTTTCTAGCCATAAGATAAACTGCCAACCTGAGAAATTGAGGAGTAGAAAGTAACTTGGAATTTGGGGATGCCAATGGATGCAATCGTGTAAGCAGAACATTCGCCTCGTAAGCGTGATACCCGAATAAAATATATCCGCTCAATACATCAGAGAAAGGCTAGCCTATACACTAATATCATATTTGCAAAGCTAGTCCGTACCATGCCAATATGATGTTAGACTATGAAACCGAAAGGGCATAAACTACCATGAAAACATTTCGGTTGCAATCCATCTTGAATTCCAATGTCTCCTTTTTACTTATGCTGCAAGTCAAAATAGCCATCACACGAAAACCACAATTAAGCGTCAAGCAACTATGTGCAATTTCTCTTGCAAAGTCCACCGATTGCATTCGACTTCGAATTCCATTTCATTTCACGATCACAAGCGGTGTAGATAGGATATATCTCAAAGTGAGACTATTATTTTCCCTTTTCCTTCGTTCAAGTATATTCTAACAAACACAAAATGCGCCGTGACAGCCCGTCACGTTTCTCACATAAAGTCGCGAATGATAAGGCGAAAACCTTTCCGCCATATACCACTCATTGACTTCATCTAGCACCATACAGCGCGAAAAATCCACAGCCTCTCACCCCACCCCATCACGATTCCCTACACTACTCCACGATCGCATAAAACAGGACATACTTCTACGCTTTCTCATCTGCGACCTCGGTCGCGCTTCGCAAAGCAAGCTTAGCAATTTAATTTACTAGCGACCATGAGATGGCCGTGATGTTAAGAGCTGAGGTGCTCTCTAGTCACAGGGTCTGATAGCGCGGCTGTCAAACCTCCGCTGAAGGGCGTCTCTGAGATGTTCATCAGACCGGGAACCAATAAGTCGCTGGCTATGCAATGTGCCTTTTGCCATCCTTTCGTATACTATGCACTCGCATATCATGCACTAACTTATGAAGCACATTTCGTCGTAGGCATTTACCTTATGGCCACAGTGAGAGTGTGACAAATTTGTCTGTCAGCTGGGCACCGTGACTGAGTTAGCTCGGATAAATTTGTCCTCAGCGGCGGGACCACTCAGCCCGGAAGCTTTCGGCGATGCCTTTGTTCCTCTTAGGATGTCGTTCACCCGCCTCACTGATGTTCAATTTACGCTGGCGCTTCCTGTGTTCCATTTTGATGACGTCACATGTCGTTGGCCATCCAGCAACCTGCAAGAACTGGCATGCAACATGGTTTTGGTTCGGATCTTCGTGAAAACTTTGTGGAAGGTAGCACACAGGTGCCTGTCGCAGGTTACTGTGACACCATTCACTATTATTTATTCTTGCACGAAACACTGCAATAACTTAACTTTCATTCCGACTTCACATCACTTTTTCCCACATCCGACCTGACGTCTGACCTTACCCTTACCTTGTGGTAAAACGTTTTCGTCTCAGTCTGCATAGGGGTATCGATCGTTGTAGGTTTCATTTCGCCACGTCTAGTGCTCTTCGAGATGGAAGGGTGATTCTCAAGCGAGTTCAGTTTTACTCCAAATGCCATTCCTTCTTGAAAGGCTAACTAATATCTTAGTGTGAATGATAAATTGAACATGCTGCAATACCGGCATTTCTGTGTGGTTGAACATATTGCAAATTATTAGAAATGGAATTAGCCGAGGCTGACTCCTGGTCCCGATTTGGCAGTAGTGTTTTCGTTAGGCAGTGAACGATTCGCCCGCATAAAAAATGTCCTGCTTCATGATTATGGTGTCAGCTCTACCCACCGGTACAAAGCAAATGTCTTGCCAAAAGAAGGATTAGTTTTCCCCAGCAATTATGGTGCACCTTTTAAAGAAAATAATGTAGGCTACTTGTAGCAGTCATTAATGCACCCACTATATTAGGATTGAACCGATGGCTGAGATGAGGATTATTGTATAAATGAATTGAAAGATATAATCTTTTCTCCTGGTAAGAAAAAAGTATAATAACATGACAGAGGAAGGTATAGACTTGGGCTACCCTTTCGTCATACCAAGTTGGAATTGGTGTGATGAAAAGGCAATCCAAATATACACCAATATTTCTAATGTTATTAAAGTTTGTCTAGCAAGTAACAAATGTTATATCTTTCAATTCATCTACTATGCAAGCATAGCAATGCATTACCTTGCTGATCTCTGGTCATATGTCCACTCTAACCATGTTGTATGATTCGATGAATGCATTTAAATGTGAAGTTGTGAAGTTGAAGAACTACTGCTTGAAGAAGAATGCCTGGCTATTGGCATATGTCTTTGCATGACTGTCATTTTCAGTGATTGCCTTCCAAAATAGCCTTAACCTCTTTGAGAACGTAACTTGAATTTGGTCAAACCATGCTGTGAAGTCTGCTGAAGGGTATGTTGAATTATATTTCCATGTTTTCCATGATTATTAATTCTCAGCTGCCTTTTCAAACATTTATGCACGCCAGGTGATCCTGACTGGCCTTTTGGTCTGAACATTTGCCATTTCTGATGTGAAACAAAACGCAATCGAACCTAACCTAACCTCTGCATAAAACAGTCAATTACCTACTTCCAACTTAGTACACCAATGGACTCCCCTTGTTCCAGCTTCCAGCTACCACCAAGATTGTATGTACTCCAAATAACCGTCATCACAGTGTTGACACTGTTCCACATCACGCTGCAATCATCACACTGTTACCAATGAGCTGGTGCACACTGCACATATTTCCTATAATTGCATTCAGAAATCCACCCATCCAACCCGTAAATTCAATCTCACCTAGTCAGGCACCTACAACACCAATGGCGTAATGGGTGACGCACAACAGTCCCAGCCCAAATGTGAAGTGGGCCAAGTATACTAGTTAGCTTACGATCCGAAGACGATGCAGTCAGCAACGCGCCGTATGCACTATGTCTGCTGTTCAAGAAAACTGCTCTGTTCAAAACTACTGTTCTGTTCACGAAAACAATACTACTGCCTTCCCTGCCCTTTAAAATGACATCAAATGCAAGCTAGCATCTGCATGTGATTGGAAAGTGTGCACACAGTGTGTGCATTGTGCATGGGAGAGAAACTAGTGCTGATACGTGCAAACCGAGCCTCTCATTAAAATTATCGCGACTAGTATGCCCGCATCCCTCATACTCCGATTAGAGATAACTGGACAGCTGGACTAACGGGAAAGTCATACTCAACAACGTATATTGATAGAGGAGCGCACTGGTATTTCAAACCCATCTCTCAGACTGTCTATTTAACTTTCGCATCATGAGGCAGCCATTATACCGTGGTTCTATGGATCCGTTCGACTACTCATGATTTAGTAGTCTTTGCTCCATTAACATTAATGCAAAATATAAGCAGAGATACTAATGAGATAAACACGATACGTTATAGTTTTATAAGGAGTGTTCGAGTTTATATGTTTGTTCAAAACTATATAACTGTACGTATGAAAATATACGTGATGCTGTCAAATAGTTGTCGATCTGCACCTCAGCAGAAAGTTGGCAGAGTTTCTGCTAAATGGTGGTGGGACATCTTTCCAAAGCATAGGAATAAATGATCACACCAAGAAATGGCGTGGACGTCCAATGCATACACCCTGAATACACGAACATGCGACAAAGGAGTCGGGTAGCACAATGGGCTGCAGTCATTTGCCTTCAAGATGTTTTCGTCATTTTTGGAGTCAGCGTTTCCTAACTAATGACATAGCCTTGAAACAATACAGTTAAAATTCAAACATAACTTTTTAACCTAACCATTTTTAGATAGGAAAATCTTGTTTGTAAATTCTGATTTGTAAGGGATGGGATGAGATCTGTGCTAGGTGGGTGTGCTCGACAGACCCCTTTAAGTGGGCATGGATGCGGTTTGAAGGTTGTTGGATGTGTTGAGGGGGATCAGGGGAATAGGGCTGGATAGCTAGTGCAGCTAGGTATTGATATGTGTGTGGGAGGTTGGTAGATGGTTTCTCTAGGATGTTGCGATGGTTGGGGTGGATCTTTTTACCGGGGTTTTGGTATCTTTCATTTACAGACTTAACTGAATGGGCCCTTCCGGCTCTTATTAGGTCTAAAAACTTTATGACCCTATGACTTCATGCTAAACCGCAACCGGCTTCTACTTCTAAGTCTACTATCCAAGGTGGTTTCCTCCTGCTTCCTGGTTGGAAAACGAGGTCAAGAAGATTGTATCCTAACTAAGGTGAAAAAAAACTGAAATATGGCCAGGAAATAATGCTTGCTTACTTTAAGTCGAGATCAGAACATATCCCGTGCACGGCCGAACATGACTGGAACATGCATCTCTTAGATTCCAAATATTCATGTATTACCGATTGTGGAATCGCCCCCACCCGCAAAAATGTGAGATGATCTCGTAACCTATTATTTCATACCACATGACCAGCTGGAGAAGGGCCCGAGGGACCGCAAATGAAGCAGTAATCGTCTCAACAAATAAGAAGATGAGCGCTATGGATAATACGATTTCAAGCATGGCGGAGCGCAATCGTTTCAAGGAAATCGCTGGCATCCGCCGCCGCTGTCACTGCACTACCGGTCCGGAAGGTACAAGGGCGAGATTGATTCGCCAACTGAGAGCAATGCGTGAGGTTGACGGCAGCCCAAGGTGTCTAGAAGAAGTGTATGTTACATTAATCGAGTTAAAATTGAATATTTGATTTTCGCTGCCTGAATTCCATCCCTGCTTTAACTGTACACTACATTAAGCATTGCAAGTTGAATATACATTACAAGTGTATTGCATTAAGAAAATTCAGGAACAGATAGCGGACAGCGGAATTTTAACCGTAGCGTTTCAATCAGTATCACGCCCGCCAGTCCTGCATCACGTGGGATCATGCCGGCGCAGCATGACGCAGCATGCTATGGCACATTGATTATAACTGTCACGTGCCTAACTTCACTTCTTTTTAAACAGGCGAGTGGAGTTTTACAAACCTAGAGCATGGTGAAATTAATTCCTGGAGCAGGTTGAAATTATGCTGAATTCCAACAGAAATTTAGAATGGGTAAGATACGATGTGGTGAAACGGAAACTGTCGGCTGAAGTGATTAAAATCTTCATCCACTACGTGCTTTCCAGGCATCATTTTTGATCATTTTTTAACGTAACATCATAGAAAAATCGGTCTTACAGCTTCGCGACGATGCGCGAAAAGGATACCCATATCATCACTCAAGCCAGGTTTATGTAGCAGGCGGAAGAAAATATTTATATCAGGCCACCAGAGGCGAGATCAAAAGCGAGCACGCGGAGCGCGGCGGCGAGCCGGGGCCTCGGACGCACAGCCGTCCGCGGTGATGTCGAATTTCCAGCCGCCGCCGCTCCACTGGTGTCGACCACGGCGGCACAGTGTCGGCTCGATTCTGCCAGTCTGGCTGACAGACTTGAGAGGCGGGAGATGAAGCCGTCATATTTCGTCGGCCGCGTCAGTGTTCGACCACGTCAGTGCCCGGCCGCGTCAGACAGTGTTCGGCCGCGTCAGACTGTGTTCTGCCTCGTCAGACTGTGTTCGGCCGCGTCAGACAGTGTTCTGTCTCGTCAGACTGTGTTCGGCCACGTCAGACAGTGCCCGGCCGCGTCAGACAGTGTTCGGTAGCGTCAGACAGTGTTCGCACGTGCGAGTGGACCTGGTGCGGGCCAGTTGTAACACAGCTGCATACGGCATAGCTGCTGCTTGACCAAGCAAAATGTATTGTTGGAAACATGAGAAAGATGTGTGTGTGTGTGTGTGTGTGTGTGTGTGTGTGTGTGTGTGTGTGTGTGTGTGTGTGTGTGTGTGTGTGTGTGTGTGTGTGTGTGTGTGTGTGTGTGTGTGCCTATCATCTCGCGTTGAGCATCCGTGAATGCACCGTCCCTTCTTTCCCGGATTCTGGAAAGTGTGGAAGATGTGGTCCATCCAGCGGTAACGTTTGATTCTTTTAAAGTTCAAGATGGGGTAAAATGCAACGTTGTTGCCATCAAGCATACGCCTATGGAGCATCGGTGCAGATATTCTTCCCTTAAAGAGGGATAAGGAAGAATAAGTGACGACACAGTGAATGTTCTGGTCCTGTGAAGCAGGTCGGAAATTTCTGGTTTTCGTGGTGAAAGTCTCAAAAGTTATTGTTTTATTTGTGTATTTTTTGGTTGCTAGGGGGGAGGGGGTCTCTCTCGCTGCGCCTCTGCTACGGAGGTTCCCTTGGCCTTGTCCTCTAATGGGTCAACACAGAAATAGGGGAGGGGGCAAAAAGAAAGCCTGAACACATCAGAATACTTTGCCAGGAGCCAACTGACTCCGACCGCATCCGAATCCTCCGCCCCTGTTCCTCGTGTTCCGGGATATACACCTCTCATTCAATTCCGGACGAAGAAATTGTATTTCTCACCCAATGCATATCCTGAAATGCATGGATTCTGTCGTCCGGTATCCAAAAACACATCTTCGCCGTCATCCCGAGTCCTGAAAGACATCGTCCTTCTTGTCCAGTCGCATGCAAGGCATTGTCCCTCTCGTCCGGTGAACTGCAAGGCATCGTCCCTCTTGTCCGATGAACTGCAAGGCATCGTCCCTCTCGTCCGATGAACTGCAAGGCATCGTGCCTCCCGTGCAGCGTTCCGGAAGGCCGTCGTGCCGTCTGGGGACCGGGAGCAGGCCGCCGCCGTCCCGCGGGCCGGACAACACCTCTCCTGTCGACCGGTGTGGCGGCGGTCCGCCCTTCCCGTCGGCGGCTGTTTTTTCTGGGCACACTGGTGCCGGTCCGGTAATCGCGCGGGCCCGACCGTTTATCGCGGCTATCTCGCCGCTGTGTACATGCTTTAATGAATCGGCCGGCCAGCCGAGGGCTCGGCAAATAGGCGCCGCCCCAAATTAAATGCAGCTGGTCCATGGCGTGGCAACCCCACGTGGTGCGTGCACCTACCGAACATGGCCCGCGGCCCGACGTCGATCGCGGTTGCATGCGGTTGCGACGACTTCGTGGCTACTCAGAGCGGCAGCTGACTCGGGGCGGGTACACTTAAAACAATAACAGAAGTAGCCTAATTTTCGTATCAAGCATTACATATTGAATTAAGTTAGGTAATTTAAGCCAAGGTAAGTTAAGTATGTTAATCAACTTAAGTATTAAGTAAGTATTAAGTCAGGAAAGTTGAAACAATGCCAAGGATACACCTGAAATCCTTTGGATTGCTCCAACTTCCCCGACTCAATAGAGGCAAAGGGCTATACTTGTATTGATATTTGATACGTTAATAATGTTCATGACTGCACCTATCACCACGAGTTTCCAATTCTCATGTCTGGCCTCGTGACAAGAACGTCGGTGCTTCAGCACAAATATCGCGTCCCATATTAATATAAAGGGCTGTATGTAGGCGGGAATGCCATCACTATATGAGCCTTCGGTAGCTCGACATTTCATTTCAGCCGTAAAGAATGCACATCTACGCTACACATAGGGCGTGTGTTTTATGATTAGTTATACATGCACGTTGGATTGGTGCCAATTGTCCCATAATGCCCCATACTAATATGCAATTTTATCCACGACAATGCGATAGGCAAACGGGAAGGCAAAGTGCCTGTTCCATAGCTGAAATGATTAGCCCTGTGGACTTCTTTCCAGAAAGTTTATGCAGATTTGCCAACATAAATCAACGCGCCAGCGATGCTTAACTTTTAGATCGGCGAGAAAAATGTCTTTCTGCGGAATATGTCATACTCTTGCTTCACAAAATACAGCATTGTAGTGGAGCAGAGATAGTTCCTATGGATATTGTTTTGATGGTGTACGATGTGCCAGATGCACACGATTATATTTTGGAGGGTCAGCAACTGAAGTCATTCGACAGTCTTGAAAAGATGAGCACTCGTGAGGACTGTAACTTTTTTGTGCTTAGACTACGGACAGACATACCCCACCAGTCGGTCCAAGGGGCCCTTCTGACAGCTCGAGCTCCTCTCCGGCAATTAGGGCTTCGCTCCGTCGTTTCAGGGTTCCTCTATAACTACCCAGGACCTTTTTCGGAAAGACGAAACCATTTTCAAACGTTTGAGCCCTGTCCATCAGGTCAGGAACGCTTTTTTGGCTTGAGGTCACCGACAGCCCCTGGAACCTTCATATTGAATCTGGCCCTTTCCGTCAGCCCAGGGCCCTTCCAACACCTGGGGCCCACTCCGTACCCCTCTCTCGGCCCGGGACCTTTTCCGTCAACCCGGGGCTTCTTTGGTCAGTCCAGGGGTTCCAAACGTCGGCCCAGGGGCCCTTACTGGCCGCTTCGAGGGCCCACCCTGACCCTCCGGGTGGGGTGAGGGTGAGGAGGGGGGGCCTGTTCCACCCTTTCACCCTCGGCTAAGCCACTGGTCCAGGGGAACTTCACGTCGATCTAGAGGCTCTTCACCTAGGTCTATGAGTCAGCACGTCGGCCCAGGGGCCCTTCACGTCCAGGGGAATTGCTAACCCATTGTGCCAACGCCTTGAGCTACCCTCTTTGTATGCTTATGCCTCTCCCCACACACGCAAATATGGGTAGGTATGGCCTGATGCCTAACACGAGTATCCTCAACATGGTGCCCTGAAACCTTGTCGTTACTTAACGAGCCTCTTGAAATATCACAAATGTATCATGAACTTTGTTTTCATGTGTCATCGCACAATAGCCTAAGGATTATTTCTTCATTTACGAATCGTCAATAGATGGGATTAGGAACCCACCCCCTTAGATCTCGAAAACTTCTGAAACTGGACACGCGAAATTTACAGGTGAGATTACGGCTGTAGTAAATCCAGCAGCGTAAATATGACTACAGCATGGCAATGTCTGCATGGCCAAATGAAGTTAAATACGTGAAATTATGACGATTTCGTCGTTGATAGCTTCCTAAGTCCTTATCGTGGACACACAACTGATAAGACACATTCCAAATGTTCAAATATGCATGCGTAATCCCTCATACTCATATCCTGCCATGATATATTTTGGCCGCGCTTCAAGCTTACCCGGCGCTCGGACTTCATCCAGCGGTCCTTGCGGTAGTACCAACACTGTCACATGGCCGGTGGCACCGTCATATGCCAGTGTCATGTCATACTCCCCATACTGTCTCATGGTCTGCGGCATCATCATACACCTGTGTCAGACGCGCTTCCGCTTGAAATTCAACAAACACCGCCGGCGGAAACTTTTCCATAAAATGCGTCTGGATTCTCATTAAGTATTATTACCGGGAAATGGAGAACAAGCACTGAAGTGAAGCTCGCGGCAACATGGCGAGGATTAGCAAAATGGGATATGCTGTTCAATGATGTTGAGTGTACTATTAGGCAAAATTATTAAGTGCAAGATTATTATGACAGACCACCTTTTGATCATATTGGAAAAGGAAAGTGAAAACACAAACGCTACACCCATCTTTCAGCATCGTGCTTTAACAGGGTACATATATTGTTTTTAACCTGCAACATTAAACGGGCCACAGCGGTTCAATATAGTCACGGTGAGAAGTCAGTCCACCACTAGTTCACCCACATAATGGACGAACATACCTTCCAAATGAAAGTATATTTCGGAATAAAGCTTATGCGTCTTTACTGGGTACATCGGCTAGCCGGTATGATACAGTACCCATGAACGACTTCGGGTGATGCACATATATAATTTATACTTCTGTCTCGACAAAAACTACTGATATACGACAGGTTTCGGGAGGGGAATATACTGATACGTGTGTGTTGGGTGTTTGTCTGGGATTGCGGATGTCGAGATCAAACAGATACTAGATGGTATTTAAAAGCTGAATTCAATCCTTGCGAATTCCCTGCGGATCCTTTGCGGATTTCAGTTGATCCGAGTAGCTACAATTTCGCCACATCGCTACATCGTGGGACAATTTCTACCTTGACGGATTTGGAGGTCATCTCACGTAAATGCACAGGTCGTGTCCTCACCGGGAGGAAATCTGAGCGATTTGTGCCGGGCATCCCCGTGGTGTTCTGTATGCTCCTCCCCTCCTCTTATTTTCACCAATGTTGGTTGGTTTGGAATTCGGGACGTAAAGCGCATAGTATTCCATATACTGCATGCCTGAGGCGATAACCTTTCACGCTAGAGCAGCTGTGTGGAGCGAGTGCCGAATGTGTGAAGAAACTGGACGGTGTTGTCTTCCATGTCACCTCAGCCTGGACCACATCGTCGACAAAGGACGAGGGGGGGGGGGGGGGGGTAAGAGACGAATATGGAGGACAAGGATTGTATTCTTTCCCAGACGTATCAGAAGCATCTTAGCCGTGAGACGGGTGAGTCTCCCCAGACGGGGCCCGGTGAGAGAGAGAGAGAGAGAGAGAGAGAGAGAGAGAGAGAGAGAGAGAGAGAGAGAGAGAGAGAGAGAGAGAGAGAGAGAGAGAGAGAGAGAGAGAGAGAGAGAGAGAGAGAGAGAGAGAGAGAGAGAGAGAGAGAGAGAGAGAGAGAGAGAGAGAGAGAGAGAGATATATATATATATATATATATATATATATATATATATATATATATATATATATATATATATATATATATATATATATATATATATATAGATATATATATATATATATAGAGAGAGAGAGAGAGAGAGAGAGAGAGAGAGAGAGAGAGAGAGAGAGAGAGAGAGAGAGAGAGAGAGAGAGAGAGAGAGAGAGAGAGAGAGAGAGAGAGAGAGAGAGAGAGAGAGAGAGAGAGAGAGAGAGAGAGAGAGAGAGAGAGAGAGAGAGAGAGAGAGAGAGAGAGAGAGAGAGAGAGAGAGAGAGAGAGAGAGAGAGAGAGAGAGAGAGAGAGAGAGAGAGAGAAAGGCAATGTCACCGCGGTAGAAAGGGCACAGATAACTACCGCCGAGTTCCGTAGGTGGGTGGGTTGGCTCAGGCGAGGTGAAACCAGGTGTACAATCGTTCTTCCTGGTCAAAACCCACGACACCATCGTGAGGGCTGTCTTAACACGCGCTCTAGAGGGGCGAAATCCGCCCACCCCTCCGGTTTTCGTAGATAACTCCAGATTTTACCGACCGATATACACCATTGTTTGTGTACCTGCTTAGAAATGACCGGCGCATTCTTTGAAGTAAGAAACACGAAAATCGGCCGAACATTTTTCAAGTTAGGGGCCGTTAAAGGAAAATCAATTCGCAGCGCTAGACCACAAAAGCCGGCGCTGATGCGCTTCCAGTGTATTGACAAAAGGAAGTGTTCTTGACAACACTAGCGACTTTTTCGATGCATATTGTTATGCTATATAATTTAAGTCATGTTAGGTCGCCGAGGTCAAGTCAGGTCAAGTTCATGGCAGGCTAATGGAACCAAACTTGGTCTACTGGGATGTTGTCATAAATGGAAATGACTGTCATGCGATTGATGCCACTTTGCATGTAATTCCATACGCATCCGGAAATCTACTGTTTGTCATTGTGTGCCTAAGGGTTTCTATACTTTATTCATGTATTTCACTCCTTTCTTTGCGAAACCGATTGTGCTGAGTCGCCCAACGGAGCAGTTGGTGGGCAGCCCGGTTCCGGTAACTGGAGCAGGTAATAACCTGATAAAGTGCTCCTAGATAGGTGACCTGAGGTCAAATGTCGGATCTGGCATCTGTATTGCATCACTAGTAATGTCCAAAACATCACTAATTACAATTTTGGAGCATTTAAACACAGTCACAAGGATCCATAACAATGACAAGCTAAGTCACGCAAAACCAGAAATTTTGTCATTTTGACCTTATTTGACCTTGAAGATATTGACCAAAGGTCATGAAATTTGCACACAACAGAGTTCACTACAGTGCTCATCCACCCTGGGAATTTCGTTGCTCTAGCCTCAGTAGGAGCCGAGGTCTTAGGGGGGCGGAATCAGCCCCCCTCCAGTGCGCGTAATTTTCTGAGGCCCTCCAGGGCGCGTGTTGAGCTACTGTTTGAGCACTGCAGAGCCATGCGGAAGCGCACAGACAACGGAGCCCGGCGGCACCAATTTCCTCCGGTTGCGCGACTGACGTTGACAAGGTATCCCGACTCCGACAAGTTGACGATACGTCCAGAGACGTGATGTCATAGGCCATAGCAAATAATAATTGCAGTGAAGAACTGGCTGGAGTCAGGTCGGGTAACCTTGCTCAAAGTTCAGTCATACACACTCATTCATTGTGGATTGCACTAATTAATTATTGAGTTCATTCATCAGCGAGAAAAACGACATTTTCGGTCAGTGGCTACCGACGGCTCAAAAGGAAATATATTATGTGAAATACATCGCGTAAATTACTTTTCCTTTTATTTTACCCAAGCAAAAAGAAAATTGACCGATTGCACAGTAGTGGTGTTGCAAAAATATATTCCGCAATCTGCAATCATTTGGAGGAAATCTTGAGCCAAGCCAGCCTCTGGGAGGCACTACATTCTTTCAAGAAACAAATACAAGGAATATAGATTCAGAACATCCATCTCCCAGGAAAAATATCAATTGGAGACAAATGTCAGTCGAATATCAAAAGCAAATAAGACAGAACAAATATAACGATCATGTGCCAAATCTCTGGACGACAGTAATCTGGCCTGAATGTTGCTTAAGCAAGATTTCTCATTTGTTGTCAAAGTGCCTGTGGGGACAGCTGACTAGTAAGCCTATCAGATGAGAGAGTAGTCTAGATCAGGGTGGGAATTAAGGCACTTCTTAAGATATTTCATCTCTTAAAACATTTTTGCACTCCAGATTCATACTAGATAGAATGGTCTCCACATGTACTCCGACAAAAACATGCAGAAGGAACAGAAATATCACCAAAAAACTAATACAAGATTGAATAAAACATCCCCAACCATGTTATTCTACTTACAATTACCAAATAAACTAGCTACTTTTCGTACCATCAAGCACACAGACAATACCCGAACGCACACCACACTACACAACAGTCAGCGGAAATGCAGACGACGACGCGCCAAACCTCGCGCCTGCGCACTGAACAGTGGCCTCAGGTCGCTACAAATTCTTCCGATGCGTCTCCAGAAACCTGCTCTCGAGCCACCCTATAGTGGGAAAAACTGACCGTTTTAAGAGACGACTTCCGGAGTCCCGGAGGCCGCCGATCGAAATTTCCTTTGTTAACATTTTCTGTTCTGAAAACTGTCTTTCAACCAATCAATGCAAGGTACTTTTTTAAGTGACGTCAGAACCATTAGCAACTTTGAACACACGTTTAACAGTGCCATACTGCGAACACAAGACCTTGACTGATGCTTTGCCTTACGACTCCCGCGTGCGAGGTGTTGGTGCCCAGTCCGTATCGCGCAGGGAATTGATTGCGTATGTGGGTAGGTGTGTTCTGAGCTGAGGGTGAAGCGTGAATTATTTGTGTTTGTTTTTCATTTGGCTAGCCTTGTACTGAGACCAACAGTGAAAGGAAAGCGCATTGCTCCTGCGAGTTACGAGAGAAAAAGCCGAGCTGATCATCACAACTCCCTGTCTTGCGGTTCCGTCCATTGTTCACTTTGTTTCTATGCTTTGGTGTGACTAAAAATGATGATGTCTATTACTTATGCATATTATGTAGGTACTGAGTAGGTACATATGATTTTCCCGTTGGTTATCGGCAAATAGATTCCATGCATGAAAAATATGTCCATGAAAATGTACTCCGGAAGAAATCTGCACTCCGACTCCAAACCTGGAAAGTAAGCTTCCCATCCTGGTCTAGACAGTAGGTCAGTTCATCATACAAACAAAACTTACTCGAATGTGAAACATGTATTCGTTTCAGATCCGACCATCTCCCATCGTATGACCTTTGCGCCAGCTACATACACTCACACAAGACCTAACTAACTCGCACCGGGCATCGCGTCGATCGGCACGACATCTAGTGATCGCCACGACAACCCACCCGCCCGCTCTGCCGCCTGATGGTCGATGCGGCAACCTTCCGGGCAGTCTTCAGTGGTGCTCGTCCTCGTAGCCGTCGGGCAGCGCGTTGACGTGGGGGTTGTGGAAGAGGGTGTGGTTGCCGTCGCCCCACGGGAACTTCTGCGGGGACACAAACACGGTCGGCATGGTTGTCGGGGGCGTATACCTGGGCCAGACTAGAACTCTATATCAACACAAAACACGATGTTGAAAACACGAAAGCTAGTGGAAATGTCAATTAGGCCAATAAGTCAAACCAGCTGTCTGAATTATCTCGAATAAACCTATGTGAATCAAAACAGCATACCATTCTAGGGCATCCGAAAGTGGTACATATGTATAGCCATTGCCACATATACTTCAACACAATGCTTTGAATTTGTAACCAGTGAATTTTTGGAAACGTGAGCTTAGGGCAAGAAGTTCCTATCACATCGTAGTAACTGTATGCACTTCGGTGACAGCAAGCTAGCTTAACCCGTCCCGTCTCGGTGGGGGGGGGGGGCTTTCAAGCATCCCCTCAGATTTTTTCGCGGACGGTGGACGAACGGCGCGGGGTAGCGCGCCCAAATTTCCGATTTCATACCTTTTCCCACATCAATTTGGCATGATGGCAAAATTTTGAAGCCAGGTCATCTAGGGGGAACGAGTTAGTCCAAGTCAAGTGAGGTCACCTCCAAAAAAGTTCAACCAGTTGTGTCACGCTTTAACAGATACCAATATTTTAATGAAACTTTCAGCGTTTGCTTATTTTTAGGGATGCAACAAAACGTACAAGTGGAATTTTTTTTTTTTTTTTCGTTTTTGACTATATAAATTTTGCATATTTGCCAATTGCAGTTCAAATAGAATATTCTGGCTAAAGTAAGCATTTTTATTAGGGCAAGTTGACTTCCAACAACATTTATCGGTCTGCTCTACCCATTGGAAAAGGAAAATGAAAGAAAACCTGAGCTCAAAATTTTGAAATTAAAAAAATGGGGGGGGGGGGAAGTGTATGGCCCTGGTCGATTTCGCTGTCTCTTCTTATCCCAATTTTTTTTTTCCCTCGCATATCCCCAAAATGAAGTCCCCAGAGCCAAAAACATAATGTAAGTCATGAAAATTTAGCCAACCTGGTGACGTCACTTCTGGGGGAAAATTTTGTTGGGGGGTGGATCCGGACCCTACTCGTCGAGCGCTTTCCAATACACCTCTTTCGATTTCGTGCGACGTTTAGTTTGGATTTTAGAGGGGGGTTATTGTCCGCCCCCCCCCCCCCTTCCGAGACGGGGTGTGAGGATCTGACCGGAGACGGCGCGGGTTAAGGATTAAAATCCTCATTACTGTTGCTAATTAGAAGCCCAATGCTGATAATTAAAGGTGATTGTCATCAATACAAGGCTACACTTGGCTCATAGTCGTGCACACACATTAGCACTTCAAGAACCATGCATTCTGGCAGCTGGTCGCCACACGGCAACAGCGGCGGCGGCGCCTAGCTTACAATCGGGTGGCGCTCATGGCCTATCCACTGGTCACAAGCAGCTAAAGCACTCACCGGGCGCCGGCAACACCGGAATAAAGCCACTATCCGACTACACCGCTGTTTGCTGGTGTAAAATGGACTTACGAAAGGGATGTACGGCTACTCAGTATGGATTCACCAGGCCAAAGTGGGTTGAAAACGTAAGATAATCTGCACCAAGATAGGTAAAGGCTAGACCAACTAAAGCACCACTTTGCCAGATATAACTGATGACATAGCTTTGAGAAAAGGTGGCTTAACTCCTTCCCATAAGCAACTGGTTGAATCATCCAGTGGACGACCGTGTGCTGATAAGTTGACGAGATACAGCATCATCAATGGGGCACTATTCAGGTCCGGACGTCACCAGATTGCTGTTGAACCACTCCTTTCCCATAGAGACGCACGTGCTCACCTATACCCACGCAGCAAGAGTTCGCCTCCGACATCGGCCTCACATCTGCCACACTAACAATACACACATTCCAAGAGTTCCAAATTCACAGAACACCCGGCACCGACTGCGCGAGCGAGCGGCGCCGCGCCGCACCCAGCCGACCCGACCTGCGCCCCGACCCGCACCGCAGCCGGGCGTGTGCCGTACCTTGGTGCGGATGCGCAGGTGCTCGTACGGGATGAACTCGGGCCGCTCGTGCTGGCCGTGCGACAGGTAGGCGTTCACCATGCACAGGCCGACCGACGGGATCGCCACGAACATGGACAGCCTCTTCCACTTGGCCAGCCCGGCTGGCGGAGACGGGCGTCGCGTTAGAGACGACTGGGCTACACAGCTGTGGGTGCATCCTCTCTGGGATGGGGACATCCACCGGCATTACAAAAGGTGGGTTTGCTACTGGATATATTGTTGGAGATCCCTAAATACAATGTTGGAGATACAAAAGGTGGGTTGTTGGAACACTTTTGCAGATCCCTGTAAAAATACTGCATTTGGACCACATTTCTCATGGCGAATTGTATGGCAAAGGAGCAATATAAAGGGCGTTCAATTAAATTAGCTTCAGCTAAGCTACCTACCAAGCGAAAAGGAGTCGCTCGGAGATACAGATATCTGCCCCCGGACATGCACGTGTTAAGGAGGGAAATATGTATTTGACAAAAGCAAGCAAGAATAGATGGAAAGCATGGTGCACCTGAGCTTCCAGGAATCTCCAGTCACAGGATCTATTTTTCCAAAGAATGTTCATGAAATGGTTAGCATGATAGCATGATAGCACTCACTAATTTCCTCCATAAATGCATACTTTTAGTTGACAGGCAAAATTACACAAAAAGGTGTTGGAAATTGGGTAACATAGCATGAAAAAATAAAGTTGAACAATACAAAAATGTTGTACAGTCTAACCTCCCATTTAATGTATGTATAATTGGTTGGTGATTGGGGTCCAAGGGCACATCAACTGCAGAGGTCATGCAGTGCCCATGTGTCCAGCATTGGAAAAGTGGCCCTTTTTGGAACTTTTGTCATCCAAAGAATTACACACTCCCGAAAAAATAAACTCCTTGCATTGCTGGATGAAGACATGCTCAACTAACAAGACATCTAGATGCCATTATACAATAGTGATAACTTTGGTGGAGAGGAAGATTCAGTCATACTGGGTCCCCTACCACATAAAGTTTCCATAATACACATTTGTTATTTCAGGTCATCTGTAGGCACATTTCAAGTTCTCAGTTCTCCATTTGTGGAAAAAATCATGTCCTGCTCCTTGTATTAGCTGAAGACATCCCATCACACAACACAAGCTTACAGTTTGGTTTATCCCAATCAATAACTCGAATAACCGCGAAGATGTTTGATATAGGTAAGTAGGTAGATACCTACATAGTCAGGCAATACCAACTCTCATACCTCGAGCCAAACACTCAGTCAATTCAATCCAGATAGCAGTGAAGAGCTTTAAAGAAAATCCTTCATTGAATACAAAATCACTACGCTCTGCTAGCCAAATAAAGGAATTCACCATTACCAGCCCGGAAGCATACAAAAGTCAGTTCTTGGATTCAATCGATTCACCGCTCTCCATTTCCCACTCCGGCCGGAGCTATTTAAACCATTGCCACAAAAAACCATGGATAATGCATTTCTTTTTGCTTCCTTGGAGAATGATATGTTCTGCATGAAATAGGATGAATAAAACCATTCATATTTATATTATTAAGCAGTCAGGAGTGACATACATACAAAATATCGGAAGGATTTTCCCCATGAAAATTGCTTGAATGGTACCAAAACGTTCCTAAAACATGCGAACACTATGCTCCAAAATGAAGATCCATAGAACCAGAAATTTCACCTTCTTTCGATTTCATGACTTATACTGTTTCCGAATTTCATCAATGAGCAGGAATAGTTGTATTCATGCCACTTCGACCACTAGGCTTCCCCACTCCGGACAAATTCAGATTTACATGTGTTGAACTAATCCTCTACACTCTTATGGCCTCATTCTGATCCAATGATTCATTTTTTTCTTCTTTTTTTTGGTATTTCATAGGAATCATGGTACGAAATGAGACGCTAATTTCCGCTCGTCGTGATGATAGTCTATTTTACAGCGGCAATTTGCCCGCCCATCTAGTCGCTTTTCACGCTTCCAAGTCATTCCTTGCTTCAACTAAACATTCCAGACATGAACTAAAAAGTGCATCTAATACATTTAACATTAATAAGAATTGACTTCAAAATTTTTTCAACTTTCTCATTTAAAAAATATTTCATGGTTGAGAGAATTAAAGATTTTAGACGGACTGTTTTAGTATAACTTTCCTTAAACCATTATATATTCTAAAACCCATATCCTGAAGTAACATTTTAGACCCTCTCATAGATTAGTTAGTGCAAGAACGTCCTGCTCTCGAGGTATGCTGTGAATTTGTATTAGTTATGCGGTGTTGGTATGTCAGGAGTGACAAGTATTGATATATAAACTTGGTTGACATCAATTAAGTGTACTTTTGTGATCATTTTCTCTTCCATTGCTCAGGAAGTTGCCTTATAAGTCATTCACGTAACATGGATCACTTCAGATGACGATGTGTGGTGGACCCCATCTGCTTGTCTGTGAGACACTAGGATAGGAACCGAACAAATGACTTGAAGGCGTTTTATTCTTGAAGAAGAATTGTCAGGCTATTTTACGACGCATTCAACCCAACCGCAAGGTTGTATAGTGTCGCCAACCTATCGCACCGATTGGTCGTGGGTGGACTCTGCAAATGCCGCCGGCCGCGATATTTGATTCCCACGCTCCACCATCTAAGCTACGGAGGCCCTGGGTTTTTATTTTTCATTCCAGAAAACATCACTGCATTTTTCAAAATGCATACACTTTGTTATTTATAAAATGCATATACTCCATTACTTCGTGCTTCAAGATACACCCCATAATTTGGCAAACTGTGAAATTATAAACCCCATAACATAGTGCTTCTCAGGAATATACACTCCATACTTTGGCAAGGCAAAAAATTATACACTCAGAATCCAAGACAGAGAAGTGAAAATCCAATACTGCATGGGTCTCTTCCTGACCATGCTCCAAGCTGCTCTGAGCACCACAGAGTAGCTGCATTGTGCTCCTATGTGTTTTTGGAGCAGAACGGAGTAGCTCCAATCTACTCCAACTTATTCCACCTTACTCCAGCTAAGAGTAGGGTCAGCTTGGAGCAAATTGAAGTAGCACAAATCTGACACTGATGATACATTTGTGAAGCACTTTGGAACATCAGCATCAACAAGTTTTGAACATTTGTATCATATATGTAGCCATAATACAAGCACATGCAGCTGATCTTTACTCCATGTTACTCCAGATGTTCCAGTGCTTGCTTTTACCAAGGCTGCTCCAAGCTGCTCCAAAATGCTCCAAGTTGCTCTACTCTTTTTTTTTGGAGCAGGGTCAGGTATGCAGAATTGAGTGATTTTGATAAATGTAAACATTTTGATTTTATCTTGATTTCATTTCCCCTGCAAATGGATGCTCTTCAGTCAGGAGGCAAAATAATACCAAAGGTGCTCAGAGTTAGGAAAAATAGCAGGGGTTATATTAAAAATAAATATAAATGCAAAATAACCAAACCCTAATACTCCATGCAAGAAAGCTTAAAAAATGATGATGAATTGGGGTTTAGGGGATAAAATTAAATTAACATGAACAATTAACATTAAAAAAGTCAAAACAAAGCTGATATCATTTTAGGTAGGTAGGTACCTACCCAGTTAAAGGTACTGCCAAGATAACTTTTACCAATATTTTACCTTCATGAAGCAAATAAATGTGTTATGCTTGGTTAGTTTAGGTTAGGCAAAACTTTTGTTTGAAGTTGGGAAAAAATTGTCACCAAAAATATTTGGAAATTTTTCCCATACTTTTCTTACCTAAAAATAGGTCAAGCTAGGATTTTTTTAGGTTACTGATGTAAGCTTTTCGGAAACAAAAATTTCAAACTTTAAAAAAAAAGTAAACTTTCTTACATTGAAGGCTAGGCTAGGCTAATTTATGCTACACTAAACAAATTGAACAATTATTTTCATGCTATATTAGCCAACTTCAAACATTTCTTGCAGATGACCTAAAAATATACATGAAACTTAAGTACAAATCTGTCTCAGACCATCTGGCTGGCATTTCACAAGGCCAAAAAGATATAGATACTCTGGTTGGTACTGCCAAGTCATGGAGACTAGCAAGGAATGCCAAAAATGCAGTTCTGAAAGTACACAGTGGCTCATACTACTATAAACATTTGTCCTTACACAAATTATTATCTGGATGGTTTTCATGTGGGCTTTGTTGAGGTCCATACCGACTTGGGCATCCCAGTAGATACAAATTTGTGATTTCATCAACATGTTGACAGAATAGTACAGAAAGCTGGGAGCCTGGCCAGCAACCTGCTAAGTTCTACTTTAGGCTGCTTACCTGAATTTATGAAAACACATTGAAGATTAGGCTAGGCTAATTCATGGCACATTAAACAAATTGAACAATTATTTTCATGCTATATTATCCAACTTCAAACATTTTTTGCAAACATTACTCATGTCAGGGCATTTTTGGAGTTTTCATCATGTGTTTGGAACACAGGTTACATTGGGGATTTAAAGCATCTAGAATCAGTACAGAGAAGATGGACAAGAAACATAGAAGGGGATGAATGGTCTGGATTATGGAGCCCGATTACAGAAACTAGATTTGTACTCAGTTAAAGGTAGATTAATTCGAGCAGACATGATCAAATGCTGGAAGATTTTTCATGGCCATTCTGCCATTAAGATAACTGACATGTTTGTGCTGGCACCTTCAGTGAACACACATGGTCACTCCCTGAAATTGGCACACAGGCAAGCATCAGTAGATTGCAGGAAGATATTTCTTAGCCTCAGATGTTGTGCCACCTGGAATTCGCTGCCTGAAGATGTGGTAATCTTAACAGACCTAGGGACATTTAAAGCAGCACTGCATGCAAATCTCTGTACATTGTTGTATGAATATATTAAATAGGAATAACTATGGCAATACTAATCTAACCTGTAGAGTAGCTTTACTTCTCTATACTTCATCTTTCTTAGCTTCCATGATAAATATTTTCTGACTACAACATATTTGCAGATGTGGCTACTCTAAGCATACAATTTCTGCTTATGGTACACTTTTCGGTTCCTGTGTCTTGCCCTGTCTATCTGATAACCATACTTTTTCTTTAGTCTATGGGACTGGCGTACCTGCAGATACGGGCTGCCCTTTATCGGTCACGGAACTCATCTATGGGTGATTGATGCTCGAGAATTTGGGGAGCCAACCAGGTGAGAGAACTTGTTGACTCCCAAGTGGAAAACATTCATTTGCAGAGGAAATCAGTGATTGCATCATGTCTGGCGCAGAAAGGACAACTACGTACTCGGATCTCATTACTTACCTTCATCGTAAATTGCTGCCAATCGCTTAGGTGAGGTCTGGAAACCGCGAGAGAAAACTCTATGTAAGGTTGCCATGATTAACCCAGAAATATGCAATGCAAGCAGCAAACAACCTCACCTCTCCAAATTTACGTAGAAATGAAGGTAAAATATCAAGACATACGAAGAAAGAAGAATCAGCTGTCATTTACCAGAACATTTTATGATGTACCAAATTTAGTAACGTGCGTAGGATACAAAAGCAAAAGTTTTTTTTTGTTTCTTCGTGCTTTAGATTAATAACATGTATAGTTCATTTGTCAGGTTTGATGCGATATTTGCTTTACGTACTTTAACCGACATGCCAAAATATGTTCTTTCAAAAGGCATTGTTGGAAAAATAAGCAAAATGATCCTCTTCTCTCTAGACTGAGGGGCGCGTGTGTAGTGTGTGTGCGAATATGGCCGATGATGGCCCTGATGCCAAAAACCCCAAGAAATCAGCCAAACATGATAGCGGAGCAGCAGACCTAGAAAGAGTCACGGACTATGCTGAAGAAAAAGAAATTTCGTCCGACTTAACTGGGGTAAGTGAAATCGTTTTGTGTGCATGCGCCATGTTCGTGGGTGACCTTAGACAGTTTTACAGCGGCAATTTGCTGTCTCATCCGGTCGCTTTAGATCATTCCAAGCGATTTTTGGACCCAACTAAAATATTCCAGTTATGTACTAAAAATCATAGCACATATGAACCTTGTTATATTCTGGAACCCATACCACAATATGCCCCTAAGCTCCAATCCAATACAATCCCCAATATGCCCGTCAGTCATACTTGTGAGTTGTGTTGTGAATATTCATCATTTGTGGGGTGTGAGCATGTTGGGAGCATTAGGTATGAATGTATAATTTTGGCTGGTATCAATAGAAGTATACTTTTATTGTCATTTTGTGTACTGTTGCTCAGTAATTTGACTTATTACTGTAACCTTTGCTAATTTAACCATACTGTCAGTTTGTTAGCAATCTTTGCATTTGGCCGACACCTACTGCCAAGGCTAGTGATTTGTAGAGAGGTGGTGCAGTGGGGAACAGTGACATCACAGGAGTCAGGGAAGTGACATCACTGGATCTGGGTGTTGACTGGTTAAGCTAGGTTAGGTTACCTAACCTAACCTAACCTAACCTAACCAGTCATCAACACCCTACTCCTGTGATGTCACTGTTCCTGACTGTACACCTGCTTACAAATCACTAACCTTGGCAGTATATGTCAGCCAAAAGGTAAATATTGGTGACAAACTGGCACTATGGTTAAATTGGCAAGGTTTGGCTGTTGTCATCAGCATTTCAGTTTGTTGTGGTTTGGTGCTGTGTGTGTTCAGATGTTGTCTGTGTGCTTGATGGTATGAAAAGTGGCTAGTTTATTTGGTAATCATAAGTAGAGATAGCATGTTTGGTGGATATTTTCTTCAATCTTGTATTCATTTTTAGTTGTGTTTTTGTTCCTTCTGCATGTTTATGTCAGAGTACATGTGGAGCCCATTCTATCCAGTATGAACCCAGAGTGCAAACATGTTTTAAGAGATGAAATCTCTAAAGAAGTGCCTTAATTCCCACCCTGGATGTCAGTACATTATCAGCCCACCCATACCACTTACCTGTCCCAGCACCACAGCCACCAATAAGATCTAAAAAGTGTGATGTGTTGCAGTCTGGGTCACAGGTGCACCCATAAAAGACTGGTATGTGTGGGGCTAGCAAAACAAGAAGATGATTCACCATAGAATTTGTGGCTGCTAGGCAGGTGCATAACCTTGACCACAACTCATTCATGGTATGGAGCATCATGACAGCATCCTCCATGAATTGCAAATGAAGTAACTTTTTGACATCCAGATTTCATTAAGCTGACCAGACTAGCCAAATGGATGTCAAGCCACAGTTGGAAAATGGATTGCTCCTGGATTTTCAGTATCCAGAGCATTTTCCTCTAGGAAACTCCTCATTTTTGCTTTGCATTTGCCAACTGAATGGTGTTGTTTTACAATTAATTGATATGCGATGAAGTTTTCCAGATTCACTGAAAAGTGTGAACTGATATTTTGTATCACATGTTTGAAGAAAAATATCCTCCATTTTTTTATTGCCACCAACTTTTCCTGACCACGCACATGACTGCAAGCCACATGAACATCCCTTGTCACAACTGCTTAGCCTCTGGATGGGATGCTGCCAGGCAAATGCCATTGTGTGGCAGCAACAATTTGCCTTCTGGTGCTTATATGCTGATGGTTCAACTGTTGTCATTGCACACACCATGCTCTATTCTTGGCCATGTGCAAACGTTTTTCATTGTTTTTGTTTCACCTAGAATGTCAGCAAATCCAAGTGGATTTGAAGAGCTGGTTCATCATAATGTTTGTGGAATTCATCATACAAGTGATTAGGAATCATTTATTTTTCATTCAGTGATACCTCTAGAATTGCAAAGGTGTATTTTATATGCACTGTACCCCAGGCAACATCTCTGTCTCTCCTGGTTGTCCCCTCATTCTCTCTGTCTCTGTCTTTGCTTCAGTATTTCTCTTAGTCTTCCTTCTGTCTCATTCTGTATGTCAACACACCCATAAACTCCAACCCACCACCATGTCTCATTCTGTCTCATTTTTCCTTGCTCACTGCTGCAATGGTAAGCAAATTATGGTTTTGGAAACCACATTTGTGGTGTATGTAATGCCATTTTGGAGTACATTGTATGGTTTTTAGAGGAAAAAACAGCATTTCACTTAGCTCCTACACTTTATAAAACATGGAAATAATCACGTAACATGGGAATACCTTAGAGCAACTTGATTTGCATTACTATTTATTTATCTAACAATTAGGACTATTCTTGCAGGCCATTGCTACTATTGGAGACAGGCGGAGAAAAGAAGCTCAGGAGAAAATGGAGAGGGAAATTGAGCTGGCAAAGGTGGCCATCAGGAAGGACGATGTGGAACTAATTGTAAGTAATCGGTATGATTGCCCAATTTGTGGTTTCCATATGTAAAGCATGTCTGCGCCATATATCTCACCACATGGTTCAATAACGTTAGCATGATCTTGTGCTTGTTCTTTCACTAGGGTATATGGGCATTGATAGCTTGAAGACAAGTTCATCCATCAAGATAATCATCATCATCATCATCAAGATAATCCAACTTGAAGACAAGTTGGATTATCTTCGATCTTTTAAAATGGCATGCCACTATGCTGTATTTTTTTAACCAGTAGATTGGGGAGTTGGCATGCAGACGTCGCAACTCGTGATTACGGAAAGTTGTCCGTTTTTGCTGGATTCCAAGTCACATAAATATCTTAGGAAACGAGAAAGCGGACAGCGCTGCAAGGCGAGCAGCACAGGCTCCCTCGCGCAGATAATTTCAAATCCCTGCCAGCGATTACGACCCAGGGATCTCGGCTTTTGTGGCCCTCTTGCTCAGGCAGAACAAGGCGAGACGAAGTGACGCTGTGTCGCTTATGCATAGGACATACTTACGCCACCCATGTTCACTTACTCAATGGTGAGAATGTACCATTGTGCCCGAGATGTGGTGCAGTAATGACAGGTCGCCACTTCCTTATTTCACGCCCTGGGCTTGTAGTAGAGCGTCAACGTCATTTTGGGAGTGACCAGGCACATTCCCTCATAGCATTTTTAGGTGACAAGTCACAGATCGTGGAATCCGGAAGGCTCTTCAGCTTCCTATCTGATGTGAAGTTTTCTGCTATTTACCCGGGTCGTTGACCTCAAGATGCACAAGGAAAATGAATACATGTAGTACGAGGGACGTCCTACAGCGATAGTTCGAACAATTCATAGCTATGGACGCTAAATGACCTCGTAGTCGTCGCGCCCTTAAGCCCAAATAATCAATCAATCAACTCGTGATGATGCGGAAATATGTAGGAAATATGACGGGCAAAGGGTGACAGTAATATGCGAGCATTCCATATATTGCCAAAGTAGCTGTCACGCAAGTGACTTGAATCACGTATGTCTGCAGGGGTATCAAGTTACAATGATTTTTGTATTCTGTGCATTCATAATTTTGTGCCGATCTGGAGCACAACATATGCAATGATTAATAAGTACACCAGCTGTCAATCATATTATGGTGGACCGGGAATATTTTTGAGAGATGAAGGGATAGTGAGCCTCCAGACACTTTGGTTGGATGATGTGCTATGATGAAAAATGGCATCTATTACGGTTGAATGCTGCAATGCTTCATGGGGTGCAATCCTGGAAGTCAAAGCTTCTCACAGGTGTTAAAGGGAAGCTCTGCGATATTTTTGTTGCGACGTAAAATTCATGATTTCAGCGCAATTTATTGCCTATTATTCTGATATATATCAGAATAGTATATATATATATGTATATATACGTAAAGGAATTACCATATGCAATATATGTTTGTCTTCTATTATCTCTAGCATCAAAACTGTTTAAATTGCTTGTTCACGTTTGAGTTTCAATCATCCCAGCTCATATTCAGACTTCCATTTTTTATTTTCTTCGTCATGAAACAACTTCAATACAATGAACTTCGGTATCATGCCCATGATTAATTCGCCATGCTTATTTTATCGAATGTAGTATATAAAAAAAATTCGCTGCGCCAGACCACAAAAATCGGCATTCATGCGCTTGCCGTAAATTGGCAAAAGGGAAGTGTTCTTGACAACACTAGCGACTTGTTTGATGCATATTATTATGCTATATAGTTTAAAAATCACGTTAGGTCACCGAGGTCAAGTCAGGTCAAGTTCATGACAGGGTAATGGAACCAATCTTGGTCAACTGGAATCTTGTCATAAATGCAAATGACTGTCATGCGATTTATGTCACTTTGCATGTTACTTACATGTTACTTACACATCCGGAAATATACTGTTTGTCATTGTGTGCCTAAGCGTTTCCATACTTTATTCATGTATATTTCACTACTTTTTCTGCGGAGCCGATTATGCCGAGGTTATTCTGGTGGGCAGCCCGGTTCCGGTAACTGGAGCAGGTAATGACCTGATAAAGTGTTCTTATATAGGTGACCTGAAGTTAAATGACGGATCTGGCATCTGTATTGGATCATTACTAATGTCCAAATCATCATTAATGCATTAAAACACAATCACAGCGTTCCATAACAAAGACAAGCCACTCCACGCAAAACCAGAAAATTTTGCTATTTTGACCTCATTTGACCTTGAAGATATTGACCTAAGGTCATTAAATTTACACACAATAGAGTGCCCTATCGTACCCATCCACCCTGCGAATTTCGTTACTCTAGCCTCAGTAGGAGCCGAGGTCGTGGGAGGGAATCCACTCCCCCCTCCAGTGCGCGTAATTTTCCGAAACCCTCCAAGGCGCGTGTTAGCACGCGCCTCCAGGCCTGGTGTTTAAATGCTCCAAAATTGACATTAATGATGTTTTGGACATTTCTAATGATGCAATACAGATGCCAGATACGCCATTTGACCTCAGGTCACCTATATAGGAACACTTTAGAAGGTCATTACTTGCACCAGTTACCGGAACCGGGCTGCCCACCCGACTGCTCCCTTGGGCGGTTCGGCACAATCGGCTTCGCAAAGAAAGGAGTGAAGTACATGAAAAGTATAGAAACGCTTAGGCACACAATGACAAACAATAGAAAAAACAATAAATTTCGGGATGTGTAGGGAGTAACATGTAAAGTGACATCAATCGCATGACAGTCATTTGTATTTTTGACAACATTCCGGTTGACCAAGTTTGGCTCTATTAGCCTGTCATGAACATGACCCGACTTGTCCTCGGCGATCTAACATGACTTAAATTATATAGCATAACAAAATGCACCAAAGAACTCGCTAGTGTTGTCAAGAACAGTTCCCTCTTGCCAATATACGGTAAGTGCATCAGCGCCGATTTTTGTGGCGCTGCGAATTGTTTTTACCTTAACGGCCCCTACCTTGAAACGTTTTCGTCCGATTTTCATTTTTCCTACTTTAAAGCAATGCGCCGGTCATTTACAAGTGAGTACGCAAAAATGCGTGTATCGGCTGGGACAAGATGGAGTTATGTATGAAAAATTGGAGGGGTGGGCGGATTTCGACATTCCCCCTCAAGGGCGTGCGTTAACCTGTCATAAACATGACCTGACTTGACCTCCGTGACCTGACATGACTTTGAAACAATGTAACATGGCAATGTACATCAAACAAGTGGCTAGTTTTGCCAAGAACACTTCCTTTTTGCCAATATACGGGAAGCGCCGATATTTGTGGTCTGGTGCTAATCATTGAAAAAAAATTTAACGACCCCTAACTCGAAAATTTTTCGGTCGATTTTCATTTTTCGTACTTTAAACAACGTGCCGTTCATTTATAAGCAGGTACACAAACAATGACATCTGTCGGTAAAATCTGGAGTTATCTACGAAAAACCGGAGGGGTGGGCGGATTTCGCCCCCCCCCTCCATGGCGCGTGTTAAGGCTGAAATTTATTGTAGCTGAAGGTCTATCGCCTCTTGCGTATGACTACCGCCCATTACGTCTGTCTCTCGACTAAATCGCGGGAGAGAATCGTTATATTATCTGGCAAGATGGCTGACGGTGTGGTAAAATATCCCAACTCGAGCTAATCACCTGGCGGACATCGACAGGTTTACTTTGTAACTGCAGTGACGGTGCTGCAAAAATATCCCAACGGCATCCAATCATCTAGTGGATCTAAAGATGTTTACTTTGTAGCGGCAATGGCGGTGTCGTAAAATATCCCAACGGGGCGGTAATCACCTGGTGGACCTGGAGACGTTTGCTTTGTAGCAGCAGTGCATGAGTTTAAGCTGCATTGCCTGCTTGGGACTTCAGTTACTCGGCGAGCCGTCTGAGTCAGAGGGTGGCTACTGCGTCTATTGCTGCATACACGGCACAATAGCCCAAGCAGCTCTCCCGGATGGCAGGCAGGCGTTCTGTCGCCACGTTTCCTCTAATTGCGCAGGAGACTCCAGGCAATTCGCCACCACCATGCTCCTTGCCGCTATGCAAGTCATGTTATCACCGACACCATCAACCGGGTGCAGAATAATGCAGAGTCGACGCGCCCCGAAGCCCTATTACGCAAGCAGACAAATACCATTCGCTGAAATATGTTATGCCCTAACCCAGCGATCCTCAATAGGATGTCAAAAGCAAAAATATCGTTATTTTCTTGTAACGGAAATTTACCTGCAATATGCCAAAGCTATTTCAAATATAGCCTCGGAATACATTTGGTGGTGGAGTTTATGTTTGCACGACGTTAATGACATCTTATTATTTGGCGAGATGTGTGTATATATATATATATATATATATATATATATATATATATATATATATATATATATATATATATATATATATATATATATATTGCCGAGATATTCAGTCCTTTGTCTTCCATTTGGCGCTCGGAGTGTGCGCAAAAACTGAGCATGGTGAAAATTCAGAATGACGAATTGTAAATTATGTATAAATTGAGTTAATACTTAGTACTTTCATCGAAAATTCAAATACATTTTTTTTTACCGATCCGGAGCCGGACGCCCTGCGGCAATCTCGGCCCTACCTCGACCACGTAATCCACGAGAGAGAAGCGGACAGGGACAGAGACAGGGATTGAGGCCAGAATGTAGTTTTGGCCGTGAACATTTTTATGCATCTCAGTTGACATCATAACGTGAATTACTTATATGATTAGCATGCTTGTCAGACTTGCCCAGAAGAGCACACCCACATCTGCACTGTTCACCGATGGATAGAAGTTACACTATGCCGTCTCAGAATAGGACATGCCTTAGCCACACACAGTGACTTACTGTCTGGAGGTGACCGACCTTGTTGTCCACGTTGTTCTGCCCTACCTACTGTGCAGTGTCATAAAATTACTTCATCATTAACTGTGTGGATGAAGAAAGAAGTTTCTTGGGAATAGTGAAAGATTGGAAAAAAATAAAGGATCGCCACTTAAGGATTAAAAAAGCGGAATGCCTTTCACTTCAGTCACATGCATTTTACATTATTTAGCAGTCGTGTGAATAATGACTGTCCACACATGTGGCAAATGGTAAAAACCTAAGACAAGGATGAAATAGCACAATTCCATTAACTGTGAATTTCAAGGCCACATGGTCAATTATTTTACACTGCTACTGTGCATCATGTCATGATAGCACCGCTGGGCACAGCCTGTAGCACAGCATGGCGCAGCTGGTAGTTCTACGCCGCTGCCACTATTTTGGAATAGCGAACACCGGCACTAAGCGTATGCCACTGAGTCGCGCCGCTGGGGTCGTGGCGTCCGCTAGCATGTTCGCATTTCTTCAACAAACAAACTGACGTGATTTGACATCCTTGAGACCAAATACTGAACTTCAGTCTCAGCATCTAACTGAAAGGACAACTTTATAGATTCTCTGTAACAATTGTTACGGGCACAAATTGACCATGCTGTCGACGTGTCCCTAAACATCAATTCATCCTTATTATCAAGTTTGACACATAATAGTTAGTATCAGCCTGCTACCTCGGACGTGCTGCGATGCTCTGGGGCGCGTCATCTACATGCCCAAGCTGTACACGGATGTCAGCAACTATCCACCAATTGGACCGGAGCGACACGCTCGGTGAGCTGGTGCGACGCGACCTATTTTGGCCGACCAATCAGCAAGGAATGTCCGATCATTCATGCAACGCGGCGCCGCCGATCGTTTTCCAGCGGTCGCGGGAAAATCACTCAAGGTGACATCCACCTTCGCCGCGAGTGGAAAGTTGGGTTCACTTCATTCACTTAGCGGAATTTCTTCGTTTTTGTGTGGTGTGCTTCCGACATTTCACATATTCTACCAACCACTTGAAATTGCACCTTAAAAGCATTCCAGTGGGAACATGATGTATTCGCCATAAGCAGGGTTTTGAAGTATGCCAGTGTTTGGTTGAATGCAATACAAATTTGATGTGACGGGGCAAAAACCATTTTCCGTCATTATTCCAAGACAAAAAAGGCGGACCAGTCGTTACCTTGACGGCGATGAATGTGTTTCTGCCTCTCTGCTTAATTGCATTGGGTCTTTGGCCGCGATAAACGAGAACAAAACCCAAACATCCTCGTATCCGATGTCAGCTCCTGTATCCGATGTCAGCTCCTGTATCCGAAGTCAGCTCCTCGTATTCGATGTCAGCTCCTGTATCCGAAGTCAGCTCCTCGTATTCGATGTCACGTCCTCGTATGGTAGTACATAATCTTGGCAACCGAGTAACTACATCATGTGTTGGAACCATGCTAGCATCCATGGCAAGATGTGGGGTAATTGCATAGTGAATATTCGTCTACTAATAGTTGAAACGACCTCAGTAAATGCGCAGTGTTTTCCTCAAGCAGAAGTGGTGCTGCTACTAGAAACAGGCGCTCGAAGCTGTTTAAGCCAAGTATATTGAGCTATGCCAGATTTTCTTGTCGTCATTCTGAAATAATCAACACAAAGTGAATTATAATATCAATAATATCATGTCCTTTGTATTAATTCGTTTACAAATGGATAGTATAGCTTGTGGAATATATTGTGAATGATAGTGCATGATAATATATGATACTATATGATAGTATACTGACAATCTAGCACAGGCTGGGTTTTCAAACGGAAGGTTTCTGGAATGTTGAGCTCCCAATGGTTATGCATGCCGGATCGTAGCGTAATTATCTTGTTATCATTGGACTATACCAAGGACTTTGGCATACTTGCAGAATCTAACAAAAATTTAGAATATGTTATTATCAGAAATGTTGTGAAGAACAACCGTGACGAGTTTTGCTCATTAGCTTGGCTTCATAGAAGGCAACACTTTAAACTGATTTTGTTATATTATTTACACTTAAATGTACACGCGGACTATGGGAGTGTAATGCATAAATAGTATCCATATCATAAGATCGAGGTAACCAACCAACCAACCAACCAACCAACCAACCAACCAAACAACTAGCCAACCAACCAACCAACCAACCAACCAGCCAGCCTGCCTGTCCTGTGTCGCTGGCCCTGTGTCCGCGCGGCTCGTGAGGCGCCACGCACAACACGAACTCGCGACTGTGCGTGCGGCGGCGGCGGCGGCGGTGCCGGTTGATGTTGTGCGTGCCGCCGACAGGGGCCCGTGGACACAGCGGCCGTGGCCGAGGCGGTGCTGCTCTGGCTCACCGACAACAAGATCCACCACACGGTGTTCGCGCGCACCGTGCTCGCCTGGAACACCGCCTTCACGCCGATGCTGCGCAAGCCGGTGCCGTGGGAGGTGGCCGACCAGCGCGCGCGGCGCGCCTACCAGGCCATGTACTGGTGGCTGCGCCGGCCGCACCAGGAGCGACTCGACACGGTGCGCGACAAGCAGGACCAGATGAACCGCAAGCGGCGCTGCGAGAGCACGCAGAAGGACCGCGTGCGCCGCCAGCCGGAGACGGCCGGCTCGCCGGGCCACCCACACGCGCTGTCGGCCGGCTTCGGGCCGGCGTCGGGCGGCGGCGGCGGGGAGCTGTCGTACGAGCTGGCCGGCGGCCAGCTGTCGACGAGCGGCTACAGCGAGGACGACCTGTCGCAACCCGAGTTCGCACTGGTGGACGGCGCCAGCCAGTCGCAGCCATTCGCGCAGTACGGCGTGACGGAGGTGCCGGTGCCGGCGCCGCTGCCGCCGCCCTCCTACCAAGACACGGTGCAACAGCAACAGCAGCAGCAGCAGCAGCAGCTGAGCGGGGTGTTCCAGGACCGGCCGCCGCCGCTCTACAGCGCGCCGCTGCCCGGCTACGAGGAGCTGAGTCGCGGCTACAGCCAGCCGCCGTCGCATCCGCCGCCGCCCGCTGTCGTCTCGGAGGTGACGTACGCCCAGCTGCCGCCCGTGGCTGACGTGCTGTCGCCGCCGCCGCCGCAGATGGCGCAGACACAGCCGCAGCTACCGCCGCGGCCGCAGCTACCGCCGCGGCCGCCACCGCCGCGGCCGCCGCCGCCGCCGCCGCAGATGCCGCCGCAGTCTCAGTCACAGCTGACGCAGTCCCAGCCGCAGCTGACGCAGTCCCAGCCGCAGCTGCCGCGGCTCACACAGCCGCAGCTTCCACAGCCGCAGCTGCCACAGCCTCGAATTCCTCAGCCACAGCTTCCGCAGCCACAGCTTCCGCAGCCACAGCTTCCGCAGCCACGCCTTGCGCAACAGCAGCAGCAGCAGGAACAGCAAAAACAGCAGCAGAAGCAGCTGCAGCAACAGCAACAACAGCAGAAGCAGCAGCAACAGCAGCAGCAGAAGCAGCAGAAGCAGCAGAAGCAGCAGCAACAGCAGCAGCAGCCGCCGCAGCAACAGCCGCAGCAGCTACCACCGCAGTCACAGCGGCCGCCTCCACAGCTGACGCCGCCGTCATCAGCTGATGCACACGAGTCTCCGCTGTCGCCGCCGGAGCTGCTGTCACCGCCGCCGGCCGACAGCCGGCCGACGCGCGTGCAGATCAGCCCACTGCAGCGGCGCGCGCTGGTCGACATCTTCCACGTGACGGAGCGACCGTCGTCGTCGATGCGCCAGCTGATCGCCACCACGCTCGACCTGCCGCCGCGCACCGTCAGCAACTTCTTCAGCTCGGCGCGCACGCGCGGCCTGCGCAAGCAGCCCGGCGGCGTCGGCGGCGGCGGCGGCGACTCGCACGGCAAGGAGAACCTGGCCGACACGCTGCCGTGAGCGCGCCGCGCCCGAGCGCAGACCAGCCCCATGCTTCCAGACGTGCCTTGGACACCGCGCGATGTACAAAGAGGTGTAGTTGGGTGGCGCTGTGTGCGCCGTTCGTGCCTTGTGGGACGGCCGCCGACCGGCCGACGGTGGCCGGATGCAATACGGGAACCGTGCGGCCTTCTCGCCTGCCGGCAGCCGGCGAGTGTAGATCCTAGCCACTGCAGATATTTTCGTACCGCGATATATTGTGACTGTGTTTTGTTCGGTCACCGATATCGCTCACACGCTGCCTTTTTCAGACGAGCTGTGACGTCAGAGGACGGTGGCGCCCGATCAGATTGCAGTGTCTTGTGGGCGGGGTTTGTGACCGCCTGGGTCTCGAATCTCCGGTGTTCGTGGTCGCGCGCGCCGCGTGGGACGTGCTTCCGGTCGAGGACCTTGCGACTGATGGGTGCTGCAAATGAGCAGTTTCTACGGGGGTTTTACAGGGCCGTGGCGCAGAAGTATGTTGACATGTATGTGTGTGTGTGTGTGCGTTTGTAGTGGAGATTGGGGTCGTATGGCGTGCGTGCCAGCCAGCTATGACAAACCATATTTTCGAAGTGGTATTTTTGTGCCTTCGACGTAGACGAACACTTCAGGGATCAAGTGCACGACGTAACGCGCAGGTATAGTTCGACCTGGCCGCCGTTCCGCCGCTCGACTCGTCGAGCGAACTCTGCTCGCGCGAGACGTGGATCGTGTTGGAGGCCGTGCTCCAAGAATTTTGTAAAGAAGAATGTGACCATTGTTGCATATACGGCTATTACTTTGCGTTCCGTACCGTCGTGTTGTTCGGACCGCGATCTTTGCCGTCATCCGAGGCTCTGTCGTGCGGCACGCGCCACCAGGTCCGAGGTCGTGATGTATACTATTGTGCGAGAGGTGTTTCGTCCGTGGCGGTCACCTAGATCTTCACCTCCAGGGTAGTGACTGTTGCCGGCTCAACTTGCAGCGGGATTCAAGGAGACATTGAGCATTATTATGTAGCATTATTATGTGTGCGATGTTGAGAGCGAGTAGCTCACGTGCAGAACTGCTGCCTGTATCTACTCTACGTCTACTCTCATCTCTCATGCACGGATGACCACCGAGAGCGGCTCTGCGTGCGGTTGGTTTGTTCTCGGGATTAGTTCAGTGGTGGTCGTCGGCGTTTAACTACCGGAAAGCATGCCTTTGGTTGTGCCTTTATATTGCGCTGTGTATGTACATACGTCAAGTTTGCAGCAACCCAGAATATATACGACCAGCAACGTCGAAAAATAGCCCGTTTCTGCGGAGGAAATAGCCATGGATACGATAGGCGGAAAATTCCGTGTGAACGAAGTCGGCTGATACGGCAAACGGCTGCACTGGCGTTCTTGGCAGTCCGCCACGGCAGGTCGGTACTCTTGTCGGTATTATCAGGAACGATGTCGTGAGGTTTTGGGCCACTTCCTAACGGTTTGCTCATGCACCAACGACTCCATCGCTGTCGATCCGTTTCGTGCAGACGGAGGCCTCTGGCTTGGTCGGCCGTCGTCACTCGGTCGTTGTTTGTTCCCTTGTTATCCGATATATCATCCGATGCAGCCTGCACCCATCCAGCGTCAGCCTGAATCCATCCAGCGTCAGCCTGCACCTATCCGTATCAGCCTGCATCTATCGTCAGCTTGTACCTAGTCTATCGCCCCGTACCCAGTCTGTCGGTCTGTACCAGCCTGTACCCAGTCTGCCAGCCTGTATCCAGTCTGTATCCGGTCTGTGCCAGCCTGTATCCAGTCCTTACCAGCCTGTATCCAGTCTGTGCCAGCCTGTATCCAGTCTGTGCCAGCCTGTATCCAGTCTGCCAGCCTGTATCCAGTCCTTACCAGCCTGTATCCAGTCTGTGCCAGTCTGTATCCAGTCTGTATCCAGTCTATACCAACCCATACCCAGTCTCTGTCGGCCCATGCCCAGTGTGCCAGCCTGTACCCAGTCTGCGCCAGCCTGTATCCATCCCCGTCAGCCTGCCCCTGTTATGTCAGTGCACCAGCCTGTATTCATCAATGTCAGGCTGCACCTGGCTTGCTAGCCTGGACTAAGTCTGTGTCAGCCTGTACCCAGTCTGCGCCAGCCCGTACCACTGTGTCAGCCTGTGCCAAGTCTGCGTCGACCCACATCCAACCGACATGTCTGCATCTTCCGCCACCTAATCTGTCGGTCGCCACCTAATCTATGTCGGTCACCGTTTAATCTATATCGGTCGACACCTAATCTATTTCGGTTACCACTTAATATATGTCGGTCACCACCTAATATGTCGGTCACAACTTACTTTGTTGACCGCCACCTAATATATATCGGTCACGACCTAATATGTGTCGACCCACGCCCCAGTATGTGTCGGTCGCCACCCAATATATGTCGGCCACCACCTAAAATATGTCGGCCACAACCTAATATATGTCTGCCACCACCTAATATATGTCTGCCACCACCTAATATATGTCGGTCAGCACCTAATCTGTATCGGTCGGCACCCAATCTGTATCGGTCGGCACCTAATCTGTATCGGTCGGCACCTAATCTGTGTCGGTCGGCACCTAATCTGTATCGGTCGGCACCTAATCTATATCGGTCGGCACCTAATCTGTATCGGTCGGCACCTAATCTGTGTCGGTCGGCCGTCACCTAGTTAGTTTGAATCTTACGGCGCCTAATGTGTGTCGGTCGCCACCTAATGTGTGCGGGTAAAACGACCGGTGACGTCGGTGTGCACTGGAACCCAACCAACTAGCCGACAGACCAACCTAGTGTCAGTGGAAGCCTGGGCTGTGTCGGCTGGCGCACGGGGCCGCCCGGCCTGCGCCGGCGGACCCCGATCTGCCGCCCGACAACCGGAGCCGCACACCCGGCAGATGACCTGGCGTCTCGGGACACTGGACAGGAAGTCTGGCGAGGATCGGATGTCCGAGAACATGACTCGTGCGCTGCGTCAGCGTGCACCGCACCGTGTTTACTGAACACACCGGACAGGGCGTGTCGGTGCGCCGAAACAGGAGCTCGCCTGCTGAGCTTTGCCAAGCAGTAGTTGTAACCGCTCCCTGCGATGTCGTATTCACGTGGGGAAATGTGGGGGAAGCCGAACTGCGGGAGAAAGTTAAGGGAGAACTAGCAAACCAGTTGGATCGTGCATTTCGAGAACCATGCGCATTTTGAAGCGACTTAGGGGCCAAATATGACTGAAGTGGAGGGACAAAGGTGAATTTCTGGTCAATTCCCGACCCTCATTGCCAGCATGGTTACTTCTGTATGCGTTCAGTTAGCCAGTATGGATTATTAAGAACCTGAACTTCTCGTGATATTGACATCGTCCAGAGCACACAAAATATAAATGCAGGATCGCCAAGTCTGGCCTGCCCAAATAGCGGTCACCACGGGAACGCCCTGCGCCCGCTGACCTGTCTGCTGGTGGTGACCTGACGCATACGCAGGTCACGGCTGAAGGCCCTGCTGTATTTTTCATCGACACGTATGACCGTCGGTTTAAAACTGTTCTGCGATTGTGACCTTTTCCGCCCCGCAGTTTGATCTGATTAATAACGCGGGCTGTAACAGCCACAAGTGGATGTGGATCGTCTCAACACCAGCGTGTGTCCGTGTCTGACGGTTTGTGCCGACGCCCGTTGCAGATGACCGAGATGGAGATCGGCCGGCAGCGCGCCGAGCGGTGCCTGCGCGAGCACAACGGCAACGCCATCCAGGCGCTGATCACGCTCACCGAGACGTGAGCGGCTTCTGCCGCCCGGCCACCATGTCGCCCGGTCACGCGTTCGTCGCGTGCGGCGCCTCGCGGCCGTGTCCAATACACGCGGTCGTCTCGTGTTCGGCTGTGTATTCGGCGGGGCGGGCGGCGGACGGCGGGGGACCGCCGCGCACGGCCCCGCACCCGATTGGCACCTGAGCTGGCCGGCCGTCCAACGACTGTCTCGGGGGGATGACCGAGTACGACCTGCTACCCTCGACTGAGCGCGGCGGGCGCAGACATTGTGCGGCGGGGGGGGAGTGTGACGTCATCACTATGGTGGGACGGCTACGGTCCACACACCTCTCAAGAGTATCACCACACCGGCGCCAGGTACGGCGGCAGTCTCGGCACGATACCAACAACACACGGAAGCGCAGGGGCGCGGCGTAGCTGCGCGTCGACACACGGCAGGCGGGCACGCCACGTGCGACATCGTGGCCGGCCGGCCGGCACCAGCCGCTGCGGCTACACTACGACGCCGACACCACGCTACTGTCGGGGCTAGACTGGGCGTAGCACCTCCCGACGAGTCACAGACGCGCCGAGGCGGGAGTCGTCCGTGTGTCGGCCGAAACATGGCGACCCGGTGTATCTGACCACCGAGCACGCGCGCATCAGGTACAACTGCGGCCTCCGTACCGACGGTCACGTGGACTCAGTACACGACACGCGCTCTCTCGTCGCGCTACACAGGTCCGGGAGTCGTGCGACTGTCCGGAAATTGCACGGAGGAACGCCCCGCCGGCTTCGATGCGAGCCGGCGGCGCTATCACGAAGTTTGGTTTCGAAAATTGGCCGATAGATGGCGGGCCGAGCGTCACCAGCTGCCCTCCGGCGGTGCGCCGGAACCGGGCGACGACACGAACGAAGACGGTCCGCTGATGCTCAGACCTGGGGACGACATCGCAGGTTGAAGGCACCGCACAAAGCGAATACCACAGCGTTACAGTCGAAAATAGAAACTGATGGGGGCAGGAATGGCCGAGTGGTTAAGGTGTTGTGCTCTGGAACCACTCGGGACATTTCATAATACCGTGGCACACTGTGGAAACGGTGTGGGCGGCGTCACTAGCCGTGGTCGTGCATAAAGTGCGTCGTGAACCACCCGATAAATAAACAAACAAACCAAGAAACTGATGAACAAGACACAGCAAAATTAGAACAAGGCTGCTATGGCGAGGGAAAACCTTGGATTTTTACGTCGCATTCGACTGTCCCGCCATATAGCGCCGCCAAAGTTTTACGCGGTTTGATCGTGGGTAGACTTGGTCATCCAGCCGGTTGTGAGATTCGAACAAACGATCTTACGACCAAGAGTTAAATTCCCTACCTACTAATCTAGAGCTACTATCAATTTAAAATCCATGGATTTCACATACACTAGTCTCCACACATAGATTGACTGAAACATTACACAGGGAATCAACAACTACCCTCTGCAAGTTTGGATCTAGTGCACCGTGCTGCGAGTAAATACGCTTTCACCAATGAGCCAAAACAATACGCCACTACGCAACAGCTGCTACGCATACTGTCACTCTTGATAATGCAATGGGTAGTCCCTTACATGTCGACTGAGATACTGACAGGCTACTGCCTAATAATTGCAACAAGGGCATGCATTTCAATACAATCATGTTTCAAGAATATTCAGAAGAAAATGAGGACTACTCTGGCATGATTCGTACTCTATAAAACACACGCAGAGAAAACGACAAACACCGTGATTAATTTTTATGCTTGGCCCGCTTTCTTCATATTACATTCCAGATATACTCACGGTTTATTTCATCGCCAACACTATCATGCAAGCAAATTGGCAAGCCTGGGCAACACCAACACCCTCCCTTAACGCTCCTGAGGCGTCATCAGATTTCAACGAACAGACGCGTCGCGCATTCGAGCCGTTCGGCCGACGTGCGCTCCGCCGCCTCCGGCCGGCCGCGCCACCGCCGGCGCCACTCACTCTGCGAGGGCGACTGCAGCCAGAGCGGCGGCGCGTGGCCGGTCGAGCCGCGCTCGGTCGGCGTGCGGAACTCCATCGACGTCACGCGGTCGATGAAGGCGTTCACCTGGCGCAGCGACATGGCGTTGTGCAGCGTCTCCAGCGGCCGGATCGACGGCACGCCGCCGCAGCCCTCGATACCTGCGGCGCGCGTGCCACCGGTCAGCGCCGATGCTCGCGATCCGTCGGCATTCGTACGGGGATTTTTGTGGCCACTCGCATGGCTGCTGCGGTGCCGCACAATTGCGGGTGGTGAGCTCGCATGCCCACATTCCTACCACCTTTTTATTCGGTTATCACGTAAGACTGGGGGACTCGATAAAAATAATTACTGTGTCTTTAACACCCGACAGATTACTGATAGCACGATGATTTGACGAAATGACCTTCCATATGAGATATCATGTGACTGCACCTATACGAGATGGAAAGTTACTTGGCAATCGTCACCAATCACAGGTGTTAAGTAATCCAACATCACTGCGTAGCTCCGCAATAATCATCCACATTTCGCCGCTGACCGCCCCGAGGGGGATAACATGGCGACAGTCACCAACACACCCAGCACTGGGACGGCGCTACATCTGCCGAGAGAGGGACAACACGGCGACAGTCACCAGCACACCCAACACTGGGACGGCGCTACATCTGCCTAGAGAGGGACAACACGGCGACAGTCACCAGCACACCCAACACTGGGACGGCGCTACATCTGCCTGGAGAGAGACAACACGGCGACAGTCACCAGCACACCCAACACTGGGACGGCGCCACATCTGCCTAGAGAGAGACAACACGGCGACAGTCACCAGCACACCCAACACTGGGACGGCGCTACATCTGCCTAGAGAGAGACAACACGGCGACAGTCACCAGCACACCCAACACTGGGACGGCGCTACATCTGCCTGGAGAGAGACAACACGGCGACAGTCACCAGCACACCCAACACCGGGACGGCGCTACATCTGCCTGGAGAGGGACAACACGGCGACAGTCACCAGCACACCCCACACTGGGACGGCGCTACATCTGCCGAGAGAGGGACACCACGGCGACAGCCAGCAGCACACCCAACACTGGGACGACGTCGCACCGATGGCGGTGACGGGCGTGAAGAGGGACTTGAGCTCGGGCGCCGACGACGAGCCGCTGATGACAGCCGTCGAGAAGAGCGAGCTGCCGGAGCCGCCGGGCGCGCCCAGCTGCAGCTGCTGGTTCAGAATCGACAGCTGCTGGGCGTACGCCGCCTGCGAGGGCACCGAGTGCCGCTGCCGCCGCAGCTCTGCGGCAGACGGGGACAGTCGGCGGGGGCGGCTGACTGGCTGGGCATCCGGTCTGACCACGGAGGGGAACTCCTGGGTTAGACGGGGTCAGAGGAGGACAGCTCCAGGGACACATGTGATGACTGACGGGGCACCCAGTCTGACCACGGAGGGCAACCCCGGAGTTAGACGGGGTCAGGGAGGAGACAGTTCCAGGGGCACACGTGATGTCTGGCGGGGCACCTCGTCTAACCACAGAAGTGAACTCCGGAGTTAGACAGCGTCGACGCGGACAGCTCCAGGAACAGGTGGGGTCGACGGTGGCACCTCTGGGATCGGACGTGGTCGGCGAAGGGAACTCCGAGGTCAGACGGGGTCGGCGGGGACAGACGGGGTCGGCAGTTCTGCAGACTGATTGTGGGCTCTGTCGACAGCACATCCTGGCCGGAAAAAGTGTGAGATCAAGCCGCGACGACAGCAGAAATCACAGGGAATTTGGAGGGTCGACAGAGCATAACATGAGCCGGGTGTGCTGGGCACGAGGGACAGCTTAGACATGCGGGACTGCCCGCACAGAGCCCGTTGCCTGGGAGAAAGAAGGTCGGGTCAGTGTCAAACCGTGTCAACAAGGGGGTTGACCCGGCTATGAGGGTACAGGGTGTCGGCGTCTTCAGGACAACATTGTGGGCCACACCGGGTCAGCAGAAGTGTGCCCCGGTAATACGAGGTAAGCTCAGTTTCTATTCTAATAAGAGGAAGGGAGAGGACAGCACGATGTAGGAAGTAGCAAACAATGTCGCTTGGACATAACCACTTGGTCATTTCCTGCCGTAAAACAACCTTGGACATTTCGACAGAATTTGCTGCATTGCCAAAATGGCGTCAATGCTCCAGTATAAATACTACGCAAGCAGTCTCGGGAAGGTCTAAGTCACAGGCAGTTTTCGGGTCGGGAGCCATATTTCTAACACAGAAGTACCAATGATTGAATGAAAATGATCGCATCAGAGATGGTTCACGTAGGCAAAAACATCAACAAAACAGATATGCATCATCACATATTTGTACGGCAGAATATTCATATTGCAAGCAGTTCGGGGTTAAGACGCCAATGCAAATTATCCGACGAGGGTGTTCTACGACAATTCGCTCGTATACGTTAAGTTCGTACTGGATACGGCTTGCAGCATTTTAATGTCAGTTGCTGTCCATCTCACCACGTCCAACGCATCCTCTGACCTTGATGTCTCTAATTCAGGTGCCGCCATGGGCTGTGGCTGACCTGCCTGTGGTGGTGCGCGAAACTCCCCGGTCATGATGTGGCCTGTCTGCCAATTTCCTGTCGGTGGTGGCCATGTATAAAGAAACGGTCGCAGGGGTGTCATCGACGTCGCTGTCGAGCTTCATGGAGGCACCCCGGACGTCCTGAGACCATGCATCCTCTATCTCTTACCAAATAATCGCATCGCACCTCGCCTTTCACCTTAATCCAGTCACAAACCGGGTGTAGGTGAGATGCTTTCGCTACACAAGCAAAATTGGTCAATTCCCGACGCACCCATTCTACTCAGCCGTCTTCTTTTGGCGTATGGGAATGGCCCTCCGTGATAGGACAAAAATAGATAAACCGTACTGCAACAGGATGAAAATGCCAATGAAAAAACATGAATTAGAGCCCAAAGTACAGGTATCATGAACTCCCAGGAATTCATGGGAGTTGATCTCGTCACTGACATATCGTTGCCTGTCCTGGATTGGTGAAGTGTCACACATGAGAAGCAACGGGACATATCATTTCCCGCCGACATGCGAAGTGCTCCTCAGGGAAAATTACCCTCAAGTTCGCTGGAGCACATGTCATCAACTTATTCCGGCCACATCATCATTTACGCGCACAGTGATAAAAATGGGGCAGTGCCGTCATAAGTGGAATGCCTACAAGATAATTTTCGTTGCCGTCGCATGCTACTGTTTTTTTTATCTGGTGAATTAGTCGCCATCAGCAAAATACTGAGCTACATCGATGTCTACTATTTGGAGACAACGATGAAGCTCAATAGCCCACACCGACTGACCCCCCCCCCCAGCAGCCTGGTAGCATCAGGCAGCTGGAACTCACATCATCCCATTCCACGGGGTGCACTGCTGCAGCCTACATTGATTCACCGTCCGGGAAAACAATTCACCACCCTCCGTCGGATTTCAGCACATGTCGGAATCAGCGGCGGCTAGCTCACAGACTGCGAGGCGCGCGACGCCGACGCCCTGCAGTCGCGCGCTCCCACTTCCAGCTGGATAACTCTACCCAATCAGTTGTCTTTTTCCACCAGGAATGGCAGCACAGATTGCCTGGCCACAAGCGTACCACATTGACACAGATGGACCGGCCTGGGGCCATGATCCTCGTCTCCCAGGCAGTCCACGATGGATGACGTGGCACTACGATGGACATCGCCTCAGAATCTAACATACACCAGCTACGCACATATATTATATGATGACTAGAAACGTAGGTGGTGACAGGTGCAACGCCTCATTGACAGTAAACCGTGATTTAACAGCGTGCCCAATATATGCGAAGACAGAAGCACTTTTTTTTCTCTCACAATGCCCGCATCCTAACACTGGTCGATTTACTCCGTGATGGTTCACGCTTTCTTCATGGCGGGTCGATGTTCCGATTCATAAAGCAAGTACGGTTTCAAATGAAATACACCTCCGCATAGTTGAGAATGTCTGGGCAGCTAAGAGATGATCGGTTTAAAATAAACATGCTCTGGGTGCAATGTGATCCATGTAGGGCCAACGCATCATAAAGTCCTGACAACTGACGAAAATCTCATTGAACTGGCGGACGTGCTCCATGGTGGGATAGGCGGCACCAACTCGTTAGCTGCTGCCGAGTGGTCGGCTGCACGAAGCACCATGCACTCCAACACCACCTCCAGCAACGGACGAAAAGCTGTTCGTGCAGACGTGCCCGAGAAAGGCCAATCCGGCCGGCACCGACGACACAGTTCGAACGGACGAACTCGGACTCACCCAGGGTCAATGTGCTTTCGAGGTCGCCGGCAACAGTCAAGAAATCTTCAAGTGGTAAACCTCCTGCTGTCGCGCCACCCTTTGCCTACCGAGCGCAGCAGCCATTACTCACTCTGGCGCGCAGGTAGAGCACTCGGTGCGTCGCTCTTGGCCATGTGCTGGCACTCTCGGCGTCCCGCTCCGGCCCAGCCGCTCGCAGACCACGCATGAGCCAGTGCGGGCGACCAGCGCCGCGGAGTGTCTCATCCACGGGCGCAGACGATTCGCGCACCTTTTGTCGTGGACATTCCGGCCGACTACTGACTGCAAACTCCCGCTGCGTTTAGCCTTGCTGCTGCAGTCGGCTACTGAGAAGTGAGCCGAAGGTCTTGGGGCTTGCAATTGGCGAACACTGAACCCTGCATTCAAAAGGCATTTTCGCTGTGCGATGCCGACAGTGAAGAGACCATCGCCAACACGACGTCGAGATGCGAACTGAGGTGGTACGACCTGGTTTGGGCCGAGCTTCATGCCGCACACCACAGGGTCTGATCGGGCGGGCGCGGCTGGCGAGTGCACGGTGTCACCTATACACCATGCGAGTGTTGAAACAGAGACGGCGCAGCCCAGTCGGTAAGCGGCTCGACTGTTGACCACGGGGGCATCGACTAGGATAGACCGTTTGGCGACTGTTGATCGCAAGGTCGTGAGCTCCACAACCGGCGGGATCACCGAGTCAACCCGTGGCCAATCAGAGCGAGAGGCTGGTAACTCTATACAACCTGGCCATCGAGTCCGTCGAAAAGACCACAACTTGCGAACGTGTCCTGCTCTCGGAACGCAACTCGTCAAGCTCGCCACCAGCTGGCGCAACACTACTGGTCTGACCCAATCTCGAGACGACCTGCCGTCCTCCAGGAGAGATCCTCAGACGCGCAATCCTAAATAGTCGACGCCGGAATCCACGATTTTGACAGGCCGTCAGTCAGACCAAACTGGACCTTGCTTGTAATGACAAGGTCCCGATTGTCGACGACAGCAAGACTCAGCTCGTTCGCAGCGCTAATCCTCCTTAGTTCGCGACGCCAAGAGCTCGCTCGAGTCATGCAAGAAACATGCACGATAGCCAGCGTAAGGGAGTCCGGCGATCAACCAGCGTAAGCGCGTCGGGACGTCCGCCACCTGACGGCTGAGCAACACAACTCACCTGGGTCCTCGTCGTCTCGTCCGGCTGAGCTTAAGCCATCTGTTGACGAGCAAACAGACTGGTGTTAGTCACCGACGGATCTAGATGGAGCAGCGAGCGGGAAATACGTTGAACGTCCAAAGGACTCATCAAGCTGGTTAATCTGCGTTCATATTTCCCGCGAAGACAGGACAGTCAGTACACGGTTCGACCAGGACAGCATCCAGCCTCGATAGGCATGCCTGAAATCTGAGAAGAGGAAGCCAATACAGCAGGGAAAAACGAACGAACGATAACCACACGAACAAAAATCTACCTGGGGATTCTGTCTATTGTAACTACAAAATGCCATCTAAATAGAGTGAATCAGCAACTGACAATACTACTGACCTAACACATGCCGTGCATTTTATGTCACCTCAATAATGAAAGCATTCTGCTAACGTGATATCCAAATCAGGCAAACTTCACCTTAGTCAGTCAAGCTAAACCAGATCCAGTCTAGTATAGACCAGTTTAGTTCAGCCTAGCATAGTATAGTCTAGTCCAGTCCAGTCTAGTCTGGTTTAGTCCAGTCCAGTTCAGCCCAACCAAGCCCAGCCAAATCGAGACCACAGACGGATGAGACAAGACGAGACGAGACAAGATAAGACGAGATAAGATGAGAAGAGATAAGATAAGACGAGATAAGGTAAGACGAGATTAGACGAGACCAGCCCATCCCACTCCATCCTAACCCATCATAACCCATCCCATCCCATCCCATCCCATCCCAGTCCAGTCCAGTCCAGTCCAGTCCAGTCCAGTCCAGTCCAGTCCAGTCCAGTCCAGTCCAGTCCAGTCCAGTCCAGTCCAGTCCAGTCCAGTCCAGTCCAGTCCAGTCCAGTCTAGTCTAGTCTAGTCTAGTCTAGTCTAGTCTAGTCTAGTCTAGTCTAGTCTAGTCTAGTCTAGTCTAGTCTAGTCTAGTCTAGTCTAGTCTAGTCCAGTCCAGTCCAGTCCAGTCCAGTCCAGCCCAGTCCAGCCCAGCCCAGCCCAGCCCAGCCCAGCCCAGCCCATCCCATCCCCGTCCCGCCCCGTCTCACCTGGCCGGACGGCGGGCGGCGGCTCGGCCAGGCCGCGCTCCGCCAGGTCGAGACTGCGCGGCCGCTCGCCGCCACTGATGCGGCGGTCGGGCGTGCCCGGGTGCGAGCACGAGCGCTGCAGGTCCAGCTGGGGCGGCGACAGGTGGGCCGGGTCCGAGGAGCCCCGGCTGCTGCAACGCCGGCGGAGCACACACACCGGCCCGTGTCAGCTGGACGCGACACAGCGGCACGTCTATGTCGATTGGGTGGTTCACGACGCACTTTATGCACATGCACGGCTAATGGCGCCGCCCGCACTGTTCGCCGGCGGGCCGCGGGATTGGGAAATGTCCCGAGCGGCGCTAGTGTCGAACCCGGGACCTTTGGTACCGATAGTCCGACACCTTAACCACTCGGACATCCCCGCCCGGCAGCGCAGCTGGGCCATCCAACGCCTCGACCACAGGCGGAGGGCGCCCCGGTATACTATTCATGAAATAGGGTGGACAATGCCACCTACTGAACAGTGAACCGACCTCGCGCTCAACAGGTGTAGTAACACTACCACGCTATGCTATTCATCCATAGAACCAACACAAGGTCAGGGAACGCTGCATTAGGTAAGCGAACACTGAACCGACATCGCGCATGATGTCAACATCTTGCTTCTTGGCGCATGCATGTAAAGTCTTCATTCCCCGTTTCGAATATCATCCCTAACTATCGCATTTATGCTCACCATAACAGATCCGGAATCAGGATACCGAGCAACCCGTGAAGCAATTTAAAGTAAAAGGACTACCTATGATGTGCTGCTCTACAATGTCAGTTTACATCATAGGTCATCATAGCTCACCACCGTTATCGCTGACACCGATATCCCCAAAGTAGGCACCTCTCAAAACACGCAAAACGGGTACAGTCGCATGACCTCAATTGTCCGAGAACTGGGTTTGAAGGACTTAACGTGTGTTTTAACTCACATTACTTCCATGACGATTTTGACATCCTGCTGTGCTCGTTTCGACATTTCACACCTAACGAGAAACCATTATCTTTACGCTGGGAGGGCGGATGCCCGGTCGACTATTAGCTTTACGTCTGTCAACTGCTTTGGTAACCCAGCTCGCAAAGCTATCACTCCGATTGGTCGAGAACGAAAAGCAACGACAGGCGGGACTCGAACTACAACCTTCCGGTTGGGAGACGATCTGAGACCCTTGCACCGCTCACCACAAGGCAGGGTTGGTGCCACAACGTGTAGGACATCGTAAACCGAGAGGAATACAGAAATTAAGTGCTGCAGGTGTAGTAACACTACCACGCTATGCCATTCATACATCGATCCAACACAAGGTCAGGGAGCGCTGCATTAGGTAAGCGTTAGGTTGGCTGGGGCGCACCAGCCTGATAAATTGCATACCAAATTGCGCGAAATAGCAATATGACTCGGCTGTCAACGATGTCAACAATAAGTTGTAGGGCTTCCCGCATGAAAGCTATGACCCATTCAGTTATTTGAGCTTGGCGCCCATAACTTACTTTAAAAGGAACGTTTGTGTTATCGACATTTCATGGCATGTCGGCTGCTTTGGCTATATTGCGCCAAGTATACGGGAACGTGGAACGTTGGTGCAGTGCCATGATTAATGAGCTCATACAGAGACCACACATTAGGTGGAGGATATAATTTCCAGCCACCTAGAATGTCGGCTGTTGATAAGAAATTGGAGCGAGATGTTCCGATAGTGTGAGGATAAGCTGCCAAACATCAGCAACGCTGTTCGCCAAGGGCACCAGTTATTCCAAGCTACGCAAAATGTGTGCAAAAAAGCGCTTACCTTCGGAGCGGGGCGTGCAACGGCACATAATACTAGCTCACTGATGGTGCAAAAGATTTTGGTGTACAGAAGAAAGCAGCGCAAACAGCCAAGTCGCAACAGAAAAATAGCTCCAGATGAAAAATTAGAACACGTCAGCTGTGATATGGAGAAATCGTGACTACTGTCAGCAAGACGCAGTACTATCTAAGCGGCTGGTTTAGTTGTCATGCCTTAGAGCGTGCCAGCTGCGACATGACATCAGCACCGGCAAAGCTCGCTTAAAGACCCTCAAAGTAGCTGGGTGGTGGACTGAAGTCGTTGACGCCCAGACAACGAGCTTACTTGATGTTGATTGGCTGGGAGGGTGGCGGTCGATGGCTTCTGCAGCCAGACTGAAAAAAAGCATGCGAGAGAACGCGTCAAGTTCCTCCTGGCATCGATCGCGCTCGGCACCGGCGTGTTGCCCCTCAATGCAGTCAGCTCCACCCTCACTCACCCATCCTCACGGCACCCGACAGACAGTCTCACCCTAACTGGACCATATTGACCGAGGAGCTTCAGTCATCCTGACCTTACCTCGCCCATATTCACTGATGGAACATGGCAGTCAGCCTGACCCTCACTCATCAATATTCACCAACGGAACTCGACTGATTACATGATACACCAGTGCGCGCGCAAACGATTGTGCACTTTATATGTCTTCGTTTTGATGAGAACACATGAGCGTCTACACAATTACTTTTGCAAGCAAGGCAGTTGGCATTTGACCGTTGAGTCATGCGCGCTACACGACTCAACGGTCGATGTGTCGTAAAACCAACAACCAACCAAGTCCACACAATCACACACGACGCGAAACTGCCCGACAATCAAACACTCGAAAACAGACACGAGTCGGCAGCACCCGGCACCCGGCACTCGGCTGCGGCGGCAGTACCTGGTACTCGACGGCGGAGTTGTCCTCGGAGCCGCTCTCCAGCGCGTCGGTCTCCTCCTCTTCGATCATGGACGGCGGTCGGCGCGGCGGCGGGTTAGTCAGCTTATGCTACGGGGCCAGGCGACGGACGGGGCCGTGTCAGGAGCGCGACACACCGGCACACATGCGTCCCGCCGGCGGTCAGCTGCGGCTGCCGGCCGCCCCCGCCCCGACACGCAGGCTGACCGGGCCGACTGGCGCCAGCGGCGCCGGCGCCGGCCGTGCCCGCGGTGGCGTAGCCGGTAAGTCTGAAGGTTTTTACCGGCAGGATATGATCGTACCGGTATGATCCTACTGATATGATTTTGCCGACCTCCGAAACGAAGTTTTTTCCGAAGGGCTGGTACATTTTGAAATGTCAGGTCCCTTTAACGGTTCTCTTCTCCTAAAGACTTCATGCAGATGGAGACATCTCCGGGGACAAGAGACCTCAATTTGAACAGAAAAAGGGCGCACTCCCCAAAGTTCACGGAGGAGAGGAGGAGGAGTGTCAAAAATGTCACTACTCCCTGCTACTGCTAGGGTGCTACTGAGGGATGGCGACGGTCAGCCTTATCGAGGAGAGCTGGCGCCGACCACTGTGCGCTCACCAAAAAAGGGACAGACGAACAAAGGGGTGCTCACGCGCCTGCACACAAACCAGCCGTCGGGAACAGCAGCCTCGCTCCAGATGGCCTCATGGTCTGCCCGTCAGGACGGCGACGCGAGCACGGTGCAGGTGTGGAGGCACGACATGAGCCCGCTCAGCAGTCACCGGGTCAGTCAAAACGGCAGCCGAGATCACAGGTTGTCGTCACACACACGCACACACACACAGAATACAAAAAAGTATCAAAACGCTGCATGTGTCTCGTGCATCGCACAGTGCGCGGGGCAGACGGGAGGTGGACATGCACCGAGGCGACGTGGACCAGGTGCAGACTTTGCAGGCGCGCCGCCCCCATCCCGACGTCTCCCCGTCTCTCCCTAATCCGTTCACCCGTCGAGTTGAAAACGGCACGGCACGGCACACTGGCGCCACGTGCCTGACAAGCGTTACGGGCGGCGGGGCGAGGCGGGGGCGGGGGCGGGGGCGGGGGCGGGGGCGGGGGCGATGGCGATGGCGAGGTCGGGGGCGGGGGCGGGGGCGATGGCGAGGGCGGGGGCGGAGACGGGGACGGGGACAGGGGTGCACGTACCATGTCGCCACGAGACTGCGGCCGGAACCCGGGACCCTGCGGCGGGTTCTTCTGCACGCAGCAGTTCACGCCCGGACTGAAGTGGAGCTCCACGTGGAATCTGCCGGCGACGGCGGAGGCGGCCGGGTGACTCGCGACCGGCCGGATACGTGAAACAGCTGTATCCAGCCATCTGGACACTTGGGACAGTTGCATCCAACCACCCGGACACGCGGGAGAGTTGTATCCAGCTACTCGTATACGCGGGACCGCTGTACCCAGCCATCCGGATACGCTGGATGGTTGTATACAGCCATCCGGACACGCTGGATGGTTGTATACAGCCATCCGGACACGCTGGATGGTTGTATACAGCCATCCGGACACGCTGGATAGTTGTATACAGCCATCCGGACACGCTGGATAGTTGTATACAGTCATCGGGACACGCTGGATAGTTGTATACAGCCATCCGGACACGCTGGATAGTTGTATACAGCCATCCGGATACGCTGGATAGTTGTATACAGCCATCCGGACACGCTGGATAGTTGTATACAGCCATCCGGACACGCTGGATAGTTGTATACAGCCATCCGGATACGCTGGATAGTTGTATACAGCCATCAGGACACGCTGGATGGTTGTATACAGCCATCCGGACACGCTGGATAGTTGTATACAGCCATCCGGACACGCGGGACATGGTGTAGCTAACCGTTCAAAGAACTGCGAGTCGATTGTTCGGCTTTCAGTGTGAAAATATGCCACGTCCGTGTCCAAAGTCAACGAGTTTTGACTTCATTCGTGCCAGCGGGCCATACTATTCTTGGAATCTACTCTTGGAATATTCTTGGAGTCTATTCTTGGAATCGCATGTGAATATCGAGACATCACTGTGACCAGTATCGTGGAGCGGTGCTATAATTCGACACATAAGGATAATTAATTGCTGTTCAAGATTGATGGTGGCTCGGGGGGGGGGGGGGGACTGACCTGTTCTCAGAGAGTGGGTCCTTGGTGGGGTCTTCGTACAGCATGATAACCACCTGGGACATGTAATTGAGCTCGGAGACGGCGGAAGCGTAGTCCATGGCCCGCCTCCACTGCTCATCACGCGTCTCCTGAGTCAGAGGACAGCAGCCTCACGACCAAGACAGCCGGTAGCGCAACACGACCAAGACAGCCGGTAGCGCAACACGACCAAGACAGCCGGTAGCGCAACAACCGGGACATCCAGCACAGGCCGAGAAACACGAGATAGCGTTGTTGAAATTTTTGAGAGCATGAGCTGCCTTGGCTATATTGCGCCCATAACTAATATGTTGGAGGTACTTCATGAGTTAACACGATACGCGTACATAAACGATGACAGGGAATGCGAGTAAAATGTAAAACAAATTAGGACAGCAGAAAATAGAGACTGTGTACGAGATACAGCCGATACGAATTTACTCGGGTCTACCGTCGCCATAGCCGAACATATCAAAAATAACAGCCAAGGTGTCATATTCATCACGCACCAAAGATAATACAACAACACACTGGCATCCACTATCAACACACAGTCCTCAAAGCGAAAACCAACACAATGTCGCACGTCAGCACCAAGCGCCACGAATGCCCAAGAGTAATACAAACTAGGCTCCACCGTCACTGTTCACCCCGGACTGAAGCACGAATCGGACAACACTCACTCGGCGACCGGCCGCAGCACCCCCCCCCCCGGGCCACCGCCGCCACTTACGTCGGCCAGTCCGCCGTATCGCAGCATGGTGAGCAGCGAGTGCAGGTGGCTCTCGCTGGTGAAGTAGAGGCGCGTGCGCACGTGCCGCTGCGGGCTGGACACGCCGCGCGAGTACCTGGCGACAGGCGGCAACGTCAGCCGACGCGCGCGTCACCTGTGGTGGCACACCATGGCCGCGGTCTCGTCAGCGGCCGCACACCTCCGCAGTCGCATCAGCAGACTTGCCACCATGGCTGAGGTCTCGTCAGCGGCCGCACACCTCCGCAGTCGCATCAGCAGACTTACCACCATGGCTGAGGTCTCGTCAGCGGCAGCATCAGCAGACTTGCTACCATGGCTGCGGTCTCGTCAGCGGCCGCACACCTCCGCAGTCGCATCAGCAGACTTGCTACCATGGCTGCGGTCTCGTCAGCGGCCGCACACCTCCGCAGTCGCATCAGCAGACTTGCTACCATGACTGCGGTCTCGTCAGCAGTCGCATCAGCAGACTTGCCACCATGGCTGCGGTCTCGTCAGCGGCCGCATCAGCAGACTTGCTACCATGGCCGCGGTCTCGTCAGCGGCAGCATCAGCAGACTTGCCACCATGGCCGCGGTCTCGTCAGCGGCCGCACACCACCGCAGTTGCATCAGCAGACTTGCTACCATGACTGCGGTCTCGTCAGCAGTCGCATCAGCAGACTTGCCACCATGGCTGCGGTCTCGTCAGCGGCCGCATCAGCAGACTTGCTACCATGGCCGCGGTCTCGTCAGCGGCCGCATCAGCAGACTTGCTACCATGGCCGCGGTCTCGTCAGCGGCCGCACACCTCCGCAGTTGCATCAGCAGACTTGCTACCATGACTGCGGTCTCATCAGCAGTCGCATCAGCAGACTTGCTACCATGACTGCGGTCTCATCAGCAGTCGCATCAGCAGACTTGCCACCATGACTGCGGTCTCGTCAGCGGCCGCATCAGCAGACTTGCTACCATGGCCGCGGTCTCGTCAGCGGCCTCGCACCTCCGCAGTCGCATCAGCAGACTTGTCACCATGGGCGTGGTCTCATCAGCAGTCGCACACGTCGGCACCAGGAAACTTCCCGCCATGGCTGCTATTTTGTTAGCCACATACTGTCACAAAATAACGATCGAATTTGAGTTTGGTACAGGTGCGAGTCGCATACTAAACAGAGCACACACCCTAGGGTATTTGCTTCATCAGAACATCCCGCAAAACACATATCAGAAGTAAGACAAACGTCGAATGAAGCACGTGGTCGGCTGCATCCTGTTTCATTAGATGCATGCAATGTCAGCCACACAAACGTCGCCTTCGCTTAGTATGTTTGAGACATAACTTTATGAAAGGCTTTATGAGTCATATGAAAGTCGCATGCTTTATGAGGCGGCTATGTCCTACTTCTGAATTCCGGTGTGACGGGCGACTGCTGATTATCGTACAGTGAGAAGCCGCATATTACACTCAAGCATGCACTCAAGCACACACCTCACCACAGTCCTAAAATATTCTTCACCACACACATTTTTGCACGCTATGCAGTTACTGGCCATGCACCACAGACAAATGTACACAATTTGGTGGTGTTAATCATTATTCAGCACTATTCACGGAACTTGCACACGCCACGACACCAACCTACAAGGAGCAGGTAGCGGGACCGACAGCCACGCGGCCCCACTGTCCCTGAACAGTCCCGTCGTTTGATCCATCGGCCCCTCGCCAGCGTCCATCAATGGCCACTGCACACACCGACAACATGGCCTGCGGTCTCAGCGCCCGCACCAATGAGCGACGGGTAGGACCGACAATAAGTCCAGCCGAGCAAGACCCATTGGATGGTTTGGACACTGGCAACATTTCCACTCTTCTTGTTTATTGGTTGGTTCACGACACATTTTATGCACATTCACGGCTAATGGCGCCGCCCACACTGTTTCGCCGGTGGGCCGCGGGATTGGGAAATGTCCTGAGTGGCGCTGGAGTCGAACCCGGGACCTTTGGTACCCATAGCCCGACACCTTAACCACTCGGCCATCCCCGCCCCATTTCAACTCTTCAAGAACGCGTGAGATTGCAGCTGCCGTATTGCTTCCTGCACAAGGGTCGGAGCACGTGTTCTGGCTTGGTACACTGCGATCACCAAAGCCATCCCCACACACAGCTAGGCAAGCATGTCGCCTGACGGATCGGGGGGTTGGCCACCACCCTGCGTTCTCGTTCAGCAATACCTTGCGAATAGAATAGCTGAGGTGCCACTCTTTGGACTGCCTGCCAACTGGCACCTGGAGCGACTGCGTGCAAATCATTCGGGTCGGATCGGAGTGGAGCTGTCGGCGGGGCTGTCGGCGGGGCAGTCGGTGGAGCTGTCGGTGGAGCTGTCGGTGGAGCTGTCGGTGGAGCTGTCGGTGGAGCTGTCGGTGGAGCTGTCGGAGGGGCTGTCGGTGGGGCTGCCAGTAGAGCTGTCAGTGGAGCTGTCAGTGGAGCTGTCGGTGGAGCTGTCGGTGGAGCTGTCGGTGGAGCTGTCGGTGGGGCTGTCGGTGGGGCTGTCGGTGATGCTGTCGGAGGGGCTGTCGGAGGGGCTGTCGGAGGGGCTGTCGGTGGGGCTGTCGGTAGGGCTGTCGGTGGAGCTGTCGGTGGGGCTGTCGGTGGAGCTGTCGGTGGGGTGTCGGTGGGGATGTCGGTGGAGCTGTCGGTGGAGCTGTCGGTGGGGCTGTCAGCGGCGACGGGCGACCGCTCGTCCGGCCCAGTCTGCAGCCAGCGTGAGGTTGTTCCCACCAGCCAGAAAGCCCCCGTATCACCTGCCCCTCAGATGAACCGCCCAACATGACCAAGCGTAGATTCCATAAAACATGCTCATTGGATTTGGATGAGCTGACCTAGTTTCACCGAAGCCGAGAGCAGGGTGCTCATGTGACATGTGCGGTGACTGCGCTTGCCCTGCAAACTTCCCATGTGAGTAAACACAGCCGATAACCGTGTCCTTGCGGTCCTACCGGCCCGGTTCGCTGCCAAACGTCCCAGCTCATGTCTATCCCCTGTTTGTCGCTGGCATACATGCATATTGTCATTCCTTTCTCACCACACTATTTCCATTACTTCCTTTAGCCTCCTCGATTGGCCGAATAGCTGAGCGCCGTTTTCTTTCCAATTGACCTAGCGGGATTTAGCACAGCCTGCAGAGATTACGACAGAAGTGGGTTCCCCACTGGGGCTGCCTTGGGCTGCTGGACGTGGCTGCCTCTGCGCCGAATGCCGGCAGATCGGCCCCACACATATGCCGAGGACGGACGGACGTCCATCTCCAGCCTGGGAGCGCGATCACCAAACGTCCACCAGTGCGCGTGCCAGCAACACACAAATGCGGCACGAGCCTCCGCGTGACGCAGCTTCCGGCGCGACACAACATGCGGCGCGGGCCGCCGCGCGCCGCCAGACCACTTACATGGGGTTGAGCCGGTTGACGTTCTCCTCGGCTCCCTCGTCCACGTTGCGCCGCAGGTCCGCCTGGATCTTCTTCAGCAGGGGCGTGCAGATGCCGTGGCCGATGGACAGCTTCTCCTGTCGCGTCAGACCGTACTCCTGGGCAAGGGACGGCTCGATCAGGTGACGGCAGATCAGGTGACGGCAGATCAGGTAACGGCACATCAGGTCACATGTCAGCTGTGATCAGTGAGGGAGGGACGGACCCAGAGGCGCCCGTGACGCATCGCCCGTTTCTCTGGACGAGACAGGCGATATCGCGTCGATGCACGCGGGGCGCGTTCGAGCACAGCGCACGCACGTCCGTCGACAACACAATGGGCGCAAAATCTAAACCCGAATTCGACAGCGGACAACATTTTCCGCAACTGTAGAGGACGCACTGACCACGCTCACGCACTCCCTGCATGGTCTGTGGTACGACACCACCACGCAAGCTGCCTACCGCGGGATTCGGCTCCATTCACCACCCGACCGGTTGGCCGCCGAGCAGCCGATTCCTGCACGAGCTCAGCGGTCGTGCCACCACCGCTGTCGCTCCACTAGCCTGGCCATCGACCGCCACGCCAGCGCGACATCCGAACCCGTTCGGTCCGATCCCACCTCGGGAGGACAGCCGCCGCCGCACCATTTCGGTTATTGGGGCTTAGGGGCGCATCGACTACTGAGGTCGTGCAGCGCCACGCCATTTCACCACTGCTCGTGTTACACCGCACTGCGGTGCATCCACACAGCAGCGGCAGTCCCTCGCCGAGGCGAGCCGAGGCGAGGCGAGGCGAGGCGAGGCGAGGCGAGGCGAGGCGTCTGACGCCCCGACGTCCGGCCACGTCCCGCGACGTCCGCGGCACTCTGCCCGTGGGGAGAGCTGGCTGGCGCGCCCGTCCCCGGCCAGACTGCGTCGCGAGCACACTACGACCGCCGACTGCCACGGCACCGGCAGCAGGTACCACGCTGCGGTATTCCGGCACAGGCAACAGGTACCACACTCCGGTCCTCCAGCACCGGCAACAGGCACCACATTACGGTACCGGCACAGGCAACAGGTACCACACACCACAGGTGCCATGGCGAGACCACTTTTTGGTTTGTGTATTTATGTATTTATTTATTTATGTATTTATTTATTTATGTATTTATTTATTTATGTATTTATTTATTTATTTATTTATTTATGCATTTACTTATTTATTTATTTATTTCGCAATACATGCCCTCCACGTGCAGTGGCTTTTATGGAAAGTATGGGTATAACTCCACAGATATTTTCAAAGAAAGGATAGATTTGTGGTCAGTAGTGGGAGCAGATGCGCAACAAACATTCGCACACCAACATAATAAACTACTCAGCACCTCTCCAGAAACAGTCAACCGGAGCACAAACCACAGTCCGAGCTGTCCGTACAAAGACCTGCCGATCTCGTGGCGACTACCCCGAAGTTCAGATCGTCCTACCACCCGCAGCATGCCATGGAGTCGCCTTCTGTCTCACCACATACTGCAGTTTGTCATTAGTTGATTGTTCAGAGCCAACATGACAAGTATGGATGGGAGGAATTCCCAGCCGGATGACAATTACGAGCGGCAGCGATATTACGGTAAATAATTCTCACTACTCAATAACTACACGGTGGAAAGTGGTAGGACGGCTGATTGCAGCTCCACCGCCAGCAGCCTGTAACTGCGTCAATTAAGTGGAAGCCAATACTTAAATAAGTCTGCTTTCACGTCCTCAAACAGTTTTGGCTCGTGAAGTAACGTCTGTGAAGTATGACTGCACTGGATGGCATTAGTACATCCTGTTCACTAGTCAATTTTGACATGACCATAATGAAAATTCCATGTGTTGAACTACAGCATACAATTTATCTCGCCTTGCCGCTTTACAAACGCAATATTGTTCACATCTTTCGACGTCATATCCAGTCTCGGCGACATGGGTCCATGCCCTCCACTACTGGATATGAACTACAACGCTCTATCCACGGCTCGGCTACGACCAACTGCCATTGCGCCGAACACCGAGCATTATCTAGCTGAGACCAAGGCTGCACCGTATATCTTGAAATAAGAGGAATAATATATTTGGAGGAAGGTGTTCAGCCCATGAAACTTAGAGAGAACAATTTTAATTTTAATTTGAAATGAGAAAATAATCATATTTACACTTGCGGACTACTGAGTACATCATCTTGGAGTGTGTTACAAATATTGGGTTCGGGTTAATAAATAAAAAATAAACTAAGATATGAAAATGAGATAACATGGTATAATATTCCAGACATACATTGTATCACTGGAATGCAATCTTGGATTTAAGGACAAACAGGCTCGAATATATTCCACCGAGGCCTGTACGATTCATTGCAAAAGATACACCAATCGACCTACCAGCACGAAAAATGAAAGGACAATTTTCCGGAAATGAAGTTCGGGATGATAGAAATCCAGGTCAGGACTGTTTTACCGCCGTGGCTGGGACGGGTTTAAAATACATACCGCGAGTCGACAAAGCCACCAGTCGAGCGTCATCCACCGCTGGCCTAACACATCACACTCACCTGTGGCCCGCTGACGTCATCCGTCACCGACACATCCTGTCACACACTCACCTGTGGCCGCTGACGTCATCCGTCACCGATACATGACGTCACACGCTCACCTGTGGCACGATGACGTCCGCCACCGTTTTGGCGACCCGGTACATCTCCTCGGCGTCGTCGAACTGCAGCACTTTCTGATTGTGCTGCAGATCGTACTTGATGTTGTCGTAGATGTCGGGGATCTTGCTGATGTCGAACTTGCCGTTGGCAGTCTTGAAGTCCTTCTCCAGCTTGACCCAGCGCCGCAGCATCAGCTCCCACGTCTCGCCGTGGTAGAGGATCAACTCTGCGGCGGCGGGTGCATGGTGTCACGACGATGCAGCTATGCATTTGCGCCGTGCATGAAGCGGCAGACCACTGCGACGAGCCACCACCTTTCCGTGGTGGGGGTTCAGCTAGCTGAAGATCAGGTGGGTGGTTTATGCCTGAAGGGTCGGGGGTCAGACAAGGAGTGCACCTTGCATCCCTCTGCTTCCGTTCCAATTCCAGTCCCTTGTCTACATCCCTGTCATCGGACATCGGACACCGGCGGACACCGGCGGACACCGGCGGATACCGACGGACACTGACGGACACAGAACACCAGCGGACACCGGCAGACACTGACAGACACTGACGGACACAGACGGACACTGACGAACACCGGCGGACACAGACGGACACCAGCGGACACCGGGCACAGACGGACACCAGCGGACAAAGACAGACATCGAAGAGCGACCTACCTTTGGACTCCTCCATCTTGGGCGTTATTATCTTGAGCAGCTTTTGCAGGTGGTTGTAGACTAGTTCACACGTTTCGACCGGATTTTCTGCGGACACGCAGTTCTCGCGTGAGCAATTGGCGTAACACTGCACGTGGTGGTATTGGTGGACCATTGTCGGGGGGTGATAGTTTCCGGCGTCCAATTCATGGACTTCGCTTCCATTGAAACTGAGATAATTCACCCAGATAGTCTCCAGAAATTGCCGCGTGCTTTAGAATCTCACTGGACAAGTGAATCCTTCAGAAGCAATTGCGCAACTTAAAATAAACACTTCAGGAAATGGGGGAGGGGTTCGGTATCGAACGTGCATCGCATGCACAACTCCCAGACAACGCACGACCTTAAGGAACCAATCGAAAACGCGGCCTTCCTGATCCTCTTTGCTTGCTATGCTCTATGAGAGGCACAATCTGCCTGTTCCGCCACGCCGTCTAGATGGTAGGGAACGCGCCGGGGGCTCGGCGAGCGTGACACTCACTGAGCAGACTGAGCGCCTTGCCCACACTGATGGAGTCGGTGGGGTTGAGCTGCTGGATGTCGTCGGCAATGAAGTCCCTGTCCTGCTGAAACAGGTCGTGGATCCGCCTCTTCACCCTGGAGAGACGGCGAAGGAGTGATGCAAGTCCGGCCCGCATCAGCCCAACAAACCCGCTACATTAATAAGGGACAATCGATGCAGTTAAATTACGATATTTTGAACATGGGTTGACGTCGGCACCTGTGAAAACGCTGAAACGAGTGGGACGCGACCTGTGACGTGAATGCGATATGCGGGATGTTGGGTATGTAGGGGCGGGGGGAGGAGGTGGAGGTGACGTACCAGTAAAAATTGCATTCAACCAGCACTGATACAGTCACGTGTCCGACCGGGAGAGGGAAGAGTCCCGAGGCACAACGCACCCACGACTCGGCAGTTTGCAGGCGCGTGTGCGACATGTTCGGTGCTGACAAACCCTGACAATGGAGGTGTCACTGGATACGGAGCTCTCCTGCCCAGTAACCCAAACTGTCGCGACAACTCCCACCAGACCCCGCCAGCAGCTGTGACCAGTATCGTCGACGCCCCTTCCTCTCTGACGTCACACACTCAAATATTGATGCTAAGCGTATCAATAGCTTGCGCCTGAAGATCAGCTGCTCCATCAGGCACTTCGGTTTGTTTATTGGGTGGTTCACCACGCGCTTTCTGCACATTCACGGCTAATGGCGCCGCCCACACTGTTTCGCCGGTGGGCCGCGGGATTGGGAAATGTCTCAAGCGGTGCGAGTGTCGAACCCGGGACCTTTGGTACACAGAGCCCAACACCTTAACCACTCGGCCATCCCCCTCCCCCAGCAGGCACTTCGTGGACCATGCAACCGACACGTCCCACTGCCGAGTGACAGATTCAGCACCTACCGAGCAACTCCGAGCTGCATCAAACCCACGGTAGGGCCGTCGGGGGTCAAGAGGCCCATCCGCTCACACTTCTCGTGTTGTGAAACGTCTGCCCTTCGGGACAAGGTGGCGCTGGCCCGTCCCCTTCTAGTCTGCGCTCCCATGCAACAGATCGAACTGACCCAACGCCATCCCAGCAGGCGGTCATACAAATTACTGCCTGCACAGTCGTTGTTGGGAATTTATGACGCAGCGGGCTTTTGGATGCATCAACTGCATTGGTTATACAGATTTATGGCGCAGCGTGGCTTGCACGGCTACCGCTTCCTCTGTAAAGCAATGGACCTGCGCGCCGTGTTGCATGTTGACAAGTTGACGATCGATTCGCATGGGGACTAGCTCGCTACGTGACCCACGTAAGCAGCCACTGACGCTCAACAGTAACCAGCTGTGTTCTACAATTGGTCGACTCACATATTGAGCAAATTTCGTGAGTCTGAGTCGTTATCCAGCAGACCGTTGGTGTCAGCAGACTTCACCATCTGCACCAGGATTGGTGTCAGCTCACCCTCCAGTGCCAGCAGTCCTGGGAAAGGACAAAGTACGATCGGATACGTTAAGTACCAGACAGCGTGATATGGAGCGCATACGACGACACTGAAATGCAAACATGATCCCGACAAAACAATTGCCTATCGCAGGAGAGCAACACACAGCTGGACACAGTTGACCGGTTGAAATCAACCAGCTCCTCCCCTTAGCCAAGCTGCACGCAATCTTGCATCTCGGGTAAACAGCCAGCCCAGTTCCTGTGACAATAGACACAAGTTCCACCAAACCTAGCCAGATTCTACCAGATAAAGATTCACAATGAAGAACGAAAGCAAGACGCAGTTAGGGTCTCCCCAGCCACCACGCCGCCAGTCCAAGCCACCCTCGCACGCTTCGAGCCGCACAAGACGCGGCCGAGCCGACCCCCAGGCACCACTCCGCCAGTCCAATCCACCCTCGCACGCCTCGAGCTCCACAAGACGCGGTCGAGTCGACCCCAGGCACCACGCCGCCCCAGCGACGCTCGCACGCCTCGAGCCCCACAAGACGCGGCCGAGCCGACCCCAGGCACCACTCCGCCCCCAGCAACGCTCGCCGGCGTCCACCTTTGGCGAAGGCGGCGGCCGTCATCTGGACGCGGCCCTCGTCGGACGCGTAGATCTTGAGGTCGTGCCGGTAGGTGGAGTGCAGTCGCAGCAGGCCGAGGCCCTGCGTGCCGGCGTACTCCCCTGAGGCAGCCGGGTCGACCCGTGTCAGCCGAGGTCGCCGGCCGCCGCCGGCGGCGCCGACGGTGCCGACGCCGGTGCCGCCGGCGGCGGTCCAACACAGGCAGCGGTCGCGTCGCGCACTGACGGCGGCACACCGCACCAGCCAACCGAGCCTCTCACGATCACCGTCAGTGCAAAACTCACAGCCGAGGGACCCAGCAGGCGAGTCGCGTAGTCGTAAATAGTACCTAGCGGAAAGTGAACGCAAAGCTCGCCACATCAGAGTGGCAATACGAACAGAATACGCCTCATGTAATTGTGGCAGTCGCAACGCAGGCTTACGTTATCGACATGATTTATCGAAAGACACAACAGTGAGACGTGGTGTCCAAGTTTCACATGATTGCCTTCCTCCAAGTTACCGAGTGACGAACAAGTCCGAGCAGATTAGTTTGCATTCTGTGAGGAACGCGTGATTCTGGGAAAGTTTTTAATCACCGTCTAGATAATTAAAACAAGGCTGTACATAAATTAAACAAGAAACATGTATGTACGATATACAACAACGAAAAGCTGAACTAGCAATACAAGCGTTCATGCATTCGACACTATTCTCGCACTACATGGGAAGCAAGCAGGCTAACAGAACTGACAACTGGCCACGCCCTGTGCCCAGTTGCGTCTGATCTGGCGTACCAGCCGCCACCTGCGCCAGACCTGGCGCACCAGCCGCCCGCTGCGCCAGACCTGGCGCACCACACGACCGCTGCGCCCGATCTAACCGCGGAAGTCATGCCATGCAGCTACCATACCAACGCCGACGCACCACCAAGCGGAGGACGGGGCGTCGGGGCGGACGGGCGTCGGGACGGGAGCGAAGGGCGACGGCGCAGTCGGCGACGCCAGCCACCATGCTAGACGGCCGCGTCAAGCCGTGCAGCATGCGATTAGTGCGCGCAGGACTGGCATGCTGGCGGCGGACGGGCCAGATCGGTTCGGGACCAGATGGGGGCGCAGATTTTTGCAACGTTGGCGGCCCGGTCGGGCTCCCAATGCGATCGCGGTGAGGCGTGCTGCGGTCCGTGCGGCCGGACTTCAGATAGCACCGGTCCCACCTGATCGGGGACCGGCCCACGCCCGTCCGGCCGATACGAGGCCGGATTCTGTGGTGGGGCGGCAGCGGCAGGACCGACAATCGCACCGCGTGTCACGCACGGCTAATTTTGACCTCGATTTGTGCGCAGTACCAAACGGGAATCCCACAGGTGCCAAACAGAGCGCGAGCGGCCCAGAAATGGATGACAACCTCGGACAATCTGCTCGCATTTCGGTCGTTTTGCGACTGCGACAGATCGCTTGCGTCTGCACTGTAATCGTTGTGCCGATGTACCGCCGCGAGTTCGCCACCTGATAATCAGTCGGCCGCGGCACGGACATCCAAACGTCGGAGGAACCTCCCGAGATTTTGCCGCATGCTGCACACTGCCTCCAGCACAAATCCGCCGCGAGCACTCCGGCGACAGCTCAGCAAAATAGCGCCGCAGCCGGGCAAACGAACCGCCTAAAGTGACCTCGGAAAATTCATTTCGACCAGCCTCAGGTGACGGCGCCTGGCCCGGCTTCCGAGTCAGCCAACCGCTATTGAACTAGAAATAGACTAGCCACCATTACTGGCCTATACAGCCTGAGTACTAATGGACGCCGCAGAGGCGCCACGGCGCGGCGGCGCGGCCTGGCCGACGGCGCGACTCGCCGACAGTTAGTAGACAGAGACAGAGTGCGCCAAACAGCTACCAGCCGGATAACGACGACGTCCCACTAACAGTGATACGCGGGAAAGCCCTCCGACATTCCGGACCCCCAAGGCTGCATAATACCTGCAGGAGGAGAGAGAAAGAGAGAGAGAGAGCAACGGCGTCACCAGACAAATTGTCACGCGACCACACAACTGCCAACATACAGGGGCACGTGTCTGCTTGGTACCACGCAACCGGGCATTTACAAAGGAGAGGGAGGGGGCAGCAAGTGACACCAGCACTCAGCGACGTTGGCACACGACACATGGCCCATCAGTGCAGCGGCGCCGGGCTCCAATGACGCATGCGAAGATTGCCGACGGAATTGATAGCCGGCGGAATTGATAGCCAGCGAAATTGATAGGCGGCGACATTGGCAGTCGACTGCATTGACAGCCGTCGGTATCGATAGCCGGCGCGCCGCACCTGTCCGCCCCAAAAACACCGCGCAGCGACATCTCACACAGGTCGGCGCACATCAGGGGGCGCGAGACCGCGCCTCCCGCACAGCGACACGGCACCTCCGGCCCACACATCCAAACTGGGCCGGCCGGCACACTGCAGCACACTGCAGCACACTGTGGCACACTGCAGCACACTACAGCACACTGCAGCACACTGCAGAACACTGCAGGATACTGGAGCACACCGCAGCACACCGCAGCACACTGCAGGATACTGCAGCATATTGCAGCACACCGCAGCACGCTGCAGCACGCTGCAGCACACCGCAGCACACAGCAGCACACTGCAGCACACTACAGGATACTGCAGCATATTGCAGCACACTGCAGGATACTGCAGCACACCGCAGAACACTGCAGCACACTGCAACACACTGCAGGGTACTGCAGCACACTGCATGATACTGCAGTACACTGCAGCACACTGCACTACACTGCAGCATACTGCGGCACACTGCGGCACACTGCAGCACACCGCAGCACACTGAAGAACACTGCAAGATACTGCAGCACACTGCATGCTACTGCAGGACACTGCAGGACACTGCAGCACACTGCAATACGCTGAAGCACACCGCAATACGCTGCAGCATATTGCAGCACACTGCAGCACACCGCAGCACACTGCAGGACACCGCCTCGGCCGGCGCCTGACGGTGACACGCGGCCAGGCCGCCGGACCACGCCCGGACCGCCGCCGACCGGTCGCGTCGCGCTCACCTTGGCCGCCCGGGTACATGCAGCGGAACATCTTGCCCAGCTCCTCGGCCTGCACGCGGCCGGCCGGCGTCAGCTCGCCGCCCCACTTGAGCACCAGCACCAGCGACGGCTCGTCGCAGCTCTCTGCGGCGCAGGCGCCGTCATGTCAGTCGCGCCGTCACGTCTCCCCGTGACACACACGGGGCACACTCATCGCCAGGCGTGCGGCAGCTCTCTGCGGCTGACTGCCTATGCCGCGACTCTTCCGCGCAGGCATATAGCCCGATCACACGCGCAAACAAAACCACAGCCGGCATGGAGATCAGGGACACGAGTACAGTGGTTGGCCGCGACAATTTGACGCAATTCATCACGTCGTGCTGCAGCTGCTGCACGCATTTGCGGTAGCACCGGTCTCGCCGTAATTCACATACACCGTTATCATTATACACGGTCAGCAGTACTAACTTGTTTCAGTGAGCATTACGGGGTGCCTGCATCGTGGCACGCATGGTAGGGCATCTACGTGAACGTAGCACGTCTTCCAACTACGGCGACGGCGGTCGCGGCCACACACCATACGGCGGTGACGGTCACACCACACACCAACGCCAGCACAGCTGGCGACACAACCCGACACAAAACGCCCAGCGACACCCCAGAACACCCGACACACTGACAGCGAGCGCTCCACCTGGCAACCCGCCCCGCCACCTAGAACCAAAACCAACACTGACCACCGCCGTCTCGAAGGGGTGTTTCTAAGCGCGTGCCCGACCTGAACAATGGTTGCTGTCTCACAGCCGACCGTGACGGCCCATCACACTCGGCCACCTCACGGCCGATGACACTCGGCAAATCACACTCGGCCACCTCACGGCCGAATCCGTGCAAGCGTGCAAACACGCGCCGGAAGCCGCCACGACCAGCCCGCTCCAGCGCACTCACCGTCCTCACTGCCCCGCTTCCAGCCCTTGGGCTGGTACTTCATCTGTATCTTCCTGTTGATGCCAGAGAAGTGACCGTACCTGCAACAGAGGCGCCGGTCATCAATGGTTGTGCGAGGTCAACGCACCCAAACAGCGTCGCACTGCCGATGCGCGGGGCACTAACACGAGCTGCCGTCTGACTAGCTATGGAGGTGGTTTGATGGTTTGGTGGGCCGTCCGACTAGTTATGGAGGTGGTTTGGTGGTCTGACTAGCTATGGAGGTGGTTTGATGGCTTGGTGGGCCGTCTGACTAGCTATGGGGGTGGTTTGATGGCTTGGTGGGGCGTCTGACCAGTTATGGAGGTGGTTTGATGGTTTGGCGGGCCGTCCGACTAGTTGTGGAGGTGGTTTGATGCTTTGGTGGGCCGTCCGACTAGTTATGGTGGTTTGGTGATCGGCGGTTTGGTATTTCGAGTGTGAAATGCACCTGGGCAGTACGGGAGGTCTGAACCCCGGCGGACGTTTCCTCGGGCGGCTACCATAGAGGAGATAGTTAGAGTGCTCGCCATGTATCGGACAATCCCCGGGGAACGGATTACGCTGACGGACCTGTGCCTGCGACATGGGGCACACGGGTATGACATGTCTCAACACGAGCATCGGAGGGCCTCTTACATAGCCCACACTGGAGGGAAGGAGGGGGTCGGCCGCTCCAAAGATCCCGGCAAATACTGAAGCTAGACACACATATAACAAATTTAGAAGGGAGTTGGCTACGGTTGTAATAAACTCTGCAGTATACATTGGATGACCCCAGGTCAATGACATCAGGGTCAAATGAGGGCGAGATCGACCAGCATACCGTGCGGCCGCGGCCACGAAACATGTGCTACTTTGAACGCCAGGCGGTCGACCGTCGGTCGGTTAGTCGTCTTATAACCCCCGCATCTATATATTTATCGACGGATTTTTAGAGCATCTTGTTGCATAGCATGAGGTTATCGTTTTGCAACACAGTCACACGATTTCGCTATAAGCTCCCAGCCCGTTTGAGATATCGGAGGGGTGGCCAGATTCCGCCCCCCCCCCCCGCCTCCGGTGCGCGTGTTCAGCAGACAGGCCGGTCCAGTGGCATGTCTCAGGGTCACGGCTTCGCGTCGTGCCACCGACCTTCTTCTGCTTAGTGGATCCGATAAATCGGAATTAGCCTCGCCGTGAACAAAACGTGCTTCGGCGGGGAATCTGAGCGCAAGCGTTTGTAGGAAAAAGTTCCGAGAAGATGCCGAAAGTGAAACCTTTGCCGTGCATCATGATGTGTGTACGCTTAACGTGTGCATGTGTCGCAAAAAAAGAAGGAGCATGAAGCGAAATGCACTGATATTTACCTTGTAATGGCGATGTGAAAACCAGAGCATCACACAGATGGTGATTCACTGACAGCATTCAGGGTTAAGCAGGCCGATCAGGGTTATGTTGCAAAGTAAATTTGTGTTGACACAACAAAAATATAAAAATAGATGATGTGACTTATCTATATTTTCGATACAAGGAAAATGCAACCATTCCATGCCTTTGGGGTGGTTTATCACCTGCGGTGCCTGCCAAAAATATCTGAAATTAATTCAACAGAACATATAAATGAATGGCATTAATTAATAGCATCGTACCGAAGTAAGGTGGATAAAAATTCACGTCGCCAAAATGTTGGAGGGGTATGCCTTCCATTAACCCCACTAACTGACCTGCACAGTGCAACCGCAATCAATGATGCCAGCACAAGCGAAAGCATGACTCCAGTCATCGCACGCAAAATTATCGATGTGTGCCTGGCATGGTGGGAACTCCAAACTGACAACCTCTCTCACCAACGGCCAACACGCACACACCCGCATACAGCCACCACCCTCCCCACACACCCGTGTAAACACACGTACACCCACTCCATACGTCCACCCAGGAACGGAACCATAATTTGGTTCAGTGGATCAAAAGCGCAGGATAACTGGAGGCCTCCCACTCAAGTTAAGTTCCAAAGTGAAGTCGGAGATAATGTGCTCCGAACATTCATGGGCGCTTTCATATTGCACTTCCAAGTGTAGCTGAACGTCCAACCTTTTTCTCAGAACCCACTGGAGTCCGCTCACTCGACTGCGAAGTGTTCCGAGGCACACTGTGTCTGGGAGCTACACACCGGCGCAGACGACACCCACCAGCCGTCCAGACCTCTCGAGGGCAGCGCGGACTGTAACGACCCAACGACGCCACCCGACAAATATCTCCAATCCCCCATACACGGCACGTGCGGACACACATCCACGCACATACACACACAGCTGGCAGCACGGCACATGCGGAGGCGGCGATGCCGCACGACTGTTGCGTCTGCGGCTGTCGAGTCAGCGTGGCGTGCCATGCGGTGCGTGCAGCCGCCCGCCCGCCCGCCACACGCACGCGCAGCCCACCGCCGACCGGCCAACGCCTCCAGCGTGCACCGGCGGCCGGCGGCCCGGCTGCCAGAGCACCGCAGGGCGCACAGCACACGCATACCGCCACCGACACCACGCACAACACGCAGCGGTCGCGCGCTCAGCCGGGCCAGCGGCGTGCTCGACCCCCGGCAATTTCGCCGACTCCCCCCCCGTGCACTCGGACAGGCGCGCGCGCTACCCTGACGTTACGGCCGGCCGACACGGCCACAGCAGGCGCAACAGAACGGCCCGGCCCCCGGGACTGGCGCCGGCCGCGCGCGGCGCCGCTGGGGAGGCGAGCACGCCGTGGGCGAGGAGGCGGGTGGATGGGCGCAGACAGAGTCGCCGACCGTCACTTACAGCACGGCCGGCGGCAGATCGCACAGCAGCACGCTGCAACGGAGAGAACGGCGTCACCACCACGGCCGGCGGGACGGTGGCGGTGCTGCTGGCGCTGCCGGCAGCGGGCCGCTGCTGCTGCCGCTGCCGGCAGCGCTGGTGGTGAGGCCGACCACAAATGTTGCGGTGGAGGCGCGGAGACGTGTATGCACTGGTTGCGGCAGTGATATAGTGGCTGCTGTGATAGAGACGAATATGACAATGTGACACTCGTGGCGAAGAAGGTGATGCCGTGTTAATGGTAATGATGATGATAATGGGATGGTGATAATTGCGAATGGCGGTGGTGATGAGCGCCGTGGCGATGTCGATGATCGTGAAGATGATGGTGGCGATGGTGACAGTAATGGTGATATCAGCGATAATGATATGGTGGCGGTGGTGACGATAACATTGTTGGCACTGCTGCTGCTGCTGCTTACGATGGTGATTATGATGACGATGGTGATGATTATGACGATGGCGATTATGACGATAATAATGATAACATGATCGTGATTATGATGATGCTGCTGCTGATGATGGTGCTAATTATGATGATGATGACTGCTGAAATGGCGATGCTGACAGTAGCCTTAGCTAAAAGGGTGCCTTCGAAATGTTGCAAGTAGTGAAAGTGATCATGACAATGGCAATGGTGATGACGATGACAATGGTGACGACGACGGTGATAGTGTGCCGACTGATCTGACGGTGTTCGAGCTGAGCGTCCGGATCGGGGAGAAGGACGGCGAGCAACAGCATTGATACCCGCCACCTCGCAGGCTAGACTGCGCGACCAGGGCTACCCAGAGCAAGCGAGAAGCAGCCAACAAGCCAGGGGCGGGAGGGGCAGACAGACACGACCAGATGACATGCGGACAGGTGAGAATGCCAAGCCAGACAGGATAAACAGGTCGGATCGCCAGCCAGCGAAGAGCGGGCGGAGGGGATGGGGACGGTGTGGGAGGTGGATTGAGCAACTGGCTGCAGATTTTGAGAGCACGGCCGCGGCGCCACTGGCCGGAGACGTGCACGACACCGACCGTCGGTCCAGGAGAGGCTGCCACGGCGGCTCGGCCTACGCCCAGCAGCTGGCCGGCTGAGTAATCGCTAGGCGGTCAGCCGCACAGTGCAGCCAGCTGCCCATCTAGCTGGCGGACCTGGTTCTGCTGGTCAGGAAATCAGTCAAAGCGTCGCTTTAGCTGATTTCCGACCAGTCTGTTGTACCATTTCATAATCTGTCCGCTGTGTCCAATCATCAGGCTGAAGAGTCGTCCGCCAAGGTTTTTGTTCGGAAATCCGGCAGGCTGGCATTACTTCGCGCGCTTCCGATGGCACAGCAATAGCAGTGTACCTGAATCGCATAGTCTCAGTAGGGCAACGCAAGGGAGTGTAGTTGGTTAAAACTGACCACGAAGACCGCCGGTCTAAATCGCCTGCTAGCCTAGTGACTGCTATATCCAACCATTGGGGCCGGCCGGACCGGCTATCAGCCATGGTCGGACAGTCGACCGGACATTCAGCCAGACGAAGAGTGGACTGCCAGGCGTGGTACGACTGTCGGTCGGACAGGTAGCCGGACAGGTAGCCGGACAGGTGGTCGGACAGGTGGTCGGACAGGTGGTCGGACAGGTGGCCGGACAGGTGGCCGGACAGGTGGCCGGATAAGTGGCCAGACAGAGAGCCAGACGGACAGCCAAACAGCAAGCCAGTCAGACAGGCGTCCACACAGACAGCCTGATTCGTGAACCTCAGCTGATTTGGCGCAACGATCTCGGCCGATCGATCGTCAAACGCCGCACTGGCACAGCCACCCCCCCCCCCCCGAAAGGGTCCGCAGTCTCTCCAGACACTGCCGGGCTGGTCCGCGGCACCGGCAGCAGGCACTCACATCTCCAGCACGTTGCGCAGCTGCTCGAGCTTGTTCCGCTTCTTCTCCACCTCCGGGTGGCCGGTCTGCGTCTCCAGCAGCTCACGCGCCACGTCCAGGATCTCCTGCAGCTGCTTGGGCTTCTTCAGCTTGATGTGGCCCTGCTGGTTGCCGTCGTACTTGCGGAAGATGTCGAAGAACCTGCCGAGAGGTGGCGGTCGCAGTCGTTAACGGCAACCAGCCAGCAACGCCACCGAACTCAACGGCAGCACGGCTCCATCAGCAATGCGATAGTCAAAGGCAGAGGTTCTCAAACGGAGAGACTGTCTCGGGGTAGAGAAGAACGTGTGATTCCAGGGGTGAAACCAAGGCATGATGTTGCATTAGGGTGCTCTGTGATGCATGCGGTGCTTCGTGAAGAGTGACCGATATGATTATTGGACAAGATAATTTACGAGGACGCTAAGGGACCTTCGCATGGGTCCCTTAGGCTAAGAAACATGTGCATTGGTAATCGATTCCCTGTTCAACCGACGGCAGATCAGGCGAGATACGTTATGCAGCGCATGCGCACACACACGGATATATATATATGTGTGTGTGTGTGTGTGTGTGTATTACATATATATATATATATATATATATATATATATATATATATATATATATATATACATATATATAAGGCACGGTAGCAGGCTGGCAAAACACACAGACACACACACATATATACATAAACAGCCGACATAACCACACGGTGGCAGGCTGCAAATACATTGACACTTACTATTACATAGATATCGGCCGAAACATAACCCAACATTCCTTTTTAGCATGTGAGCACAGATCGCAGAGACACAAGGAGGGAAGAGGTATACCAAATCACACTCCGTTTCACATTGTCGCCCGCCGCCCACCCGCACGGCATTTCGATTTTCTAAATCTCGCACATTTCCAATTTGTATTTGATTGAGACCGCCAATCTCCATCTGACTTCCCTGTTCAGTAGCCGTAGTTTTCATCGGCTACGAAGTTGGGGCGCGGCCGTCAGCGGGGTCAGCTGCACGCTCGCATTACGGCCTTCGATCGATCGAGGATGATAGCTTTCTATCAACAGAAACTGCTGGATTCCGCGCTTGAAGCGACCTTAAAACCAGGCAAATCCGAGCCACGAACACGGTCGGCGCATTTGGGGCACAGCAATTCGCGGCACCAAAAGCCCAGCCAGCGCGGCGTGTCGAGTTTGGAAATCGGCTCCACATGCGGTTAAAGGCCTGGACCTGGTGGACCGTCCCGCGGTCGTCCGCTGGACTGCATCGCGCGGCCACGTGCGATCCAGCCCGGCGTGCTCTCGCTTGGCATTACAGTTGGCTGCCAACTTGTGTTGCTCTCAGAACATCAACGCTCCGCCTGCACCAATACACCAGCAGCTGGCTGCTTGTTACCTCGCTCCTCCGCATCAGTCGTTCTTGGTCTCCCGCAAATCCCCTGGCACGTGCCAAATTTCAGTGCACAGTAAATCGTCTCCAAAATGAACTTAACTTGGGTTCTACTCTTTGCAGTGGTCACGTAATTAATTCGCAGTCGTACCTTCGATATTGTACTTTTCAGCAGCGTATTCATTGTGCTTGTTGCGCCGCCGCATTTGCGTTCCCACGGAGGAAACATACCAATTAGTTTCATAGCTTAAAGAAGGCTACATTTGTGTCACCCGTCGCCCGCATCCAGACTGGCGTTGAACCCCACCCTGAAATGTCGAGCTTCCTCATGTATGATAATAAGTAGGAAAAGCCGCATTTGAAGTGTGAACCTTCAATGAAGTTTTATCACGACCGAATAGATTCAGCACGTATATACAAAACATCCCTAAATGTACGATGCAATCGTAATCCATCATTCCCCATCGTTCAAGTCGCGCTTCAGAAGACTGTTTAATTTAACGAATACAATGTGGGTTAACTAAATTGCATAGCAATGTCTTGCGCATGCAGTGTCGAATGCATTCCGTCGGCCTCCGCAGCGCCACTCACTTCTGATGTCTGATCTCCATCTTCATCTTCTGCTTGGGCGTGCGGTCGCCGTGCCGGATGACGGCGATGGCGCAGCGCAGCTCCATCATCTTGCCGAAGGTGGTCGGCACAATCGGAGGGTCGTCCAGCTGAAACACGACCAGCTGCAACGTCAGGCACATCACACCGGACGGGGCTGGCATATGCGCTGGCACGCCTGCGTGCACCTGCTGACTTTTGAACACGCACACGCGCGTCACGAGTAACCAACTTTTGAGTATGCAATGCCGGTCGACCTGACCTGCTGACATGGCAACATGGTGACATGACATGACATGGCGTCCATGTGAGAAACCACACGTCAAAACAATCAGACGGGGTTTCATAGCAAGGAAGGCGTACGGCGGAATACTGTACTTGCACGCCGTGCTAGAATGCTGCGCAATGTGAAGACTGTCTGGACAAAGGGATCGTCAACATCCGCACCAGGCAAGAAGTCATTGACGCTGCGCTACCGGGCGCGAATGACTGATCAGCCAGCTACACGCTTCTCGCACCGTCGACTCGGGCAGTATGGGCTGGCACTTCACCATAGAGTGGCACACCTGGGCACTGTATGACCAACGCAGTCGATGCTCCCTTGCACCGAATAACCAACCGACAGAGTGACACACCTGTCGACTGTGATGTCAGCGTTCAACAGTCGATTGAGACTCGGGTCGGTACGTGCAGGCCGTGCTGCCGGGTCCCCCTCACCCTCCCCCCGAGACGGTCGGCGTGTACTGTTCGGATGTAGCCGGGTCGGGAGCTATCATCACACCACAACATTGGCATACTATCGTAACAATTGTACTTCGTTCAGTTGGTCTTCTGAACGGGCGACGTTCAAGAACCGTTTTCTTCAGTAATGCACTCCCAAGCGAACCGCACATTTCACGGGCTGCTTAACCTTGACCCGCTTCACGCGCTACTTCACCCTGACACGCTGGCATAGCTCTATAGTAGACATTTTCCTTGTATGGACAATGTGACCCGTTCTTATCCGCTGCACAACGTCGCCACCATTTCTATCACATTGATTCTGACGGTGGGTGGATAAATCACAACAATAAAAAACACGAAACAGTGACGGGAATGATGACACCAGTGGAAGGACTGCTCCAAACTACCAAACTACCCAACTAACTTCCGCCCAGACTAGGAAATGTGGTATCAGCGCGCTAAGTTCGCTATGGACGAGCAGCCAGGATTGGATTTGTACTTTATAATCCCGGAGGTGGAGCTGAAAAGTTTAGGGAAATTGAACATGGTGAGAATGTATTCTTCAGCCCTGCGACATCAAAATATAAACTTCATTTTTCAGCGAATCTCGAGCACCTTACCACGGAGCAGTTCATTATCAAACAGCATCATTCAACCTATAACTGAGAAAGATTAGATAACTTGCTGGAGAGGATAACGTTCAGGATACCGAAAATTGGGAAGCCTATTTGCTCAACCCTGCGAGCAACCCCCCTCCCCTCCCCTCCCCAGGGGCGACGCGGCACCACTCACCTGGAAGGGCACCGACCACGGAATGTGAAGTGTCGGCGCCAGCTCGCGCAGGATCATGTTGCCGAGAATCTTGGCCGAGTCGTCGTAGTACTTGTTGGAGTTCTTGACGAAACTGAAGCCGTTCACGTCGCACACGTACGAACGCCCGTTGGCCCTGCCGTCACAGTGGAGAGGTTAGCACGAGGAAGAGAGCTGGCGGCATGCAGCGATGAAGTGACGATTGGTGCGGTTCGAAGTCGCCACAATCCCTGGTTTGTGGCTACCAAAACAGTTGTGGATAATGGTGGATCTTTAACTAATGCCACAAATATTGGCAAAAACGATGTACGTTTCAGCAGTTTCCAGATCCGCTTGCTTACTTGACGCGCTCAGCACTGCTATCGGCAGCCGAGAGCCACTTCCAGTGCCAATTTGGGGAAGGGGCAAGGAAGTGGAATATTCTGCGCCCCTGCTGAGCGCGAAAAGGTTCGGGCAGATACCGTTACTTTTGGCAGAAACCGACGGAGCTCAAAGTCCAAAGGTTCGGATAAGTCAAGTACATTAACTAAGTGCCAGTGTTACATCTGCCGTCACAGGTCATTCGAAAGTTTAAAACTTGACCCATTTGGCGAAGTTTCGATGTTATTTGAACATCATCGAATCAAGGGAGCGCAGATGTCAAATTTTGGTGCCAGCATGCGCCTTACATTCCGATAGACAAGAAAACATTCATTAGTAAGGATGACATAAGAGGTCATGGTGGGCCACGTGGGAAATCTGGGGTTAAATATCGCACATCGTCGCATAACCATGCGGTGCATGTTCCTACACCAGAATCTTGCCAGAAACCCTAAATACGCAATGTAAAGTTGTCCGAGCATATCGGGGCGAGTGGGAGGGTGGGCCACCTCATTCGAAAACAAAGTCATGAGCAGAGTGCAGGGTGGAACGGCTACAAGGTTTAAAACAACGTCAAAGGCTAGTGCCGCTGATGCTGGGTCCATACTGACCGCAAGCGGTGCGGAGACGACGTGCGACACTCAATTTCTCACGGGGCAGCGGCACCTCAGTTGGTAGAGCGTATGACTCTTGATCGCAAGATTATGAATTTGAATCGCACAACCGACGGAATTTACCGAGTCCATCAGAGAACAATCGGGGTGAGAGGCTAGCGACGCTATATAACCTAACGGTTGAATGCGTTGCAAAAGAACCCAAGGTTCTTCTTCTTCCAAATTTCTTACAAAACCGAGGCCATCATTGGACATTTGGTACACCATGTTTAGGTCATGTTGAAAGAAACGGACATAAATACACGATGAACATTCGCGGGCTGAGGCTGAATAACACACATTCCTGCCTTTGTACAAAACGTCCAACCATTTTTAAAAAGCTACCTTTTGTGAATTTCGACAACCACGTTCCCTACTAAACATAATTATGAGATAGCCCATCAAATGCCCATTAAATTAAAATAATTAAATATGAGATAGCCAGTTAAATGCCCGATGAGATGCCATTCAATTCGAGCAGTAATTATCGTGTTTTTTATTGAGAACGTTAATACTGTTAATACCCCGGACCTTCAATTTCGGTGGCCGTAGACCTGATTTGCTACCCAGTTCCGTGGTAAATGTCAGCAACGGCAGATTGCTGGCAAATTATCCATTTGCAATTTAGCTTCTGTGCGAGCAAACTATTACTGTTGTTGTGTCTGCTGCAATTATGAGACAGGGTAAAATAATTGACTATGTGACCTGGAAATTCACAGTTAATGGAATTGTGCTATTTCATCCTTGTCTTAGGTTTTTACGAGTTTGCCACATGATGTATGGGCAGTCATCATGCACACGACTGCAAAATACTGTAAAATGCATCTGACTGAAGTGAGTCATTCCGCTTTTTTAATCCTTAAGTGCCGATCCTTTATTTTCTTCCAATCTTTAACTATTCCGAAGCAACTTCTTTCTTCATCCACACAGTTAATGGTGAAGTAATTTTAGGACACTGTTATGAGATATCAGTATTATTGCCCATTAAATTCAAGCAGTAATTCTCATGTTTTTATTGAGAACGTTCATCACCTCCGGGCCTTCAAGTTCGGTGGCCCTAGACCTGATTGGCTACCCAGTTCGGTAGTAAATGTCAGCAGCGGCAGATTGCTGGCAAATTATCCATTTGCAATTCAGCTTTCGTGCGATTAAACAGTTACTGCTGGATGGGATTAAAGGTGAACATTTGGACGTTTTGGATAAACCACTCCCTACCATCTATGTCACTCTGAATATGGTGAATTTGAGTTTAGGGGAGCGTCGATAGCCAGATAAAGTGCCAACAATTACGTTTGCAGGCAATCTACGACTACGTCACAGTGGCCGGATATCGGTCTACAGAGACGACGGAATATCACATTGTTTTTTCTTTCTCCAAAAACAGAATATCATTTTTTTTACCAGAGAAAGCGCCAAGAATTACGTTTATCCAGACGGATGTACCCAGACGCCACGAACTAAGAACCACAGTCTAGTAGCGTATGCAATGAAAGGTAGACTCTCAGCCGTCCCAAAAGCTGGCGACACAGAGAGCCCGATCGCAGCATGCAGCGCCGGCACAGCTCATGGCATCGTTTGCAATATTTCAAATGTTGATCACAACTTGATATTGGTTGGTTCGTTATTGGTTTACGACACATCGACCGTTAAGTCATGTAGCGTCGCCAATCTCTCACGCCGGTTGGTCGCGGGCGAAGAGTACCGACAGGTGAGACTCGAGCCCACAACCTTTCGATTGTGAGACGAGCAACTTACCCCTAGGCCACTCGTCCCCACACACAAATTGACATTGGCGGGCTGGCATGGTAAGGAGGAGGACCTGGCACACGCCAAATTGTTTCAACGCACCCATCAAACAAATGACGGCAAATGAAGGTCCGCAGCTGTTCAAGTTCCCACAACACCTTTGGAGAGACAAGAGCAGATTGCCATCATTGAGGCACATCAATGCCTCCAATTCAGCTACAGCATACCCATAACCAACAACAAATGCCAGAACCGAGCACCGCGACCGAGCAAGAATCATTCAGAACACCTAGTTACGAATGCGTGGGGCATGGCTACCATAGCCACACCATGTGCTAGGATGGGGCATGGTCACCCTAGAACATGGTGACTTGTGCTGCACTATACGCAAGCTCGCGCAAAGCGAGCCGCCGTCCACCCACCTGAGAAGATCGAAGCCGCAGACGGTCTGCTTGAACGCCTGACACACCTTGCGGGCGATCAGCTTCTCCGTGTTGGTGAGGATGACCGGGTAACGGACCTCCTGCGAGCACAGTGGGATCGACCTCAACGACCAACGTTGTCGCAACACGAGGCGGTCCAGCCCACCCGAGTAATCCGGACCGTAAGGGAGGGTCGGAGACCAGGATGAAGGAGCAGGACCAGGGACCAGGACCAGAGGCCCAGGTGAGGGACCAGGGTCTCAGTGACCAGAATCTTGGATCAGGAATATAGATCCGGACGAGACACCAGGATCATAGACACGGGTGAGAAACCAGGATTAGGGACTATGATCATAGACCCAGTTGAAGAACCAGGATAAGGGACTAGGATCGTAGACCCAGTTGAGGAACCATGGTGAGGCAGTATGATTGGAGACATCGGCGATGGACCAGAGTTCACAATACTAGAAGCCATACTGGGCTGGATCCTGCAGTTTGGGACGTACCAGACGTTGCCGTCGCTCTACTCAGCAAACAGACGCAAAATGATGCATGTAACATGAAAAACAAACAAATAACCCCAATGCCGTCCCTCTCTCGCCAGCTCCCGAACTCAAGCGATAATTAAGTCGCATCAGCGGTAAAACCTGTTCGAACACCTGCTCGTCGTGGCACCACATACCAGTGGACTGCTCACCTTGCCGTCCAGGTCTCGCTCCACCTTTCCGTCCAGTGCCGGGGACTTGCGGGCTTCCGCGTGCGCGTACTCGGGTCCCACCGTGTACACCTGCAGCAGACAGAAACCGGCCTGTACTCACAGCCACTGCAACAATCGCAAACCGGCCTGTACACACCGCCACTGCAACAATCGCAAACCGGCCTGTACTCACAGCCACTGCAACAATCGCAAACCGGCCTGTACTCACAGCCACTGCAACAATCGCAAACCGGCCTGTACACACCGCCACTGCAACAATCGCAAACCGGCCTGTACTCACAGCCACTGCAACAATCGAAAACCGGCCTGTACTCACCGCCACTGCAACAATCGCAAACCGGCCTGTACACACCGCCACTGCAACAATCGCAAACCGGCCTGTACTCACAGCTACTGCAACAATCGCAAACCGGCCTGTACTCACCGCCACTGCAACAATCGCAAACCGGCCTGTACTCACCGCCACTGCAACAATCGCAAACCGGCCTGTACTCACCGCCACTGCAACAATCGCAAAGCGGCCTGTACTCACCGCCACTGCAACAATCGCAAACACTGCAGCAATTACAAACATTGCAGCTATCACGATCAGTCCAATGCAAACGCAAACGCTAACAATGATACTGCAGCACTGCAGTAAGCGCAGGCACTGTAAGACTGCAGCCAATGAATACAGCAACACGACAGCCAACACACCCGCTCTAAACAAGCACACATACTGCCACATGAGCATTGGGAATGAAGAAATACCACACAATGCGGCAAGGACAGCAGATGCAAACGCACACAAACACATACAAATGCAAACAAATACAAGCACCAATGCAGCAAATACAAGCACCAGCACAACACGTAGCACAGCAGCGCACTGCTGCAGCAAGAAAACAATAGCGCACACCCGCAGAGCCATATGCACAAGGCACATCCATCCAGCGAAGACAAGTGACGCCTGCAACGAACACACGCGTAGGCAGCGTGGTGTATGCTTCCAGACAAACACAAATACTGTCAACGGATGAGCAAACGGCACCCGCAAACATCTCCAGATCTCGCAGCCGGTGGACACCTGAAGCCGCCACGTGGCTAGATTCGCATCGCTCGAAGAAGCGCACCGTTGCCCACTATGCCACGGCCGAGAACGCGTCGCGTCTCGCGCGCCCGGCCGCAGCTTTAGCCAGTCGGCGTGGCGCCGGGATGTGATGTTCGGGCGGGAGGCCAACTGGTGCCGGGTGGTCACCACGGGGTGCCACCACCCGTGATGGAGGTGACGGCCGCCACCATCGGACCTCGCCCACCGGTTGGGTGGTGGTGCCAGGCCAGCGCTTCCGCACAGCATGCGCATGGCGTGCAATTTTAATACCTTTACGTAGATGTTTCTCGAAGTGAGCTTCGTTGGTTGGTTATTTGGGCTTAGGGGCGCAACGACTGCTTCGGTCATACAGCGCCCATGAAATGAGCTTCGTTGAGTACATGTTTACATTTCCCTCTAGATTGCATCTACCAGGAAAAGGCGTATGGCGCTTGGCGATCGAGCGCGAGTGGTCGCAGCATGGATGTTTCTCCGTGCGTGTCATTCACAGGCGCACTGTCGTGACTGCTTACAGTCAAGCGCCATAGAGCGTGCATGCAGAGACAAGGTGAATTCGGATGAGAAACATTGATCAAGTTGCATCACTAAAAGCACCGACAAAGAACCGTCATCAGCATCGGGGACCGTACCAGAATTCACGGGCGTGTGGATGTCCCAAATTAGTTGCGACGCAGGGTCAAAATGTCAGTGTGTTGTTGAGTAATGCTGTGAGATATGCGAACCAAGGAGAATGTCACAATCGGCACTGGCCGGTATCTGTTACAGTCGGTGAGGACCGGTGTCTGTTACAGTCGGTGCCGGTGTCTGTCACAGTCTGTGCCGGTATCTGTTACAGTCGGTGAGGACCGGTGTCTGTTACAGTCGGTGCCGGTATCTGTCACAGTCGGTGCCGGTGTCTGTCACAGTCTGTGCCGGTATCTGTTACAGTCGGTGAGGACCGGTGTCTGTCACAGTCGGTGCCGGTGTCTGTCACAGTCGGTGCCGGTATATATGACGTCGAATTTGGGGGCGCATCAATTGCTACTGGCTATGTAGCTCCCATGTCGCCTTCTCACATTACAATTGGCGTCACGTCTATTATACATACTACAAACGGGACTACATTGGGTGAGGATAGTGAGATGGTTGAGGAGCTGAGCAAGCAGTTTAAATCAGTGTTTACATTGGAAGATATGACCAATCTGCCGACCGTACACCATAGTTCAGTGACATGGGATCTGACAAATGATGTTGATTTCATTGATAGTGATGTTGTTTACAATCATATCAGGAAAATAAAGCCAAACAAGGCAGCCTGATGACATTTATGCTAGGGTGTTGAGGGAAACTGAAAAGGAACTGGCATTTCCATTTAGTATAATATTTTGTAGATCAGTTTCAGAAAATGAAATTCCAACCGATTCGAGAAGGGCAAATGTAGTTCCTATTTTCAAGAAAGGAGAAAGAGGGAACGTTGAAAACTATAGGCCAGTAAGTCTCACATCCCTAGTCTGCAAGGTACTTGAATCAATTATCAAGGATAGAATAGTTAGTTATCTGGAAGGTAGCAGATTGATTCAAGATACTGAACATGGGTTTATAAAAGGACGATCGTGTCTCACAAACCTCTTGGACTTTTTTAACTTCGCCACAGAACAATTTGATCAGGGAAATCAGGTTTATGTAGCATATCTTGACTTTAGTAAGGCCTTTGACAAGGTACAATAAACGGTAATAAACGGTTCATGATACAGCTTCAGTCCCATGGCATTGCAGGTAGCATCTTAAAATGGATAGAGTTGTGGCTTTCAGATAGACAGCAAAGAGTGATGCTAAATGGTACAAAGTCATCATGGCAAAATGTTCTTAGTGGAGTCCCCCAGGGGTCAGTACTGGGGCCACTACTGTTCATTATATTTGTAAATAACATTGAAAGTGGCCTAAGCAGTAAAGTTATGGATGATTTGAAGTTAGTTATTAGGGCTTTAGGGCGCATCGACTACATTGGTCATGTAGCGCCCATAACACAGCTTACTTACACGTCAATATATCACACATCCTAGCTAGTTAAGCTTGCATAATAGTCGACACAACGAGTGGATGATTTGAAGGTCCTTGGGGCAATAACAGGTCAAGATGAGCATATCTCGCTGCAAAAAGACATAGACGAACTTGTGAAGTGGTCCGAAGAATGGCAAATGAAATTTAATTTTGATAAGTGCAAAATCATGCATGTAGGTAAGCAGCATATGAAGGCTCCATACTTGATGGGTGGCCAAGTGCTATCAGTGACTCAACAGGAGAAGGATTTAGGTGTTATTCTAAACACAAAACTGGGGCATCAGAACAGACCAAGGAAGCCAGGAAGAAGGCACTGAGAATGTTCGGTGCAATAAATAGGAATGTATCATACAGAAGTGAGGAAGTGATCAGGAAGCTTTACTGTGCATATGCCAGGACACATTTGGAATACTGCATCCAAGCTTGGTATCCTAGCTATGAAAAAGATTGTTGGCTTTTAGAGAGAGTACAAAAGAAGGCTACACAAATGGTTAATGACATAAGCAACCTGGCACATGAGGAAAGATTGAAGAAATTGAATATGTTTTCACTTAGATATAGAAGGCTGAGAGGAGATCTCATCGAGGTCTTTAAATTTGTCAATGGTCTGGAGAGGGGATACCTTGGGGAAATGTTTGAATTTAACAGAAATGATGCAATTAGAGGTCACAAATTCAAAATTAAAGTTAACCACAGCAGAACAAGGTTAAGGCAAACTTTCTTCACCAACAGGGTAGTAGAACACTGGAACCAGCTGCCAGAAAACATTGTCAGTAGCAGCACATTGAACATCTTTAAAAACAGCATAGACAATCATTAAAAGAATAGGGGGCTTGCTTTTCAGTATTACAGGGAGGGCTGATTGACAGATTTGGTGGGCAACTGGTTCAGTGTACAGAGTGCAACCAAGAAGGTCCTTGTGGCTCATAGTTGCACTAGTATTTTATGTTTTTATCTTTTATGTCTTTATATGAATGGACAGATTACGTCGAAATGAACAGTCAATAAATCTCGATATATTTTACCTGCCTCGACGAGTCCAGAATTGTCACCTAAAACATCGCAGAAGGACAATTCTTGCAAATTGGGGCTGAAGTGAAGTCTTCGTTCCACCATGAAGTTGGGACAAGAAAACAGTTACCGCCTCATCAATCCCATCACACCCAGGTAGACCACCTGGATGGCTGGTTGGTTCGTTGGTTGTTTGTACTCTGGCGCGCATCGACTGCGTTGGTCATACAGCGTCGACATCCATGATAGATGAACAACAAGAGGATCGGTGCCAACAGAAACACATCACACTTCATATCGCAGGCAGATCATTCAGAGCTTCTATTGTTGCGCGCCACTGAATGGTGCAAGTCGCTCAGAAGTTCACGTCTGAAAGAGAGCGAAACGTGTCCTCGAAGTGATCACGCGTGAACGGCTATCCGGAAGATCTCGTGCGGAATCACAGCCTCGCCACTCACGCCACGCCCAGGCAGATCACACGGCCGGTCTACGCCGCTCACGTATCTTCACAGCGCTAGCCAAGCAGCACGAACCGAGGTGTTTCCAGCCTCAATGGTGGGAAGAAAATACACGCTCACTCGCATCGCAATCGTAATTTATTGGCGCATCGACTGCAGCGGTCAGCTCATCTCATCGCCACAGCTGCGGCGCTTTCTGTTCATCCTCCTCAAGTCGCGCGAGGCACCGGGCGGCGGTCAGCACCGCCGCCTGATAACTGCAGCCTCCGCTGCCACCGGCCAACCGGCCATCGATCGCCACTCAAGCTCAGCGTTCCCGAGCCAGCTGGACGCGCGGACGTTGCCCTGGCATCGTCATCGACCTTGACACAGGGCGGCGACGGCCAAGGAAATCCGGGAAGGAGGGGAGGGGCAGCGTTACCGACCGACACAGGAAGGCGACGGCCAAGCAGATCCGGGGAGGGAGGGGGGGGGGTGCTCCGTACAGCCGCCCCTCTATGATCACGGAGCAGAGCGGATGGCACAGCAACGATCTGTTGACGTGCTTGGAACTAAAGCACTTTGTGTGTATCACTTTGCTTACGGCACGCAAACCAATAGTAGTTGTGCTACCTGAGAACAGCTAGTATGAATTACTGCTAGATAACTATGCGCTCGGCATCCACAGTACAATGCTAGTACACCTGCTGAACGAAACTTGGTCTCAGCTTGCCGTCCCTTACTGTATTCCCGTATTCCGAATCCATATGGCTGATGCTGTGCTCCGGCATCGCGCCGATAGGTTAGCTTGCTCTAAACCCTCTCCAGTTTCACACACTGAGCTACTCCCTGGGCCACCCGCTCAGTGAACATACCGTGGGCTTCTACGCTCAACCTCACTCCATTGTGACTACCGAATCACATCTGCTTGGCCTGCAACTCAGCTTACCGCCGATCTTTCCCGTTCCCATACATCAAACTCTGTTTTTCTCTTACCAAGATATCACTACCCTTCCACAATATCGCGTTGCATTGTGTAGTATGCGGCCAGACATGAACGGGTACGGCCACAATGCATGGATAAATCCGTCAACGCAATATACCGAGAAATAACAACGCAAGAACAGTTACCGGGTACGTGGTCCTTTGTTCTGCTTCGTGACAGACCTGGCAGCTTTCCAGAAGCATACTCCACCCTCTTTGTGACGTTCATGTCCGGAGACGGGATGAGTAGGACAGGAAGGCGGGGTGGGGCAGGACAGGAAGGTACGGGACAGTGGCCCTGTTGCCACGGGCAGGCGGATTACAGACGGATCGGATCAGGCTCAACGTCATGCTGGTAATCCGCAAAATATCGAGCGTTCCCATGACTGATCCGCCACTGATCCGCTCAGCGGTGATCGCCCAAATAGTGGATCAGCGCCGGATTAGTGGAGACATTTATCGCGCAAGAGAGACGTGTGGTGGACGAGGCGGGGCGAGGCGGGGTGGGGCAGGACGGGGCAGGGCGGGGCGAGGCGGGACGGTGTGGTGGACTGGTCGAAGCGAAACCAGACCAGATTGGGTTAGGCAAAAGTAGCTGGGCAATACTGAACGCCGGCTAAGATGCGGATTAAAAGAAGTTTGGCACTGCAGCTACGTTCATTGGTGTTGCGCTCGCAACACTCGCAACATTACATTGCCAGTGCATGACCTCAGGGTGCACATTTATAAGACAATCACCGCAGACGAAACACATCTGGACCTGAACTCGCACCGGTCTCACCAGATGCCTTGGCAGCCGTTGACCCATAGCTTTTGGAAAGAGAGATCACACTGCATAACTGTGCCGACATAATGGTGGCAAGACGCGACGACAATACCATTTGGTGGCCATTTGCCAAATGCACCGGCACATTTCGCACACTGGACGATCGGGGCGGGGGTGGCCGAGTGGTTACAGTGTCGGGCTATGGGTACCAAAGGTCCCGGGTTCGACACTAGCGCCACTCAAGACATTTCCCAATCCCGCGGCCCACCGGCGAAACAGTGCGGGCGGTGCCATTAGCCGTGAATGTGCATAAAGTGTGTCGTGAACCACCCAATAAACAAACATACAAACACACTGGACGACCCGGATGGACCGTTCATATTGATAGCAATGCCATCAGGGGCGCCATCCCTCATTTTATCGCCGTTTTTTATTCACTAGCTATCCACGCTAGTTGCATCGCTAGAAACGAAATGCTTAGCTGACAGTATCGGCAGGGCCGATTTACTGTTGTAACGTCGCTCGTTGTCCAATCTTACGAAACGAATCTCCCGAATGCCATCTTTAACGTGAAATTGGAAGCTTGTGCGGTCACTTACATGGATGGAAGAAGAGGAATGTGTTGTCGGGAGTTTAGAGTATTGACAGACAGAACAACGAATCCCCTGGCAGAATAGCAACCATACCGAAGGTGATTGAATGGCATAAAACACCAAATTCTAGGGCAGCGCAACCAAAAAATGCATTAAAATTGTGACAAAACATTAGAATATTCACATGATCGGAAAACACACACGCCCTTGGCTTCAACAAATGTATCGTTTTATCTATTGTATTTTTAATTGCTATGGGGGGGGGGAGAGGTCTCACTTTGGTTAAGCCTCTGGACACAAGTGAGAATAATCGAAGTAGGGAGGAATAAAAATGCATTACTGGGGGCAGCGGCGGATGGAGGAATTTCCATTGGGTTAGGGCTCTTGTCTGGAGGGGCGCCACTGCCTTGTGTCTTAAACACGAGTACTATTCATTGACGTATCAGAGGTGGACTGGCAATTGCATCGATACACTGCAAACCAATTCCAATACACAGTGGTAGGGGGAGGGTCAGCGTGAAAATAATGATTTTTCGTTAAGTGCGAGATGTCGAAACGACCACAGTAGGATGTCGAAATTTTTTTTAATGGAATTGGTGCCATTTCAAATGCTTTTGATGTCTTTCAGACTTAAATTTGAGCCAATGGCTGTACTTTCATCAGTTGTTTTGATATGCATATGTCAGGAAGATCTATATTCGGTATAACGAGAAAAGCCTTATTCTATGCAGTGGTCCTGTGTGCCATATCGCATCATGAATAATCCCTTTATATGAAATTGCATTGCAAAATGCTCGTGTATCACCATTCCTTATCGAGAGCATGCTCATGATAAGGTGACAAACAAGGTAGTTTTAGAAAGGGGACAAGAAGACTTCATAAACAGTCATCAAGAGGCAGGATGTCGATAATTATTGGAGAAAGACGTCGATTGATTGTTCAGAAAGTGGTAAATTCCACCCTATTTTACGAATACTTTAGCGCTGGGCAGGGGGAGGGGCAAGAGGGACTTCCCCCTCCACCGTGGACAGCGTAGAATAATTGTCTCTGTATCTTTGTGATAACCGCCTGGTTATCTCGACAAACTCCACATGCCAAAATACGACGAAATATGATCATGTCTCTTTGAATGCACAGGGACTGAAAAATGTCACCGAGTGCCATATGCCTTGCGCCTTTGTCCCGCTGCATTATGTTCTGACTTTAATTTTGGAGTCGTCCGACTGTCAAGTGGTACGTAAAATAAAGTGATGCTCTGTGCTGGTCCAGTGATATACCTTCATTCCGGTTGAACAACATACACTTGGATCACAGCCAAGATGAACAATATTAATTCAAGCGTGCGCCTTCACTGTCTTCATAACTATGCTCGGGGTGAAGGCTCACGTATGTACTAAATCTTCTCGACGCAACTCGGACCCTGAGCACGCCCAGGTACTGAGCACCCTGATGATATTTCGTGAATTTCACTGTTTCACTGATGATGTTTCGTGAATTTCACTGTTTCTCTGATGTTACTCCCATTTCACTGTTTGACTGATGTTTACTTTTCTCTGTCTGATTGACGATGTTGCTTACATTTCACTGTTTCACTGACGATGTTATGGGCGCTGCATGACCGATGTAGTCGATGCGCCCCTAAACTCCAATGACCAACCAACCAACGCCCAAGTACTGGTGACATGCATAGTTGGTTCTTATGGCTTTAGGGCGCATCGACTTCATTGGTCATGTTACTTCCTCATCCAAACATATGAATGCGTTAATATTAGGGGTTTAGGGGCGTATGGACCAAAATGCATAAATACATAATCGGTAACGATTCACTTTCTTAAACACATACCGAAATCAATTCTTCAGACACCAGCATAAACACCTATATATCATAGCAGTTGCTGTTCTTCAAAGGGCGAATTACGCATTGCTTCAATTGACATAGTGTTCATCACCCACCAGACCACAGCCACCCACACCACACCACAGAACACTGACCACAGCCACCCCTACCACACCACGGAACACTGACCACAGTCACCTTTACCACACCATAGAACACTGACCACAGCCAACTCTACCACACCACGGAACACTGATCACAGCCAACTCTACCACACCACGGAACACTGACCACAGCCACCTTTATCACACCATAGAACACTGACCACAGCCAACTCTACCACACCATGGAACACTAATCACAACCGCAGCGCCGCGTTCCCTGCCACTGGCGGCCAGGAGCGCGTGCCAAGGGCCTCCCTCCCGTTGCGCGACCCCAACGAACCGTTATCGGCGGGCAAGGAACCCGGGAACTTGGCCGCGGCACGGCAGCTAGGCCTGGGTCACGCCATCCGTGACTGCGGGTAAACACCGCGGCCGCCCGAGGCGAGCCGACCCGGCGACCGACCGGTCGGTGCGTGGGCGGCCGAACAGCGCCGCTGACGTCATGCGACGTGCAGAGGGCGTCGCGATAGTCTTGTGGTGTCGGTGCCGTGTGCACGCCCCTGTGCTCGTGCGATGCGCGAGATGTCTGCTATTCTGGTGAGGCGCCTGCTCAACACGCACCGCGTGCACTACAGTCTCTGACGGCCGCCCAGCACCATGAGGGGGTCGGCGCCGATGGAGATGATAGTGTGGGATATGGATAGTGCATTCCCCTATCGTCGCCGATCGGGGAATGCACGTCAGTCACAGCTTGCAGGCATTGCTTTGCTGTGGGCAAGTGTGTTTATGCGCTTCGCTAGAGAAAAGTGAATTGTCAGAAAAGGCTTTGAACCGTTGTCCTGACATAAAGACTTTGAAATTAAGATATTTTGAAATTGACGGATGGCTTGGCAGGGCCCGAGTGTGCACGACAGGGTTCTGAGTGCACTCTGTGGCCCTGCAAGCTCAGCGCAACCCAACAATTAGCACATGCAGCAGTCTGTTCCAGTCGCCGAGCCAACATGACAGCCACGGTCGGCTGGGAGCAGGACACTGGGCAGAGCATTGCCGCCCGTGGCGGTGTCCGGAAACCACTTACGGCGTGGTGCCAAGGGCAGTGCCAAAAACGCAGGTGGAAAACACGTGATACACCTGCGACTAATAAACCAAATTGGGGTGCCGGTGTTCTTCATCTACGGTTAGTCTGACGAGTTCCCATGTTTGAGGAATCTAAATCCACCCTTAGGTGAACCTTGTGTGTGAACACAGTTCACTTCATTTTTTCCTGTCATAACATAGTTTGCAACAGACAAAGCGACTGAAACGTTATTGCCAAGTACTACAGGAAGAACACGTCCTGTTCTATAGAGAACTTCCTATAGTTTACAAAAATAGACACCTCTCGTTAACGGCATAGCCGAGGGGAAGCGAAGGGGGCAGCCGCCGAGTCAGCGTAGAGTTCCCTCGGGAATCTGTTGAGGGCCATTGGTTGAGCTAACGTGAATGGCTTCCTATGTGTGAAACAGGGATCAATGCGCAGATCTTATTGTCTACCGTAACACAAACTCGGTTATTTTACAAAAGTTAAATAAAAGCATGAATAAAAAGAGTTTTTGTTTTTATCTAGCCCGGCCTCTTTTCAGAACATATGCAGATTGTTGACAATAGTGTGTCCAGCGTCTGTCAGCTGACCAAAGCCTCGTAAACAGTAGACTGTTTTCAAGATTACCACCGCTGGTCTGCACTTTGTACATTAACAGACAGAGGCACTCCGAAGAGCAGGGACCACAGGGGAGCGCTCTCTCAGCACAAGCCGTGCGTTTTGTGTTCACTCGCCATGTCTAAATGCGTTCTTTCTCTCCAGCGAACGACTTTTGGTGACGAGAAGGACGCCAACCCGCCATCGATTTGGCTGGCGACCACCGTCGACGACCCGATTCACTCCCCTGCGCACGATCGTCACGCGCGTGCGGCACTTAGCTCGGCGACGCCCACCACAAGACAGGCCGCAGACCGTGCACTGTGTACGGCGCGCGGTACCGCCGTCAGCGCTGACGAACGCCAGCCAGTCGGCCGGTACATTTCCACTGCCGGCGCGCGCCGCGGCGGCAGACACGACGACGCCACGCCGGCCGACAGCCCGCACGTGCCGTTATGAACGTCTGACGCTGAACGTCCACCACCAGAACGTAAAACTCCAGAACGTCTAATACCAGAACGTCTAACACCGCGCCTGGCACGTCCGCCCACCGTGCTGCGCATTGTGCACGGGTCACGCGGTCTGGGCCGGGCTGAGCCGAGCGTTGAGTACGCCGCCATCTGGACGACCACCGCGCAGAGCACGCGATTGCGAAGGCTCCTGTCGCGCACACCCGCCGGCAGCTTGGACGAGGCGGCGTCCCTGCACGATTCGTCTGGTGTTTTATAAGTTACGAGCAAAATGTCGCACTATTATCGTAAATCTGCGGCGATCCGTCATCACTAGACTGAGATAAGCGGGACCGACATCACATAATGCTGCGCATTTCTCAAACGACAGCCTCATACAATTGCGCTACCAGATAGCGGTTCGTCGGCGCGAAAACTCTCGCACCATGGCTTGAAACAGGACATTTCCAGTCATAGTACACGGCAAAGCCATCCGACACCAAAGGCTTGATACTGATTAATTATCCCACCCGTCTATCCGGTTATATCCTCACACCCCGTCTATGGGGGGGGGGCTGATAGGAATCCCTCTAATCTTCGAACTAAGCGTCGCGCGAAAACGAAAGAGGAGTCATCGGAAAGCGCTCGACGAGTAGGGCAGACGACGACCCCAAATTTGCTTCCTCAAAGGTGACGTCACTAGGGGATATGTTTTCACGACTTACATCATGTTCTTGGCTCTGGGGAGTTCATTTTGGGGAGATTTGAAGAAAACAATTTAATCAGAAAAGGACGGCGAAATCGACCAGGGTCATAACATTTTTGCCCACCCAAATATATACATTTTTTTACATTTCAGAATTGAGTTTTCAATTTTTTTATTTTTCTTTTTCTAATGGGTAAGGCGGACCGCAGAACGTTGCTCGAACTCAACTTACTCACATAAAAATGTTCACTTTAGCCAGAATCTTCGATTTTAACTCTAATGGGCAAATATACAAAAACAATACGTAATCGAAAACAGGAAAACTAAATTCATAATTCCTCTGGTGTGTCTTGTTTCGTCCCTAAAGGTAAGCAAACGCTAAGTTTCATTAAAATATATGTATCGGTTAAAGCGTGACGACTGGTTGAAGTATTCTGGAGATGGCCTCATATGACTTGGACTAACTCGTTGACCCTAGATGACCAACCTCAAAATTTTGACACAACATGCAAAATTGACGTGGGAAAAGGTATGCCAAATTTCGGCGTGCTGCCCCACGCCTTTCTTTCACTATTCGCGCAAAACCGGCGCGGATAACAACCCCCCCCCCCCCCCGAGACAGCGCGAGTTAAATATAGACTGTCACAGTGGTTATTGTTGTTGGTTGCTTTGCGGATGTCCAGATCTCGCGGGCGAAATATTATGATGACAGGTGAACACCGCATCTGCCGGTAAATTGTTAAGGCACGTATACCAGGAATATGTCGTGAAAAGTGGCAGTTACTACAGTTGTATGTTGTGAAATTCCATAGAAATGAGGTCAGTAAGTCGGAACACCGTCTGCCGGAGGTCAAAACAACTTCCTGGCAAGTGTCGTTTCCATGTAAATCTGGCAATTCCAGGATAATGACAACCACAATGTGGCACAACGCTTCACCAGATCGTGAGTTGCCGGGAGAACAATAGCAAACTCCGTCGCGCACACTATCCTCATCCGCACCGAACGCTGCCGCAAGCACACCACACCAGCGACAAACCAATCCGGCCGAAACTCGACGGCGCTCCGTCGCGGTCACGTCGTCAACATCGCCGCACTCACACGACGCGCCGACGTGCCGACCTCGGGGAACACCGGCGGCCGTCGCCGCCGACGCCCGGCCACAGCTGTGCGGCTCGGCAGCAGGGCCGCACCCGGACACCGCACGCCCCCGCCTGCCGACAGTCCGCGGCACTGCCGGCTCTGTTTACGAAGCTGCTGGCCCGACCGCCGCGGCCGGCAGCCAGCGTGGCGTGCAGCCGAAATGGTTAACTACTGGTGCCTACAAGCCAGCGGCCAGTCCCAGGAACAATGCACATCGCATGCAACTATTGGGCAGAAGAGACACGGGCCAGAATGTCTCTAGACGTTCCGGTTTTGTTACGGTGCCGATGACGAATTGGAGTTTAGTGGTTTGTTTTCTAACGACTTCATGACTAATCTAAACGCGCGTATTCAACTGTAGTCTACTGCAGTGATGGCTGTGACCTTGCAACGCACTCGGCAGTGGATACTATACGGCGTTGCCTGCCTTCCGCCCTAACAGGACAGGCGGGCGCCGCGGGGAATCGTGCCCCGTTTGTCTGGCACGCCAGTGGCATGCCGGGCGCCCAGCTTAACCATTAAGCTTCCGCCGCCCCCAATCGACTGTATCGAAATCGCTGACAATCGAAATAAAGGCAAATTCGCTTCAGAAGCTGTGTGCCACGTGGCTGAGCTTTTGGCGCCACGCACCACGAACCGAATGTAAAACACATTTATTCCCTATTGCAGCTCAGCCCATCAGTACTCAATGTATCCCTGATCCAGGAGCGGTGTTTTAGATTCGTTATCGAAAAGAGCTCGAATCTGGTGAGACGACGGCTGTTGACGCCAACATCAGCTGATGAACTTTGAGTCATCAACTGACGCCGTTTTGACCGGGTAAGATGGAGGACCTCACTGCCACGTGGCACACAGCTTCTGTAGCGAATTTCCCGATGCTGGGTCCTTTATTTCACAGTCGATTGGGGGCGGCGGAAGCTTAATGGTTCAGCTGGGCGCCCGGCATGCCACTGCCTAGTGAGCAGACCACGATGGCAGACACTGACCAGTGCAACGGTGCACTGTGCAGTTGTGCACTGTGCACTGTACACTGCACGTCACCGCGTATGACACAAACAGTGGCCAAACCAGGCGCAACTGACCTTCATAGTCTACAACCAGGCATACTTTAGCAGAATCGTAAAAAGAAATACTGACCTAACGCGATCAGAATGCCGTGAATTTACAATAGAAACCACAAGCTGGTGCTATACACACCCAGGTTTTGTTGGAATTACTGGAAACACTGCTTCGTGCATCCGTGCATATCACGATACGAGCAGAATCCGAATACCTTGCCTAACGCTGTTGCCTAACCTTTGTTCTCTTTTCAAAGATAATTCACGGCCGAGTGGTCAAGACGTTGAATTCTGCATACAAAAGTTCAAAATCGCCCGATCAGCCTGCCACCATCTCGCCTACCTCTTCACTACCGACTTCTAGCTTTGCTCTTCATCTTCAACTCGACTCCAGGTTGGTCCGACAGTATCAACGCCCCCACCCCCACCCCCACTCCGCTGAAATCTCCAATACGTATGCACCTATCTTTCCTAACCCCAACGCCAAACCCACGACCCACTACAATCACCAAACATGAACACTGGCACCACGCCAAACACACCAACGGGCGACTCCTTCCTCTACCGCCGGGATGATGGGGAGCCCATAGGCCCTCTTGACACCTGGACAGTGGAGATCACCCGTCGGACACGACAGCCCCTACACGCAAGCCGAATCCAATCACGGGCACTACTCATTCAATCATATAGCTCCTACGTCCCAGACATACTAACACACATCACAGGCGCCACTGATATACCAATCACCATAACACCAGCCGCACATCACAAGGCGCGATATACGCTCGGGAGGTGGCCTGGATGACGGAGGAGGAACTGGCTTTCAGGCTTTAGAGACAGGGGATATTCTCTGCAAACCGCCCACCCCAGCACACAAACAAGACCCTCACACTCTCAGACCGACTTTCAACACAAGACAGCCACCCGCACACGTTAAAGCCGGCTACATCAGGTACAAGGTCACGCCACGAGCACCCCTCCCTCGACGCTGTCTGTTCTGTCAACGATACCTACACTCGAGGGGGGATGCCACGACACAACACCCACTTGCGCAAACTGCACAGCACGACACGGCAAAAACACATGCACCGACAGCTGGGCGCTACACAACCAGTAGCCGCTGATGCGCACCAAAGCCCAAATAATCAATCGATCAAAACATGCACCAGCAGCACGCTACGCTGCGTCGGTTGCAGCGGAGACCACACCTCCTAGGACAGGGCCTGCCCCCGGTGGATAAGGGAGAACGAGAGTTTCCGTCTTGTCCACCCAAAGGGCTGGGCCCTGCCGCGGGCAAGGTCGTGGGTCAACGGCCAGCAGCCGACGCAGCCCACACAACACCACAAGGCGTCCACGCACTCTACACAAACACAAACATCTCAGACGACCACACCACCTACCAAACAAACACAGACAGACTCAGCAATCATAATCATGCCGCAACCCAAAGCACCAAAACAAAACAAACTTCAACACCATTCACCCACCCACTCAACACAGGCACCACCCTCAGTATCACAACGCGGAACACGCAACCCATCACCAGTACCAGACCCATCAGAACCATTTCCAATACCCCACGCAGTATGCAAAAACCTACGCTTCTAATTCGAGACATTCACAGACTCAGACGACGACAGCAGTTCAGACAACACTACTTCCATTACCCACGTACTTACAACACGAGCAAGCAACAAACCAAACGCCACCTCTACCAACAACAAACCGCACGCCCACGCCAAAACCTCTCGACACTGAACAACATCCTAACAAATCCCTTCACCTAGACTCTCCCTACTCTACCCATGATGCGTAAGAGGAAATTAAAAAGAAAAGAAAAACACGGCAAAAACAAAAAGAAAAGAAAAGAAGTAAACAGAACACAAATTAAAAGGCCAATAGCGGAAAAAAAAACTCTTAATTTTAAAACAAAACAAAAATAAAGGCCCAAAGCAGTGTATGTGTGATGTCTTCTTGCAATGTTTATAAGCGGCGATGCCCGACCATACGCCCACTACACCCCCTACGGCACTGCCCGGACCATTTCCAACAACTCATCTATAACCACCTGAACAGCCGATATCACCTGATGGTAGCAGGCTGATGAAATTCAAAAACAACAACAGCATACCGAAGTCCCGGGTTCAACACTCGCATTATTCGGGACATTTCTCAACCCCGCGGCCCACCGGGATGAAATGACGAAGCGGTGTCGGCGGTGCCATAAGCCGTGATCGTGCACAAAATGAGTCGTGAACCACCCAATAAAGAAGACAAAAGCTCACCCTTTCCCACCCATCAGTCCCAGGTTGAGTTGACATCACAGCCAACCACCCTGACCTTGACATCCGTGACTGACTGACCTTGACATCTGTACCGTCGGTGGGCATGAAGTTCTCGTAGATGTAGCTGCCGGTACGTCGAAGTCGCGACTCGGGAGAGTACACGCTCGACCGACTGCCAATCTGAGGGCACGGTACAAAACACTTGTTACAGCACACAACACAGCACAACACACAACACGCTGTCGTCTTCAGGATCGTGGCGTGCTACACTGCAGGTGACCCAACACAACACACAACACGCTGTCGTCTTCAGGATCGTGGTGTGACACACTACGTGACCCCACACAACACACAACACGCTGTCGTCTTCAGGATCGTGGCGTGACACACTGCAGGTGACCCAACACGACACACAACACGCTGTCGTCTTCAGGATCGTGGCGTGACACACTGCAGGTGGCCCAACACTCAGCAATAGTGCACCGAGGCCAGATGCCGACCCGACTGACGTGACCAAACACGGACGGGACCCAGGTCAGCGGGCCTCAAAGCAGGCTGAAAATTAATTTAGGATCGATTGTATTATTAATAATTATGCAATATGTATTTGAACAACACCAAGAGCGGTAAATTTGAACTTTTCTTGATGCCTGTCCATGGCCGCTTTAAGGTTCACAAATCCAGTGCCAACCGGGACCGGGTGATGTACCACGCGGAAAAGGCGCCTCAAATTTAGCTCAGTCGCACTGAATGACATTACACTGAAAGATACACGCCGACATCAACAAACATTCCTTATACATCTCACTGCAACGCAGTAAAAGTGCATTGTTACACTATAATATAGTTTACTGACTATAGCTATATATGTATATAGCATAGTTTACTGATTTTGCACTTTTACAAAAGTGATGGAAACCAGACGGGGACCAGGCAGGGAGCTGCTCGCTCAGTCTGACTCCGCGCTGGCTGGTCGGTGCGCTCGGGACAACCCTCTACACTCTACAACAGTATATTGCAGTGCACGTTGAAGGGCCATCACCATCACCAGCTGCCCACCGGGCGGCAGATGCTCAACTCGTGCTTCCTCCTCCGATCCGCCGAGCGGACGTCCGGAAACGGGTCCGAGCTGGGGAATGGACTGCTTCAAATGGGAATGGACCGCTCGTGCAGTTTAGTGGCGCATCGACAGCATGAGTCATACAGCGACTGCTCTAGCTGGTGGTTGCTAACGTGAAGAGGGTGTGGAGTGCGGTGAACGTAAAGACCGCCACAGACAAGAACATGAAGATCAATGGGGAGGTAGTGCTCACCGAGTACTACACCATCAAGGACAGCCTACCAGCCAGGCACACCGTGATGGCAAACATCAAAAGGAAGGAGTCGGAGGCCAACTTGATGCAGCTATTTGACTGTGCCTCCGCCAGATGGAGGAGGTGCTAAGTAAGAACCGCGAGTTGGTGGGCCTGTCCAAGTATGACATGTGGTTCCATGAGGGCTAGAGAACCGCCAGGCTGACCCAGATATCTGGTACGGACAAGGATTATGCAAAAAAAAGTTGACGATACTGAGGGGAGTGAGAAGGAAAAATCGATAAGGAAGACAACCGAAAGAAGAAGCGAAGAAGCGTGCAAATGAAAGGAAGAGAAAAACACTGAGGAAGAATTTTGAGAGGAAAATCTAGACCCTGACTTTGAGACACGAAAGACTGACAAAAACACTACAAGAGGAACGACACAGTCACCATAGAGATTCAAAAGGCATCCTTCAATGAGCCCTTCGTGACCTCCCTTGATGCCAGTGTGGCTTGGAATCCAGCAGAAGGAAACAAATCTCTCTCTTTCTTGCATTAGGGTGAGCCGACATAAGATGAATGATGAATTTGTGTTTAGGGGCGCAAATTCATCATTCATCTTATGTCGGCTCACCCTACTGAAAAACGAAGAGAGAGAGGGGGGGGACCCACCGACATAAGATGTCCCACATAAGAGGCTCCTGGGGGTTGAAACGTTCCAGTGTCGATAGGCTCCTCAAAGAGTCGGACAAGACAACACAGGAGTCGTATTCATTGACTCCAATGTAGTAAAGAGCCTCGAGGATTGCAACCGATTCAGACGTATACACAGATGCGTTTGATCCAGGTGGAAAGGGCACTCGCGACGGATCGGGAAACGAACGCACACCTGTCACCGTGCTTTCATTTTGAGCAGTCTGTAAATATCAGGGTGACAAAAAGGACTAAACGATTTTGTGCACCAGGTGTTGCTATATCAAACAACTGCAATGTAACGTTCGCTTCCTTCTGTTTATCGTATTCATGACTATTTTAAATTAGCTGGAATGGGGCATCAATACAGGAATAACTGCCGAAACTCCACGAAGCTGGCCTTCACCAAATGCCAGAAGCTTCAGCTGAATGTGCAAACGACGCACATTACGTGTGTGACAAACAAGCCTCCGCTACTCGTCGCCCGCGACCAATCGGCGTGAGAGATTGGCGACGCTACACGACTCAACGGTCGATGTGTCGTAAAAACCCAAGAACGAACCAAACAAGCCTAAAGCACTCGCATCACCTAAACAGCGAGACCGCCCGTGCTGAAGCTCAGGCGCTGAAGCATCCCGCTGTGAATATCAGCCGGCCGGCATTCCCGCCACCTGACATCTCCACGGTCATCTCGCCTGCGTCGCATCTCCCGCGACCGCAGGACCGGCAAGAAAGACGATAAACTCCGCGCGTCAACGGCGTGTCAGACGGGCAGCACGAAAACACTGTCAGTTGGTTGGAGGTCACGGCCCAGTCATTCGACAGCGACGCTACTGCGCCACCGTCCCAGCACACGGCGACACACGGCCCCGGATCTTCTGGACGCCGCGTCTGGAAGTCAGGACGTCGGCGTCGATATCCAGGACGTCAGCGGGGAGTACCCCGTGACGGTGGGGAGGGGGAGTACCCCGAGACGGGGGGTGGGGGACGTGCGGTGTAATTTGGTCGTCTCGGCCGTGTTAATTACCGGCTGTGAAGACGAAGCCGTGCGCCAGGCGCAGCGACACCACATGCGGTGTTGGCTGATTGGCTGCTGGCACTAATGGGCGCACCGATGGCAAGGTCACGTGGCGACCGGTCACGGCAAATTTCGAACATAAATAGCCATAAACTAAGCACAGATTACCAGCATGCCAGTGCGCACTCCATACTTTCGAGAAATCGCATCGATTTCGTTCGAAACGAAGCACAATGCAGGACAAGCGGAATTATATGTATGGTGTACATTTGCAAGACGTTTCAGAAAGCCTTGGCCCCTCAATATTGGCTTTGCCCCCACCCGACAATTCCAACTTTTAGCACCGACCTATGTGGGCTGGCCCTAAATGCTGGCCCGTCAATATCCTTTATGCACTGCCGCTCCTCAACAATTTCAAGGAATCAACGGCCCTCATACCCTGTTCTCCTGCCGACAAATCGTGCGCTGCACCGTCGTGTAGCGCACGATTTGTCCGTGGGTCGCAGGTGGGTCCGGAAACCATGCAATTAGCAAGGTTCGAACAAAAACCTCCCTTCAGGAAGAAGCAAAGCCAAACGGAAATGACCGAGGATGCCAATGAAAGGCAAAGAAGCTTCTCAGCGATAGCAAAATATACGCCACAATGCGACCGAAATGTCGCCGCCGCAGATGATCCATCACCACCTTCGACAGTCCCTTTAAAAAAATAATCAAGTAGATAGGTAAATAAATATACAAATTGGCTACATAATTACTTAATAACTCACTAAATTAATAAATCAAACAATAAACGTCCACAGTCGGTCGTCGCCAGCTGGCAGCAGACAGGCGCGCCCAAGTGACCGCGTCGACAGCTGCTGTGGCGGTGTCCGGCCACGGCGCGCTGACGCAGACTGGCGGCTCGCCGACGGGTCGGCTGACAGGTACGCTCGCTATTATTAGCGCAGCACGTTGCGGGTGCGAGTACAGGTGGCACCGGCGACATGTGCAGCCTCCATCGCTTGTGGAAAGGTGGCCCCCTCCGGCTGGCGAATACGTGCCTCCAGGAAGGCTCCGGTGCATACCTGATGTCCGTTCAACGCATTTTCAGAAAAAGGCTCTTTTCAGAAGAAAAGGGCGCAGGCGAAGACGAAGGAGGGCCCTTGATACAAAAGGGCGCCGCCTTAGTACGTTTGAGTGCATTATCCCGCTCCGCCATCTCCAAGCTCAAGGACTTTTTCCGACGAAGCCCCCTCCGCCAAAGAAATGTACCCCCTACGATGAGAACTCGGCGGTCAGCCCCCCTGTGCGTGGGCTAGCGACCGGGTGTCTGTCTGTCGGCCGTCGGCCGACCCCGCTACGTGGGTGCACGGTCTGAGACCAGCGTAGCGGGATATTATCACCAGGTAAGTTGGTGTTTCGATACTGCGGTGTTGTTGCTGTTGGCTGAGTTTGACCTGCCTGTCAGTTGATAGGAGTTTGCGAATGCAGCGCAGCTCTGTGCTGTTCTATTCCGACCAATCAGATTAGCAGAGCCATTCCGTGCTGTTCTGGTCCGACCAGTTAGCTCAGCAGAGCCGTTCTGCGCTGTTCTGGTCCGACCAATCATCTCAGCAGAGCCGTTCTGTGCTGTTCTGGTCCGACCAATCAGCTCAGCAGAGCCATTCTGCGCTGTTCTGGTCCAACCAATCAGCTCAGCAGAGCCGTTCCGTGCTGTTCTGGTCCGACCAATCAGCTCAGCAGAGCCGTTCTGCGCTGTTCTGGTCCGACCAATCAGCTCAGCAGAGCCGTTCTGCGCTGTTCTGGTCCGACCAATCAGCTCAGCAGAGCCATTCCGTGCTGTTCTGGTACGACCAATCAGCTCACCAGAGCCGTTCTGCGCTGTTCTGGTCCGACCAATCAGCTTGCCCTCCGGCCACTGGCCATATAGCAGGTTTCTATGAAAGCGTTTGACATGTGCAATGGCAACCCTGGCCCACGCAGGCAGGGTGCACGTACCACGCCATACCCAGAGGTGTTCCGCGTAAGCGCTCCACCGCTCGGGACAGCTGATGCGACATTTTCTGCCGACATTACGGTATGAAAAACATAAAGATGACATGTCGCATCACTCGATCGTAACGTCATAAAGCCGGAAGATGGCTGGCAGTTTTTTTTATGGGGGTGGAGGGGGGAGGGGGGGTTAGGGACGCATCGACTGCGGTGATCATGCAGCTGGCGGTTTTTCGTCGAAGTAGCGAATTACCAGCGATGACTCTGGTTTGTTGTGTCTAAATGATGTCTAAAATGATGTCTAAATGTCTAAGATGTCTAAATGTCTAAAAATGATCATTGTTGGCGAATGTGGTACGGTGGTGGACAGCTCAGCTGAAGTATTTATAGAAGTCTTTGACTTTTCCATGGTCATTCGGGGTCGCGGACCAGACTTAACGTCAGACGACCTTGTGGAGCTTTTGAGGTATTCGGTGGTTAGTTTGAAGGTTGAAACCCGTTTCGTTGTTCATTTCTACTTGTAGTTATACGAAAACAATATTTTTGGGCTCCCTTTTGGACTTCCACAAAACAAAACCAGCACTTCGACCACATTCGACCATTGACGACGACGGCGGTGACGACATGTAGCATATAGCACATCGTTGGTGTGCATCCCAAGACACTGGATAATAAATATGAATATTTCAAACGAGCGTAGTTATCAAGCTTTCAGCCTATAAGAGCAATAGATTCATAAGAACCACATGGCCATCTGGATTAAGCTCATAAAGAGAAGACACTATGCAAGGATAAAAAGGCACTGAAATACCTATAAATCAATGCGATATACTGATTACTAAATCATCAGCTTTTACAGGGAACGATAAAACGTCAAAAGTATCGATTTTGTCAGCCCTTTAAACTGACCTGGAAGGTTAACCAGTACCGCGAAGAATACCAATCAGGTATCAATCGTGAGATCTCGCCACGTACTACCCGCTGCGCTTTGTTTCATGCCGCTGGCACTCTCAGTTCGCAAACGTTGTCGGCGGGGTTGCAGCACCCCCAGCCCCACCTCCACCCCTTGCACTGGGGGTGACGACAAAATGTCGCGCACCGTCGCCGGTTAACATTTCGGGGGCTGTCCGGCCATGTCGGAGCACGTTCAGTACGCGGTGCGAGCGACAGATGTCACTGGCCATGAGCGACGCCCGGCGACAACGCCGCCGGCATCAATATTCCAGTCGACGCGTGGCGTGGCCTTCACCGTCGGGCGGCGATACGTGCACGCGTCCTGCGGGGTTCACCGTGCGCAAAGCCGCCGACTGGGATTCCTGGACAACAGAGGGGTGTGGGAGCGGCGGTGCTGCACGCCGCCCGAAGCGAACGAAGCCGGAACACCGGCTGCTGATGAAGCACATCGATGATGAGCCGATGGATCGACGGCCATGGACCACATGCACGTCAGGGTCGATCGGTCGTGACGTTCTCGCCACCAACTGCGCCGCAGTGTATGCCGCGCCTCGACGTCGAGTCGCCATGACGTCACCTTCCCGACACGAGCCGGCCAAGCCGAACCAATGTCACCAGGACGTCACCTTCCAGACACGAGCCGGCATACACGGCCGGGTGTGGTGCGCGTGCGCTCACCTTCCTGGAGCCGGCCGAGCCGAACCAATGTCACCAGGACGTCGCCTTCCCGACACGAGCAGCCCGAGCCGAACCAACGTCACCATGACGTCACCCTCCCGATAAGAGCCGGCCGAGCCGAACCAATGTCACCGTGACGACATCTACCCGACACGAGCCGGCCGAGCCGAACCAATGTCACCGTGACGACATCTACTCGACACGAGCCGGCCGAGCCGAACCAACGTCATCACGACATCACCTTCCCGACACGAGCCGGCCGAGCCAGACCAGTGTCGTCCGCACCATACCCGGCCGGCCACCGGCGGCCGGGTGTGGTGCGCGTGCGCTCACCTTCCTGAAGAGCCGCTGGCTGCCGCCGCCGGCCGACGACGGGTAGTAGATGTAGATGTTGTGGTCCTCGGCCGACACCGGCTTCTCCACGAACGGCTTGTTGAAGGTGGCGCCGCCAAGCTCCACCACGTCGTCGTTGTCCATGAAGTCGCGCTCCTCTGCAACGGGCGAGGTCGGGTCCGGTTAGAGGAGGTCGGGTCCGGTCAGAGGAGTTCGGATCAGGTTAGAGGAGGTCGGGTCCGGTTGGAGGAGGTCGGGTCCGGTTAGATGAGGTCGGGTCCGGTTATAAGTTTGGTCGGGTCACGTCAGACGGGGTCAGACGGTGTCACGGCAGACCGGATCGGATCAGGATAAATAAGATCGGGTCGAGTTAGGTCAGGTCAGATGAGGTCAAGTTGGTCCAGGTCTCAGGTCGGTTCAGACCAGATCAGACCAGGTGGAGTCAGGCCGCGTGGGATCGAGCCAGGTCGGGTCAGATCGCATCGGGTCGGATCTGGTTGAATCAGACCGCATCAGATCAGGTCAGCCCGGGCTGGGCCAGGCCGCACAGCTCCACCTCGCCATCGGCCATCGATCGCGACAGTGGCAAGCCCACAAACGCGCGCCGTCAAGTCGAACAACACAGCTGTTGTCGCTCCAGAATTGAAACCAATGTCGAGACCGTTGGAGACACCAGAGACCTCGCGCACGCGCGCCCGGTCACTGCACGTCACAGTCGCATGGCAGAAATGTCATCGGATGCACCCTGCGCCGCGTGCATTCAAAATCGTCGACACGACTCGCAGCCTACCGGCACTCGCGCTTGTCACGAACTCCGGCCAAGTCCCAACACCGGTCGTCGTGATGTGCCGTAGGTCTCTACTACATTGCGTGAGACGAAATGTACGACCCTCAATATACCAGGAGGTGCTGAGTTTACTCAACATCAAAAGTAGCGTTAGGGATTATGCTATATTACTCAACGTTTCGGCCAGGGGCCATCATCAGGAGTGATATAAAAAAATGGCAGGGTTAGCAATTGAAAAAAACGCGGGAAAAAAGCGTGCAAAAATACACGTGAAACACAGAAAAGCATCCTCATTGCTGCAGACACTTCAAGAAACTCCAAACCAGAAATCAACTAGGTCAAGATAGAATCCTCTGAGGAAGCCTGGGCCGATGGTCCATATACATATCGACACATATATAGACATATATCGAATGTAACGCGTAATACATAAAATATAATTTGTTTATGTAATTTTATGTGGTATACCAAGACGTCGTTTGCGTGTTTAGTTGCGGCCGTAGATTACGTATGTGTAGAGATTCGAGGACCTTCAGATCAGCGTTGTCTCTGGCTGTTGCTAAAATTTCTACTTTGAAGTTTGTGTTAGTGTCGCTGTGTTCCATGTTAGAATGTTTGCCGATCATGTGTTCGCCTAAAGGTGTGTATTCTCTCCGAAGTCTGGCATCTCCCAAGTGCTCATTGTACCTATCCCTGATGCTACGCTTGGTTTCTCAGACATAAAATATTCCAAGACAGCGGTTGCACGTTATTTCATAAACTACGTTTTTCCGCGTGCATCTACCTTTGAGCCCGTTACTACAGGTGTGGCATGTTCGTCTACCAGCAGGGCATGGCGACAATTCCAGGGCTGAGCGGACCAGGTAAGATTTCAGTGTAGGTCCGCTAATCCAGGCTACGCTAACATGATTTAAATGAGACGAACGGATAGCTGCATTTACCTGTCGACATAGTTGGTCATCGACAAAAAGAAGTCTCATGTAGACGTAGTTGGGATTGCTACATGCTCGATGCCAACGTTGCCCACTTATCCTACTCCTGTTGTGAGGGTGGACAGCACGAGCGGCGGAGTGTACCCGATGTGCTGGGTATCCGTTTTCCAGGAAAAGGGTTTTCATCTTCGCAAGGCTCCGCTCGCACGAAATAGTATCGGATGAGACTCGTGCTGCTCTCCTCATTTGGGATGTTAAAACGGCCTTTTTAGTGGCCATCGGGTGGGCTGAATCATAGTGCAAGATGATGGGCGCTGCCATTTGTTTAAAGTACAGTTCGGTGGTGTAGCTACCATCAGCCTGAACTACAAACAACGTATCAAGGAAAGGAATCGAAGTGGTATGAGCAGTGTGTTCTAAGGTGAACTTGATGCTGGAGTGTTGTTGGTTAATTTCTACAAAGAAGTCGAGCAGAGAGGCCAAGCCATGTGTCCAAACACCAAAAATATCGTCTATTTACCTCATGTAGAGAGCTGGCTTCAAATCATACGACGCTAGGAAGCTCGAGTCAAGGCGGTGCATAAAAGCAATTGCTAAAGGAGGTGCACATCGGTTGCCCATAGCCACTCCTTTCGTTTGCTTGTACATGGAGTTACCGAAACGTATGAGGTTATTGCTGAAAATATGTGTTAGTAATTTCACACAGTCCTGTACCCCAATCCCGAAGAGACAGATATCATCCAGATTGTCCTCGATTAGGCGAATTACAGCATCTATTCCCTCCTTTATCGGAATACTGCGGCCACAACTAAACACGCAAACGACGTCTTGGTATATCATATAATATTACACAAACATAAATTATATTTTATGTATTACGCGTTATATTCCATATATGTCTATATATGTGTCGATATGTATATGGACCATCGGCCCGGGCTTCCTCAGAGGATTCTATCTTGACCTAGTTTATTTCTGGTTTGGAGTTTCTTGAAGTGTCTACAGCAATGAGGATGCTTTTCTGTTTCACGTGTAATTTTGCACGCTTTTTCAATTGTTAACCCTGCCATTTTTTATATCACTCCTGATGATGGCCCCTGGCCAAAACGTTGAGTAATATAGCATGATCCCTAACGCTACTTTTGATGTTGAGTAAACTCAGCATCTCCTGGTATATTGAGGGTCGTACATTTCGTCTCACGCAATGTCTAAAACCCAGGAGCACCTAAGAGCCATTCTTCGTTGGATTAAACAATGGTCTCTACTACCACGCATCGCTGTGGGTCTCTGCTTCCAAACATCGCCGTAGGTCTCCACCGCCCACACCCTCCCGGTTATATCTTCATGATGTAATATAGCATGATCCCTAACGCTACTTTTGATGTTGAGTAAACTCAGCACCTCCTGGTATATTGAGGGTCGTACATTTCGTCTCACGCAATGTCTAAAACCCAGGAGCACCTAAGAGCCATTCTTCGTTGGATTAAACAATGGTCTCTACTACCACACATCGCTGTGGGTCTCTGCTGCCAAACATGGCCGTGGGTCTCCACCGCCCACACCCTCACCCTCCCGGTTATATCTTCCATTGCCGTTAACCGTTTCGCACAGGACAGGCTTTCCGGCGCAATTAGCGCGCACACAAACAAACCGGCCGCGGCGCGCCGGCGACTCGGCGCCGGCTATGACGAAGAGCGCGCCTCGCGGCCCGCTTGGCAGGGTGCGAGCCGGCGCGGGCGGGCCGAATGTCGCGGCCACGCTCGATGGCCAGTCATCGGCCGCGACCCACTGCCAACAGTCGCAAAAACGAGCGGCGTCGACGTGGCGCGCATCGGGCGCGGCCGCGTGCCTGCGCCGCGCCGCTGTCAGCTACGCTCGCTCGCGACACGTCTGTGTCGCGGACGCCGGCGGCACGCGGTCGAGTCCAACTGTCCGCGGGGGAGACAGGGGCGGGGAGGGGCCAGCGGCGCCAGCAACGCGAACGGAGGGCCAATTGCCGCAACAAGCTCGTTCAGTCTGGCTCCGTGGGCGTAAGCGTCGCGAGGAATGGCGCGCCAGGGTTGAGGCGGCGCCAAGGAAGCTGCCACGAACCCCGCGGCTGTTGTGGCGCATCACACACACTGTCACGGTATCGACCTGGCCCCGGAAAGGTGCCAGCCGCGCTAGCAACACCGCCCACTCAATATCAGGGCCGATAAAGAGCTAGATAAAACTGACTTCGCACGGCCCGATGGTTGGTTATTGGAGTTTATGGGCGCATCGATTACATCGGTCATGCAGCGCCCAAGCACGGCCCGATGATCTGGTTAAAACAGTGTTTCACAGGACAACACTGCACAAAAGGTACCAGTCTTCGTATAAAAAAAAACACATTTGTAGCACATTGGATGTGAATTAATATGAATCATGTGAGTCATACCTGCACCAGCTTGCGATCCGATGCTTTGGTTCACTCAGCATGTTTTTAGTGTCGAAGGACCAGGGACAGCGGACAGGCGGGGGCATCTGAGGGCAGGAACTGAGGACAGGGGTCGCCACGGTTGTCACAGAAGACAACGGCGTCACCAGATGCGTTGGAGGACTGGACAGAGGACAGGGGCGTCACCAGGAACGTCGGAGGACAGGTGAGAGAAGACAGGGGCGTCGGAGGACATCCGTCGCTCAGTTGACACTTCATCGGTTGAAAATGATTTTTTTAAAGCGCTACAAACGGTGCCTATCGGCAAACTCAAGACTCGCTTGCCAGGATCATCAGCAAACTTAAGCTTAACATGAACTTTAAACACGTATTGCCTCGAATGAGGAATGAGCGTACAAGTACGCACAACAAATAGTGTGGCGCTTTATGAAATCATTAGATATGCACCTCAAACAGAGAGAAGTACAAGAGTCACATTATCACTGCAAGGTTCCACGAGAGAGAAGGATAAGGTTTCAGTCACATTATCACCACGGAATGACCGTCGGAGCGAGACACTTCATGGTTTGAGCCTGTGGATAAATAGTCCCGGGAGACGAGTGGATCCGAAGGCGCGACTCCGACATTTCCTCCGACGGAGCGCGGGCCAGGTCTTCAAAATACCCGGTCACACCCACCACAACGCACCACACTCCGCCAGTGCAAGGCACAATAAGGGGCGCTGGGCGAGCGAGGGTAAGAGAGCGGCGGGCTGCGGACCGTGGGATTCCCTGCTACAACCCGCTTTGTTTTAGACAAAGATTGAGATCACTTGAGGTGAAATATTGGGATGAAAGTTGGTAAATATCAGCACGAAAAGATAAGATCTGGCTCCTGGTGGGAAAATCAGAACTTGCCATCCTGCATTACATCAAACGCTGTTGAAAGTTCCCCACCAGAGCAATCGATACCACAAACATTCTTAGAAAACAGATTAAGTATATTATATGAGAACAATTTGTAAAATCGGTAAATCGGTCAAATCCGAATTTAAGGAGCATATCAAAATCTCAGAGTGAAAAATTACAACACAAAATGCTACAACAAAACAGTCATTCAAGTATCAAAGGCGTGACGGACGGGCTCGATCGCCCACACGGGTGAACTCTCGCACACGGGTGAACTCTCGCACACGGGAGGCGCGGGACTCGTTAAGACTTAGCCCTCGCTGATAACAACACTGCGCGCACCTCTGCGCCCCACACAGAACTGACTGAGCGGTGCACTCACACCTGCCTGCAGTCGTCACCAGTGTAGGTCAGAACCGGGGTCTGAGCTCCGTGGAGGGCCCACTTGCGCCTGGACGCCGGCCAACACACAAGCAAGCTGCAGTGTCCCGCTTCATCTCGTCCCGCTCAATCCAATTCCACTCACTTACGTTAGATTAGGCTAGGTCACAGCACATTACATCACGACCCTTTCCATCCCGGACCGTTCCGTTTCGGTTCGTTTTGTTCCGTATTGTCCATGTGGTTAATGTGATTCCGCTCGCACCGCTCGGTCTCTTCCCGTCTCGGCTCGGCAACACGCCAAGAACAGCTTGTGCCCGTGACCCGAATCGCGTCACAGTCGCATCAATAAACACCGGTGACGCAGCGCCGAGTGGCGCCTTTGTCTGCACGTGCCCGGTGAGCGGCTAGGACGCGCAAATTGCGTCACGTTCAATACTTGTGCAACGATGTGTTGCCGGTTGTCATCGTCAAAATTACGTCACGACCAATAGTGGAGTAGGCCAACGATGTGGCATATACTGGTGCGTGTGTGCAACCAGATGGTGGTGTTTGTCACCGCTTGTTTGACTTTGTACCGGCTGAACACACACCGGCCACAGTCGGCCTGGCCTGCCGACAGGTGTCGACCGCTAGACAGCCGGCGTCAGTGCTACAGGCGGCCCAAGCTCGCAAGCCGGGCCATACAGCTGACGGCGACCACCACGTCTCCCCCAGGGCCGAGAGCGGCGACCCCCACGACTCCCCCGGGGCCGAGAGCGGCGACCCAGCAAGAGGACGGTCAGCTGACGCCCGGGCAGACGCGCTGCCGAGGCGTGGTGAGCTGGCTGGCCTTGCAGCTGTTCGGTTGGTCCGTGGTCGAGTGGACCGCCTCCAGCTCTAATGGGTCGTCCTTCTAGCTACGGTGTGGGGTAGGGGCGGGGATGGCCGAGTAGTTAAGGTGTTGAGCTCTGGGTGCAAAAGGTTCCGGGTTCAACACTCGCACCACCCGGGACATTTACCACTCACGTGGTTTCCGGCGGAACAGTGTGGACGGCGCCATTAACCGATCGTACATAAAGTGCGTCGACAAGCACCAATAAACAAACAAACAAGCAGATAGCTGCAATGGGCCATCATCCGTGCTCCATTGAGCTATCGTCCTAGCTTCAGTGGGTTAGCCTTCGTCATACAGTGGGCCACCCTCCCATCTCCAATCGGCCACCCTCCATGTTCCAATGGGCCATCCTTCTAGCTTCAGTGGGTCACTCTTCCAGCTCCAGTAGGCTACCCTTCCAGCTCCAATGGGCCACCCTCCATGTTCCAATGGGCCATCCTTCTAGGTTCAGTGGGTCACCCTTCCAGCTCCAGTGGCCATCCTCCCAGCTCCAGTGGGCCAATTTGAACTTCGCGGAGCTCAAATTCCCTGCACGCTACACATACTTCGTAAATGCACATGGTAAACGCACAGGGTAAATACACACACACACACACCGACCTGATGTCACGTGAGCTCGACTTCGGCCGCACACCCGCCGGGCAGGCCGCCCACCTTGAAAGTCGGCAGCGTCCCGGTCCAGTATCGCAAACCGGGGCAGGTCGATGCCCTCCTTCTCAAGAAGTCTGTACACCTTTCGCCGATCCTGGAACGAGAGAGCATGTTCACTGAAGGAGTGTGTAATTACTGTGCGGGCTCCATGCCAACACCAGCGGTGGACAACACATCACTGAAGAATGATGAGGAGTACGCAATCACTGTGCAGGCTCCACGCCAACACTATAGCGGTGGACAACATGCCAAATGGAAACAAAACCCAGCCGGCATGTCTACAAGTTGGGATTCGAGCTATCGGAGAAATAGTCGTACTGGGGAAGCACTGCGGTTGTTGTTGGGCTTCAGTGGCAGCTACCTTTGCCAGGCCTCCCAGTAACGCAAACGCATGCACCAGGCCTCCCAGCAACGCAAACGCATGCATGCGATCCGCGCGCGACAAGGGAAGAGGAAGGGGTAGCACTTTTCTCGAGCGGCCACTATCCATGGCGGAAATTGGGAGCAGTTCGAGCAGTCCCACATGGCGCAGTTACGGTATTACAGAGCATGTGTCACTTAAAAACAGCAAAGTTCATGCTTGCAAGCGACGTCACAACACAAGTTCTTAGACCAGAGCAAACCAGTCATATAGTTTAAAACTGAGTAGGTAAAAATTTTCCTCAAAAGTAATGTTTGTGAAGGTTTCTCGGCCCACTCAAGAGACCATATTGCACCTGCCCTCAGTCTGTCGGCGTAGGTTACCAACAGCATACTGGGTAGAAACAAGACTTCAGAGAGACGACTTCGGGTCAAACTCCCGGCGCCAGGATGCGGTCTGTTAAGACATTACGAAGATGCACGAGTTTCTCGACGCAACGCAGATGCTCGTTGTATTTGTTGAAAGAAGACGAAAAAGCACATCTTCCGACAGCATGGCACGCTACGAGGGCACTGCATAGTGCACTGACTTGCATAATGCCTCCGGAGCACTTCACTGAATGCCACCCGGCGCAAGGATGCACGGCGCGCGCACCTCTCGGAAGTCGGCCACCAACACGCCAGAGATCGCCAGCAGACCCGGCCAGCCTGGCAGGTGGCCGGCCGGGCCCCGCGGAGGGTGGCGCCGACACAGGTGACGGGCGAGCCGCGACACGGGGTCAGACGACGCCGCGTCTGCGCCACGGTCGGCCGCCGACGGCCGCGGGACAGAGTAGTCAGCGCGGCGGGCTCCAGCCGGCAGCCGGCCAACTCGGCGCCGTCCGTGCGGCAACACAGCCCGCCCGCCCGCGCAGCTCGAGCATGCACGCACGCACGCACGCACGCACGCACGCAGTCATGGCCGGGCCGTTTTTGTGGCCGACGCGAAAGGTCGCCGGCGACTCGACGGCCGGCGCTTTTTTACTGCCACAAACTAAGCTGGCCGCCGGTGGTGCGTTCGCGAGCGCGGCAAAAACGGGCAGCAAAAACGTCCGACCGGACGGGCCGGGCCGCCCGGCCCACGGCACGGTGCGCCGACAGCTCGTCCGTCGATGGCGGAGACAGCCGTGATACAGACGCCGATCCGGCTGTCGATGGCGGAGACAGCCGAGACACAGACGCCGACCCGGCTGTCGATGCCGGAGACAGCCGAGACACAGACGCTGACCCGGCTGTCGATGGCGGAGACGACAGCGACACAGACGCTGACCCGCCAGTTGATGGTGGAGACAGCCGCGACACAGACGCTGACCCGCCTGTCGATGGCGGACACAGACGCTGATCTGGTTGTCGATGGCGGAGACGACAGCGATACAGACGCCGATGGCCGCACCGACACCGCCGATATGGTGCGTCACAGGCCGCGAAGGTCACCACCACCGACGGTGACGCTGAATAAAAGGGCGGCGCGAGAGGCTCAGGCTCAGGAGTGGGCCGCCGCGTGCATAATACGGCCGCAACTGGCGTCTGCCACGGCGCTGGCGAAGTGGATTATGCGGATAATAAGTGACTGACAATTGATCGGATCATGGCGTTCTGGATTCATGAATTACGGTTATAAACCCGCTCGCCGCACGTCGCACATGGTGATCCATTATGAGCATGTCGATAACACTGACCGGCAAGGGCGATACTCATCATTCAGAAGTGCTACTGATTTTAAATGGCAAAGCTTATATGCTAACTGCACCAACCATTGCGACCAACGTCGATAAGCCTGACGGCTGACGTGGCAGCGATGGGTTGCAGCGCCATCTATTGTTGCCCGGCACAAACACAACAACTAATGTTGCCGCAAGGCTCGCATTCTTGAACGATCGCAGGCACCGCTGAAGAGCAGTGTCAGGGTCGCAACCACTGGGCACCTCTGGACACACGTTTCGAAGAAAAAGTAGTTTCATAGTCCATTCTTGCACGCTGTCACCCGACCGGCCCGCTCGCTCACGTGGCAAGAAGTCGTGCGCCGACCGGTCAAGGTCGTTCGGCTGTCCTTTCCCGCAATGTGAAAGAAGCGCCCACTCGCCACCTCCGGAGAGGGCGTCTCAAACGGGCGGGCATCTCCGACGCTGAACAGTGTCGATATCGGCCAGCACACCCAAACACAGACACTCACACACACACCTTCGGCCACCAAATATCGCCGTCAGCTCGGCGCGGATTGTACCCGAACTGGCCGACCGCCCGGTGGCTTCCGGACCGCGCGGCCACTGACCGGTCGCGCGAGTGTGGATACCAGAGTGGGTAACTTAATTCCCGGGTTTGAAGTCGAAGTCGGAGTCGGAGCAAATCAAAGGAGCAGACAAGGTCTTGTGTTTGCAGTATGATATTTTAAACATGTGTTCAAAGTTGCTAATGGTTATGACGTCATATACAAAATACCTTGCACCGATTGGTAAAAAAACAGCTTTCAGAACAGAAAACGCTAACGAAGCAAATTATTATCGGCGGCCTCCGAGACTCTAGAACAGGTCTCTTAAAACTGTCAATTTTTCCCGCTATAGGGTGGATCGAAAGCATGGTTCTGGAGACGCCTCGGCCGAATTCATAGCGACCGGAGGCCACTGTTCAGTGCGCAGGCGCGAGGTCGGGCGCGTTGTTGTCGGCATTTCCGTTGGTTGTGGTTCGGTGTGGTGCGTGTTCGGATGATGTCTGTGTGCCTGATGGTACGAAAAGTGGCTGGTTTGTTTGGTAATCGTAAGTAGAAGAGCATGTTGTTTGGTGGATGTTTTCTTCAGCCTTGCGTTTGTTTTAGTGGTACTTTTGTTTCTTCTGCATGTCCGTGTCGGAGTACATGTGAGGCCCTCTCTATCCAGCATGAACCTGGAGTGCAAAATGTTTTAAGATATGAAATATAAAGAAGTTCCTTAAATCCCACCCTGGTGGATACGGATGCAGGTGCCGGAAGGACGGAGATAGTATCGGAGTTCGAGGTGTTGCAGGCTTCACCGAAATTCCGGCGGTAATTGTCCCGACGATGACCCATGATGCGGGAGCATAAGTGCAGCAAGCGCATACTGGGTGAGGGACATGCGCACAAGAACGGTGTCGAATTTTCCAATACATTTCCTCTCTAATATATTTGCATCAATTGACCGGAACCGTGATTTGGATGACCTTGAGGCAGGGACTCATGTTAAGCAGAGCTTACTGTATCGAGCCTGGCAAATCGCCATGTTTGGGAAGACATGCTGAACGGCAGAACTTGAACAGAGAGCTTTGCCGCCAACACTGCCAACATGGCCGTCACGTCTCTCCAGCATCGTCAGTTACCAGCTGACTTCCCAGCCGTAGGCTAACTGTGGTCCCATGCAGCGATTCGATTCCTGTCTTTCCAGGACAGCGGATACCAGTGCAGGCCGGCGCCCCAACCAACTGTCTACCTAGAAGGTACTCGCGTGAGCTTTACTGACCCTCACCAGTGGATGGGGGAATTCATCCTATATTTTTGTTTCGTGAATAGCTTACATACCGTCCGACTGAACCAAGTGCAACTTGCATTACGCTCTGGGGCGTGTTCTTCGCAGCTTTGTTATTTGTTCTGTGCTGGCTCATGTCACGTCACTGAGCCATGACGTCATAAATGGGGACGCCTCTATCTATTTTTTTATGTGATTATTGCATTTTGACATGACATTGTGACCAAAAGCGACACGTGGTGTTCAGCTTAGGCTAATAGGTGACTGGGATGATATTCGAGCATTGTCCCTGTACTATTCCAAGGTTCATTCTAGGCCATGGACCCTAGTTGGGCTCCGATGACTTGTTTAACTTGACAAAATAGCTGGGGTTATTTTGAGTCTTGAATCCGGTTTTACCGTCCAATTTTACACTGGGTGGGTGGAACTAGTGGCCGTAACCATATTCGGTGAAGTCCTCAAACGTCGGGTCGGCTCTTTGCTTGACCTGACCCGCGACCTATGCTTTAAATAGAGCTCGATATATATCATATACATTCATACAACACGAGCATCTATATAATAACTAAAAGGTGTGCATCTGTTGCAGCTTACAAAACGTTTCTGGCCAAATTGTTAAGTCTCGATCTTTTGGCGAAAAGATTACCTTTGACCTGACCTGGTAGGCCACCTGCAATATGTTAATCGGGCGCCAATCACAAGCTCCCGTCTCCAGTCTCAAGCACGCTTCGTTTGGAAATGCTACGGTGATTGCACCCCCACCACCACCACCACCACCACCACTGGTGAAGGTTGCAACTTGCCGTATACGGCGAGGGTAAGGCGCCATTTAACAGCCAGCGGCCCACCACATAGTTCCCCTCGCTTCAAACTTTCTCCTGAACTGAATCAACGCTAGTGAACTATGGGCTGGTGCTTCATCTCCTTCAACTCATTATCATTTCGTTCGTGAAGTGCACCAACACTCACTTGCCTTCTGATAAAACACGGCAAGCAATGCTCAGCTGATGTCTTATCTCAGCCCATGTCTTATCTTCTCCACAGCGTCACGTCCGCAAAGGCATGACGCATTTCCGGTTGGGGATTCCTTGCCGTGTCCGTATCGCGCGTATCGACGAGTCGAGTACCTGCTGTCGAGTTCTCCCGGCGGCCTCCGGGAACCAGAGTCCGCCGGTCAACAACGGCGACCGACGGTCAACAACGGCGACCGACGGTCAACAGCGGCGACCGTCGGTGGTCACCACGGCGGCGAACTGTGCTGCTGTGCGGAGTTCAGCGTGTACGGCGATGCGGGGTCAGTTCGCCCAGTGTATGCGGAGCGGCACCGGGGCCGGTACGGACTGCCCCCACCCCACCCCCACACACACCCCCGGCGGCGCGGCCGGCTGTTCGCTCAATGCACACAGAGTGGCACCATAGGGACAGAAGTGTCTAAATACGCTTTGCTTCCTTAACACACTGTATCTGGACCTGACCTCAGTTCACCCGACGGAGGTCAATGAAGTTGGGGAAGTCAATTATCTTCACACGTTTGCATGCCCACCAAGGGACGCTCGGTAAAAAGGATGTGCATATTACAAAAATACGAAAATGAGTTAAAAATTATCCGTCACCTCATCCCACTAACATGATCTCCAACAGAAACCCGAGATATATGTTTCGTAGGCACCGTCTAATTCTACTCATGTACTACGTTTAATTTCATGCCATTTATTTAGATGAGTTATTACCCATAAACATTTTTGGAAGCGGCCCTCTTTGACCTGAGCTAGACCAACGATCTTGCACGACAATGTTGAAACTTCCACATCAGTCGCAAACGAGACGAAGGAAAAAATGCTGACACTTTCCCGATGCTGAAAGCCACTGTTTTTTCATATCGCAGAAAAACAAACTTTACGGCGGCCGCAAAAAGATCCCATCCGCCAGAAACCTGGCGGGCTAAACGAACCAATAAAGCGAAAGAAAAATAAACGGGCTGGAACAAAAAACATCAAAGGTCGTCAACAATGACAAAATTGTCCGAAGAAGTCACTTCTTGCTAAAACCATGATCAAATGTAGTTGAGGCACGCACAAGCAAAGCATCTGCAATCTATACTGCTTTTAGGCTCGAAAGACAAAGGAACTGATCACTTAACACAATGCCAGCAACTTGAGAAAAAGCCTTCAATCCGCAGGACAGCAGAAGCTTCGCTTTCCAGCAGTCAACGAGCGACTGATTAGCATCGAAGCCGGCACAGCCACCGACTTCAAACGAGCCGGGAAAAGATCGGACGCATCACCGGCACTACAGAACAAAGAGACAATTTCCACCTCGACAATATCAAAGGAAAATCATGCTCAGAAAAGAGACATCTTCTTCCCGGCAGTCGGGTTCCTTGAAATGAACGACGGGCATCAGGCAGAGGTGGAGTCACTACTGTAGGAGAGTGTCTGAATTGGGACATTACAATGATTGATGTCAGGTTCCATCAAAACAACAACAGAACTCTTCTGTCATGTCGAAAACGTCCATCGACATCAACCGGGTTGCATGCACCACTATCAAGAGGTCATACCGAATGATGCCAATGGGACTATGCATGCAAGACAGGCCATTGGTTTGGTTGGTTCACGACACACTTTATGCACATTCACGGCTAATGGCGCAAGACAGGCCATGGCCACCACTGTAGCAACAGCAGGAGACCCGACTATCGCCTGGTGCATAGGCGCAAGCGGGCTCCCTCAGTTCACGCAGAGGCACACGTCCGTGAAATGGCTGGGCGATTTTCGCGGATCACATCCAGACTTTAGACACAAGCGAGATCGCATTGCTATCGCATGGGCACCCGTGAAATGATAAGGTGCTAAAAACACGAGGCAAACATCGAGTTATGAGTGCCTCCAATAGCCATTGGGCGACAATGTTTCAAACGTGGGAGAGCGAGGCCAATGTCTGGGACGGTCCGCTCCAAACACCCGACCTGATCGTCAATGCAGTCAATAGGACGGTCAGATCCAAACACCCGACCTGATCGTCAATGCAGTCAATAGGACGGTCAGATCCAAACACCCGATCTGACCGGCAATCCTGTGGCTGGGACGGTCAGCTCCAAACAGCCGACCCGTCCGCCATCCCAGTCAGCTCACCGTCCATCCAATCACAATCAGCCCGCGCAACGAGAGACAGTCTGCCCGGCCGCTCACCTGCAGGACGTACTGCATGTGCAGGTTGTTGATGATGAACGGCTTGCGAAGCTGCGAGTACTGGATCGCCTTCTCCAGCGGGAAGCCCTTGGAGTGGAAGGAGATGAGGCAGTCGCAGAGCGGCCAGTTCTCCACCGGCTCCTGTGGAGCAGGTCCGCCGGTTATCGGCAGACACGACTGCGAATTGATCATCAGGTGTGAGGCACGAGCACCACCTGTGTGGCACTCGAGCCGTTCTAAACAAAGTCTATCCTGGGACAGGCCACATGACTACGATCTGTTTTCAAAACTTCATGGAATGCATTATGCACTATATTCCAGTCGTAAATCAACAAACATCCAGCATTCACGAATGCATCGTGTATATTAAACATACCCCATAAATACACCTTCCATCACGTTAATGGCAAATAACACCATGTTTAGAACGACATGCCTTCTGCAAGCTGAGCAGTTTCAATAGAAGTCGCAATGATATATACCGCACCGGTACCTCCATCAGCACACTGGCATTGCGTTAGCACTGCGCTGAAACCGCGCAGGTACCACAGTGCTCAGATACGAACATCATATCGGTACCACCATCAGCACTGTACGAGTACCAAGCTGGTGGCATACGTCAATACTCTATCGGTGCAGTATCAGTATAGTGGCGGTATCTCATCAGCACAGCAGTGGTACCGCACTGGTACCGCTCTGGCACCGCATGTACCACACTGATACTGCAATGATGCTGCACTGGTACAGCAGTGGTGCCAAAAATATATCACACCGGTACCACAATGCTACCGCACTGATAGCGCACCCAGCAAACAAGACTGGCCGTGGAGAAACGAGCTACGAGTAAATCCAGCTAAAAACTGGATCTGTAAATCGCCAGAAAAACTTACTTGGAAAAGGCAGGTAGGTCGTTGCTTAAAATTGGATAAACGTGTTCTATTGTAACTGTGCGTTGCAATTGGTCACAGTTTTACTCATGGAGATTTCTTAGCGTCTTTGTTCTCTGCTGTGTGACGTTTCGCATGCGGTCGCTTGGCCAGTGCGGGCGTTTCCATGACGTCAGAAACAGACACTGGCACCGGACGTCGGGCCAACGTCCGGCGCAGTATCGACCGCGTCCAACCTCGACCGGCCGCACCGGCGCGGTCAAACAAAGACTATCAGCCCCCCCCGCTGACATGTCACGCTCCTGTACCGGTCGGCCTGTACCGGCCGACATGTACCTGGACAGGCCACACCGTCGCGGTCAAACCAGCCCCCCGCTGACATGTCACGCTCCTGTACCGGTCGGCCTGTACCGGCCAACATGTACCTAGACCGGCCACACCGTCGCGGTCAAACAAAAACTATCAGCCCCCCCCCGCTGACATGTCACGGTCCTGTACCGGTCGGCCTGTACCGGCCGACATGTACCTGGACCGGCCACACCGTCGCGGTCAAACAGACCATCAGCCCGTCAGCTAATATGTCACGCTTCTGTGCCGTCATGAGCCAAACAAAGGTCCGGGTTCGGCGGACCGGTTAGGGTCAAAAATGGTCGTTGTCTACAAGACATACGCATGTGTTGCACAATGGTGCCTGGCACGTGAATGAAACCGTTAATATTTGTACAGTTTTCCAAAACAAACTCAGCATGTTCCACACGCCATCCGATCCTAGGGCTTGAACTTCATCACGCAAGTTTGAAATTCGTAAGAACACATAGTTGTCAAAATCTTCACCACTAATTGGAATGTCAATATTTGGCGGGGAACAATCATGGAAAAAGCTCGCGCTTGCAGCACCACTTCAAGGCTGCCTTGGTATGATGCCTATTTTTTACAGACCCCGCGACTTACATTAATACATAAATCTTGGTTATACTCGAAACGATCTCCATGGTAGGATTATAACTCATTTGGAGAACAGCTTGGCCATGCTTTATATTCAAGTCGCTTGCAACTAATGCTCCGTGCTGCACGGTGTTCATCGTCACTGATACCACCAGCCAGCGACACAGCCCAGCCTCTTCGTATTCCCCACATGTGATGCCGACGAGAATACCACCGCGTCGACAACATACTGAACTTCAAACAGACCATAGAAACGGTGAGCACCATTGAACGAGCGCGGATCATATGTTGAACCACTCACCGCGCGGAGCGTCACAAAAACGAGGGCAATCGTGAGGGCAAAGCCCTTCTGGATTGCCATCGTGTATATTTTAGGCTGATGCGTGATGAAACAGGCTCAATCGTCAACCCAGACTATCAAACCTGGATCAAGAGAAAGACGAAACGGGCTCAGTCGCCAATTCAGTATACCAAACCGTGCCGAACTGGTCGGTCTGTACCTCGACCAACCGGACCAGCGCGGTCAAACGCGTAGCATCAGGGTATAAGCGTATAGGCGTTTGTTCGACAATGTAACCGGTGGCCTTACGATGTACTCAGCAGCCGAGGTCATACGGCAAACAATGTAGCCGCTACAGCAGTAATGACGCATCTTGGCTATGGTTGGTTGGTTATTTGGGCTTAGGGGAGCATCGCATCTTGGCTATAGCTAGCGGGCCATAACCAAGAGGCAACCGTAGACATAGTACACTGAGAAAAATGTGATAAGCATATATATTTGTTTAGATAGTAGACGTCATCATTTATCTTATTCAAATCGGACCGAACAAAACGAGCACTCTGTTAGCGATATGCCGGGAATACCGTTCTCATGTTGTCAGTGCGTTGAAACTTGCAAATGTACTCATGTGAAACAACGTTCAGGACTCAGGAATGACAATACCTTTTGGTCTCAAGTAAAACCAGTCAGACTGAGAATAGCAATTGGTCCCAACTTAAACAGCTAGGCTCAATTAAAACCAGTCCCAAGTGTCACCGACTCTTTGTGGGTGGCAAATGTACTAGTGTAAAACAACTACTTCAAAGTTTCAAAAAGCAAATTTCTGTTCTCGCTGAAGCAAGTTGAACCGATAATAGATATTGGGTTCAACATTCGAAGCTATTACTCAAGTGAGATCAGTTTCAGGTTTCATATTAACAATATAGGCCTGAACAGATTGGGTATTGGTATAAATGTCCCACGCTGTTCTCATATGAAGCTTCTATCAGGTCTACATACACGTTATATTTTGATATCGCGGCGATGATTGATTGATTATTTGGGCTTAAGGGCGCGGATATCGCGGCGAAAACAGGACAGATGAACATTTGCTTTTTCCAATGTGGCACAACATACTTTAATGTACAACTCTAGAGTGACACACGCTCATCCCCTGCGTCATCTGCCACACATGCTGCTCATCGCTGCCTCAGGGGATGGGCATGGGGATATTTGCATAAAATTTCATCGTCCTTTCCATCTTCGCTACGTGACTCGCAGACAGCAATCCTGGAATTTAACAAATGCCTGGGAATACTGTTGGCCTGCCAAAGCATAAAGGAGACACCGGGAGCTCCAAGGACTTACACCGGGAGCAAGCTCAGGTAGAACGCAAATTATTTGCCCGCTGTTTTCCACGCTCTGGGCCTACTTTATCCCGCAACATGTACATTTGAACAGCCCATGGGGTACGGAGGAGAAACCCGGCACAGTTATGGTCTCTGCCACCGTCTTCAGCCGTGACGGGACTGTCGGAGAGTGCCAATCGGCACGGCAGCTGGAGATAGTTCCGTGACAATGTGAGCGAAATGTGACAGTGAGAATCCCAGCTTACTATTCTGGTCGAGAAAGACGCCTAACACTTTAACGGTGGGACGTAGTTTCACAGTGGTTGCAGTCCGAAGTGTGCAGATGATTATGGAGAACAATGGTGAATTTAATCGCATGACATTACAGTCCTTTAAATAATTGTCTACAGCTGATAACCATGCTTCCTTGCATTATAGATCTGGCTAACTGCAGGGCGGGAATTTCGAAAGTTCAAAATGGCACGACTTCAACGGCAACCAATAACTTGTGCAATGACAGTTGCAGTGAAGTCTTGTGCATTTGTGCACTCATGTTTTATTGCGTTCAAATGTACTAAACACCGTTTTCATTGGGTATGAAAGTGCTCGGCAATCAGCACCGGCGATTTTCCGTGCGTTCCTCGAACCGAAGAGCGGTGTTCGGAGTACAGTACGTGTATCTGCACCATTAAAACAAGTGAAACCTGTGCTGAATTCCGAGCACGGACTGAAGCAATTGAAGCCAGCAGGGTTTCACCTGCCATGGCTGGATCCAGTAACTAGCAAAGGCGAAGGGACGCAGGAGAAAAATCGGTGTTCGGAATACAGCAAGTGTATCTTCACCCGTTAAAACGAGTAAAGTGTGTGCTGGATTTCGAACACGAGCTTAAGCATCTTAAGACCGCACGGTCACACTTGGCAAAGGTAGATCCACTAATTATCATTGCAAAGGGGCGCTGAAGAAAAATGCATCCCAATGGATTGGAAATGTTCCCCTTCAGTACACTTCAGTGCATCCCTCCACACGTACCGAATTTTTACGCAGAAGGCACCCCTCCGAGGAAATGTGCCCCTTCCCCAATGCTAATTACTGGATCCGCCCTTCCCAAGTGCAACCCTGAGGGCTTAAAATGCGTATTAAGTCCGTGTTCGGAATTCAGCACACACTTCACTAGCTTCAACAGGCGCAGATACACGTGTCGTATTCCGAACACCGCTGTTCGGTTCGGGGAACACACGGAAAATCGTCAACAACAAAAAAAAGTTACTTGCTGAACACGTTTATGCCCCAATGAAGACAGTGTTTAATACATTTGAGCCCAAGAAAACATGACTGCACAAATTAACAAGGCTTCTCCATCTGTCATTGCACAAGTTATTAGGAGCCGCTTAGGCGTAAAATTTTGAGCTTTAGAAATTGCCGCCCTCACAGTTGACCAGATACCTAAATGATGACAGGAAGTATTGCAAACAGCAGCTCTTCATCATTATCTGCACACATCGAACTGCAGTGACTGTGAAGCTATAGCTGTGTAACTCCAGACAGATAGCACAGCAATGGCGGCTGAACCCCGTTGGAAGAAAATGGAGGAAGAGCCCAGCATCTGCTCTCATGGTAGCCGAGACTTGATAAAACTTGAGACCTGCATTATTTCTCACGGCGTTTCGATACAATTACGCATGGATATTGACAAACTTACTTGATCCATGCATAAATCCGCAAAATATATGTTCTCACCGCCATAAAACTGCATTCATTCAAAACATTGCGTTCGATAACTGTCCGTTCGCAATTAACATGACGAACATGTTCTCAAGCAATTTTTGTTAGTGTACGGGCTGGCGTCCGCCATGCACCGTCACGACCGCACCCACCTTGAGTATGACATGCTCGGGGAAGGTGACACACTTGATGTACTCGAACTCCTCCAGTCGGGTGAGTATCTCCTTCATGGGCCGCGAGCCGGATTTCTTCTCCATTGCGCAGATGCCCACCACCACCTGCGGGCAGAGGCGGAACGGTGAACGACGACCTGGCCCGGCTACAAAGTCACAGCAACATCATTTACTCCAACCAAACTTGAGCGCACAGGTGTGGTTGGACACAAGAAAACATGCAATTTACTCCAGCACGGGAGAACCGCAGGCCACTTACTCCAACCTGACCTGAGAACACTGATACTGCAGACGAACCATGGAGCGTGTGAGCTACAGTCTACTGCAGCGGTAATCGCCGGATTGCACACAGCGGTAATCGCCCGATTGCACACAGCGGTAATCGCCGGATTGAACACAGCGGTAATCGCCGGATTGCACACAGCGGTAATCGCCGGATTGAACACAGCGGTAATCGCCGGATTGCACACAGCGGTAATCGCCGGATTGCACACAGCGGTAATCGCCGGATTGAACACAGCGGTAATCGCCGGATTGAACACACCCAATCAGGCCGCATCGGAGGAACACAGTGCAGACTGTCGGCTGCAGTCGGCTATTTCGAAGGCACAACGCGATTTCAGCAAATAAAATCAATATTGGTGCTGGCACGTTTTGCCCACAAACCGAATAAGTGTGAATTCAGAAGCGTGAACTCCTGGATAACACACTGGATATCAAAACTTCTCGTATATATACATGTGGCGCTCATTAAATTTTTGCGTACTCGCATAAAGCACCGGCGGCTTTTGCCAGTTTATGCACAACCTCCCTTATCCTATCCAACTCTCTTCTTGATGAATTATCATATGACCTGCTGGAAGACTCGCGCCCACGAGAGTCGCGCATACGAAGATATCCGATACGAAGACCTGCATACGAAAATGTACGCATATGAAAATGTGTACATGAAAATTTACATCCCATGATTTTCCTGACGACAGCTTGCGCTACGAAGATTTGCGTTGCGAAGCCTTGCACACAGGAAGTTTTCCGTATGTGAAATTTTGCGTATGCCAGGCTTTGCGCATGCGAATATTAACGCATGCGAAGGTTCCGGGTGCGAGTACAAAATTTCGTACGAACATGTCCGTACAGATATTTGATATTGGAAGAATCGCATACGATGATTTCGGTGCGAAGACATGTGCACAAACATTTCAGAGTACCATAAGTTGAGCGCGAAGACTCAGGACTCCTGACCCGGCGGATGAAACAGAGTCATTCTTGACGCATGGCAATCGCAAAATGTCCTCGCCGTCCCACTCAAACGACAACTATTTACGGGAACATATTGGTAAAATATGCTTTGCAAATCCAATCCAGCTAGAAATTGGGATAATACCGCTCAAATCACAAGTACACCGTTGACATAATACCCATTATATCCACCGTTGACATAATACCTTCATATTGTCACATAAATACAAACATGTTTTAGTGTTGTCCACAGATTCAGCAAATAATTTGACGCTCTTTCAAGAGCATCGCTCCACTCTCACCTGTTTCCCCTCATCGTCGAACTCGTCCGGAATGGAGTCCGCCTGCGGGCATAGGTTACAGGTCAGGCGGCTAATCACGTCATCATGACGAGCATAGCCGGGCATCAGCAAACCTCTAGTCAACACTCACGCAGGGTTGAGCAATGTCTCAGTTGACAACGAAGTTGACGAACCACATATTTAGCATCGTGACCATGGCACAGGTGCGTCTCTTGACCGTGCGATTACAATGATGGGAGGTAAATTGACATGCCGTGCAAGTAAACGATCAGCTACAGCATGAACGGGGGCGCAACCGGAACAAATGGAAGAGTGATGCTGCAGTATGTGGCCGTGCATATTAGATCGAACACCGAGCGCCGACGGTCCTTCCCCCTGTTCAAAAGAGCGTTCATACCGGAAAGCACATAACGCAAATAATATCATGGGGTGTAAGAACATCTTGCAACAGTATGCTCTACGGGATATTGGGAAGATGCATGAAAGGGTTTTTTTCTCAGTAACACCTCAGCATTCCTGCACTGACTCAAAACATATTCGTGAGCTATACCCTTCTTAAGCTATAACGCGCGTAGCAATCCATTCAATGCTTTAATGCTTTGAGCCACGACACTGCATTCATACTTGCAAACATCTCGGCGAAAACATATACACGTCACAATAACCGATGTCTTACCGATGATAGCATGCACATAATCGGAGCTGAACCATGCAGAACCGAATGGCAATACGCAGAATGCGTTTAGTCGCGGCAGGACGAGTAGGAGAATCTCGGTGCGATTAGCGGTTCGCTCGCTGCACATGCCCGGAGACCTAGGTTGGTTATTAGTATTACGACACGTCGACCGTCGAGTCATGTAGCGCCGCCAATCTCTCACGCCGATTGGTCGCGGGCGAAGAGTAGCGACAGGTGGGACTCGAACCCACAACCTTTCGATTGTGAGACGAGCAACTTACCCCTAGGCCTATTTGTGTATTAGACATGCCTAGGCAAGCCTAGCTGTGTATCGGCGAGCATTGCACGGACCGGACATAGCTTCGCCAGCCTGTGTGGCCAGATTCGTTCAGTTCACAGAGCAATTGTATGCGATCGAGTGACCAGTAGTAGCAGAGGTGGCAAAGACGAATGTGTCGATGCATGAGTCATTCTTCGCCCGGGGAAGTGCACCAAAACACGTGGCGCGATGGATGCGAATGGGTTGGGTGTCTCCGTGTCGCCGGATGGCTCCCTCCCTTCACTGTCGCCTTCCTCAGTCACTGCCTGGGGCGGGGGCGGCCGAGTGGTCAAGGTGTTGAGCTCTAGGCACCAAAGGTCCCGGGTTCGACACTCGCACCGCTCGGGACATGTCCAAACCCAGCGGCCCACTGGCGAAGCAGTGGGCGGCGCCGCCAGCCGTCAACGTGCACACAGTGCGTCGTGAATCACCCGATAAACAGTCACTCTGCCTCCGCTGGACTCGGTACGTTTCCGGGGACAACTGTGCGGCCAGTGCACCAGCTTCCACCGTCCGGCGGCCGACAGCGGCAGGCCAGCGCGCGCCGCCGCAGTGAGCGGTGCAGGCAAGAACTCCGACCAGCTGGCGGTTCCCAGGCGATCCGTTGGCGTGCCCCTGGAGTGGCGTTCGCCGCTGCGGGCCCGGCCGTGCCGACTGCGACACGACCTTCCGCCGCGCCGAACACAGCCGGGACAGTTCGCGGTACGACACGATTACAACAGCCCGAAGGCGAGTGTCTTCCCAGCCAGGTTGGTTCGGTTCCGTCTGCCTCCTCACCGAATGTGATGGACGTTTTCTCGCACATTCAGCCAATTCTGTTGCCGCGCGGCGCATCCCCTTCGGTTACACTGGGCGAGAAAGTATGTGGGATATTGGTGCAAACATCGACTCAATCTCTGGGGAAGGATGCAGCTGGAACCCCACATGATGATGATGATGATGAATAGTTAGTTATTAGGGTTTTAGGGCGTATCGACTACTTTGGTGATGTAGCACCCAGATGATGAATGAAAATATTCGCTTTTATGGGGTACATGTTGGTGGAAAAGGCAATTGTGGGCCAGCTGCGCACAGATTTGCTTGCAGCTGCGTAAGGAGTGCAAGAAGCACGTATACATGAACATCATGCTTACTTGACGTCTTCAAACGACGGGATAAATTATGACCACTTGCTGACCATTTCACGAAGTTGATGAAATAATGAAATGAAAAGATAAATGCAACGTACAAATTGGAGCGAGGTGCGAATGTAATGGCCTTTCTTAGCTGGCATGCCTTTTCCCCACAGCTTGCCCAATACGGGGTCGAATAGTACATCCGTGGTGAAAATCAAGCCTTACGCTTAGTCGAAGAGACGACCTGTGATTCTCCTCAAGGTGGTCCGACTGGTTATCGTCTCGCTTCATGTGAAGACGGGTCTCTGGTTATTTGGGCTTGAGGGCGCCTCGACTGCGTTGATCATACATCGCCCGTAGAAAACGGGTCTCATTTCGTTCGCAGAAAAGCCTTGCTACGCGCCAATGTCTTGCTTCATCATCATGTGGGGTTTCGAAACTGCATGACGAGGGACTCGCTCCATCCTTCGCCTGTAGCTGAATGATGAATAACACCGGGTACCGACGGGGGTAAATACCAAATGTCCGCACTTCACCCGAGACATACTCAGTCAGCTTCCTTTGAAGCCCATTGCGGAAATCACAATGAGGTCGTCACGCGGTCACCAATTCTTATGCAAGACCAGTTGACTATCGTCATCCCAGAGCCACATCACAGTTCCAAAGCGTTATCGACGCTGCCACCTCAACCGGAAATAATGGGTAACTCGAGCCGGCCCACATCCCGCGCTGATGCAAGATCAATCGCTGGCGTCACAGCACTGTCAATGCCACCATCCGTCGACGTGTGCCGCGCCGTATTCGCGCCACGTCCGAGTCGTTTCCGCGGTGGTCAGCTGCACCCGGACGCTGCACATTTACCGAGTAAATCGCGCCCGGAAAGGGCCGCCCGGCACCGGTACAGGATGCTCCGCATGGTGCTGGCGGCCGGCACAGGCTGTTGCAGGCGACACCACCGTGGCACATCGACATGCGGTGCATCGACACGTGGCGCACCGGCACGTGGCGCGCAGACACGTGGCGCACTGACACGTGGCGCGCAGACACGTGGCGCGCAGACACGTGGCGCACTGACACGTGGCGCGCAGACACGTGGCACACTGACACGTGGCGCGCAGACACGTGCACCACCGCGCCGCACTGACACGTGCATAAACGTGGAGAGCCACGACGCTCGGGTATGAATGCCAGCCACTTGTCCGGGTTGTTAAGCCTTCAGAGGCTTGCTATCCCAACTGTGACTGCATGAAATGGATCTGGATGCTTTCCCACACGAAAATGACCGCAAAATGCCCAACCCAAGAAACCAAGAACTTGAAACGTTTAATACAACGAAGAATGGCTCTTAGGTGCTCCTGGGTTTTAGACATTGCGTGAGACGAAATGTACGACCCTCAATATACCAGGAGGTGCTGAGTTTACTCAACATCATCAGACTCCTGATGATGGCCCCTGGCCGAAACGTTGAGTAATATAGCATGATCTCTAACGCTACTTCTGATGTTGAGTAAACTCAGCACCTCCTGGTATATTGAGGGTCGTACATTTCGTCTCACGCAACTTGAGACGTGACTCGACAGCGTACCTACACTGCATGGCTTAGTTGGTTCACCACCAGAGAAGGGCACCAACCTTGACAATCATTGCATGCATATCTATATGTAGCGGGTTACGCGGAAAATCAAAGTTCAGAGTAGTTCATGCCATGCATGGAATTGAAACGAATGGGAAAACATTACCCTTGACTTTCGAGAATCACGTTCTCCGACATACCTCAGGTGATGAAACAAAATGCTTACACTGTCTCACGCGTAAGAGCAGGAGGGACATGAACACATGCGACAGCAGCCAATTGGCCGGTTATTACTTTACCACGCACTCAGCAGCTGGGGCCATATGACGTCGCCCACTTCTCACACTGGCGGGGAGGGCCAGCACAGCGACAGGCCTCAACAGTGGACCAGCCTCCAGACACTCCTGACAGCGCGTCCATCGCACCGCTCCGAACCCATCGCTAGAGTGTCTGCTCCAAAGCAATCGTCACACAGTGGTCGACATTTTAGAGTTGTGCGATCCAGCGATTGCAGTTGCTATCTTGCGCCCAGCAAACGGTCACCGAAATGAAACTCTGGCGTGCCACGTGAAACACCGGCTTGACACGTGAAACTATGGCGTGCCACGTGAAACTCCGGCGTGCCACGCGAAACTCTCGCATGCCACGCGAAACTCTGGCGTGCCACGCCAAACTCCGGCGTGCCACGTGAAACTCCGGTATGCCACGTGAAACTCCGGTATGCCACGCGGAACTCCGGTATGCCACGCGGAACTCCGGCGTGCCACGTGAAACTCCGGCGTGCCGCGCGGAAAACGGAAAGCCAGTGGCGGCTCCATTTGACGAACTTTCGGCGCGGAAGAGCTACACGAAGTGATACGCCGGACGAGTGTCTCCCCATACGCCAGCGGTACAGCGTGAGAGGTGAAGCAGCGGTCGGTGGAGTGTGAGCATTAATGGCAGCGCCGTCCCATCCGACGGTGATGCTCCGGTTCGGCCGCTCGGCAGGGTCTGCCCGATCGCCACGAATGCGGGCAGTATAACCAGATGGATATCTAGACGTTTTTCACGACAGGTTTGGTTCCCAGGCCGAGTTCTGCACTTCGTTTCGGGCCCAGTGGAGCCGAATCGGTTCCAATCTTGATCTGGGCCGCATCGACTGCATCGGTCCCGACAGCGAACGAACGCCGGCTGGGCCTCCTCGACACAAATACCACGTGAACGCCCACCCGCTCCATCGCCGCCTCCGTGAGACAAACTTGAATTGCTGTTCAATTACGGGCCAGACGCTCGCACACATCGCCAGAGAACTTCCTCCATGATGGAGCGCTGACGTGCTCCGGACAGAGGCGCCGGCTACTGATCATCGTGGCCTGGTTTGCGGTGGAACGACGCTACTGCATGCTCGCTGCCATTCTTCCATTACAGCATGTCATTTCCCCAAAGTGCAATAAAAAGCTTGTGAGTCAAGGGCGTAGGGGATGCCGATTATGGATCGCTACAGGGATCTTCCGGGAAGTGCCGAATAAGTTTAATAGCAGGGTACATTGATGATGATGATGATGAATTGGAGTTTAGGGTCGCGTCGACTACCAGGGTCATTTTAGCAAGGTGCATTCATCGACAAACGATTTCAAACGACTTTTACTCACAACGGCTATGCCTTGTGGTTCCCTTCGTGTCTATGATGGACTTAGTCGGAACTCCGCAATACTTGTACCCCTTCCAACCCCACAGCAACTTTTCAATATCGCCGCTTCCGTCTATTTAGTGTCAATTAGAGAGCGGAGAGCTAACCTTGCGGTTAGGTTTGACTATCTGCTCTCCTGCCCAATATGAATGGAAAATGTAGGTGGCCACCAATCAGCTAATCCAAATGAAATAATTATCCAACAACCCTCTTATTTACCGGTAGCGTACAATTCGAGGCCACTTCGCGATGCTCAGGGGAACGCCAGAGGTTGGCTGAGCCGCAACAACACGGCGCCACGGCACGCGACGGCCACCCTAATGACCCGACGCTGATGGTGACCCCGTACCGGCCGAAGCCCGGCCCTGCAGAAGCGCGTGCAGCCACTGCAGCCCATGCACATGACCGCAACACACCGGGGGAGTGGAGAGGAGAGCACTGGCCTGCGGTGGCCGCTGCGGCGGGAGCGGGAGACCGGTTCTGTGCGGTAGCACCGCCCCGCCGGCCGCGCAGGGGCCGGCGCGGTCGGCCGACGCTCACCCGGCGGTACACGCTGGTCCAGTCGACCCAGTGGTCGCCGTCGCCGTGCTGGTAGTCGAGCCCGTGGTGGTCCTTGCAGAGCGCGCAGAACAGCCGCACCATGTCCATGTAGCCGACCGCCAGCCGCTGTCGCACGCCGTCGCCCAGCCAGCCGGCGCCGGAGCGCATCGCGGCCGCCGGTCCGCGCGCGCGCGTCACCCGCACCCACGCCGGCCCCGGGCCCGGCCCGGGTCACCGGTCGCGCGCCTATCGACCTGGCCCGCCGCCGGGAGCGTGTGGCTGGCGCTGCACCGCCGGCGCGTCCGTCCGCCCGTCGTCCGGCCACATCGACCAATGAGCGGCGCGGCGCGGCGTGGCGCGTCGTCGGCCGGTCGGCGCGCGAACAGATGGCGCCAGGCGCGCGCGGCCGGCCGTCGGCGGCCGGCTGAGACGACGCAGCGCGTCGTGGTCGCTACCTGCTGACCGCTCGCCGCTCGGGAAAGTCGATGGCATCGAACTGCCGCCCACGCGCGCGATGGCTCGTGCCGTCACTGTACGGTGCTGGCCAGAGCCAGGCGCGCTCCCCGGGCAAACAACGGGCGCGCGCCACTCCACTGTAGGGGATGAGTGGTCTAGGGGTAAGTTGCTGGTTTCAGAATCAAAGGGTTGCGGGTTTGAGTCTCACCTGTCGCTATTCTTCGTCCGCGACCAATCGGCGACGCTATATGACTCAACGGTCGATGTGTCGTAAAACCAATAAACAACCAACCACTCCACTGTACCACCCCATGATCTAACGCCCAGAACAGCGAACAGCGTGCGTTGAAAAACTTTGGTTCGCATGGCTGTTGCGAGGGAAGCCGGCAGCCGGACAGGTGCGGTGGTCTCGCTTTCAGCGCCAGCGTCACTGGCCACGTGACGTGACGTGACGTGACGCTTTTTACCGGTGATCATGTTTGCAGTCACGTAGTCCAGAACGGGGAACCGCCACAAACAGATCGCCATATTCAATGAAAGCTGTCCATGTATGATCAATTGAACTGCAAGTGAACGAGTTCTCTCTACTGTGTTAACATTTTCCTGTACCTAAGCTGAGACTGTTTCAAACTCATCAATTTTGGCTGAACGCGAGCCGGGAGAAACCGAGAAAACTAAGCTATGTACCAACAGGCTAGAATCGGACAAATGCGAAGAGTATAGTCGACGAGTTAAACTATTGCCAAACCACAATGTCTCGCATAAAAATGGTAAAATAATGAAAACATGTTCAGACATTTTCTTCGGGATTGCATTCAGAACGCAAACACCGTACCAGTTATTGGCGCGAAAGGAACTCATGTGATATGCAAACATGTTGGTTGCATTCAGCTAACCAAACACACAACTCGGTGGCTGACAGGTGTGCTGCTGTTGAACACCTTTGAATAGTGCCGCAGTGATTGCGTCACAACCGTACCGCCGACAGCATGACTTCCTCGGTGAGTATGTCGTGTAATTCTGACTGCGTGGAAAACGTCAACAACCAAGCACGACCAAGCGCTTCGACCAAAACCAAAACCAAAGCGCTTCGACCTCCAGTGGACAGCTGACTTCAGCTGGGCTAAACAATGGTGCAGAATATTCACGCTCTTTTTACTTGCAACGTCATCGGCGATCTCGAGAACAACAAAACTAAATCCGACCTGATGAATGATGTAGGCTATCCATTGCACTTGGCTTCATTTCGATCAGTCTATTTGTTCCGGAGTTATGATGGGGCAAGACAGCCCCAGTGGCTGGTGTTCGAGACAGCTCGTCATCGACTGCCCGGCCAACAAACCCCAGTCTATGCGGAGCAGTTGCGAAATGCTTCCAAGAATCTCATTGCAAAACAGCATAGCTGAAGAACAATGCGTGCCACAAATATGCAACGTATGCATCCATGCATATTCCACAGCTACGAGCCAGCTCAGCTTCATGTTCTTTCAGGATTTGACAGCCGGTTACAATTAGATCAACTGCACTTCTTCACATCTGCGATCGTGTTGTTCATCAGATCAGAAACACTCTAAAGCAAAACAATATCCACAAAATAGATCGCACTCCGGCAGCAAGCCGCATAGCGCCCACGCAATACTACTACTTCCCACCTTACGCGATGTGTGCAACCATTGCTTCCGAACCTGACCCAGGGTCACTGATAATTTCCCGTTGACAAGTGCAGGCTGTGACACATGGGAGAGAGAGGAAGACCAAACTATCGAGGGAGATGCTTACATATCTTGCGCCAGCGATACACTGTGGCAGCTAGTTGGCTGTTCGTCCGTGTGCTGTGCTGTAGTGTGATCTCACGATTAATAGATGTTGGCAAGAGATTGCAGCACGCGTGTTATGCAGCAGGTAGTGGTGATGATCTTGTCGGCAATGGTGCGAACGTACGCAAGGGATCAAATACCGCGTTGGTTGAAAGGGAGGACGCAGCTCGAACAGATTTTACTTGAACTATCGGAGAACATTTTCGGCGTACGAGAGTCGAGCCCACGGACCGGCAGGACGCTCGCCAAGTGAGGGGTCACGCGACCCGTCACGGTTTACTCGACCCGAAACCCCCATATCGGGAGCTCCTGGTCGAACCCCGGTCATCTGCGATCGCCGCGATGTCGGAGGAGGCTGTACCGGGACGCGACGGGAGGCAGCAATGCCCCCTCCTGAGATGGCCGAAGTGATAGGGTTAACGAGGGTGGCTTTGGGAGAAGGAGTAGGCGTGGATTTGGGTGATGATGGGGTATAGGTAGATGTGGTAGTCGGGGATGGACCGGGTTTGGAAGGGGAAGATCGCGCCGGCCTCCTGGGCCGGTGGACTTGGGTCCACTCCCCACCGTCAGGAGTAGGCTGCTGAGACCGTCACAGGCCGAGGGCCTGCACGAATCCCTAGCCAGGACCTCTCGGGCACCCCCCCCTGACGGTTCCTGGAGATGCGATGGGACCTCCACCCGTTCCCCCTTGTGAGAACCCGCCACGCTCTTCCTCTATTGCCGGACGCAAAAGGGCACCACCAATCTCGCCACCGAGCGGTGGTATCCCTAGGAATCGCCAGCGAGCGAATTCTGCGTCAGCGGGGGCTAGGATCCACACTGGTGGATCCTAATTAGGCATTCACGTTTTTATTATTTTTTTATTTTATTATTTTTTTATTTTATTATTGAACTCTGATATTTGGATGTCCGGAGGCAGGGCAAGTTTGTACAGATGTATAGACATACCATTTTGAAATTCCAAGACATTTATGACCTCTACATCAACAATTTTGCAGTGGAACTGTCGAGGATTTAGAACTAGCGCCCAGGACCTCCAGGTGGTCTTAAACCGGCACTGCCCTGTGGCGGTATGTCTCCAGGAGACCAAGCTTTCGCCTAACAATACGGTGTCGTTGAGTGGATACTCCATATGTCGAAAGGATACGATGACTGATGCTGTGGCACATGGTGGAGTGCTACTGGCGGTCCATAATAGCGTCCCCATGAGAGCATTAACCTTGCGTACTGCACTCCAGGCGGTTGCCGCTCGTGTTCTTTTTGGGCGCAGACTCATTACAGTGTGCTCTGTATATCTGCCTCCAGGGTATGTGTTCCCCACCGTGGAACTCGCCAACTTGGTGTTTGAACTGCCTCGACCGGTCTTGCTTTTGGGCGATTTTAACGCTCACCACACGTTGTGGGGATGTGACGGTATCAACACCCGTGGTCGCCATTTGGAATCTCTAATCCTTAATGAAATGCTCTGCATTTTAAACACTGGAACACGAACACACTTCTCCACACCGTCGGGAACCACTTCTACCTTGGACCTCAGCCTGGCCAGCCCGCAGCTAGCGGAGTGCCTCGAGTGGACAGTGGACTCAGATCCACTGGGGAGCGATCATTTCCCAATCTGGTTGAGTTATCTGGACGGCTCAGTTTTAGGCCCGCGCCCGCAGCGATGGAATTTTAAGAAAGCGGACTGGGGTAGATTTCAGGAGAAAATTCAAGTTGCTTTCCGCTCAGAATCAAGGTCTCCACCACTGCCAGTGACCGAATTCACTGCACTTCTCCTGGAATGCGCATCCTCAAGTATCCCCAGGACCTCTGGGCTTCCTCGACGCACCCCTGTGCCGTGGTGGACGGAAGGGTGCAGTGACGCTATTCGTGCTCGAAGACGCGCGTTTCGAGCCTTCAACCGTAATAGCACCACAGCCAACTTAATAGAGTTCAGACGTGCTCGGGCCCTCGCTCGGCGCACTATGCGGGAGGCCAAGCGTGTTTCGTGGATTGAGTATGTTGGGTCACTCAATCGATCCTCGCCAACCTCATTAATTTGGTCTCGCATCAAAAGCATCTCTGGCCGATTTAATGCAGGCCCGCTTCCCACGTTGACGGTCGGTAGCCGTGAAGTGACGAACCCGATTGACGTGGCGAACGAGATTGGCCATGCTTTGGCAGACGTTAGCCGCGCCGGCAACGGCGACCCACAATTTATGCGCCACAAGGCGCGCTGTGAATCGATTTCGATTGATTTTTCTACTTCAGAACATCCGTCATACAACAGTTGCTTTACTCTGGCTGAGATGGAATCGGCAATTAATTCGTTGCGCAATGTAGCCGAAGGACCCGATGAAGTGCACAATGAGCTGCTGAAGCACCTGCCTTCCTCTGTGGTCGCGGAGCTTTTTACGTACCTTCAACCTGATATGGACTAATGGCGAGTACCCTCCATCGTGGTGCGAAGCTACAGTTATCCCACTGTTGAAACCTGGGAAACGTGGCCTGGACCCCTTAGATTATCGTCCAATCTCTCTGACGTCTGCATTAGGTAAACTAATGGAGAAACTCGTGAATGGACGCCTGTCCTGGTTCTTAGAAAAAAATAGCATATTCGTAAACACGCAGTGCGGCTTTCGGAAGAACAGGAGTACCATTGACCATATTTTAACACTGGACACCGAAGTACGCATCGCTTTTAAGAGAAAGCGACATCTAGGCGCGGTGTTTTTTGACATAGAAAAGGCTTACGACACCACGTGGCGTAGAGGAATCCTGCTGAAGATCCACAAGCACGGAATTCGAGGACGACTTGGTACCTTTTTACAAAACTTCCTAGCAAATCGATGTTTTCGTGTACGTGTCGGTAACTGCCTGTCGAATTGGTTTATTCAAGAGAACGGAGTCCCACAGGGAAGTGTCCTGAGTGTGACCCTTTTCGGGGTGATGATCAACGATATTGGGTACTCGCTTCCTGTGACCATTGGGCGCTCCTTATATGTTGATGATTTCGCCATATGGTCATGTGCCTCACGTATACCGCCGATGGAGCGACAGCTACAGTTAGCAGTCAGGTGCTTTGAGAAATGGGGAAACACGAATGGATTCCGCTTCTCTACAGCGAAAACCGTTGCCATACACTTCTGTCGCCGCCGTGTATGTCCCAACATGAAAATCATGCTGTACGGACAGTTGATACCGGTGCAACCGGTAGTGAGATTTCTGGGGGTGGAATTTGATTCACGCTTGACATACCGACAACATCTTAAAACGCTACGAGCTAGGTGTGCAACTACTTTAAATATCTTAAAATGTGTGACTCGTGCGACCTATGGAGCAGACCGCGCATCGCTGCTTCTGCTATACCGATCGCTTGTTCGGTCAAAGCTTGACTACGCGTGTTTTATTTATGACGGAGCTTCTTTGACGAATAAACGCACATTGGATGCAGTCCACCACTCTGCCCTTCGTATCATCACGGGTGCATTTCGTACCTCTCCAACGGCGAGTCTCCTTGCGGAAGTTCACGAATTTCCACTCTCTCTGCGGCGTGAACAGCTTGGCATGCGATATGCTTGTAAGCTACGGCAATATCCGGACCACCCAGCTTACACCCATGTATTTTCCCACCGGATAGTAACGCTGTTCTCAAACGAACACCCTGCGAGAGCAGTCCCCTACGGAGTGAGGATGAGACGACTTCTTTCTGAGAGCGGTCTCCGGCTCCAGGGAGTTAGACGGACTGAGCACATTTCAACGCCTCCCTGGGAACTGATCACACCGGAAGTTGACACCTCCCTCGCCTACACAAAGAAATCCGATATTACACCACATGAATTCAGAGCAATTGCCATGGAACACATTGAATGTTACACTGGATTTGTTCCAACATACACCGATGGATCCAGAACTGAGACCGGCGTAGGCAGCGCTTTTATTACAGGTACTGTGGTGAGAAGCTTTTCCATTCCAGCACATGCTTCTGTGTATTCTTCCGAGCTGATTGCCATTCTGAAAGCTATCTGTTTCATCGAAGTATCAGATCATCTACTCCACATTATTTTGACGGATTCTTTAAGTAGCCTTTTAGCGTTGAGGACACACAATCCGTCAAACCCCATTTTACGTGACATCTTAACTCGTCTCACCAGTGTGTACCAGACAGGTAAAAGAGTGGTGCTATGTTGGATCCCGAGTCACGTGGGCATCCCAGGAAATGACCTTGCTGATGCTGCTGCAAAACGCGCGACGCAAGCTCCATGTTCACGAACTCTACCACTCCCTGCCCGTGACCATTTTCGAACCATTTCTGACTTTATGCTCACAAAGTGGCAAGGCTCGTGGAACGCAATACCCGACAACAAGTTGAAGGCGATCAAGAATCTCCTCGGAAAATGGAGTTCGTGCTCGCGTAGGATCAGGCGAGATGAGGTGGCACTATGTCGCTTGAGAATTGGACATACATATGCAACTCACTCTTACTTGCTAACTGGTGATGACGTACCACGTTGCCCCAGATGTCACGCCCGCCTATCTGTGCGGCATGTCTTGCTATCCTGTCCCGGCTACGAGGAGGAGCGTAAACGTCACTTTGGGCGTGCTCAGTCCTTGTCACTCAGCGAGGTTTTAGGCAACGACTCGGATATTGTTCGATCAGGGCGACTATTTGACTACCTCGCTGAAATATCATTTTCAGTAATATATGCACCAAGTTGAAAATGTTGAATGTTGCGAAGTTTTATTTTTTATGTACGATTCGTTGTGTCGACTATTATTCTGCAAGCTTAACTAGCTAGGATGTGTGATATATCGATGTGTAAGTAAGTTGTATTGTTATGGGCGCTACATGACCAATGTAGTCGATGCGCCCTTAAGCCCTAATAACTGACAGTCGAGCCGACGGGACCCACGCAATGATGAGGTGAGGAGACGGCACCTGAGTAGCTATGGGATTTACTTTATTCGAGGTACGAGCAGGTAATATACAATTAGGTTATGTTTTGTTCATCATTTTACGTTGTTCTTGGATACTCGCCACCAGAGGTGTATTCAGGGGGTGGAGGCCCGCTCGCCCCCTGGCACCCAAAAATGCACCATAAAAATGATAAGGTTTTAGATGGGTGCCACGCAAAAACCTAGATTTTCGGTAAGCTTCGCGCGCCGAAACCTTTCTCCATTTCATCACATTTTGTTTGAAGGTCGGCCCCCTAAGGAAAATCCTCTGCTCGTCAGGTCAGTTCATGGATAAGAAATGCGATACGCGAAATAACGCTGTTGCAGAGCACACTGCATTTGTCCTTGATAACGGGGTACTTGTTTATCACCGTCTTACGACCGTATCTGCCATTGTGTATAACGCCATGAATACAGCTTCCAGGCATCAACTCAAGTTAATTTGTTCAGGCCGGACATTTTCTCCATGAGCGATCACCTATACCGGTTAAAAGTCTTACCAAAAACTTCACGGTCACTCCGCCCTCCAGGGATCCCCGTGCGGTACTACACCCCGGTGATGGTTAATGGTTTTACGACACGTTGACCGTTGGGTCATGTGGTATCGCCAATCTCTCACGCCGATTGGTTGCGGGCGAAGAGTAGCAACAGGTAAGACTCGAACCCACAACCTTTCGATTGGGAGACGGGTAATTTACCCCTAGTCTACTCGTCCCCACACTCCGAGTACACGGCATGACCATGGGCGTATACTCTAAAAATATTACTTTTCAAGGTAAATTAACCCGCGCCGTCTTTCTGGTCAAATCCTCACACCCCGTCTCGGGGGGAGGGGCGGTTGAAGACCCCCTCTAAAATCCAAACTAAGCATCGCACGAAAACGAAATAGGTGTAATCGAAAAGCGCTCGACGAGTAGGGTCCGGGTCCTCCCTCCAAGACACCTTCCCCAAAAAGTGACGTCACCAGGGGGGGCTAGATTTTCACGACTTTTCACGACTAACATTATGTTTTTAACTCTGGGAGTTCATTTTGTGGATATATGAAAAAATGTATTTGGAATGAGATAAGGACAGCGAAATCGACCATGGCTATATTTGTTCCCCCCGCCAAAAAAAAAACATTTTGTATTTCAAAATTTTGAGTTTTCAAGTTCTCATTAATTTTTATTTTCCACTGGGTAGACCAGATCGAGAAACGTTGTTGGAAGTCAACTTGCCCAAATAAAAATGGTTACTTTAGCCAGAATCCTGTATTTGAACTGTAAGTTGTCAAATACGCAAAATTTATAGTAAAAAAACTGAGAAAAAAATAAAATAAAAATTCCACTCGTACGTTTTATTGCATCCGTAAAGATAAGCAAACGCTGAAGGCTTCATTAAAATATCTGTATCCGTTAAAGCGTGACGACTGGTTGAACTTTTTTGGAGGTGACCTCACTTGACCTTCACTAACCCGTTGACCCTAGATGACCTGACCTAAATTTTTTGAATCAGCATGTCAAATTGAAGTGGGAAAAGGTATGCCATATTTGGGCACGCTGCCGCGCGCCGTTCGTCCGCTATCCGCGAAAAACCTGAGGGGGGCGGTTGAAGACACCCCCGAGACGGAACGGGTTAATATAAATACAATACAATGAATGGGACGAGCTGACAGAACTCCAAAATTGATGTCCTTTCATTCAAGGTTGGATTTTTTGTCCGTGCGGGGAATTCCTGTTGCTTGACCGCTTTGGAAACTCGAAAGCTCTCCATCTATGATCACGGGGTCATCGAACATGATACTGGGGCATCACTCGGACATCGCTGGGACATCACTGGGATATCACTTGGACATCAAAGGAACGTGAACCCACTTGTACCTCTTTAAATGAGTGCCATAAATATGGATATCAACACTTGTACGGAAAAACCTTGGCATGCGATAGCAAAACGGTGATAACTTCTTTCCTGCAAAGGTCAGGAAAATCGGATATCTACTATGTGCATGGTGTGTCCTAAGACGGAAACCTGATCTATAGCGCAAGTGTGTGCGAAGGTGTAAAATAAAGCGAGAATCATTGAGAAGTGCTCCTAAGTCGAGCCCCATCCAACACCAAAGGACGAATCGCTTCAGTCCCCATGAATAAGTCCGTTTACATGCTGCCAGTGCGATAACCACGGCGACGCGCCGGCGTTTCCAGTCAAATCGCTCCCACGCACGACAATGTCCACGGCACGAGGACGGCCATGGCGACGCGCCCGCGTGACCAGTGCAGACGCTGCCACACCTGGCAGCGTCCGCAGTGCAGGGCTGCGGCGATCACGCGACAGTGGGTGGGCGATTCCGGCCAAGGAGCGGCGCGCGCACTGAAGAAAGAGGACAGGTGGCAGAGCGACGACTCCGAACTTGGCGGAGCGCCAGCGTTAGCCGAATACGGTGGCGTCACCGTCTGGGGAAATGGCCGGGTCAGACGTACCGCCAACGGTTGGCTGGTTGGTTATCGGGGTTTAAGGGCGCATCGATTGCAGAACAGTGTCCTAAAATTACATCACCGTTAACTGTGTTGATGAAGAAAGAAGTTGCTCGGGATTAGTGAAAGATTGGAAGAAAATAAAGGATCTCCACTTAAAGATTAAAAAAGCGGAATGCCTTTCACCTCAGTCACATGCGTTTTACATTATTTAGCAGTTGTGTGATGATGACTGCCCACACACCATGTGGCAAAATGGTAAAAACCTAAGACAAGGACGAAATAGCTCAATTCCATTAACTGTGAATTTCCAGGCCAAATTTTCAATTATTTTACACTGTTGCAGAGGTCGTACAGCGCCCATGTGCCGCCAACGGGAACGGCGGCAGAGAGTCTCGCAAGGCCAGCACCGGCGGATCGAAGGCACGGTGCATGCGACAGCTTCCTTGCTGGCGAAGAAATGCTACGCTTCAAGAAAATGGCCGAGGCTAGTCGCCATTCGTGCGGTGAGCATTCACCTCCCCCGGATTGGTGATTTCTATCGGCTGGTGCTCATCGCAGGTGGGTGCTGTGCGGGGATGGGACTAAGTGGCCAGCCCAGTTCCTCCCGACACGTTTGGGCTCACGTACGTATTTCACACCATTACCAGTTGGGTCGGCTTTTAAAATGATCGGCGGTGCACAGACAACTAAAGCTGCGGTCTTTATTTGAAGTTACTTGGTGCGTGGGTTCTTTTTGCAATGTGCCTGAGTCAGGACATGGCAAATATACACGTACCACGAAATTATGCTTGGTAAGATCTCGCCTGCTTCTAACAACTACCAGTTGCTGTTGCAACGTAGGGGCGCACCAATTGCACGGGTTACACAGCGTTCATCCAGCATCTCAAGCCGTACACTGCATGGGTTATCTGATCCCGACCGGCCAACCGATGCTATCACTATCCAGCTCCACTAACCTGCTATTGATATCAAACACACTAGGAAGGTAATCAGGCACACGATTGTTAAGCCTTTCAATGTTCTCAAAAACGGAGACAGTTGTGGCAGCGACGACTTCACTGTAGACAGACACGAGGAATTGAGTGTTGTTGCTTTTTTTTGCTTGTAAAGCGGAGTACAACTAGCCCTAATCCAGGAATCAATGTACTGAACAACACGACCGCTAGCTCAGGGAGCGATAGCCCATCGAGATCGGTCTGCAGGCAGCACGGGCCGCCCCCTGTCGGCGCGACACCAGCGACACGGGCGGCCAACACCGGAAACTGGCGGACGCTGCCGATAACGGCAGACATTTAGCGTAATCGAAACAAACGTTAAACGCAAGTTGTGTTGCATATTCCTTTGTGGGGGTGGGGACGTTACTGCACCAATGGTGATTTGGACCTCCAATATCACGGATCTTACATATTACGCTATCGAACCCCCTGCCCTTCCCAATGTCACATGGTCTCAAAACTAATAAATACATTTCCCTTTAATATATATATATATATATATATATATATATATATATATATACATATGGATAAAATGAACCCCGAAATCAGCAATCCATTCAGAAACGTTATATCGGCGATCCTTGTTTGTTCACTCGGCGATTCACGACGCACTTTATGAACATCCACGACTAACGGCGCCGCCCGCTGTTGCGCCGGCGGGCTGCGAGATCGGGAAATGTCCCGCGCAGTTCGAGTGTTGAACCCGGGACCTTTGATAGCCAGAGCTCAACACGTCAACCACTCGGCGATCCGCTCCAGAACGTCAGCGATTCAAAAACAACAGAGAAACAGGAGGGATGGCGCCATATGGTGAGATGGCTATACCCGTAACCATTTGCGAGTATTTCAATAGTTGGCGAGAACGAACGAAACATTTCGACAGCTTGACCAGCAGATGCGTTGCATCAGCTGCGAATACATAAATACCATTGATACGAGTAACACGGAGGAAGTATCATCACAGCCGACGGACGGACTTCATGCGATCATGCTCGCGGACAGCCTATAGGCGGCAGTGGCTCTGGCTTGCATTGCTTCTCTATTGTCGATGCTATCAGTATAAAAAGTGAAATGGATCCCGAAGCCGATTGGCACTGACGTCAGTACTGCAATTGCAAACCAGTTACTGCCGAAAGCGTTTCGTGCATCACGTGCTCACACACTACACGTGAAGTCTCCTCAACTAAACAGTGCCTCCCGACAAGCCATGTCTACAGAACTATCGTGCACGGAACATAATTCGACGGCCTCTACCGCACGAACAACATCTAAGACGAAACCGCCGTCCTGTCCTGTGAGGCATGTCAACTCGCACCATCACACACGCACACACGGGCAGACGCACTGGACGAATCGAGCACGGACAGGCCGTTAGTACTGGGCAGTCCGCACACCACCGCACACTGGGCTGGCTGGCGGCCCGGCCCGTGTGACCGTGTCGCAGCACGAGCGCGGCACCAGACCGTCCGCACCACGGCCCGGCGCGGCACCGGAACATACACACACACACAGCCGCGCCTACCATCAGGAAGTGCGGCTCTGTCTCACTGTCCACGTCCTCAATGAGAAATATCGGCTTGTGCATGGTGGCGGCGGGCAACGCGCTGCTGAAACAGCCGGCGCCAGGAGCGTGTACTGTCACGGGAGGCACACACACACACATAGCGAAGACGGTACACACAAGGCAGACACGGGGTAGACACGATGAGGCACGGGAAGACACAGGGAGACACAGGAAGACACAGTGAGACACAGGTTGGTTGGCTATTGCTTTTACGACACATCGACCGTTGAAGGAAGATACAGTGAGACACAGGAAGACGCAGGAAGACACAAGGAAACACAGGGAGACACAGTGAGACAGAGAGACACAGTGAGACACAGAGAGACACAGGGAGACACAGGAAGACACAGTGAGACTCAGAAAGACACAGGAAGACACAGGGAAACACAGGGAGACACAGGGAGACACAGGGAGGCACAGAGAGACACAGAGAGACACAGGAAGACACAAGAAGACACAGGGAAACACAGGGAAACACAGAGAGACACAGGGAGACACAGGGAGACGTGCACACAGAGCGCACACCCGGACGAAGGGAAGAAACGCACAGCGTACACCTCACGATAGGAATTGAACACGTACAAAACACCTGGGGCAGGAGTGCTAAAGAAAAGACATCGGGAGGCAGGAAAGACATACACAGAACATCTTGCACGGAAATCAAACGCAGATAGAATATTCGGTGCTGAAATTTAACACGAGAGCGGAATACGGAGGAAAACGGGACAACCGGACATCAGTAACCACAGTACGAGTACGAACGGCAAACACCGTGTACGTTTGGAAAAGGAACAAACACAGTGTACGTTGGGGAAAGGAACAGCACACCCTGACGGTACGCCTGGGGGAGGACACAGAGCACACGGGACGCACACCAGGACGGAAACGGACGTTAGAATGCCCGACGTCGACACGAAATAAACACGACGCCTCCCCCCCCCCCCCCACACACACACTCACCAGGAGAGCATGAAATATATCACATACACAAGATCATTTCAACGTGTTGGCTTGTAGCGTGCGAAAGGTGTTCACAAAGAAGCTCCCATCTATCTTGCGCTGGATGCGAGTTTTTTTCGCTTCGCACGACAAGCTATCTACAACGTCCATGGGAAAGGATCAGCAATGTGCAGAGTCCATACACAAGGCAGTCTACCCCGGCATGAATATGAACAACCTAGTCTGGGCACAATGTCGAGCAGGGCCAACCCCAAGTTATCATCCTACTTTACACATCATTATCTCATACTCCCGCGGTGGTACGTTGTATATGCGTTGGTTCCAAGGATTGTATTTGGAACTGTTTTACTGGACGGTTCGGTCCTCAATCAGTATGGCACATGGGTTCGCGAAACAAAATTTGCGCCGTGCAGAACGCAACTTGGTAAACAAACGTTTACTGAATACTGGATTTCCGCATCCGAAAAAAAAATACTCGGGAGAGGTAAGTCTTATATTGTGGTACAACTTTTTTCTTACATGAAGATGCCCACCATGAAATCGGATTATCCAGACTCAGGGACGAAGGGATCACAAAGGCACACAAACCGATTGAAAAATGAATAATATTAGGTATTGGCAACATTAATAATCCAACGCATCTGAGGCACTTGCAGTATTCGTTTAAGACAATACAACAACAACAAAAACACACATTCCTAACGTCTAGCAACTAAACATTCCAGAAACAACAGACAAATTGAAAGGTATCAATGGCTGTCAGGACGAACACCAGAAAGCATTTTCTTGATATTTTCGGCAACCAGAATCATACGCTTCGAATGATAACGGATGTGTCATCAGTTTTGTCACTGTACATAATGTGACAATCGTGTCTGCAAGCAGCATCGCCCAAATGGACAACGTTTACACATTTGACCTCCATATGTACACCGTCTCGTATTGGCAACGAACTGACGAGTGCGCTCTGTTCAATTATTTCAGCTAAAATGCCATATTTTAACTCCACAAGTCGGCTTTTCACGCGCATTCGCTATGCATGCACACGGTGGCCACTGCACTGAGAAGCGGCCAACTCACTGTGTCGCGGTGCCTGGAGGGGGCGAGACTGCCGGTGGTGTTGGCAGTCAACAGAGCAGCGCCCCCAGATCAGTTTCCAAGCCGCCGGAGTCACTGCTCCCCCCCGAACAGGCGTCATACAGCACGACTAGTGAGACCAGTGAGGAAGCGGTCAGGGAAGCGGCTGTTTCTCCAGCGGAGCAGCTGCAGCTGCACTGGAGCAGCTGCAGCTGCAGCGAGCCTGCCGTCAGCAGTGATACACGCCGGCCGCCTCGGAACTGTGTGCGCGTCACATTCCGCGAAGTGGTGGAGGACACGAGGAAACTAAACACCAGTTTGTTGTCGAAATGAGGCGTGACGAGTTGGCCTCGGGCGAGGTTTTGCTTTGTGGCCGGTTCAAGCCTGGACAAGGTTAGATTTTTGTCCGAGAGTCTTGGTTTTGGAGAGGAAAATTTCGAGGTGGTGCAATTCGGAGGACAATTTTCCGTGTTTCTAAGATCAGAAATTGCATCGTCTACTTTTGCATGACGCACCGCACACTGTTTTACTGCGCTGGTGGATCAGGGTCACTCACGCTACGCGTACGCCAATCTACGAAGCCGGAAGTGTGCCGCGCGCCAGGAAAGGGTGGCTCCCAAGACGGGCGTTAGATTGCATGGAGGTGAAGATATTAGCTACGGGTGAGTCCACAGAAGCGTTATGTCCGGCCCAGCGCGGAAGGTCGCCGCTTCACAAGACCATAACCAGCTCCCCGAAAGCAGAAGAAATGAAGGCATCCAGCGATTGCACTTGAAATATTCAGCCATTATTATTACTTGTTTTTACCTATTATTACTTGGCGGTAAATTCGCACATATGTAAGCGGTAAGCGTTTTAGATCGATATGGCAATGCAAAATTGTTCCGTGACTGCTTGACGACCATGCATTATTGGCCAAATGAATGAAATGAATACAATTAGATGGCTTAGCCCAAGAATAGGTTGAAATTTCTGGAGAAGATGGAAGTTTGAACGTGTTGCACCTATTGACATTTAAACTGATTTCACCAGCCTGTCTTGGGCTATCGACAGTGTTGCAGACATGGGGCGAAGCCGGCTTCGGCTTCGGATTCGCGAAGCCATGGGTTTGTTGACAATCGCTTCGGCTTTGGCCTTGTGTCCCTTTAAACTGTTCGCTTTGGCTTCTCATTCGGCTTCACGGTGGTTTACCAGCCGGCTTCTGCTTGCAGCACATAGAATTTCTGGCTTCGGCTTCGACTTGGACTGCGTGGCATTTTCAGCTGTTGGTTTCGGTTGGTTAGCGTATTGTGACTTCAGTTTCGAATCCATAAGCCTGGTTCTGTGTTGTCACCAAATGGCATTATAAATAGGAGGCAACTGTGCGGCTGGGTGCTGAAGTGATGCATTCTCCCTAGTATCCTCACGCATGTTTCCCACAGTTAGGTGGAACGTCATTCCCAGGACCTCCTCTAAAACAGCAACTGTTCACCTACCCAGACTCCGACCACTTCCTCCTCGTTCGACACCCACTTCTCATTTCCGAAACATTTATAGGAGGGTCCCACGGCTGGCGGAAGACTTCCCTGACACGAAGTAAAAACTACTTAGAATAATCGAGTACGGCGCTTTTCTCTGAGCGGTTTAAATATCAAAATCATCGCCAAATTCAAGAAATATTCGATTCAACTTCGGCTTCGCACGACTAAATGGATTGACTTTTGCGTTACCTTCATCTACTTAGAGGTCAGCAGCTCTGGCTCCGTGCGCCTTGGCTTCGTCTTGGGCTTCGCAACTTTTTCACTGTTGGCAGCGGCTTCGGCACCTTGACATTTAACCGCTGATTTCGGCTTCGACCCCGTGCTATTTTAATCTGCTATCTTTGGCTTTGGCCCCAGTGTGGCAACCTCAGTGTGGCTTAGGCTTTGGCTTCGAAGGCGACTTCACCGCTTCGCCCCCATGTCTGCTCTTATACACCACGCAAAATTACATCCACTAGTCATGATCTTGAGCATGACGGTCGCATAGGCCAAAATGCGACTAGGACATATTTCAAGTGCGGTATGGAAGTCGGGGCGTGCCAGGTTAAAGAAAACACCGACAGATGGCAGCAGCATCAGCCGACACATCATCTTACTCTGAAGGAGGCCAAACGGCTTTCCGAGTCATCTGCGCCGCGCATTTCTAAAACGCTACCGAGCTCTGAAAGAGAGACACACAGACACGTGTGATGTGGCAGCAGCGGCTAGCGAGAACGGTCCTCTACTCGTGTCAGCTGACGCCTGCCACACAGTAGCGAGCTGGTCCGTCGCTGGGACGGCAGACGGCAGACGGCAGACGGACTGCGATTGGGACGGCAGGCGCACTGGGACTGGGACTGGGACCGGGACTGGGACTGGGACTGGGACTGGGACTGGGACTGGGTCAACAGAAGGCAGACGGCAGACGGCAGACGGCAGACGGACTGGGACTGGAAGGCAGGCGGACTGGGACTGGGACTGGGTCAACAGAAGGCAGACGGCAGACGGCAGACGGCAGACGGACTGGGACTGGAAGGCAGACGGACTGGGACTGGAAAGCAGACGGACTGGGACTGAAAAGCAGACGGACTGTGACTGGGACTGGGACGGCAGACGGCAGGCGGACTATGATTGGGACGGCAGGCGGACTGGGAATGAGATGGCAGACAGACTGGGACTGGGAGGGCAGACGGACTCGGACTGAGACGACAGACGACTGTGATTGGAAGGCAGATGAACTGGGAGTGCAGACGGCAGCCGGGCTGTGACTGGGAAGGCATCCGGACTGGGACTGGGACGGCACACAGTCCGGCAGGGCAGACGGCATCCGCACAGAACAGGCGGTCGATCCGGCTCGCCGTTTGCGATCGGCTCACCGGCGACCACACCACGGCAGCCCCCCCCCGGTGCGCACTCACCGGAGCGCAGTCGGCCACCGTACCACAACATGGCGTGTCCAGCCTGACGGCAGAGCCGGCACCCGGCGCGCGCGCCCCGCTCCCGACACCGCGCGGTCCGCCACTGCCCGCGGCGCCGCACACGCCGCAGCCGCGACCGTCTCCCAACAGCGCGCGAGGTCAGCCGGCACGAGGTCACTGTGCGCCTACCTGGCTGACGCCCCCGGACGGGGTCGACACGGCGCCGGACGGGTCGCCGATGTAGAAGGTGGACGGGCCGTCGATGCGCCGCAGGCCCTGGTAGCCGGCCTCTAGTTCCGTGTACGACATCTCATGAGGCTCTGCCGAGAACACCGGAAGCGGCGGATAGCCACGCAAACCGACACCGGCGGGCACGGGCGGACACAGACCGACACCGGCGGGCACGGGCGGACACAGACCGACACTGGCGGGTACGGGCGGACACAGACCGACACCGGCGGGCACGGGCGGACACAGACCGACACTGGCGGGTACGGGCGGACACAAACCGACACCGACGGGTACGGGCGGACACAGACCCGACACCGGCGGGTACGGGCGGACACAGACCGACACTGGCGGGCACGGGCGGACACAGACCCGACACCGGCGGGTACGGGCGGACACAGACCGACACCGGCGGGCACGGGCGGACACAGACCGACACCGGCGGGCACGGGCGGACACAGACCGACACCGGCGGGCACGGGCGGACACAGACCGACACCGGCGGGCACGGGCGGACACAAACCGACACCGACGGGCACGGGCGGACACAGACCGACACCGACGGGCACGGGCGGACACAAACCGACACTGGCGGGCACGGGCGGACACAAACCGACACCGACGGGCGGCGCCGGAGATGAGCCCCCGCTGACAGAAAGGAGCGGAAACAAACCGACACCACAGACGCAGGCGGGAACAAGCCTGTGCCGGGTACTAGGGAAATGTCAGTCATAAAAATCTGGGGAAGATGAAACGGGTACGCGTCGAAAGACAGGCAGAACCTGACGGACTGACATGCTTCACGATACACAGGAGCGGAAATATATTGACGGTGACAGCCAGGAGCGGAAATACACCTTCACCAACGACATCACGCTCGTAGTCAGACAACACTCCAGACTATAAAAGCTACATGGAAGAATTGTTCGTCGGTGCCGACGGTAGTTAACATTGGCCACCCGTCTTTTGATTACAGCATTCTAGAAACCAATGAAGCACGCCTATCAAGTGGACCAAGTTCTTCTTTGACTGATAGTGCACACAGTCACAGAAAATGTGGCCTACCAGGGCACATCGTCAGTACTGGCTGCCAGTGTTCCGGCTAACAGGTACGCGTGCGCGTGCGCACAACCTCGGACCGTAGGCCAGAGCTATCGACGTGAGCCCCACAGCGCAGATGGCACAGTACACTCGAGCGCTGCAGATATGACACTCCAGATAAGGTTGCCACCGTGAGGTCCATGTCAACATCGACTACACCCGTGACACAGACCGTCTGAAGCAGCCACCTACGTACCTCCCGTGTCCTCACCACATGCGACAACATTAGAATAATGTTTTTCCTTAAGTGTGAGATGTTGAAACAAGTACGGTGGGGTGTCGAAATTCGCCATGGAAGCACGTCGTTTAATGTATCGCGGAAGTACTTCGAGATCAATTTTGCTTCCACAGAATACTCATAAGAGTATACTTTTTTAATTGGGAGACAACAAAGATTGGGATATATGCACGATCACGATTGCAATAACACCATCCTATCAACAACTGACATTCTATAACAGGCCACTTCAGTGATAAATTATTCGCGAAATAGGGTGGAATATACCACTTTCTGAACACTCAATCAACATCCTTCTCCAAGAAGTATCGGCATCCAGCTCCTGGATATGAACTATTCATGTCTCCTTACTAACAGTATCTTGTTCATGAAATACAGCTCTTCCTAAATTATAAACCTCAAAACAAATGATAAAGGTCCAGTCATAATTACCTACACCATCAACTCTAATTTTGTTTTGAAAGACATCAAAAGCAATTTAAATTACACTACCTAGATGCCAAATTTCGACATCCTGCTATGCTCGTTTCGACATCTCACACCTAACGAAAAACCAATGTTTTAACCCTGGGCCACTTCATGGGTAATCCCTTCACCTGGGATTGTACTACAATACACTTGTGCATCACAATCAGGAATCATCAGCATAAGCATGAGCATAAGCATGACGTGCATGCCTTATACTCTAGATACTATCAGGCACGAGGCATGCACACTTCATACACATACATAAAGCAGCACGACGTAGATATGTCTTTCATAGGAATGCCTATTCAACGTCAAGTAAGTGGTATATTCCACTCTATTTCACAAATAATATATAACTGGTACGTAATGACATCACAGCCTCGCTTACCATATTGGATAACGACACACGACTTTCGGCGATATCGACGGTCTCATCAGCTATTATTTGTGACATTTCAGTTAATTAGTAAATTTTGGGTCGTGTCTTTCTATGATTCGTGATCACAGCCTCGGGTTCAAATATCGGGTCTTCGTGAGGCGTGCGATGTAAAAAAGGTGGTGTAGAATGCCGAGATGTCAGCAACTATTCCATTAATAATATTCTTAATATTATTAATGGAATAGTTGCTCGCGCACGTCCATGGAACAGATATCTGCCCCCCCCCCAGGTTTTTCCTCATTTTCCGCTAAACTAATCGGGTTAGAAAAGCCAAACCTCGCATAGCTGTTCATTGGTCATTTCCGCATATCCTCATACATTTTTAATCCTGGGTTATCTCAGGTCAGGTCACCAGGTCACGCGAAGTGACCCAACTACACTCGGAGTTCTATGTGGCATAACTTCCATAATAATTGGGCGATTGATATCAAACTTATAACATGCCATGATCTCATCAGGAAGCATAATATGTATATCGTTTTTTTCGTAGCATTGACCTTAGGTCAGGTCGCGGTCATGGCTTCCCCATTATAGGGCTATGCTATAATATACAAATGTTTCCTGGTTACATATTTGCGCTCGAAATCTCACAACAGTTGTGGCGTGTAGATGGAAGCTATGCTCAATGGTACCGCTGACATTTTTGCTCGGCGACCTCACCAAGGTCTCTGAGATCACCTGAGATCACTACACATTTATGCACATTATGTCACACTTCATTGAGCTAGAAGGCTGAAATTACCGTCATTTTGCTGCAGTGTCCTAAAATTACTTCACCATTAACTGTGTGGATGAAGAAAGAAGTTGCTTGGGAATAGTGAAAGATTGGAAGAAAACAAAGGATCGCCACTTGAGGATTAAGAAAGCGGAATGCCTTTCACTTCAGTCACATGCATTTTACTTTTTTTAAGCAGTCGTGTGTATAATGACTGCCCACACATGTGGCAAAATGGTAAAAACCTAAGACAAGGATGAAGTAGCACAATTCCATTAACTGTGAATTTCCAGGCCACATGGTGAATTATTTTACATTGTTTTGCTGGTATCGCCAAGACATGTCGATTGATACATAACATGACCTCCCTAGGCGACTTCATAACCTTGACCTGAGGTCATGGCTTCATGACCTTGACCTGAGTTTCGGTTGACCTGACCTTAAATTACACAGCCTATTGTCGGTAGCGCATTCAAGGACTGTCGATTAGCGTTCGCCGTTTGTTTCTATCTGTTACAGGTGCTGAGATATGAGTCAATATCTGAGTCCCACCTGATCTGGTCGAATTTGACCTATGATGACCCAGTGACCTGAATGTTGACCTCAGCGAAATAAATGACCGAAACACTTTCGATAGAGCCCATCATCAGCTACCCAACGCCGTTTTCCGTTTGTCGCTAGCTAGCATAGTTCTAGAGATCTTATGGGGGGAAGACATATGCCACCCCGGACATGCGAAGTTGGTGCGGACCTCCGAACGTGCGAGTGTTAAGATTCTTAAACTGAAAAAAAAACTCATACGGCATTTCTTCATCAGAAATTGTCCGTATGTTCAACCAATTTCCACGAAATATTTAACCGTCAAATCCGACCCGTTCACTTTGAGACAAGTAGTCGTGGAAGGCGTGCATCTACGTGATCGACTCCTCGATGGTGGGGCTGCCAATGGTTGGCAGCGGCCCACGTCCGCGATAACGGGTGACATATATCAGCAGATGTGCTGAGGTGCACACTTGTGCCCTGATGGATGACGTGTATTCCTGTCCGCTCTTACAGAACTCACCTGATAGCCACCTTTACGACTCATCTCACAGTACACCCTCATCACACATCAGTCCACCGGTCCACTCTGACGCAGTGTTAAAATATTGGTTTTTCGTTAGGTGTGAGATGTCGAAACGAGCACAGTAGGATGTCGAAATTTGTCATGAAAGTAGTGTCATTCCAAGTGCCTTTGATGTTTTTCAGACTTAAATTTGAGCCAATGTTTGTACCTTCATCATTTGTTTTGACATTCAACTGTTAGGAAGAACTATATTTTGGATAGCGAAATAAAAAATTAATATATACCCCGGTGATGTATGCATTATGAATAATCCATTTACCTGAAATTGCACTGCGGAATATTCGTGTACCACCACCCTTTATCAAGAGCATGATCATGCTACTCAACAAACGAGGTAAAGTTAGAAAAGAGACACTTCACAAGCACGCATCGAGAAGCAGGATGTCTGTACTTCTTGGAGCAGGATGTCGACTGAGTGTTCAGAAAGTGGTAAATTCCACCCTATTTTGCGAATAAATTAACACTGCTCTGACGGAACAGCTCCCAGTTCACGCTGGTGCAACATACTCTCACATTCCATTCTGATGACATGCTACTAATGTCTTAGTCTGCTCCAATGATACATCACAATCCCAGCCCATCCTGGCAACACAAAATTTATTTCAGGATACCATGATACACAACAGTGCCCCAGTCCAAATACAATATGTTTTTCAAAACTCTGGCAACAAGAGGGGTAATGAGCACGAGTATGATATGATAATCAACTTATTGGCATGCCATCACTAATGCAACATATTATGTACTTGATATTCTAAGCAGTCGATATATTACCTAGGAGAAGGCTGGGGTCCAAGAAGAAAGTGAGGTATCTACGGCTGGCATTGATGATTAATTGAGAGGACATGAGGAATTTAGAAATGCTTAGGAATGCACGGTAAAAATAATGGTTTTTCGTTAGGTGTGAGATGTTGAAATGAGTCAAGTAAGATGCTGATACTCCCAATGGAAAAAAAATGTTGCTTAGAATATCATTTAAGTCCTTCAAACTCAAACACTTAATATAGTGACCCTTATGTTGATGGAAATGATAAGAATGCAATACTATCACCAAATTGTATTGAAGAGTAGACCAGGGGACAATTAGTCTATGGATAAGTTGCCTGTCTCACACTCAAGAGGTTGTGGGTCCAAGTGTCACCTGCCACTACTCTTCGCCCGCGACCTATCTCCGCGACCGATTGGCGACCTATCTCAGCGACCGATCGGGGTGAGAGATTGGTGATGTTGTATGACTCAATGGTCATCATGTCATAAAACCAATAACCACAACCACAGTATACCATATCATGGATAATCTCTTTAACCTAAAATTGCATTAAGTATGAGATGTTTATGTATCAAGATCTGCAATAGTGAGCATAAGCATGACACTTGCACACAAACCACTGGTAGAAATTGGACATGGTGACTTCACACACACCTCAATAAGCATGTCAATACTTCATGTGGAAGGATATCTTCAGTGTTGAGAAGGTGGTATATTTCACCCTATTTCACAAATTATACATCACTGACTGAGGGCCAAGGAAGATTGTGTAATATATGGAATATAAGGGAGCCTAAACAATGGATGCAGGAGTCTTGTGAGCTAGTGAGGATGATGGGATTGATGGAATCTGAATTAAATATAATGACATCAAGAAGTTCATACACAAAGTTATGTGCATGCACATATCATGATGACATTTTAATGAGATATAAATGAAGGACGCCTTTCACCTCTATGGACCAAGGAGCCTTCATATCCTTTTCAGTCTTCCTTACATACTGTATTTCCCAAAATATGAATTTGGTTTTCAATCCTAGCCTGTCATGATACTCAGCAGATGATACAGCAGGGACCCTAGGAAATTCACTTCTCTCCACTTCCTCCCTAGATCCCAACTGCTTCCTGGTCTCATTTGGCCTTCCACTTCTTTCCCAGTAAACTCACTTTTGCCCAAGCATGGAATTGAAAAGTATAGATAATGATGTGGGGACATCATTATCTATACTTTTCAATTCCAGTTCCACATGATACCCTTGGTATGTTGATCACACAATCTTGACCTCCAATGCATTGCTGGCCTGTTCTCCAAACTGCAAATTATTCATCATTAGATGATGTATCATTGGTGTTGGATGAGCAGCCACTGGTGTAGCTGGTGTGGTGGTAGGCACTGCCAGTGCAGGACAGGGTGAAACTGGGGTACCAGATGATGCTAATGAGACACCAGTGTGAAACACTGGTGGAATTGAGTGTGGTGTGAAATACCACATGCCACTACACCACTCCATAGGAGTTTACCAGACTTCTCAAAATTTCCAGTTGTGCTCCTGTATTGCTTTGTGGTTTCTAAGTAGTGCTTATCCATGGATCCAAATAAGCACTAATGCTAAACTTCTGAATGTTCGGGAAATGGAACATGTTCAGATAACCACCTTTTCCCTTGCCTAGGTATCTTACCTATCTCAATCTAGGTAGTATAAATATTTGGAACTTACGGAATGGAGTGCTGAGCAAATGTATCTCTTCTTGCAAGATTTCGTCACAAGGAGTCCTTCAGAATTTCACAAAAGGAGAAAACCGTCTCGCACATCGTTATTCACTCACACCTCGCATCAAACCAACCTAGCGCCTACCACGCCTCCCTCGAGTTCTTCGCCGGTTCCGCGCACACCCCTCCGAGTTCGTCCAGTCGTGGTGTTTTCGTTTTCTTTTCACACCTACATGGAAAATGGTAAAGGGAAAAGTAGTTGTTGCTGCCATATGATGCTCCCAAAATAAAAATTAACTTGCCTTTGTATTCCCCCACATATTACTACGGCGTCTTATTTCACATGTCATTTGGGAAGAAACCAATGAGAAATGAAGCCACATTAAATATTCAGACATGTGTTCACGATTTGTTCACCGTCGTGGTTTTTACCACAAAGGATAAGCAGTGTGCTAATTTTACGGTAAGTCATTTTTGGTTGGAACATTGCAAATAATGCGCATCTCTGACGTTCCTTGCGCAATTGTTTTACTTCGTTTACTTCGAAGCTGGAGGGTGAGCCCAGGTTCAACTGCGGTATAATAAGCGCTGTGTTGAAAATGAGTGATCTAATTGGCTATTTATCACACCATTTGCATGCAGTTGAAAATTCAAGGTATCTTAGGTTAGGTCATATCACATATTCCCAAGATTTTCTGTTTATGAGCAACTGATTCCTATTGTTATAGTGGGTTCTTCAAGATAGGTACTTTGGCGCTGTAATATGTACTTACTAGGTACCTAGGTGCTTGGCCCAAAGACTATCAGGCTGAGATTGGGATGGACATTGACTGAGATTGGACAGATTGTCATTGTCAACAGTGACAAGTCCTGTAAGCAGATTGTTCCAGAGAGGTGTGCCTCTGATCATAAGTGACTTGCCCACCAGCCATTGATTTGAGGTAATTTTGATTCAAGTGGTGGCATATGGTTACACCAGCATTGTTGATCTCATAAGGCAGTTTTGTGGTGGCAAATTTTCTCCCCTGTCTAGTTGCTTTAGATCCTTCTGAGTAATTATTGGCTTCATGTGAACATGTCAGGAGTATCAGGTATAAATGTATAAAATTGGTTGGCATAAATGAAGTGTATTTCTGTCACAATTTTATGTAATGTTGCTCAAGGAATTGCTTGTAGCCACATACTTTGCTAGCTTAATAATGGTGCCAAATTGTCATCTGGTAGTTATGCATTGGCCAGATGACAATTTTGTTGTAAAGCTGAGTGCAGTCTGTTTAAAACAGAAAGCATTTTAGTATTTGCTGATGTTTGTAAATTGAATTATGCTAATTTCAGCAGCATCACTAGTGGAAACTACTTTGTTATGAAAACCTGATATGGGAATTCAATTTAGTGATCTCTTGTAATTTATGCAGATCATTATGCCAGATCCCCTGCTCTATCTTTTTTGTTCCTGACCCCATATGGCTTGGGAGCAAATACCCACTGTAAAACTGCCCATTGCTCCTATTGGCCAATTGAGGGCCTCCATATAAATAGCTGTTGAGTTGCAATAATATATCCCATGCTCCTATACATCATCATGATAGTTCAAGTTTCCTCAACATTTCTTCATAAGGTTATGACCTGAGGGACTGAAACAGATAGGAAGCTCTCATCTGCACTTCCTCTTGACCTCATCTTGATCTTGGCAGTACAGTGCCCCCACCCCAGCCCACACACCAATCTACACCCTCAAGCACACTTGCTGTGTTCTAGATGTGGTCTGTCTATGGTCCTGAAAAGCACTGCTACAGTCACAGTTGAGAATTATCCTTTTGATCTGTACTAGCATTTGGCTGTCTTTTGCTATCACTCTTGATATCCAGTCATGATAGCTGAGATTTGTATCCATCAAATAATCTAGTTCTTCCTCAGCTCTACTGCACCATGTGGAAGTGTGTGTGGTGACATGTATGCCTCTTATTACCACAATTCCAACAATCTCCAATGCAGTCTCAAACTCAGTGGATAGTTTGGAGATTAGGGGTAGGGGTAGATTAGGGTAGATGTAATTCCCCCACCCCAGACAGGTTGTGAGGGCTTAAGGGTCTAACCAGTAAGACCAAGAGGGTTCAGGTTAAATTCATGAAAACTAGATGTACAAGGCCACATGTTCCTCCCATAATTAGGACCTTCAGTTAGAACTGTGTGGGGTCATGACATTGCCGTCCTTCAACAGCGATTTATAGTAAAACCACAATCCCAATGTTATTCCATCAGAGTTTTCCAGCATGTACACTGTTTCACTCCTGGATAATGTCACTCCCGTTACAGAAACAGAAAGACCTCTCTGATTTTCTGCATGCTTTGTCACTTGAAGAATTAATGTTCAAATCCAAAATGAAGAGCATCTGCTGTCTCACGATGCAGTACCAATATTCCTACAACCATTATAGGTAAATTGGGTATTCCGACAGCTGTGCTGCAAATCAGCCACTGATAATTGTGTGCTGACCATGACCGCACTCCCATCAGCAATCGCCTCCCTCAGCTGGCGCTAGTACCGGCAGCCGCACAGCAATGCGGTCGCAGACCATCGGTCGGCTGTGTGCCGTCGCTCCGAGCGGCCCGCGAGACGCCCCACCCGGAGCCTCGTCGCCGCGGCGGGTCGGCTCGTGCGTGCCGCCGCACGAGGAGCCGGCCGAGGCGGCGGTGGCCGCGTTCGGCGGCGCGCTGCGCCGGTTCGCGCGCCTGACGGTGCTCACCGGCGCCGGCGTGTCGACCGAGAGCGGCGTGCCCGACTACCGGTCGGCCGGCGTCGGCCTGTACGCGCGCTCCGGCCGGCGGCCGACTCTGCACGCCGAGTTCGTCGGCTCGGCGGCGGCGCGCCGCCGCTACTGGGCGCGCAGCTGCGCCGGCTGGCCGCGCCTGGCGGCGGCCGCGCCGAACGCGGCGCACCACGCGCTGGCCGCCTGGCAGCGGCGCGGCCGGCTGGCGGCGCTCGTCACGCAGAACGTGGACGGCCTGCACGCGCGCGCCGGCGCCCGGCCGTTGGTCGAGCTGCACGGCTCGGCGCACCGCGTGCGCTGCCTCGACTGCGCCTGGACCGGCAGCCGGCTGGCGCTGCAGCACCGGCTGCAGCAGGCCAACCCGGGCCTGGCCGCCGACCAGGCTGAGATGCGGCCGGACGGCGACGTCGAGCTGAGCGAGGTGCGTTGTCGACAGCTGCCGGCGGCGGTCGCGTCTCGTGGCGCTGCTGTCCCGTGACTGGAATCACGACCTGTGTCCTGGTGTCGGCCGCCGTCAGTTCTTCGCGGCCGGGTCATGTGTCGGCAGTCGTTCGTGAAATCTTCTGTGCCGAATTATGTCAGTGAAATCGCGTCTAGCGTCAAAACTCGTTACGGAAATTACACCTCGTGCTCTACGTCATTATTCATTTGATATTTTCTGGTGCTGGTTTGTTTCTAAAATCAGGCCTCGTGGGACCAGCATCCTCACTGATAATCTTGTTTCGTGGCTGCACACACCAGCGGTGCGCCCGATTGCAGTTTCCCTTTCGCGGTGTTATCAATCACCTGCTGGATGCCAACTGAAAAATGCTGCACATTCTGGCAGAATGACTACGGATGTGTCCCATCTGGATTCTGGTATCCGGCCGGAGGGAAAATTTACCGGACCTGATAAACATTTTTGACCGGATAAGGCTGACAGGTGCCGTCCTGTTCCATTGGATCACCCACCAGTCGTCTGGCGGGCGGGAGTTCGTGAGGAAGTTCGTGGTGCCGTCACATGTTTCACGGTCACCCACCATTCGCCTGTCTGGCAGGAGTCCGTGCCGAGATTCGTGGCGCCATTCTGCGCCTCACGGTCACCCGCCGGCATGGCCGGCAGTAGTTCGTGCCGAGTTTCCTGGTGCCATTCTATGTCTCACGGTTGCCCACCAGTATGGCCGGCAGGATTTCGTGAGGAACTTCGTGGTGCCATTCTGTGCCTCACGGTCACCCGCCGGTATTGCCGGCAGTAGTTCGTGCCGAGTTTCCTGGTGCCATTCTATGTCTCATGGTTGCCCACCAGTATGGCCGGCAGGATTTCGTGAGGAACTTCGTGGTGCCATTCCGTGCCTCACGGTCACCCACCAGTCGTCTGTCCGGCAGGAGTTCGTGAGGAACTTTGTGGTGCCGTGCTGCACCGCGTGCGGCGGCGTGCTGCAGCCCGACGTGGTGTTCTTCGGCGACAGCGTGCCGCGCGAGCGGGTGCAGCGCGTGTGCGACCACGTGGCCGACTCGGACGCGCTGCTGGTGGTCGGCTCGTCGCTGCACGCCTACTCGGCGTACCGGCTGGTGCTGCAGGCGGTCGAGCTGGGCCGGCCCGTGTTCATACTGAACATCGGCGCCACGCGCGGCGACCGGCACGCCGCGCTCCGGCTGGACGGCCGCGCCGGCCACCTGCTGCCCCGGCTGTGTGTGTGACGGCGACTGGCCCTCCGCTCGGGTGATGGGTGCGCGGCCACCTGCTGTGACGGTGACTGGCCCTCCGCTCGGGTAATGGGTGCCCCGGCTATGTGTGTGACGGCGACTGGCCCGCCGCTCGGGTGATGGGTGCGCGGCCACCTGCTGTGACGGCGACTGGCCCTCCGCTCTGGTGATGGGTGCGCGGCCACCTGCTGTGACGGCGACTGGCCCTCCGCTCGGGTTATGGGTGCCCGGCCACCTGCTGTGACGCGTGTACGGCGACTGGCCCCCGCTCGGGTGATGGGTCGCCGGGTGGCCCTCCGCTCGGGTGATGGGTGCCCGGCCACCTGCTGTGACGGCGACTGGCCCCCCGCTCGGGTGATGGGTGCCCGGCCACCTGCTGTGACGGCGACTGGCCCTCCGCTCGGGTGATGGGTGCGCGGCCACCTGCTGTGACGGCGACTGGCCCGCCGCTCGGGTGATGGGTGCGCGGCCACCTGCTGTGACGGCGACTGGCCCTCCGCTCGGGTGATGGGTGCCCGGCCACCTGCTGTGACGGCGACTGGCCCCCCGCTCGGGTGATGGGTGCGCGGTGCTGCCGCCGTCGTGGTGACGCTGCGTCGCCGCTATGGACGTGTTGCGTACACCGCCGCACTCGGCGGGCAGGCAGGACGCGCGGATGAGCGGCTGTGTGGCTGCAGCACTGCAAAGGATGCAACTGATGCGGTGGTCAGCAGCCGACAAACCAGGGACATGACGCTGGACATGTGTTTTATAGTATTTGTCAATGCCATGCCACAGCTCGTACGCAGTACGTTCGGCTCGCTTGTTTTTAGATCAGTGTGAAGTTGATTATTGCTGTTGGTATGTTTTCAGATGTTTACAGTAGTTATCGTATGACTTATCACATACCCAGAGGAATTGTGCAATTACACAGATAACATCACCACCCTGGCGTGTTCCTCGAACTCCGTTCTCTAAAATTATTAGGACAAGTAGTAAATCGGACAAATACATTTATTTTAGTGCCATGCGCCATGTCATAATCGCGTGATGATTTAAATCATAAAAACGTACAAAATACGAGTAACAGTGCGCCAGCTTGCAATATTCTGCATGCTGAATAGTAACCAGTGCACACCCCGAAACGTTGCTGACCACCAGCGTGTCGTAACATGGAATATTAGCACCAAAATAACTACAGAATGCAGTCTAATGTAAAGTGGAATGACGAGCCAAGTAGCTTATCACAACACACATTCGTCACGCAGGACGGTTGCACGTCCTCAGGCTGTGCAGACGCCTTGACTTGATGGTGACCGAACAACCAACACAGCGATATACCGGTAACCTGAGAGCTTCGTGGTCTTTGCGTCAAAAGTATTCAACGCGAAGAGCCCAAATAAAATATAAGAACTAGGACGTTGTCATACAAGGTCGTCAGATGCAACAGAAGATAGCGAGTAGCGCCTCCACATAATCCAGATGTCTCACCACAGGGAAGCGACCCAACTCTGATGGCATGCCAGCTGGATGATGACTTTCCCCCAGTGACTAGAAAAAAATGTCATTTGCGATGTAAATATTTGCGAAACCAGGAAAATACTTCATTTTTTAGCATATTTCTGGACCATTTGCCAGAGTTCGATCTTGTTACCACTCCGTAAGGCTACACCTCTTAGAAACGATGAATAGACGTTGATATCACTTAACCCAGTGAACTTTAGTGATATCCCATCGGGATCGAAAGCACAATCGGTGGCCAGGTGGTGTACAGAGTTTTATAAATTATGTCGGTTGGTTGGTTATTGGTTTTTTGCGACACATCGACCGTTGAGTCATGTAGCGTCGCCAATCTCTCACGCCGATTGGTCGCGGGCGAAGAGTAGAGACAGGTGAGACTCGAACCCACAACCTTTTGACTGTGAGACGAGCAACTTACCCCTAGACCACTCGTCCCCTAAATTATGTTGGCTGTCGGACATGTGAAACGAAGACTTAATCCAAGTGTGCATGTGGAAACGTACACATGAAAAACCACATGCGGAAAAAAATTGCCCCATCATGTTCGAAAGTTGTCATGTTGCCCTCTCTTATCATGTTCGAAAAGTTCTGCCCCTCGTCTCTGGCTTCCAGAACGTTCGGATTTGTGTTGACAAGCACGCAGGATCAGGAAATGTTTCCTTTCGTAGCGCTCAAGTCCGCATTTAACCTTACAGATGTTGGATAGCCTTTGGTACTGTATGATGGCCAGACGGCGTTACTGTTACGAAATACAGAGATTTTGAACTAAGTTCATATCTTCCCTGCAAATAACGGGATCGTGTCGTTAAAAAAACGCAAGCCGTGGATACGCTTCGGTCCTGCAATTCCCAAGTGGGCATGACATTTTGATTCTATTCCAGGGATATTGGCTCTGTAATGGAGCTACATGGCGGGTCATTACATGTCAGGGTTATATCTTATACTTTCGCTTCAACTTCTGATAAAATAATATGTTTGTGTTAACAAATGTAGCCATACGAATACCAATATTAATATCAACTGTCATCCAATTGTGCTTAAATCCATATATAACTGCCACCGTAGTCGGCCGTCAGTTGAACTGCAAGATTGCCAAATAACTGGATTATTACACAATAGCATGTTTTTGCATTATCTCATCTAACCGTACAGTCGAGGATTTCACTGAGAGACTGCCGCAATCAGCTCGAGAAAAAGTAGTGACGAAGCTGCGACTGGTGGCGCTGGCTGGCCCACCTGGCACCGCCGGCTCGTATCGCAAGATGACAATACCATCAAGAGATACGCCAGTCGCTTTCCATAGATATACACGTTTTCGTAGCGCGGCGCTCCAACATTTTTCCGCTGCTGAGGGATATGGCCAATTTGACACCGTCGAGCACTAAGCTACCCGGAGAGAACATTTGACCAACTCTCTCAACGGCACCCCGCCAGTGCCTGGCCGACACTACAATACAAGCCGGCACTCCTGTGGTCGTCTGGAGTGGCAATATCCCAGGCGGATGGCCGTGTGGTCAGTATGCTGAGCTCTGGGCAGCAAGGGTCCCGTTTTCAAGATTCGCACAAAACTCGAGACATTTCCCAATCCAGCGGCCCATTGGTGAAACAGTGTGGGCGACACCACTAGCCGTGAATATGCATAACGTGCGTCATGAGTCACCTAACGAACGAGAGGACGTCAGCACACGACACCAACGGTGCTGTGGTCAAGCTGTGACAGGTGGCAGTGGCGGAACACGGTGTGGCTGCAGCGGCACACACGGCTGCCGACGGTGTACTCCGGGCCCCGGGGTGCAGCCGACCCGCTGGGACCCTGGCGACCTTTAGGCCCCGACACTACTTGGGCAAGTACTGGTTCTCGGCTTCCACCAGTTCCGAGTCGTTCTGCAGGCGGAAGATCTCCTTGACCGGGGCCACCTGTGGGATGGGGGGGGGGGAACAATGAGAGTTTCGTCCGCGTGGCAACCGTCCAATGTAGCTCACGAGCTAATTGACTACAATTGATATACAGAGCTCGCCGGTTCAGAATGGCGGCGCGCGAAACTAACACACCAGATACCGTTCAATGTTCAGTCTCTTCAGGCGGGTAATACGGAATAAACACGTGCACTGCTTAGCAACTACGGCTATGCGATATCCACCGGTAAATAATGACATCAATGATTGGTACAATTACACTATTCGCGTCAAAAGGGCCTTTCAGTTCTTCACAGCGATAACTTTCTTATTCACGTGTGCTGGATAGGATCTGTCGTATGCGGTGTTTGCAACCTGTCACCGGCTGCAGTTAACACGGCAGAAGTGTTCGGTACCGCACTCAAACCGCCAGAGTATCGTACACTTCGCTCCATAGCTCACCCTCCGGGCCAGAGTCCTGAACTCAATGTTCAACAGTGTGTATCAGAGTGTATCAAGCGGGGGCATGGAAACCTGTGACGTCGAAAGCAAGTCTACAAAATGACGAATATAAAATGACGTCAAGATGGAAAAGTAGTAACTGCTCACAGAACCTTTTCATTAGATTAACTGCAGTTTAGCGTCGTTGCAAGTAAAGCTTGCGTGTGGATTGTCCTATTTCACGGACATAGATTCATATCGAAGCTATGATCACGGATTTTATAGCATGTGTATACTTAGTTTCCACTTCAATTTTGGAATTCGTGGACGCAGTAATGCACAAGGAATCACGGGCAGCATCGGAAGAGTATTAGAAAAACTGTGTAGCTTTCCATTTGCAACAACATCCCCATCTCCCGTTTTCCTGACATTTAGGATTTGTTTCTTGCTCCAGCTATTTTCGGAGGGCATTTGTGTACATTAATCGAGAAAATATCGCGGAAACGTTGCACCGTGCATAAGTGAATGCCCACTTGAGCTGGATTAGTCTCACTAGATACCGGATCCGGCCCGCCCGGGCCCGACTCCAGCGCTCACCTTCGACTCGACGTCCACGAGGCTCTGGCTCTGGTAGATGTCGCGGCTGGTGCGCTGCATGGCAGTCACGGCCGCGCGCAGGTTGTGGTTGGCCCAGATCACCATGGAGACACCCATGTCTCGGAACTGGGCCGTCGGCGTGGCGTGGTACTTGGTGGGCACGATCACGACCGGGCCCTGCCGGCGGCACCGGTTCGGTCCACCGTGACACTCACCGTCAACAGGGGGGGAGGGGATCAGCCAATGGTGCCCCGCCCGCAGCGTCGTGAGATCAGTGTTAAATGATTCGCAAAATATGGTGGAATTTACCACTTTGTGGATACTCAATCGACATCCTGCTCCAAGAAGTATAGACATCCTGCTTTTTATGCGTGCTTATTAAGTGTCTCCTTTTGTAACATTACCTCGTTTGTTAAGTAGCATGATCATGCTCTTGATCAAGGGTGGTGGTACACGAATATTCGGCAATGCAATTTCAGGTAAGTTGCGAACATCACCAGGGTATATATTATTTTTTATCTCGCTACCAAAATATAGCTCTTCCTAACATTTGAATATCAAAACAAATGATGAGGGTACGAACATTGGCTCAAATTTAAGTCTGAAAAAATATCAAAGGCACTTGGAATGATACTAATTTCATGACAAATTTCGACATCCTACTGTGCTCGTTTCGACATCTCACACCTAACGAAAAACCAATATTTTCACACTGCGTGAGATTCACCTTTTGTTTGGGAAGTGCCGAGGATATCATGCGAGGTCCAGAAATGCACAATATGACAAGCGCGAAATAACGTTGAAATGTAGAAAACTACATCAATTCGCAAGCACTTCATTGGTAATATGCCAAAATCTGACACAGCGTAAGCAATAACTGTTTGCATTTGAATGGTGTTGAGTATCCAGGAAGTCTAGTGAGGAGGCCAAGACTATTCCTTCAGCAGGATGAAACAATCTGCGGTGAAGCAGTGATTTTCCACACCTTCAGAACTTCACCTGTCGAATAGCATATTTGGCCATAGGATGTGCTCGGCACTACACTATACATATCAGGAACATGGCTTAGCAAGTCGCATGCCAAAACGGGGCTGACAAATGGATCATATCGGTGATTCGACAAACGCCTACTTCCCAGAAACATTGGGTACGATGCGAAAATATCCAAGAATTGAAATGACATGTTCATCACAGCAAACGCCGGCAACTTCGTTTGACCAAAACAAGACCCTAATTATCACGCTAAGCACATCACACCGGCACGAAAAGCCTCTCTCACAGTCCCAAGACATGCACACAGACTGAGGTGAACCACGCACACTCCGAACGATCACGATCGCTCTATCACGGAATTGGCTGCTGTAGTTAGCACAGGGACGAGTAGTCTGGGGGCAAGTTGCAATTTTTCGATTGCGAGACGGACAATGCCTGAACGTCGCTGCTCTTTGCCCGCGACCAGCCGGTGTGAGAGATTGGCGACGCTAAATGACTCAACGGTCGACGTGTCGTAAAACCAATAGCCAGCCGACCAGCTGTGGTTCGCAGTGTCTGCGCAGCGCGCCGCCGCCGGTGGACGCCGCGCGGGCGCCGCTTGCCTGGTTGTTCCAGGCGCGCATAAACGCCTCGATCTCGGCCGGGTCGGAGCGCTTGCTGTGGATGAGCACGGCGTCGGCGCCGGCCGCGCGGTACGCCTCGGCCCGGCGCAGCGCCTCGTCCAGCCCCCAGCCGGCGATGAACGCCTCCACGCGCGCCACCACGCAGAAGTCCGGGTCGGCCTGCTGGTCCTTGCAGGCCTGGTGACAGGGCCGCCGCCGACGCGTCACGCCCCACGTTCCGCGACCGTCCGCCGCTCTGAGGTCCCCCCCCAACGTCCGCCGTCCCAAGTCATCCACAGTGCGACGCAAGGGTGGAGAAGCTGCGAAATTATTGGTGGGGCTAGTGCATGGGAGCAATGAGTGCTGCCAGTTTGGCTGATGGGGTCCACCCGAGAGGGTTGCATGTTAAGAGAGCAAGACACTGGTGGGGCTAAAACAAAGATAGTCGAGCCCAGGACCCACCAAAGGCCCACGAAACTCAACTTCTGGTCCTCCGCTCCAAGTCCCAGTGTCGATGCCCTCACCATCCTCGGGACCCTCCATTCCACGCTGGGTTTAAAGAAAGGGGGAGCATATCAAAACAGAAGCTATCTCGTAGTCGAAACCAAACTCACAATTACTATGCATTAATGCAAGCTAAAGGACAGTTTTCGCATGATAAACATTAATACTGAAGCAAGCACACATATTGACATAAACACAAATGAGGCTACAACAGTAAGTGAACGCTTAGCAGCATAAAGCGAATGTACATCTTTACACGCAGAATTAGCGGCAGTCAACTGGTCGCCGGATACTGGCCGCTGCCGTCAGAAGCAGCGACAGTCCGCGTGCCGACCTCGCCGGTGCTTACTTATCCGGTGTCCTCCACTACGGCGGTTCAGAGGCATGCGGGGTCAGCGAGACCAACACAACCTGCAACAGACACGTGCACACCACGGTGACGAGCGGACGCGCTGCACGTGCCCGAACGCGGCTGCACGTGGCACGGCCAAAACGGTGCTCGAAGAACGGCTCGTGCAGGTAAACCAAGCCAGGCGTTACATCGAATTAAAAACAATTAAAATGCGCGACAAATCACAGGGTGTCATGCATGCTGTACAATCTTACTCACAGGAATACGAAGTGATGCCAATTTCCTAAAAGTATCCGCCCTGGATAGAACCAAACGAGCGTGCCTCAAGAGCAGCAAGGGATGGACATACTCATGTGATTAATATCCAGTGGTATATTTAAGGGAGAATATATGGTACGTACTCCCACTCCCCTCTTACGAATGTGTTCGTGAATAGTGTATTTGGGCTGCTGATGATTCGACGAAAACTTGCGAACTGTGCAAGCTTCAATGCAGAATATACGCTTCCAACAAACCCACGTGACAGTTTTCCACAATAATTGGGGATTTGGGTGTCAAAGTGAACAACTGTTCTTCAAAAGGTAGTGTGAGTGGAGAATTGAAATGAGAACAAGAGCAGAAAGTGGGATTTCAAAACAAATTATGGTTGTCCAGCTTATTTCAGGCTCAATGGTCACAGCAATGGCTCAAAGTGGAAATTAAAGTGCAATCAATTATGCTCGTGTTCTACTCGGTACAAAAAAACAGCATCGTACATACCAACAAAATAAGATGGGAGCGGACATCTTGCGATCATATTTGGGGGAGGGGAGTAGGATATTTTCACAGGTGGGTGCCATTTTACATCCAAGTCTGGTTTTTGATGGCACTGCAACATGGTGCCCAGAGGCACGCACTGCAGGCATGCGGGCGCAGCCGACAATCTCGGGCCTGGTATGGTCAGAGTAAGCAGTTATCGTAGTGCTATATGGTGTGTTGGAATACATAATGAAGGGATGAGAACACGATGCTTGTGATATTTTTGTGTTCATTTCGGCCGCGCATTCACCTAACCAAATACTCAATGTGTGCTCCCCTTATAACATACTGCGTACGCTCCTGCTGGTGCTGGTCTATAAAAAAGTGGATACCAATCCGAGTTTTCCGAAACCAAGGGTCGACTGGGTTCGTCTGGGAAAAATGTTGTCCGCTGCCAAACAAAGAAAATTGACATCACTCACAAGCAACTAAATACATTTAATTGAGATTTAATTGAGATAGCTGATAATAACATTTTTAAAAGCACAAGCTTGGGATTGCATACAACCTGCTCCATTGGATGCAATCAGCGATTTCGTAGCAATTGCACAATGCAGAATCATAAGATAACTGGCGGACGTATATACAGGTGGTATGGCTGGATGCATCGATGTAAAACGTGTTTTCGGGCCACTCGATATCCAAACAGGACAAGTCGTAATATGGATCGCATGCATAAGTACAGTTCGCTGTAAGTTGCTTATAGACAGTAGTTACTTAAATACCGACAGCTCCATGCCCAAAAATTATCTTAAATATACACTTAGTCTGAATTATTGACGGGTTTGCTTAATAGACCAGGGTCTTATTGCTAAGCAGAGCATGCTGTGCAAGCCCTGGCCTCACCACCCGATCCACGAATTCCAGTTCAACGGCATAATTTTGATCGAAAGTTTAGCGTGCCGTCGGAACACTCGTCTCCGGCCTTATTTGGCCAGTTTCCATTTGAGCCTCCCAGCCAGGTGGCTAAATGTGAGCGCGCATGAAGCGACTCGAACCCTGCGTTGCCAGGACAGTGGAGACCAGTGCGAGCCAGCGCTCTAACCAACTGAGCTACCGGGGTGGCAAATTGTCACCGACTTGTCGACTACATATTAGTGCAAGACCAACAGGATTCGGAATTGCCTGTGCAGCAGCTATGTCCAGGGAATGCTTTAGTAGTGAATCGAATCGGTAAAAATCGTCCAGCAACTTCGATCAGTAGCCTGAAAATCGAGTGAATTTCGATAAACACGACCCCGTTGAAGTCTACTACACAATTAGACCCTGTTAAAGTCTAATACACCATACCAAAAAGAGCCTTCCAATCCCTGTTATCTGATATGAGAGCCATCCAATGTTGTTCTACTACTGTTAGCTGCATTCCGTTAATTCCGTGGATTCTTGAGAAGTCATCAACAATGGCCGATTACTACGGGGGTATGAGGTACAGCAGTGGTTAAAACATCCGTCACACTGCCAGGGTATCTGGATATGCCGAATAATTGGAAATGCAAACTGAAGTGAAGCCCAAACTAAAAGTAACCGAAATGGCACAGAGGTTCTGGATGCTCACTAATATCCAACGAAATCGTCCGACAAAAAGGGCCGATGGCTCACACGCACAGCACGGCGCGCGACAGAGCACCTTGATTTTCAGAGAGAATTCCCTGATGTCAGCCAGTGGCTGTCGACGGTGGTCGTGAAGTGAGTTGGTCTTCGGGAACAGTTTGTCCTCCAAGCAGCAGCCTGCCAACCAAACAGGCCAGGTTAGACTGCGTCAGGGTAGGTGAGGTTGAACAAGGTTCGCTCGCGTGACGCGTGACACCGCCAGTTGGCATATGCCGGAGCAACACTATGCCTGAAATCAAACTGCATCATTGGCTTCGGCCTGACTTGGGTCGCCTGACCAAATGTAGTGCTTGTCCCTTGCGAATCCACGCGGTCCTGGACTGGATATGATCCGCCCCGTCCTCAATCACAAAACTCGCCCCAGCGTGCGTACATTTCAATACGCTGCAACCGACGTTCAATAGAGCTGACGAGACTGAATGGAGTCTAAAGTCAACCTCCTCATGAACTCAAAAGATCAACATCCTGGCCCGGGTGGGTTCAGAGGACGACCAAGTCATACATAAACCAAGTGCCGCGTCCATGTGGGAAGGTTAGATCCGATCACATGATCTGAAGTCTGGTGGTCAGCGGGTAGACAAAATCTGTTCCGGAACGACCAAGTGCGGGGTGTTCCACAACACGGACAAACGAGCCAAGAAGCACAACCCGCCGACGTCAGCACACTGCACGCGCGGCACGATCGTGCTCTGTGGGCACACTGCGCCCAAGTGGAGACCTCACGCGCGCACACACGCGGTAGCGCAGCCGGACAGAGTGCGTCGACGGCATCATTTAGCAGACTTACGCATGGATGTCGAGCGAAATGCCCCACTACCATCGGATGGGCGCAGGCAAAACACGTCCAGACGTCCTCGGCTATGCATGCATTACCGTGTGCCAACATGCGAATATTCAATGGCGAGCTTACAGAAGCATCCACATATAAGTTCACGTGTGTGGCGAGTACACACACTCATATGAACGCGCGAACAGGTAGCGATCCCCACGGATGCTAACATGGCTGCCCAGATTGTACAGTTGGGCTACAGTTCGATGCAACCTCTGCAATAGATGCATCTGGTTAACTCGTCGTCATAGCCGCCAACCTGCGATGCTGCGCTGCTCCAACTTGCTGACCAATCGGCGCGCGTTGTTGAAGTTGCCGTAGCCGGTGTCGGCGTCCAGCAGGATCGGAACGTCGGTGACGTCGGACATGAATTCCACTACATCCACCACCTGCGACATCAGATGTTGTCACATACATCACTCACGATGCCAGAGACTAACACCGTCCACATCTAACACCCGCGATGTCCTATGTCGTATTTGCCACATACATGCCATGTGACGCTAGAAACTGGCCTGCCCTCCACGTCCAACACCTGTGATGTCAGATGTCGCATTTGCCACATACATGCCATGTGACGCTAGAAACTGGCCCCCTCCACGTCCAACACCTGTGATGTCAGATGTCATATTTGTCAAACATATCATCTGTGATGCTGGACTGATCTCCACATCCAACACCTGCGATATCAAATGGCGTACCTATCTACCGCATACATCAACCATGACGCTAGATACTGATCCCCCCCCCCCCCACATACAACGCTTGCGATGTCAGATATCGCATTTGCCACATATACCACCAGTGACCCTAGAGACTAACCAACCCAATCAATATCGACCATATGTGATGTCAGACATGAGTCAGGTCACATTCATCACCTGTGATGCCAGATGACATCCATTACATTGAACACCAGTGACGTCAGATATGAGGCCTGCCACCTATAACACCTATATCAAGTGAGCCACTTTAATCTACATTAAACCCGACTGCACCCGAATTTTTCACCCTCAATCATATCAGGCTCCAAGAGGGGAGTAAACACTATGGGGATCGCAACACAGCACTAGTGCCATCCAGGAGAGCATACAGGGGCCAGGTGCGTGACCACACCCCCAGTTCAACAAATTTTCAGTCCAAGGTCCTCCCTGCAATGATGCAAACCCTCTTCCCAATGGCAATTTGTGGATCTGCCCATGGTATCATTCATGTGGCAAAATGGCACTGAATAGATGCCGGCTGCCAATATAAAAAAGGTTAAATCCAGGTCCAAGAAAGGTAAAGTGCAATTACACAACACAAATTGACTTAAGGATTCAGACATGAAGCCGGACCATAACACTGGCTCCTCCGGATGCTGGATTCCAGCACCCCACTATATAAAAGCATTTACCATGCTCAGTTCAGTGCTACAGTAGTTTTTTCAGCATCCGCTATTCTGCCATCACAAGTGTCTCCACAGCAGCGACCTGCTGCGACTCGAAGTCACAGTGCCCGTCCAGCCTCTGGCCACTGCAGTGCATTAGCATGCACCAAGTTGGATACACATGTGCACATGCACGTTCATACCTGCGTCCAGGATGCCTCGTTGCTGTCGCGCACTCCTAACTGTGCTGAAATGGAAAGGCCACTGCCCCATATTCCACTGAATCCTGCAGAACACCCAATGCTTGAGGTTAGTTTGTCCATAACAGATACTGGACATCGCAGCATGTATGTAGTAAACAGTGAAAGATAATTGACATGATCCAAAACATCAGATATATGCCATACTGTTGCAAACAGTGACTGAGGTTCTGAAGCTATGAAAGCATCCTGTAATATCACATAGGGTCATATGAAAGATTGCCGTTTGGCAATGTTAATTACAGGGCTGGATACCTCTCACAAAGCCAGGGTGCCCGAGCCCATATTTTCAAGACATATTTTCACATTGAATAAGGAAAATGGCAAATAACCATTTGTAAGATACAAAGCCAGGTGGTCGGGACTCCTCATCCATCCACCCACCAAGGACCTCCAGCCATGGCTCAATATCCCAGAATGTATTGTTGACCAGGGTGTCCCAGGAAAAAATGCAGGCAACAGTATGTTTGAATTTGTTTCAAGCTCATTCTATTGAACATTATTTGCTGGCACATCCGGCCAGGAAAGTATGTGACCTGACCCCAGATCATTGATCAATGAAAATTATCAGTTTCCCCATATGATGTGCTGATAAATACATGTAACTCTCTAACAAGCAAATGCCAAAACAAAATGCCCAGAGCGAACCATGCCATGGAATAGCTACACATAATATACATGTCAAGGTGTGATTCAACTGCGTGTTTCTTTTCCACCTGGAAAATGGAAATTTCCAACTATGGGCATTAGTTGGTGCTTTTCAAGTCATGGCTTTCTTCTACTGATCACCATAAGCTTAACTCTGGACTTTCAACATGGAGGTGATTCTGCAAGAAATCAAGATCATACTCCAAAGATATCCATCCACGCTAATATCTCAGTGCATCTGAACCTGTATTCAATATGAACAGAGTGCATGTGTGAGACGAAATGTACGACCCTCAATATACCAGGTGCTGAGTTTACATCAAAAGTAGCGTTAGGGATTATGCAATATTACTCAACGTTTCGGCCAGGGGCCATCGTCAAGAGTGGCCTGACGATGGCCCCTGGCCGATTCAATATGAACAAAGTGTATGCTGCAGTCAACTTAACCTACCTGTCTCTTGCACAATTCTGGCACTGAGTCCATTGTGTGCTTCCATGATAAACTCAAGCTGGTCTGATTCCAACATTCTCTTCAGCTTAGTGCTCTTCCTAACTGCAGAATGACACTGTCGTGAAAAGACATGAGACACCCTTGGCAAAATGTTCTGCAGTAGTGACATGCTTGCCCTTTAAATGTGTAGAAAATTCTGAAAAGGAAAGTAAGTTATTATTGCACGTTAGTTTACATACAAAATAAGGTAATCACACATTTTCACTTTGTAAACAAGAGGTTGGTCTGTACAGCATAGCAATCTTGCTGACATCTTTTGCAGTGAGCAGTGTGTACAACAGCCAGTGTCCCCCAAGAGGTCTGGTTGGTGCACCTTCATAGGCACTGTGCACGGCATGGCCATATCAGAGTGCCAGTGAAATCCTAGCACATTTTGGACTTGGGGAAAAGAACAGCAGATGCAAATAGGACACTTCACCACAAAACAACAGCCATATGCCAGGTGCTTGGCTTATTTTTCACCATGCGTCACACTGCTGGGTCATATAGCATTACCAACCTATCATGCAGGATTGCTGTGGGTGGACTCAGTAATCCCACCAGTTGTGGACTTAAAGCCCACTATCTTATGGTAGAATGTGACACCATACTGACTGAGCTACCACATCCTACCACTGGCCAGGTGTATCAGTTTTACAGCAATTCATGACTTGCACCTGCATTGCTTAGGGATGATGTAACTAAATTGCTTAAGTAGTTTGATGTATCCAGGGTGATTTTTGTTAGCATGGCTTGCCCTTGAAAATACCTCCTTTGGGTAAATATATAAGCTCCTGTGACAATTTTGGTTCAACACATACTTTTCTGATGCTTTCTGATGTGACTTTAATCAATTTGATATTTCTTTTTTTTGGGGGAAATGACAACACACACCACATAAGCCATTCAAGCTGAAGTATTTATATCTTAATAAAGTCAGTTCATGAGGAAAATTGCATGACACTCACTCAGTGAGCTTAAGAAGAAAAATAAACATTTCACACAAAATAGGTAGATAACTACATGTTACTCCCCTCCCCCCCCAAAAAAAAGGTATTCAAAAAGTGTGAGAAGCAAGAAGCAAATTTGTGACATAAAGAAGCTAACATAACATAAGCTAACCTACTGATGCTTGATCACCTAGATCCTACTGATGTTGAACCCCCCCCCCCCGACGAGGCACCACCTTTATGAGGTGGGGGATTGAGTGCCCTTAGGACCTTGATTCCCGGAGCATCGGTAAACTGGCGAGGGGCCAGACTAGGAGTGCCTCACTCATCCTTCCATCCATACGCTCCCACTCCAATGCCCATCTCATCCCAATATCCATGTCCTTCACCTGGCCCTGCAACACAAATCATCCCTACCATGAGCAGGCAGGATAACTTCCCCGGTCCAGTCCACCAACTCAGTTTTATCGGGTTAGCCGCGCCCGTCGGCCCGTCCCCCGGGGTTGACGGGGTCCTGGATGCTGAGGTCCCCGTCGTACGGTGTTAGTTGTGACGGGGGACCAACACACCTCTTTGGTCCCGATATCCCGGAGGGATGGGCGGGCCCGTGAGGCCTCACACGGACCAAGTGGTTAGTCGCCTCGGGCCGGGGACCTGGGCTTCTTCCCGGCCGGGCGAAGGCGCCGCCGGGTGATGGTGTCGCCTGCCCCGTATCGCTCCGCGGACGTCTGGCGTCATCCCGCCTACGGATGCAGGCGTCCCCCCAGTAGGGCCCCCAGAGGGGTGGGGCGTCGCATGGAGCTGAACAAACATAACCTCGCATGGATACATCTAACGCAAACCCACTTGCTGGTTCCTCACACGAGGACAAGACCACGTGCCTCCGTGATGTAAGCCAGGGCTCAGTCGAGAATTCAGCACGCATGACTCACCCGGACAACGCACCCAAAAGATATAGGAACTTTGAACGCTCAAGTCCTATCTCTACACCACGAATGTCCACTCCGCGCATCTTGCTGTTCAAATCGACAGACCCAGGGAAGAAAACAGTCATCTCTCTCCCCCTTCCAAGGCAAGCGAGGATGTGACCTCCTTGGAACTGTGACGCAATGCGACAAATTACGAGATGAAGGAATCGAGGTCGAACTTCGCTACGAAGAGGATGCAAGGAAAGCCTTGGACACAGATAAATTCATATATAGTATACGTACCTCAGATGGACCTAGAGATATCGCCATCCCAATAAAAGTCCAGCCCCACAATACCAAGAACTTCTGCAAAAGGGGTTATAAATTGCTACGATCTGAGGGACGTCACGGAAGCAGAGATCGTTGACGGATTGGCAGAGTACGGTGTGCTGGAGGCGCAGAGAATGAATATGCGAAGGGGATGAAAACTACATGCAACCAACAACATCATTCTTACGTTTAACTCCACCGACTTGCCATCCACAGTGTTAGTAGGATATGGCCGAGTTAAGGTTAGAGTTTTGTATCAAACCCCATGAGGTGTTTCAGATGCCAACGATATGGTCACACGACTCAGCATTGCCGCGGACGCCCTGCGTGCGGACGGTGGATCGGCGGATCACACCATCGACAGATGCGAATCGGACAGCCTATGGTGTGTGTGAACTGTGGGAGAGGACAGGTGCCTCACACATCTGACCGGTCATGCCCAGCCTATCTCGAGGAGGAGATTTTATCTTTGAAATGCAGAAATATATATTTTAGGCAAGCCCGTGAGGCATACGAGGATAGCCACCCGAAGATTTCGTATGCACAGAAAACACGTAGTACTCCGACCAACAACGGACATCAGGAACCTACTAGCGCCGCGCAGCTGCTTGCCCAGCTTAGCGCCTTGTTAATATCTTTCGGCATCTCCTGCGTACTAGCCTCCACTGTGGAGGAGATCGCCGCTGTACCACCCACATGTCAGTCGTACAGGCCTGACCAGACCGTAGAGAAGCCGCAGTCGGCGCCTGCCCGGGCCTCCGCGGTCCCCTCGGAGGCGGCGGCGGTGGCACACGAGGAGGACGGGAAGCGGACGGTAGTCCAGCGATCCAAAAAATATGCCAAGGTCCTGAATCTTCATCCACAAAACCCATTACTACCACTCCCACAACCCATTCCACCCAAGCATCCCCACAATCCATGCCTCCCACTCCCCTTCCCCATCCTCCTACTCCCTCTCCAACGCCCAACAGTGCACCATCGCGTCGCATCCCCGTGACGCCTCCGTTGTGGGACCGCTCCGCCGGTGCCTGCTAAGGAGCCCCAGCCTTGGGACTCATAAGCCGCAACGCGTCCCCGAGCGCACGAGCGACAATTTCCCAGGTAGCCGCCTCACCCCCACAGGCACCTGGAAGCTCCGCACCTCCCCTCCTCCGACCACCTGAGACATTGCCCACCGTACCATCAATTCCACCACGTGAGGGTGATTCCCGTGTATGTACGTCTCCTGTCAGAAAGCGAACTCCGCCCTGGCAAGCCTCTCCGACCGATGGAGGATCCCCCAGGGCGAGGTCACGAGCTCAATCGGGATCATCCATGCAGTAGTGACTACGCAGTTAGTCACTATCATCTTGACACATCTTAGCTGAGTTCTACAGCGATTTTACAATGGAACTGCCGAGACCTAAAAACCTCCATTTCTGACCTTGTGACCATCTTAAATCGATACAACCCGGTAGCCATTTTCCTCCAAAAACGAAGCTGGCCCCAGACGACAAGGTGAGGCCGAAATATTATACTGTATTCCGCCACGATCTGCCATCTGGAAACGTCTCCCATGGGGGCGTTTTACTCGCCGTCCACCATAGCGTGCCAGCGCGAGAGCTCGCTATACGAACCACTCTGCAGGCAGTTGCAGCGGAGGTGAGTCTCAACTACAGGCGTATATGTTTATGCTCCCTGTATTTGCCCCCTGGCGTCGCTTTCCCCACTGCTGACTTCAAGCGGCTGCTGAGCTTCCCACACCAGCACTTCTTCTTGGTGACTTAAACGCCCACCACACTGCGTGGGGATGCACAGACATCAGCACACGTGGCCGAATCCTGGAAGACTTAATTCTACAGGGATCACTCTGCCTCTTAAATTCAGGTGCACACACCCATCTTGCTATGCCATCAGGCCGGACTTCGGCGTTAGATTTGAGCTTGGCCAGCCCCCAACTGACCCATGAATCTGAATGGCCAGTCGACGACTGCCATGGAAGCGACTACTTTCAGGTAGTGCTAACCTTTCGAAGAGCAGCAGTTTTATGCACGCGACCACCGCACTTGAATCTTAAGAAAGCAGACTGGACTCTGTTTGAATCAGATGTACATGATGTTCTTACTCGTGACACTGGAAATAATTGTACCTACATCGATCTTTTTACAGCACGACACCTGCAGTGCGCCCATACATGCATCCCACGCACTTCTGGAACCCCGCGCCGCACCCCGGTCCCCTGGTGGACCGACGAGTGCGCGACGGCTATCCGCGTGCGCAAGAGGGCGCTTAAGCTATTCAGGAACCACAGTACTACCGATAAAATACTAGGATTCTAACAGGTCAGAGCTGTCGCCAGGCGCACGATAAAGGCAGCAGAAAGAATCTCCTGGAGAGAGTATGTAGGTGGGATGAACCGTTTTACCCCCACTTCACAGGTGTGGGCTAGAATAAAACGTATACCTGGGCAGCTGTCTTCCAGTCCACTACCGGCTCTGCAGGTCGAAGGCCGAATAATCGCTCATCCACTTGACGTGGCAAATGAGATCGCCAATGCCCTAGCGGAGCGGAGTGAAGATAGCAAAGCCGACCCTAGATTTCTACAACATAAACGTAGGTGTGAGATAAATCCTATCAATTTTTCACAACACAATGCCCCTATAACCAACAAATTACTGTGGCGGAACTGAAACACGCAATTAACACGCTCAGATGTGTCTCGGAGGGACCGGATGCCATACATAACGACACGCTGAAGCATCTTCCTTCAAGTGCTATCGATGTACTCCTGGCTTCCTTTAACGACTTGTGGGAAAAAGGAAGCTTCCCGTGCACTTGGCGCGAGACCACAGTGATCCCGATTTTGAAGCCTGGGAAAAGTGGTCTGGAAGCACTCCACTACAGACCCATTTCGTTGATATCGTCGCTTTGTAAATTGATGGGAAAAAATGGTAAATATGCGTTTAACATGGTTTCTAGAGCAACAGGACTTCTTCCAAATGCACAGTGTGGTTTCCGGAAAAACCCATCCACAGTGGACCATGTATTAGCTTTAGACACCGCTATTCGTGCTGGTTTTAAAGATCACAAGCACGTAGGTGCCGTGTTTTTCGACGTGGACGCCGTCTATGACACCGAGTAGCGTCACGGCACTCTGATGAAGTTGTGGGAATGTGGCGTTAGAGCCCTATGGGAATATTTATCAAAAACTTCTTAGCTAATCGGTGCTAGCTAATTTCGAGTCCGGCTTGGTGACCATTCATCAGGGATACGCGTGCCTACGAACGGAGTTCCACAAGGACGTGTGCTCAGTGTGTCCCTGTTTGGAGTGCAAATCAATGATATTGGAAAGAGGTTACCGGAAAATAATGGACGCTCACTCTTCGTGGATGACCTTGCAATTTTGCTCTCCGCATCTCGTACGCCATCTTTGAACCGACAGTTACAGCTGGCCATACACTACCTTGAAGACTGGAGCTACCGAAGCGGGCTTCCATTTTCAGAGGAAAAAACTGTCGCTGTGCATTTTTGTCGCCGACGGTCGTGCTCCTCTGGACTGTCGCTCCAACTGTACGGAAAACCAATCCCGCTGCGACCTTCCACCAAGTTCCTCGGCGTCTCTCTTGATAGACGCTTGGCATACGGTGACCACCTTAAGTCTCTGCACCAGCGCTGTTTTAAAGCTCTTAATATCATGAAATGTGTGGTACGAACAACATACGGAGCAGACCGTGCAACTCTTTTACAGATGTACCAACAGTTCATCCGCTCTAAGCTGGACTATTGTTGCTTTGTGTATGATGGAGCCAGCACACCCAGAAAGCGCGTACTTGATACGATCCACAACACAGCCTAACAAATTGCAACCGGCACATTCAGAACTTCGCCAATAGCAAGCCTCCAAGTGGAAGCCCACGAGCCGCACCTGGCACTGAGACGTGAGAAGCTTGGCTTTCGTTATGCGTGCAAATTGAGGCAATATCCTCTACTCCCAAGGTATGACGCGGTGTTTTCTCTCCGTCTACTGGCACTTTTCCACGGAAGACGGAGAGCAACCTCTGAACCCTTCTGCGTGAGGATGCGTAAACACATTCGTAGAAGTGGCATCTGTATGCGTGGAATTCGTATTGCTCACCGATCGCAGATACCGCCTTGGGAATTAGTGTCACCAGACGTAGACCTGGCCCTATGCACGTCCAAGGAGGGTGACATCCACACATAATTGTTCCGGTTAAATGCACTGGAGCGCATAGCAACGTACGACGGACACACCCTGACATACACAAATGGCTCAAAAGGAAACCAGGGTGTTGGCTGCGCGTTCGTCACCGGAGCCGTCACGAGGTCCTTCTCACTTCCGTCAAACGCATCCGTCTAAACATCGGAACTGGTTGTGATCCTCGAGGAGCTATGCTTCATTGAAGTTAGTGAGTGCTACTCATGTGCTGTAATGTCAGACTCTTTGAGCAGCCTATCAGCACTGGAAAGTTTTAACCCCCAGGAAGATCTTCTTTGGGACATCTTGTACCGGTTGAAATAAGGCTGAATAAGGTTGCTGAAATAATAAGGTCATACCAGCTGAAATACTGAAACAAGGAGGGAGATTCGTTTCCTACTGTTGGATCCTGAGCCATGTTGACATTAGGAGAAATGAACCTGCAGATGCAGTGGCAAAAAGAGTGGCACAGGGACCATGCACTCACAGCCTCCCTCTCCCTTCACAGGATTTATCCACCACCTCCTCATAAATGAAGACAAGCCAGTATGCACATGATGCAACTCTCCACTAATTGTACACCACATTCTCACATGTCAGCACTGCATGCAGGAGAGAGCCCAGTACCTTGGAACAAACAGAACATTCCCCAGTCTCCTTTGAGATAATTCAGACTGCTTAGGAAAAGTGTGTTGCTACTTTCTGGAAATGGGATTTCTGATAATATATTCAGGTCAGTAAAAACCAGTCACCCAATCACAACACTGACACATGGCACTGACTAAGAAGTTCTCTGTTCTGTTATGGGTGCTAAATGATCTACTATTGTCAATGTGCCCTAAAACCCAATCACACACACACACACTGATGTTGAACCACCTATAACCCGTCAATTTGGAGATCAAGGGAAAATTTGATTCTGTGGAATATATTTCTTCAATACCATGCTTGTTTAAATGGTTGAGACAATGCAACCATTCATTTTGTCTGAAAATGATTACTTTTAAGTCAACTGCAGTTGATACAATTTATGTCATAGGCACAATGCAGAGGAAATGTGCTCAACTAATATTAATGATATTTTATGAGTTGGCACTTCAAACATTTGCATACTTGCATACAGTGTAAAATAATTGACCATGTGACCTGGAAATTCACAGTTAATGGAATTGTGCTATTTCATCCTTGTCTTAGGTTTTTGCGAGTTTGACACATGATGTATGGGCAGCCATCATGCACACGACTGCGAAATACTGTAAAATGCATCTGACTGAAGTGAAAGTCATTCAGCTTTTTTAATCCTTAAGTGGCAATCCTATATTTTCTTCCAATCTTTCACTATTCTGAAGCAACTTCTTTCTTCATCCACACAGTTAATGGTGAAGTAATTTTAGGACACTGCTTGCATAGGATCATCCATGCTGTGCTTGGTCCATCTATACCTCAATGGTGTTGAACTGACCAGCATAACATTTGGACTGCAGCTTATAAAGTTTTGATGCTTCAAGAAGGATTCATGGATTTCATGGCAGTGGAAATCCTTTTTTTTAAATACTGGCAGACCTTGGAATACTTTTGGCAAATAACCTCATTGGGAATGACACCATATCGTCGGAAAATTCTAAACTTGCATGATTATCTTCAAAAGAATGCTTAACAATGATCTTAAATACTGGAATGGAACAGATAGTGTGAAGCTCAACTTACACTGATACATGGCATACCTTGTATGTGGCCACATCTGATGTGTCTACTAACATTTGCAGTGTTCTGCTTATAATGAAGTTTAAAAATTACACATGAATAGACAAATCATACACAAATCATAGAATAACCAAACCTCACCTAACCTAGATTAAGATAGCAGCATAATATATAAAATATACTATAGCATAATGCAATCAAACCTAACGAGAAAACCAATCATTTCAGACAAACGTTTGTCATGACATCAAAACTCTGCAACATTGTTAGCTCTGCCATTAACATTAACAACATTGCAAGGAACTTTTGGCATTGGTAGATTAAGGATGCATCTGGCTGGAAAACTCCTTGTTGGAATAAACATTGAATTAAGATAGAAACATAAGGTTTTCTGTGTCAAAAAGTAAGAAGTATTGGACCAAGTGCATGAAGTGTTTAATTTCTTCTTTATCACGTTGGTTACACACCAGGCATGGACAATTATACATAATGAGCTAGGTAGAGTTAGGTATTTGTAATGAAAATTATGGTGCATTCATTTGCCAAATGAAAAGTAATCAATCACAGAGAAAATGAGTCGTCGCGTCGTCTTTTTCATGTTGAAACACATGGCATCAAAATTCCAATGAATAAAATTTTACCTTAATCTCCAAAAACACCATATAACCAGGGTACCGGTGTTCGATCCCAGTCTACTGATGCTGCATTGTATTTATCAGTCATCAAAGCAGTTGCATCATCCACTGTGTCAATATTAAGTAGTTAAATTTTTAATAGTCAAAAGCTCACTTACACGTAATTTCCAAAATAGATTAGAGATGAAGAACACTACGACTACTGCGACTACTAGTATGCTATCGGTAACCAATATCACCGAAACTGGAGCACTTATTGACAAAACAGGTTGTCATGAGGCTAGCTCTGACGTAACCAATTTTTTTTTGGAAGTGGTTCAAATTTGTACCAATTATACGATACCCTATTTATTGTGCACAAGAGTACAATTGATGTTTGTTAAAGACAACAGGGCATGCCGATAGTCCGGTACATTTTGGAAGATCTGTTATAATGAGTCTTGAACGTCTCAATGACGTCACGACAGTCTGCAACATTGGCTCCATGCATTTTAGAACCGGGTTGGAACGTCACCAATACGAAATTCCTATTGCCAATTTAAAATGCCCATTTATATAATTCCCTTTAAGGAATGAATGAATGAATATTCCCTTATCAATGTGCTAGATCAAAACTAACGTTCACTTGAAACCGCTATGGATCTGGTTGTTATTGGGGTTTAGGGGCGCATCGACTGCAGAGGTCATGCAGCCGCAAGGAATCTGTCGCAGCTCTTAGTAGTATAGCCATGCTCGTGTGACGATCATACAAAAATGAAACTTAGATCAAATAGCGCTTCCCTCGGGACGACCGCGGCCTGGTGGCAAACACTGTCCCAGCACGTTTCTCCTTGAATGATTCGAAGGACAATGCCTATCTGTTGACGCACCCTTCCGTGAAGCGCAAATCGAGTATGACGCGGGAATACGACCTTCGTAGATGGGCAACGATAATAGCATATTCCCCGCAGACCAGATTGGTCAGCGGGGAGGGTGCATGCTTCCACGGCTGAATGGGCTGGTGTGCCTTTGGGCTGCGGGCCCGGCGTCGAGACCGTCGCTCAGTCAGTGCTACCCCCGACGAGGCACCACCTTTCCGTGGTGGTGGGGATGGGGGGGGGGGTGAGTTCCCAAATGACCCGGCGACGATCATGCCTGTGATGGGTGAGACTAAGAGTGCCTCACTCGTCCTTCCATCCATATCCTCCCATTGCAATGCCCATATCATCCCAACATCCATGTCCTTCACCTGGCACTGCAACACCAACTATCCCTACTATAAGCAGGCAGGTCAACTTCTCCGGTCCTGCCCACCAGCTCAATTTTATCGGGGCAGCTGCGCTCCCTCGGCCTGTCTCCTGTGGTTGACGAAGTCCTAGAGGTTGAGGTCCCCCGTCGCACGGTGCTAGTTGTGACGGGGGACCAACACACCTCTTTGGTCCCAATATCCCGGAGCGGTGGGCGGCCCCGTCGGGCCTCATACAGGTCAAGTAGCTGGTCGCCTCGGGCCGGGGGCCTGGGACTTTTCCCAGGCCCGCCGGCCCGACCGGCCGGGGTCAAGGGGTGGGCGGCGCTGGATCCCGGTCGGGGTGGTGAGTCTCTCTCTCCCGACCGGGCGAAGGCCCCGCCTGCTCCGTATAGCTCCTCGGGCGCCTGGCGTCCTCCCGTCCGCAGGGCCCAGGCGTTTCCCGTCCCCCCAGTATGACCCTTTGTGGTGGGGCGCCAGAGGAGCAGAACTCATAGACAGATAGACAGACAGACATACTTTATTGAGGTCATCCACAATTGACTCGTGGATATGATGACATCGCGTCAAGTTCATAAAGCAACACAGCACAAAAGGTCAAACTCACATAATAAAAGTAAAAATAAATACAGCAAGTCGAGCAGTCAATGAGTCCGGCACGGGCGGAATGTCAAACAGGTACTGCTGTGGGTGGCGACCAAAGATCGATACGGGAAATCGCGTCAGCTCAGGTGGCAGTGAGTTGTGCACTTCATGTCACATGTCATATCACACTTCATGGCATCCTCAAACATAAACAATTCACCTGCCTCCTCTAGTAGGGAACAGACAAGCCGACACATCAGAAATACAAGCGTGACGCATATAGGGACCGGCCCCTTAGCTTGTGTTTCCGCTCCTCGTATCCTCGTCGTGAGGTTACTGGAAGAGGAAAGAAGTCTTTCGCGGCTTACACCGTTTCAGAGAAAGGAAGCCTGCGACAGGTTGGGAGCGGTGCAAGAAACTTAAGGATGGTGGAATAGAAATAGAGTTTTAAAATGCTGATGATGCAAGAGCACGAAGAATTGTCCGATAAAGGGACATTCTCATAGATGAGTTTCGAGCACGAACTCTGGAGCACTTGTCGACATTTTATAAAAGCTACGCTAACATTTTTACGGACGGATCAAAGACAGACGCTGGGGTTGGAAGTGCGTTTGTGTGCGACACAACCACCAGATCGTTCACGTTACCAAAGCACGTATCGGCCTACACGCCCGAGCTGGTTGCAATCTACAAAGCACTTGCTTTCATAGAGGTCGGGACTATGAAAATCGAGTCATTTTATCTGACTTGTTGAGCAGCCACTTAGGAGTTTTAATTCCACTAACCCTTTAGTATAAGATATCTTACGCCGTCTGACTATATTAGATTACGCAGGAAAAATCGTCCACTTTTGTTGGATTCCTAGCCACATAGCTATCACAGGCAATGAACAAGCCGAAGGTGCTGCTAGGAGAGGGGCACAAGCTCCTTTGCGGAGAGCATTCCCAATCCCTGCCAGGGACTATAATTTGGGTATCTTAGCTTTTCTAACCCCGGAATGGTATGCCCATCCGGCTGTCCCGACGTACCATTTCCGTTGCACGTCGAAACTTCCGAGCAACACCATGACGAAAGCAGATGAGAAATTATACAGCAATGACAGGATATTTCACATTAAAACTCCTAAGCAGGGCATAAAATAGCTGTGCTTGTTGCCTTTCAAAGCCACCTCCTCCATACCCCAGTTTTAATTTATTCGGATGCAACCCCTAACTTAAGTTCCGTTCTTAATTAGTTTCCAGTCCTGTCAATCCAGAGCTTGGAAGGGGCGAACGTCAGGTCTCCACACTGCCATGCCAGCTTATTTCCCGTTCAAGATCCTTCTCGACTCGAGTGCACAATCCTAGACATGATGCCGACGGTGCCAGATCCAGAACTCCGCCTCCAAAGTGCCATCCTCGGCAAAAAAGGCGAAGGCGGCGTATCCGGCCTCCCCTATCGCAGCCCTTCCCGCGACGGCATGCAGCCAACTCAGACCGAAAGTATCCCCACAACACCACGCTGACATTCTAAGCCGTTGTGGATCAAGGCATCTGTGCAACTCATTGCCAGGCTGAAAGCTGCGCTACGTAACTTGCCAACAGCTTCCGTGGTAGTAGATCGCATCCGAGGTCTTATGTGCTACGCGCGGGCATGTTGTCCCTAGGCTGCCATGTCATCTCGTCGGGTTACAGCTTCCGATTTGTTTATTTGCATGCGGGATATTTGCATCCATTTTGATCATGACGTGTGCTTTCGTACTTTACGAATTACGCAATGCATTAGGTGGAATGTTTCCTCTTGAAACGGTGGTGAGCACATAGAAGATATTTTTCATTAAATGACTCAAACGAGAGGATGACGAGCTCGTTACTTCCTAAGATTCAGGTTGGAGATGGTCTGGCATTAAATTATGAACATACATTTCAATGAGTTCAAACGTTGTGATTCATTCCATGAGACGGTTGGAGGTGATCAGTAATTAAGTTATGAACATTAATTTTAAATAAGTTCAAACTTTGTTATTATTTGGATAGGCGACATGTAAATGGTCTGCACATATAATGGCTTCCTGGCGTTAATATGATCAGATCATTCGCTTTGGCCTGCATGATGGGCTGCGTAAAATTGTGCCTCGCGCTTGTCAGCCTATGAAAAAAAAAGATAAAAATAAATGTATCAAGACATCACGACTTGTTTCCAATTATTTCTTGTGGAAGCGCATCTAGTGAAGCTCGTTGACTTGTGTTCACTTGAATGAATAAATATTGCCACAGGAAATTTACGACCAGAAAAAAAAATATCAAAATCGAGCGGTGAATAGTCTACATCCAAGAAGTTTTTTCTTCACGGGGAAGGGCTGTAATGAGCAAAGATAGAACGACCCAACTTCTTTCAAATCCACCCGCGGCCACAACCCCAATTCGTTGTACATACAAACATCATCGGTAGTCCATACCTGACCACGTCACTGAACTGAAAACTTGGAGCGGTACGAGCCGCTTTAAATATAGCACAGCCTGGTGACGGGCGCCAATTTCCGCCATCATCTGTTGAACTGATCACAGCGCACCTGTCTCCCACACCCAACAAAGCAACAAGGATATTCATTGCAGTCGAATCACGGCTGACACCGATGGTGCGAATCCCGCTGGAAAACGTGCACCTCCGCCACCGCACCAGCGCGGCCGTGCGGCCCGACCTAGAAGACGCCGGAGGGGGTGTCCATGAGCCGTGACCCAGTCGCTGAAGCCGACCCCGTCTCCGTATGTCAACAGCAGGGTTGAGTGGTTGGTTGGTTGTTGGTTTTTACGACACATCGGCCGTTGAGTCATGCAGCGTCGCCAATCTCTCACGCCGATTGGTCGCGGGCGAAGAGTAGCGAGAGGTGAGACTCGAACCCACAACAGTTCGATTGTGAGACGAGCAACTTACCCCTAGGCTACTCATCCCCCAGGGTTGAGTGGGGTGGGAGGAGGGGGAGGGGGCGGAAGCTGCAGCCGCGCACGCCTGTGTCACCCGGTGCCGGCGTGGGCCAGCCCCATAGTCCGATTGTAACTCGGCCGTCCGCTGAGCTGTTTTGGCTGGCACGCGGCGGGCCATCAGCTGAGAGCGGAGCGGCGGTGCCGGCCGCCCGTCGTCAGTGGCCTGTCGGCGGCGCGCGGCCCACACCATGCTCAGCTTCTTCAGGCGCGACAAGGCGGACGCCAAGCGGGCGGCGAAGCAGGCCAAGCTTCGGCGCCGGGAGAGCAACGCGTCCGACAGGTGGGTGCGGCTCGGTGGCGGGCTGGTCTCGTGCTGGTGCGGTGCTGGGCGGTGTGTGGTGCTGGGCGGTGTGTGGTGCTGACCGAGAGGAATAATCAGGGTGTCGCTCGGTGTGGTCCAAGTCGGCTGCCGACCGATGTTGGACTGTTGAGGTGGACAGTCTATAGATTGTCCATAGACTGTGTTGGCCAAGCGGGATAATCGCGGAATCGCCCGGCACCCAGTGCCAGTCGGCTACTGGCCGGCCAAACGGAACCTGATCCGGCAAAAGTCAGCTGACCAGCCCGAATGATCAGCTGATCGTCTTTCGGTACAGAGCCCCTGCGGTGACGTCAGCGTTGTCCGGAGCTGCAGGCGCCGGTCCAGGGTGCTCGTCTGTCCCGTTTTTGATGAACATGTACACTTGGGGGGGGGGGTCGGCTACAATTTCCGAACTGACACTTCTCGGCTGCTGCGCCACCTCTTCCCCCACAGACTCACCCTCCCTCTCTTGTCTCAAATCCTGCATCCGCTGATGGGTTAGACCGGTGTTTGCATGTTTGTCACTCATCCAATTACACCTTTGATGGATGGAAGTCTTTTTGATTGAATGGAACGAGATGCGTGAGCTTGAGATAAGATACGTGCATACACAGATGTCTATTTAGTTTGAAAGCAAAATCTACCACCAGCTGTTAGTCACGGAAAGTAATGCAACGGGGTATTTCAGTGCATGCGATGCCTTATCGACTCAGGAACCATGTCATTACGCCATTGTCTGCCCCTTCTTCTGTGAATAACTGTCTGATTAATGAGACAAGTAGGTATAATTGTGACTACTCTGATATGTACATTGTACACTTGTGTCCCATTGGTAGAGATAAAGAACGGGAAGGCTGAATTGCGCTGGGCATTTCCCCATGCTAGCTTCCCCCAATGATTTCTACCATGAGCATGGAGTCACACGATATATGCATATATATATATATGCACATACTTCTGCTAGTTTGGGCGGAACTATAAATTGTGAAAACATAGAGCAATGGTAATATAATTTTATTGACGTTTCGGCTCACAAATTTGTCACGTCAACTACCAGATTATACAGATTCTTTCGGATATTTGGCACCTGTCACTTTCTCAACGCAAATGACGATACGGAAGCGTCAATGGTATATTCGGTGTCACCATTTTACGGTACGTTAGTGTATTTTTTGTGTGTTCAAAACCGCATGTGAAAAGCATCTCTCAGGGATCTCCAATTGATACTACTTAAAATTAAGTGTCAGATGGGGAAATATGGCCAATAGGAACCAGAAGAAGAAAAAGCTAAAAATGGCCGCATAAGACGGCTCTCCTCCCATTAGCCTGAATCTCAAATATCCCTACTTCTAAATTTGATGGATTGAATTTCCGAGTAGATGCTGGATTAGTTACATCTAAGTAAGAAATTGATAATTTTCAATACCATTTCAGCCCTAAACGGCTCAAGCATAGTAAACTTCTCGTTCTGCGCATGAGCAGTTGACGCTAAATATCAAGCATACCAATTCAAGTATATTTAAGGCCAGTAGAAATTAATCAGGGAAAATATCAAAGATGAATCCACGGGAGAAGTGTGTGTGGAATAGGCTGAGCGATGTAATTGGGGAAAAAAAGAAATAAGACACCTAATGAGCTAGCTACCAAATGTTAGCTACCAAATGTTAACTCAATGCCACTGTTGAAAATTTCGCTCGGCGGAACCTAGCATGGCGTCTATGTGATTTGGAGTTGACCTAATGAAGGCCTGAGCCGAAACGGTACCAGACATATATTGATCTCATGACTCGGTGTTCTGACCCACACACACACATGCATATATGTATATATATATATATATATATGTATAATATTTTGTAGATCAGTTTCACATAATGAAGTTCCAACCGATTGGAAAAGGGCAAATGTAGTTCCTATTTTCAAGAAAGGAGAAAGAGGGAAAGTTGAAAACTATGGGCCAATAAGTCTCACATCCCTAGTCTGCAAGGTACTCGAATCAATTATCAAGGATAGAATAGTTAGTTATCTGGAAGGTAGCAGATTGAATCAAGATACTCAACATGGGTTTAGAAAAGGACGATAGTGTCTCACAAACCTCTTGGACTTTTTGAACTTCGCCACAGAACAATTTGATCAGGGAAATCAGGTTGATGTAGCATATCTTGACTTTAGTAAGGCCTTTGACAAGGAACCCCATAAACAGTTAATGATACAGCTTCAGCCCCATGGTATTGCAGGTAGCATCTTAAAATGGATAGAGTTGTGGCTTTCAGATAGACAGCAAAGAGTGATGCTAAATGGTACAAAGTCATCATGGCAAAATGTTCTTAGTGGAGTCCCCCAGGGGTCAGTACTAGGGTCATTACTGTTCAGTATATTTGTAATTAACATTGAAAGTGGCCTAAGCAGTAAAGTTTTGAAATTTGCGGATGATTTGAAGGTCTTTGGGACAATAACAGGTCAGGATGAGCATATCTCGCTGCAAAAAGACTTAGACGAACTTGTGAAGTGGTCCGAAGAATGGCAAATTAAATTAAATTTTGATAAGTGCAAAATCATGCATGTAGGTAAGCAGCATATGAAGGCTCCATACTTGATGGATGGCCAAGTGCTATCAGTGACTCAACAGGAGAAGGATTTAGATGTTATTCTAAACACAAAACTGGGGGCATCAGAGCAGACCAAGGAAGCCAGGAAGAAGGCACTGAGAATGCTCGGGGCAATAAATAGGAATGTATCATACAGAAGTGAGGAAGTGACCAGGAAGCTTTACTGTGCATACGTCAGGCCACATTTGGAATACTGCATCCAAGCATGGTCTCCTAGCTATGAAAAAGATTGTTGGCTTTTAGAGAGAGAGTGCAAAAGAGGGCTACAAAAATGGTTAATGGCATAAGCAACCTGGCATATGAGGAAAGATTGAAGAAATTGAATATGTTTTCACTTAGATGTAGAAGGCTGAGAGGAGATCTCATCGAGGTCCTTAAATTCGTCAATGGTCTGGATAGGGGATACCTTGGGGAAATCTTTGAATTTAACAGAAATGATGCAATTAGAGGTCATAAATTCAAAATTAAAGTTAACCACAGCAGAACAAGGTTAAGGCAAACTTTCTTCACCAACAGAGTAGTGGAACACTGGAACCAGCTGCCAGAAAACATCGTCAGTAGCAGCACATTGAACATCTTTAAAAACAGCATAGACAATCATTATAAGAATAGAGGGCTTGCTTTTCAGTATTACAGGGAGGGCTGATTGACAGATTTGGTGGGCAACTGGTTCAGTGTACAGAGTGCAACCAAGAAGGGCCCATGTGGCTCATAGTTGCACTAATCTTTTATGTCTTTATGTCTTTATGTCTTTATATATATATATATATATGCCTTTTATTTGCTTTATTGGAACAATCAACCCGCAGGCTACTTTCTCCAGGTTTTTTGCACATCCCTTTCCCTTTGCACATCCTTTCCCTTCCATGTACTGTTAGGAGCCACAATTTATCTGGAATGGAAGCATAATATCGGCCTTCAGGCGGTCGGAATGAAAGGAATTGACCTGCGTCGTCCGCGTTTGTTATTATTGAAGTATGCTTCACCATCAAAATTGTGCTGACGTAACCGGCGGTTGAATATCTCATCCACCTCTATGATTTTGTCTTTGTTTGTGCAACTGATAGCATCCGTGTACTGGTCATTTGAATACTCGTTCTTGCTGCCAGGGCTCACAGGACAAATATCATCATATATTTTGACAAGCTTAAAGTTGGACTTGGCTACTTCTGTATTTACGGACTGGAGTTGTGTCAAGACGGTGATTTGGTATCTACTGTGCACTATTCTCCAGTCTGAGGTGTACTATTATCCAGTCTGATGTGTACTATCCTCCAGTCTGGGGTGTATTATGCTCCAGTCTGTGAAGTGGGGTAATACAGCGCCAATTCCCACTTGATTAATGACAGCAAGTGAAAATCTTCTTTTTTTTTAAACATGGGGACGAGTAGTCTAGGGGTAAGTTGCCCGTCTCACAATCGAAAGGTTGTGGGTTCGAGTCTCACCTGTCGCTACCCTTCACCCGCAACCAATCGGCGTGAGAGATTGGCGACGCTGCATGACTCAACGGTGAATGTGTCGTAAAACTAATAACCAACCAACCACCTCAACAAAGCATACGCATACCAATTGCTCCAGATCGCTTTACAATATCAAATTGCACTGCCTGCATACCGTCACAACATTCTCGAAATGAAAAACGACAAGCAACGTAATGCCAAGGCAACAATAATACACCAAACATGTCAGAGAAGGGCACCAGCTGACGAGCGAATACAATTTTTGATGACTAAGATTATCCAATGTGGCTGGGTAGTATATCAGTCATGAGGGCCTGCACTGGTCCAATGGTCCCATGTTTTCAGGCATGTAGGGATATAAAAGTGGCCTAGCGTATGATGCATTCGCCAAATTGAGTTATACAGTGCATTGCGTGTGAAAAAATGTACGACCTTCAATATACCAGGAGGTGCTGAGTTTACATCAAAAGTAACGTTAGGGATTATGCTATATTACTGAACGGTTCGACCAGGGGCCATCGTCAGGAGTGATATTAAAAAATGTCAGGGTTAACAATTAAAAAAAATGCGGGAAAAAAGCGTGCAAAAATACACGTGAATCACAGAAAAGCATCCTCATTGGTGCAGACACTTATCACTGATGTTACGCTTGGTTTCTCCGACATAAAATGTTCCAAGACAGCGGTTGCACGTTATTTTATAAACTACGTTTTTCCGCGTGCATCTACCTTTGAGCCCGTTGCTACAGGTGTGGCACGTTCTTCTACCAGCAGGACATTGCAGCAATTCCAGGGCTGAGCGGACCAGGTAAGATTTCAGCGTAGCTGCGCTAGTCCAGGCTACCCTAACATGGTTTAGATGAGACCATGGTGATGAGACCTTGGTGTTTCATCCTATTTTAGCAACAGCCAGGGACAACGCTGATCTGAAGGTCCTCGAATCTCTACACATACGTAATCTACCGCCGCAACTAAACACGCAAACGACGTCTTGGTATATCACATAAAATCACATAAACATAAATTATACTTTATGTATTGCGCGTTATTTTGGATATATGTCTATATATGTGCGTGCATGTATGTGTCGATATGTATATGGACCATCGGCTCGGGCTTCCTCAGAGGATTCTTTCTTGACCTAGTTGGTTTCTGGTTTGGAGTTTCTTGAAATGTCTGCACCACTGAGGATGCTTTTCTGTGATTCACGTGTATTTTTGCACGCTTTTTCCCGAGTTTTTTTTAATCGTTAAGCCTGAATTTGTTTGATGTCACTCCTGACGATGGCCCCTGGCCGAAACGTTGAGTAATATAGCATAATCCCTAACGTTACGTTTGGTGTAAACTCAGCACCTCCTGGTATATTGAAGGTAGTACATTTCTTTTCACGCAATGTCTAAAACCCAGGAGCACTTAAAAGCCATTCTTCGTTGTATTATACAGTGCACTAAATATTTAGTGAAGTGTCGGCCCCCTTGTCTTCCCAAGAAAGTATTCCGAATTAAACTCACGGTCGCCGGCCGACTTATCACGTGACCGGCTGGTCACGTGACCGGCTGAGGTGCGGAGGTGAACTAATGCCCAGCGTCGCCAAATTTTATCGAATTGTGCTGCTTCTGCAGTGCCCAAAATAGTGATATCTCATCCATCAGTCATGTTGAATTGAATTAGTCTGATCGGTGAAAACAAGGTGTAAAATATGGTTACATACTGCGTTCAACATCAGATGGCCTTTTCATAAATATTCTGTATATATGAAATTTTACAACCCAAACTCACTTCAACTCCAGCAGCCTAAGCGATAATATGATGGGTATCACTAACTCTCGCATACCAAGAATTTTGCTGACGGTTCGCCCCAACCCCATCTTTTCCTACTTTGTTTCATTTAATAATTCGTTCCCTGTCTGTCTATTTGTGGCTACACGCGTGCTAAAATACCCTCCCTTGTATTGGCTCTGCTTTGTACTATGACGATTAATTTGCCTACTCCACATGCGCGTAGCAGCATGCCCGCCCGGCGATTGTGACGTATATGTATTTTACCATTGCATTCGAAGTATATAGGACATATATGTGACAGAAAAACATCAAGTATTCATACTTCCTAAAATAGATACTGACAACGGCAGAAAAGTACGGAAGCAACAAATAGCGCACATGCAGTTAATTATTTGGCACCATAGATTTGAACGTATTCCTTTGTGCATTATAAAATAATTGCAAAGCAGTACTGATAAACTGAGTCAAACCGTGCTTTTCTAGGCACCACCGTGGCTTCTAGGAAGTGCTGATGCAAGTCCGCACAACGCTTTCTCTGTGACACATCGTGCCAAATTCTTCGGTAGCGTTTCTGCCCACTCAGCTGCTACCACACCAGGATTGCTAAGGCTCCTGTGCAATGGTGCAGACAGGATGTTCTTAAGGGGGCCCGACCAAAACAAAAGGTAGTGAAAAGGGGTCGTCGGTGCTCTTTGCGTGCCGAAAATGTTCGGTTTCGCGCGATTAAAATCTCAACATGTTCCACTTGATCTCGTGTATTTTTGGTTGCTAATCCGCCCTGTTGGCTGCACCTCTGCTGCTGCGAGACCAATCAAGCCACACTGGGCCAGTGCCAGGCAGCACGAGGTGCAGGTGTGACAAAAACGTCGCCTCGACACCGCCGCGGCTCGATTCATTGTCACGAGCACGCGCCGTCGCGTCGCAGTGTTGGCAGCTGGTTGGTGAGGCAGTTCCGCTCTGGCGACGTCCGGGGACAGGTGAGGGTCGATATGGCCGCACTGAGGTGTCACCAATTGCCACCCTGTTGGCAGCTGGTTGGTGAAGCAGTTCCGCTCTGGCGACGTCTGGGGACAGGTGAGGGTCGCATTAGCCGCACTGTGGATTCACCAATTGTCGCCGTCCATTTAGCTGCATGTTGCTCGCGGTTATGTACTGCTGGGTTTATTCTTCCCGCTTCCCGATATTTCGCTGTCGGCAAACACGACACGAGTTTGGGAGGGACTGTGTATATGTATATAGATGTACACGCAAACGCAAATACGAGGTACGTGACACAATCAAGCGGCCAAGTATCTTACAGTGTGCATATACCAAAACCATTAGATGTCGGTCGGGGAATGTGCTTGAAGCGATTTGGTGTCGGGCGTGGTATTGCGTCTGCTCGGTTGGAGAAAACCGGTAGGCTATTCGACTCCCAGGTCGAGAACCACCTTCCCGGTCCAAGGGTGAGAAAGAGGGACACCTATAAGACTTTTTGCTTTTTACTTCCGGACCATTCATTCGCAGGAGTGTGAGCAGTATGGCTGGTGAAGGTTTCGCAGAAATTCGAGATACTTATCTCCGAGAATAGATATAGGTGGAGATAGTAGGGACAAGAAAACAAAAAGGAGCAAGCAACATTAGAATGCGACGGTGCCATTTGAATGTGCAGGTGGCAGGTGGAAGGTAGTATAGTTAATGGGACAAGGCAACTGATATGAGATAGTTTTGTAGACAAATTTGTTTGCTACTTGACACAGTTTAAAATGACGTTCTCCGCTTTGTTGTTACTCTTACCAGTGTCGGAACATCAGTGGGTCCAGCACATGAGCAGACTTAACAAAAATTACAGGTGGAGACAGCACTCTCCTTCATGCCAAACATGTTTTCAAAGAATGTCAAGCATTGTTCTCAATGGATTGTATATGCATATATATATATATATATATATATATATATATATATATATATATATATATATATATATATATATATATATATATATATATATATATATATATATATATATATATATATATATATATATATATATATATATATATATATATATATATATATATATATATATACATATAAACTCTAAGTCGTAATTTCAGCGTTCAACAGGCTATTTACGATGTTCTAACTTTGTCGATACTCGCATAAGAGAACTAATCGAAAAATGTCGAAGTTGGTCGGTACGGAAGGAACACAACATGTGAACACTATATGCCCCACTATGTGGGGTGCTGTACAAATGCTCTAAGCATTAATCACACAGACACCGCCGACCACCAGCAGCGGCATTGGCAGCGGGCCGGGCGAGCTGAGAACACCCTGTGCGTCCGCTGTTTCCGCCACTGGCCAGCAGATGGCAGCCGTGCCAAACTGGACCATGCGTTTGGCAACGCAGCTGTAACCTGCGAGCTGACTGAGAACGGTTTTCGACAACCGTGAGCTTGCAACGATCATTGTTTCGTTCATCGAGGCAAAGCTGCAACCTTGATTGTATCTCCGTATCGTAAACATTTTACGAGACTGCCGCGGACAATTTCTCTGTGACGCTGCTTCTATATTCTCTCGCACTTCGCGCTTGCTTAGAGTGTCTTCTACGCATTGATGAGCGCGTGGAGGCCTTTATCATTTGTGGTACTTCACGCCAGTACTCATCACAGAAAGTGCATCCATTAATAGTGTCTCGTTGCCAATTATTATAGCCGGGGAGGTTCAACGGATAAACTCACACAGCCGGTAGAGTGACGAACATGTTGTCACACCATTCCTTCGAATCTGTGCGTCGTGGGTGGTCTTGTGTGTTTTTTTCTCAATCACACCAGCCGTCCCCAGTGCAATGCCACCGCTCTAGAGCTTCACACGAACCGGTGTCGGTTCCACGATCACCAGTGTGAATTCCAGATCACTCCACGCGAATTCCGAACCGAATTCTGATTGGTATTTTTCGCCTAGCTGATATTGTAATGACAGGTACCGTGCCAGAGTAGTTGGAGTTCCGCCCCACTCACCTGTATCTTAACCACCGCCCAGCCCAATGTTCGCACCACCTGACCCAAGTTCCACACCGCTTCGTCAGGGTTTCGCACCGCGCGGCCACAGGGTTCCGCTCTATGTGGTCGGCTCCGCACCACCCGGCGCTGGAGCTGGGCGGCGTGACCGGTGTCACCAGGCGGTGGTGCCAATGAATCGGTGCTGCTCGCCCGGTGATGAGTGGCTGGCAGGGCCGGCGGCCAGCTAGCCTGCCGCCGGCGCCCAGCCGGCTGCCAAAGTAATCAGGCTCGACCCGCACACTCGGGTGATGAGCACGTCCACCTGCCGTCACCCAGGTGAGACACATGTCCACCTGCCGTCACCCAGGTGAGACACATGTCCACCTGCCGTCACCCGGGCGAGACACATATCCGCCTGCCGCCACTGGGGCGAGACACACGTCCGCCTGCCGCCACTGGGGCGAGACACATGTCCACCTGCTGTCACCCAGGCGAGACACATGTCCACCTGCCGTTACCCAGGCGAGACACATGTCCACCTGCCGTCACCCGGGCGAGACACATGTCCACCTGCTGTCACCCAGGCGAGACACATGTCCACCTGCCGTTACCCAGGCGAGACACATGTCCACCTGCCGTCACCCAGGCGAGACACATGTCCACCTGCCGTCACCCAGGCGAGACACATGTCCACCTGCCGTCACCCAGGCGAGACACATGTCCACCTGCCGTCACCCAGGCGAGACACATGTCCACCTGCCGTCACCCAGGCGAGACACATGTCCACCTGCCATCACCCAGGCGAGACACATGTCCACCTGCCGTCACCCAGGCGAGACACATGTCCACCTGCCGTCACCCAGGCGAGACACATGTCCACCTGCCGTCACCCGGGCGAGACACATGTCCACCTGCCGTCACCCGGGCGAGACACATGTCCACCTGCCGTCACCCGGGCGAGACACATGTCCACCTGCCGTCACCCAGGCGAGACACATGTCCACCTGCCGTCACCCGGGCAAGACACATGTCTGCCTGCCGTCTCTCGGGTGAGATCACGTCCACCTGCCGTCTCTCGGGTGAGATCACGTCCACCTGCCGTCACCCGGGCGAGACACATATCCACCTGCCGTCTCTCGGGTGAGATCACGTCCACCTGCCGCCACCCGGGGCGAGACACACGTCCACCTGCCGTCACCCAGGCGAGACACATATCCACCTGCCGTCACCCGGGCGAGACACACGTCCACCTGCCGTCACCCGGGCGAGACACACGTCCGCATGCCGTCACCCGGGCGAGACACATATCCACCTGCGGCCACCCGGTTGATAAGTATGTCCACCTGCCGCCACCCGGGTGATAACCATGTCCACCTGCCGTCTCTCGGGTGATAACCATGTCCACCTGCCGTCACTTGGGTGCGATGCACGCCCACCTGCCGTCACCCGGGTGAGATGAAGGTCCACCTGCCGTCTCTCGGGTGATAACCATGTCCACCTACCGTCTCTCGGGTGATAACCATGTCCACCTGCCGCCACCCGGGCGAGATGCACGCCCCACCGTCGCTCTGGTTAGCAAGCTAGGCTGTATGCCAGTCGAAGACTTGGTAAAAGAACTTTAAATATTCTCGACCCTGCCTATGTATGTATGGTATGAGCTACCTTTGCATTAGACTGACCCGATATAGAGACTCAGTTATACATTTTTGGCCAGGTGTCTCTGAGTGGCGTGGGTACCTCAGGAGAATCTCCCCACCTTGTGCTGCTTGCATTCGCCAAAATTGGAACCCATCCTATTTACGACTGATGGCTTTCTTCATCCCGTTTGGGCCACCTTTTACTACCGCTCCTTTGTTTATACTACAGCTCCTTTTTACTACAGCATGAACAGCTGTTGAAGGTGGGTTTACTTCATATGATATTTTTAATCACGGTATACTATTCATATATTTCGGTCCATTCAAAACCCAGGTGTGTGGGTCCCAAGCCATCCCCCCCCCCCCAAATACATGAAAAGTTCCATTTCTGACCGAAACGTGGTCATTAGCCTGTGTCGAGAATTGTCAAAGTGATGTTAACCACAACGGCTACTGTTTTTATTTTGCCTTGATATGTGCCTAACAATTCGGCATAAAATTAGATCGCTGGGCTATCGGCATTTTCTCTCAAAATGCGTTTGAAAAAGAATCTGTTTTCGGCATTCGGCGCCATATTGGCTGTGAGAACCAATCCAGATAAGTGGGTCAAATAGTACTTCTTTTTGATCGTCTCAACGAACTGAGTCGATTGAAACATAGCGATATTGTCGAAAAATCGATAGGTAAGAAAATATCGGCTCTCTTGTGTGTTCTAATACACCAGCAAATGTCCTTTTCGGAGGATACAAGGAATTCTGAGGTTTAAACAAGTAAAACTTATGATACAGCCGCGGTTTCTGCACTTACTCAATTGAAGACTTCAGCATCACTCACTGGGCATATAAATATAGACAAAGCTTCATATTTATTCGCTGTTTGAACTACATAGGAACATGATTGAGGGAGGCTGCTTTGTACGCATGTGCATCACATACCAAATACAAGACTATCTGAATGTCTCAACATGCAACAAATAGGTAACTATTCGTTGCACGTTGTGACATTCAGACGAAAATCATATACGTTGGTGATATAAATGATTAAAATCCGCCGCGGTCATTGAAATTCGACGTGATCACCCTGGAACCATCGATGAAAATTGTTTTCACCAAAGGGACATATGTCAGACATCAATCAATGAACACTGGAAATGTGCAAGACAAACATCGCGCGAAGGTGCGGAGCACAACTGACTGGACGGCATAGAGCACCACAGTTCTATCTTTCATGGAGCTCACAGTCGTTTTAGCATATTCTCCACGTCCCTCTTAGTTGTAAGCACGGGCAAAAGCTGCCGGTGCATGTACCTACAATGTACGTATCAGATCACGGCCTGGGAGACACTGCATGGAAAAACCACCGGCGTATAGTTGAATTAATTGTGGGGGTTTACCACCCGATGTGGTATCCCACGAAGGTGCAGCACAACTGGCTGGATGGGCCGAGGCATGTGCTGCGCCAGCTGCAGCTCACTCAGCTGCAGCATGGGGAAGTCGTGAGCATCGTGATGCCGTACCTCCACTCCAGTGCCTGGTATGCGCACAGCGAAATGGTGCTCCAGACACTTGTCTAGAGCGATGACAGAGTAGAGCGCCAGTTTGCTGTTGAACGTGTCAGGTGCATCCGTGGCAAAAATGATCGTGGAGACCCCAGCGTTCGTCCCAAGAAAATTACGAGACTAAATGAGACCGCGGAGAGTCTGCAGGAGTTGATATTCTGGAACGTCGCCTTCGAACCGGCGCTCACGTGCTACACGCCAAGGTCCGAACTTGATGGTTATGTAGACATGCCAATATCAGTTCCACAGTTTCCCGTGCACGGTCAGTCAGTTGAACGATGCGTGAAACAGGTGTCGCTAGCTGCAAAAAATAAACGTGTACGGTAAGGAGAGGAGGACGACTACATCCGGGGTGGCTACATGCACCGGTAGCTTTTGCTCGTGCTAACAACTAGGAGGGACGTGGAGAATATGCTAAAACGACCGTGAGTTCCATGCAAGACAGAACTGGGGCGCTCTATGCCGTCCAGTCAGTTGTGCTCCGTACCTTCGCGCGATGTTTGTCTTGGATATACCAGTGTTCATTGATTGTTGTCTGACATGTGTCCTTTCGGGGAAAATAGGCATCGATTGTCCCATGGTGATCACGGCGAATTTGAATAATAGCGAATTTTAATATTTTGTATCACCAACTTGCCTGATTTTCGTCTGAACGTGATGTGGAAAGGCTATCTGAATGTCTCAACATGCAACGAATAGGTTGGTATTTGGTATGTTATGCACATACGTACAAAGTAGCCTCCCTCAATCATGCTGCTATATGGTTCAAGCAGCAAATAAATATGAAGCTTTGTCTATATCTATATATGTATATATATCAGTGAGCGATGCCGAAGTCTTCAAATGAGCAAGGGCAAAAACCCCGGCTGTATCATGATTTCTACTTGCTTATACCTCAAATTTCCTTGTATGCCCCGAAATAGACATGTGCTGGTGTATTAGAAGACATAAGATAACCGATATTTTCTTAATTATCGATTTTTCGACAATATTGCGCTGCTTCGATGGACTCAGGTCGTCGAGACGATCAAAAAGAGGTACTATTTGATCCACTTATCTGGATTGGTTCTCACAGTCAATAAGGCGCCGAATGCCGAAAACAGAGTATTTTTTAAACGCATTTTGACAAAAAATGCCGATGGCTCAGCGATGTAATTTTTATGCCAAATTGTTACGTACATATGAAGGCAAAATAAAAACAGTAGCCGTTTTTGATAACACCACTTGGAAATTTTTTGACACAGGCTAGTAGTCATGCAAACCGACATGCCCGAATACTGCAGATACGGTTAAAATAAGGGCATGACTTGGGACGCATTGCTAACAGTCATCTACACCATAACCAACCGTCACTCACACCATGACCAACCGTCACTCACACCATAACCAACCGTCACTCACATCATAGCCAACCGTCACTCACACCATAACCAACCGTCACTCACACCATAACCAACCGTCACTCACACCATAACCAACCGTCACCCACACCATAACCAACCGTCACCCACACCATAACCAACCGTCACCCACGTCACAGCCACCCGTCACCCACGTCACAGCCAACCGTCACACACGCCACAGCCAACCGTCACCCACGTCACACCCACCCGTCACCCACGTCACAGCCAACCGTCACCCACACCACAGCCAACCGTCACTCACACCACAGCCAACCGTCACCCAGGTCACAGCCAACCGTCACCCACGTCACAGCCAACCGTCACCCACGTCACAGCCAACCACCACCCACGTCACAGCCAACCGTCACCCACGCCACAGCCAACCGTCACACACATCACAGCCAACCGTCACACAGGTCACAGCCAACCGTCACACACGTCACAGCCAACCGTCACCCACGCCATAGCCAACCCATGTCATGGCCAACCGTCACCAAAACCGAAATATCATTGACCCAAAGTCTGCTGCGAATATTCGTATTCGAATATGCGAAATTCGTCTTCTAATTGTACCAACTACTGTACAGTACACTACTGTTAAGTACACTACACTAAGTACACTACTGTTAAATTGTCTCGGAGCAGTTTCCTTCAGCGGCGCCATGTTGGTTGGCCTGACGGTGGCGCCGCCAGCCTGCCTCAATCACGCCCCATGCCGTACAAGCCCGCCGGGACTGGACCGATGTTCGCGCAGCGCTCCAACCACCGATCACAGGCTCCTTCCTAGAAGACATTCACAGCGGCGCTGAGCAGGGATCGGGCCGCTACCTGTGTCGGATGTTGACTCTCGACGGCTAGCTCGGCCGGCCGTTTCCGTCGCTCTGCTTTGAGGATCGGCCGTCCATCCGACGTCACGGGGCTACAGAAGATCAGCTGTTCTGTTTGGAAATCCCATCAGGGCCGTGCTTTGGTTCCTGGGAAGTGCTGGACCAAAGGGGCATCTGACATCACACCACAATTAGCAGTCAATGGGCAGCGGCGGATACAGGAACTTTCGTGGGGAGGGAGACGGCATTCGTCTGGAGGGGTTTTAGTCTTCGGCTGAAAATCTGGTCGGTGAGGAAGAGCGGGCGACAGTGAAGGGGCGCTATTTCCTTTCAGATGGTCGCCTATTCCTCTCAGGAGATGTCGCCTTTGGCTGACAAATTCGTTGAGCGAAGGAGGGAATGGATGTCCACTGAACCCTTCTCCTCCCCAAGACAGGAGTGAACACTGGATCCCATGTGGCACATCAATTAATGAACATCGAAAAATGTATGACGAAAGTAGTCTTTCCACAAGAACACCGGAAGTAACGAGCTTCCAATCTCATGTTTTAGCATCCAAGGTGATACTCCGGCTTCTATCAGAGCTACGAGATAACTAATATTATGTATATGAGATAAGCGACGATGAAATATATAAACATTACATTTACCACGCTTCTATAATAATGATTCCGTTTGGCCTTGATCCATACTATTTTGCTTTCTATTTACACAAACATTTGTTTCTGCTTGCCTCGACGTCAGGAAATGTGCAATTGTCATTTATCACCGACACCATCTCAGTCAATTCTGCAATCATTATGATTAACATCAGTGGCCTACCTTGCCTCTGGATGGATGGTTTTATCAATCAGGTGAATGCATGCCTTTCGTAGCATCGCCATCTTGGAAATGGCTTTTTTTTCTCTCAAGAACATCAGGACAAAATATTATTGTAAGGAAGGGAGTAACGGTATTCAGATATAATATAAAGACGGTTCATATTTGATGCTGTTGGATTCTTTTTCTTTGTGCAGCGAGCTTTCCGATCCACTACTCCACTATTACGTGTAGATGAACCATGTACGGCCCTTGCAAAGCCTTCAATAGGAATTGAAATTGTCATGCAAGCATCTCATCTTCGGTGGCGGATATTTTTGCGACGTCCCGCAATAGTGCGAGTGCATTGACGTCGTAGAAGCTATTCACCTCGGAATGAAGTAGCCACATGAAGAAGGCTGCCGACGTTCGAGATATTAAAATGGCATCAAGGCGCTAAGATTCTTCGCATGTGTTATCCTCTCTTTCCAGGTTGCTGGACCTCGGATGTATTATCAGGCCGTTCAAGATAGTCACTTGCTGTTACACGGTTGGTGCTGTAGCCCCACAAACCACAACTTTTGGTCCCTGCAGGCCCGAGGTAGTAATCTAGCACAGCGATGCTCGTCGGCTTATATTTTTTTGCGATAATTGGTGCCACCACTTCCCATCCACGGAGACATTGATCGGCTGGTACGGAGATGAGGTGAGGCTCAGCCTGCCGGCTGTTGTTGGTTTGTTTGTTTGTTTATTGGGTGGCTCATGACGCACTTTATGCACAATCATGACCAGTGGTGCCGTCCACACGGTTCGCCGGTGGGTCGGGGATTGGGAAATTTCCCGAGCGGTGCGAGTGTTGAACCCGGGACCTTGGTATCCAGAGCTCGACACCTCAATCCCCGCCCCAGTGAGGATCACCCTGCCGACTGGTGCGGAAGTGAGGCCTTGTGTGAGGGTCACCCTTGTGAGGCCGGTGCGGAGGTTAAGCTTGGTTGCCGGCTGGTGCGGTGGAGAGGCACTCTGCTGGCTGGTCCGGTGGTGAGACTCATCCTGCCGGCTGATCCGGAGGTGAGACTTACCCTGCCGGCTGGTGCGGATGCGAGACTCACCCTGCCGGCTGGTGCGGAGGTGATAGTCATCCTGCCGGCTGGTCCGGAGGTGAGACTCGCCCTGCCGGCCGATGTGGAGGTGAGACTCGCCCTGCCGGCCGATGTGTAGGCGATGCTCGCCCTGCCGGCTGATGTGGAGGTGATGCTCGCCCTGCCGGCTGATGTGGAGGTGATGCTCGCCCTGCCGGCTGATGTGGAGGTGATGCTCGCCCTGCCGGCTGATGTGGAGGTGATGCTCGCCCTGCCGGCTGATGTGGAGGTGATGCTCGCCCTGCCGGCTGATGTGGAGGTGATGCTCGCCCTGCCAGCTGATGTGGAGGTGATGCTCGCCCTGCCGGCTGATGTGGAGGTGATGCTCGCCCTGCCGGCTGATGTGGAGGTGATGCTCGCCCTGCCAGCTGATGTGGAGGTGACGCTCGCCCTGCCGCTCGTGGGCGGTCACGATCGCGCGCTTTGATCACGGTCGGGGCCGTTACCGTGCGCATGGCTGGCGTCGGCTGCCAGGGTGACGTGCGCCGGCCGCCGGGGCCCGCCGGGCCGGCGACTGCGGTGACGATCTTGGATGGCAGCCACCCGGTGTCGCCTCGTGCGCACAGAAATAGCGACGGTCGGTCACAGTGGCCGGCGTCGCCGCTGACCGCCAGTGGGCAGTGACAGAAGGGAAGGCAGCGGCGGTAGGCAGCGGCAGAAGGCAGCGGCAGAAGGCAGCGACAGAAGGCAGCGACAGAAGGCAGCGGTGTCACCCACGTCCGTTGCCGGCGCCCGACACCTGACCGACCCGGGAGTGATCTCCGAGCGGCATAGGCGGCTGGTCAGCAGCGACTAATCCTGGTCAGCAGTGACTGACCCTGGTCAGCAGCGACTGACCCTGGTCATCAAGATCGACCGAAGAAGTGATCAGAAGCCGATCACCTCACAGAATCGATCGCCAGATCCTGACCGACTGTCATGAGGGGGTGGCAGCCGACCAGGAGGTGACCGCAGCCATTGGGAGCCAACCGCTGGAACGGCGCCAGCTGGCGCCTGGCGCCGCCGCTGCAGTGGCCCATGTGGCGCTGATGACGCCCTCCTGGCGCTAATTAAGTGCCGCAGGTGACGACGCTGGTGGCGCCTCCACGGCGCAGTGTGGTGGTTGGCTGGCCGGGCCGCCATCCGTGCTGAGTTATCGTCGTCTGGGCGGGAGCGCGTCTGACCGGAAAGCCGGCCCCCGGGCGCCCTTCGCACGTCACCCGTTAAAATAGCGGCCCGGGCGCCCCGTTCCACCTCGCCGGGGTCAGGTGCCGGGCGGCTCGTATATTCTGGCGGAACCGGCCGACCGGCGCAGTGCGATTTGGACAAGGGCCGAGTGGAGCGCCGCGAGCCGTGACCGTTGGCGCCGCGGTGCCGTTCGGCCGGCCGTGCGGTGTGCGACTGCGGACGTCCCGAGCTCGGACCGTCCGGCCGTCCGGCGGACATGCCGCGCGTCTGGGAGCTGCTCTCCTACCTGCGCGGCGAGCAGGAGCACCACGACGCCAGCGGCAAACTGCGCGACCTGTGAGTGACCTTGACCGTCCGCCTGGCCGCGGCGGCGCTCGACCTGCGGCGCGCGATCGTGCCGGCGGCCGCGCTGCTGTGAGCTCCTCCTCATCTGTACACTCACTGGCCCGCATAGACTGAATCGCTGACTTACTGGCCGGCGCACTGGCCCGTGTAAGAGTCGCCGAGCGTGACGAGAGAATGTCTGCAGGCATGGTAGTGGAACTGCGTCCGTCTGGCTCGTGAGTGAAGTATTCCAGCTACTGTCCGCATGGACACGGTGCATCTCCACATCCACATGGACACACAGTGCATCTCTAGACTGACACGCGATCCGCGGTTCGGTGTCACAATAAGTGAACTAAGCCAAGTGGCTGGTTGCACATTGTCACACCGTGCCTTCGGTCCGGTAAATAATATTGTGCTGGAACAGTTACACGGACCCAACCAACGCATGAACACATTGCTGTGTTGGAACGTTTGGAGGGCTGTTCTGCCGTTAGGAAGCTTATCGTCATCCATATCACTCCATTAAAATTAGTTCATAAAATTCGCACAATTTCATGCCAGGAAGCTTCGGCGACATATTTTGGCTCAATTTGAGTAGCATCGCATATCAAACTGACACACTGTATCCCACTGACCACTGTGAATATTGGAATAATCGTAGCAGAGGATCGCTCTTAAGTGGTCTAGGCTGTCACGTGTGCATTTGTCGGTGAGGTCTATGCATCTCCCATTTTATCATGACCTCTGCAATAGCACAACCGCTCATGTGCTGAATGTACTTTTACTTTGTGTTCGCTGGCAGAGGTGAGAAGTGTAGCGAAACTGTCCTGCCGCCTTCAAATGTGACAGTTTGGCCAAAATCAGGAAGCTGTCGCCTGACCGCTGTTTCACTTTTTAAGCATCATCACGGGTAAGGGTCTGAAACCGAAGTGACTGTGTTTTGAAGTATGTATGTATCTAGTTGCATGTAGTTTATCTTACTAGCGCATGCACAATAGCAATCAACACAATATTATGAACATGGCAACCATAGTGTCTGAAGCCGACTTCACTGCTTAATCTTCACTGCACTGCTGTTACGTAACTATAATGTAGCATGCATCTTTATCATGTTCTATTGTTGTCTGATTTCAGGCGGGAGCCGCCTGCTTCCGATGCCACCTGCCAGCGCGAACTGGACGAGCTGCACACGAAAGTAGCCAATCAGAAGCAGGAGCTGCTCGATCTGACCAATGAGCTGTCGACGTGCCGGAGTCGGGGCGAGCAGGCCGCCTCCCGGCTGGCGGCGCAGCTGGCCGAGAGTGCGCGCCTGCGCAGTGACCTGACCGAGGCGCAGGATGACCTGCACGAGCGCGACAAGCAGCTGCAGCAGGGCGCCCAGCAGCTGCGCTCGCGCCAGGCCCAGCTGGAAGGTAGGCGCGGCGTGGGCGGCGCAACTGTCGGCCGGGACGACGCTCCGTCGGCCGAAGGCTCGGCGCGACTCCGTACCCCGGAGGCAAATGTGTCGCCGTTTCTGAATGACCTCCCTCAAGTCGGTGCGCAATAGCTGCCCAGGATCCGGGTGACGGCGAGACGCACAGTAACCGAGGGAATGCACGGAGGCTGGCAGGATGGGAAATCGTGAAGCGGGATGAGCGCTGTTCACTCGTGTATATAAAATATACACACTAGTGTATACAAATATACACTAGTGTATATAAAGTATACACTAGTGTATATCAAAGTGTTGGAGTGCTGGCACGTGATTCACCCACTGCGTTCGGGCGGGAGCGATGGCGGAGTCGCAAGATGGGCTCCCCACGTCTCCACCGAGACAAGTCTCGATGGACACACACCACCAAGAGAGCTCTGACAAACATTGCTTCCTTGATAACCTGTCCAATGAGCAACCCTCCCTAGCCCTCAGTGGGACGAGTTTGAAAAGGAATGTTTTAAAACTTAACAAATGGCATTTATACATGGAGAGCAGAGATGAACAATCCGGGAGTTGGAAAGATTTACGAAGAAGCTTATCAATGCAAGATATGCTGCGGGCTTTAATAATACTAATATATATATATATATATATAATATATATATATATATATATATATATATATATATATATATATATATATATATATATATATATATATATATATATATTTATATATGTTATATATATATATATATGTATACATATATATAACTATATAATGCATGGGAGAAACAAGAGCCTCTTCGCTGGCGTGGCTAATATGAGACCTAGAATCAAGGCCCAACAGTCCGGCAAGGAATAGAAATACAAATCGTTTAGCGACCGATAGCAAGGTAACTAAAACTTATTACGGAAAACACGGGAGCGTTAAATTTCGGAAAATATGGTGTTCCTTCAAAGCATCAGAAGCATTACAGTCCGACCTTCTCTACCTCCCAGGAACCATTGCCTGCCCTCGACAGCCTTCCGAACTATCAAGGGCAGTCTAGCTCTAAAACCGGCTCTCAGCATTCCTCACAGCCACCGGCAGCCCTTCGGGACTCTCCTTAGATCTCATGGGGTCACGTTCTACATCCTATAATAAGAGCACTGGACCGTTATACTTAGCATTATTAGACGTAGCAACGCCTAATAATAGGCGTGGACCAGTAGGTCCGAACACCCCCATTTTGCTGTAGGCGTTTCATCGAAGGAAATGGCTCAAGTGGTTCGTGCACCCCCCCCCCCCACACTTTGGGAAACGTTCCGAATGCCATGAGCAGGCGCAAAACGTACCTCTGCTGAATGCAGTCCAGCCTGTATTCTTGATGAAACGATTGAATTAGAAAACTGTTCATTTTGGGTCGGAACGAAATTTTGCCACTGTTATTTTTTCTAAATGGGACCGACTTACCGGCTACCGTGGTCGTTAGACATAGTTAGAGGGAGGAGAGGTTTTTTTCGCCGAGTTAGAGGGAGGAGATGTTTTTTTCGCCGAGGACCTCTGTTTGGAAAGAAGCGCCCCTCTGACTGAAGAGAAGCGCCCCTCTGACTGGAGAGAAGCGCTCCTCTCACTGGAGAGATGCGCCCCTCTTACTTGAAATAGATGCCCTGCAGGACGTTTGAGTTGTCCTCTACCCTTGAAACTCCAACCGAGGTACAGAAGGTTTCCACCCAGTAGTACTGGAGTGTATCCCCTCCCCTTAAAATGTTTTCAGCCAGTGGCGCCTCTCCAGGAAAATTGGGCCTCTGTCAAGCTTAGCATGCTTGATTTAAAGTCAACAAATTGCTATCGTTGCATCAAGGTTTGTTGTGCAACACATCTTTATTCTGATCCATTGATCACTTGGCACTTGGCACTTGAAGGCACTTGGCTCTTGATAGCTTTTCCATACGTGTCACTTTTGTTTTTTCGTGGCGGTATGCTCGTCTACGTTTTGCCTAAACATTGCTTGGCCCAGGAATTTGAACACGTCCCAGAACGTTTGGTAAGCAATACAAAATGAAAAACGTATTGGGACCAACAACAATATCCAAGCTCGACCAAGTCAGGTCTAAGAAAGAAAAAAATACATACTGGACATAGCTTTTTACTTCACTGTAGGAATCCGAAACCAGTTGGAGAATGGTCCTCGGTCCTCGGTCCCCGGTCATTCAGGTCCTCGGTCGTGTGGCATCGACCTGACCGAGCAGTATCGCAGGGACAGGCACTATTTACCTCACTCGGTCGTGTGGTGTCGACCTGTTTGTTTATTGGTTGGTTCACGACACACTTTTTGCACATTAACTGCTAATGGCACCACCCACACTGTTTCGCCGGTGGGCCGCGGGGTTGGGAAATGTCCTGAGTGGCGTTAGAGTCGAACCCGGGACCTTTGGTACCCATAGCCCGATACCTAAACCACTCGGCCATCCCCGCCCCATGTGGTGTCGACCTGACCCGGAAGCCACAGCCAAACGCCCAAATGCTAGGAATGTGCTGACGGTCCCGTCAGCCGAAATAGCGGCCACGCATTCGTGGCGTCGCTACACGCCTGCCGCGTGCACGGAACGTCTGGTGCCCACGACCAGAGGCGCAGCCAGGGCGTCTTTCATGGGAGCTGACAATAAAATGTGATGAAACAGAGACCGCTTTCGGCGTGCTTGGCGAGCCGAAAATGTCTCGTTTTGCGTTGTGAAAACCTCTAAGTTTCTTGTTAGATCTATTGTATTTTTGCTACCTAGGGAGCGGCGAATGGGGAGCTCGCCTCCTTTTGTGACGGTTGATCTCGATGCACGATGCGCCATGTTCGTGACATGTTCAGTGCCGTTGGTGCAGGATAACGGCACCATTTGCCTGTTAGCCATCGCGTGACCGGAGCCTAGTTGTGCTGCTAGACTGTCCCGGAATGCACAGCAGCATGACACGTAACTGGAGCCCTGCCGCGCCGCTGAGCTTCCCCGGCGGATGTAGGAGTGTGTGGGCCGCTAGCCTGAGAGTGCATGCGTGGGCCGCTGCACCTGGCCCGCAGAGACCCATGTGTGGCAGTCTCTCTGTGGCACCGTCCTCATTCTCAGTCAGTCGCCCCGGTGCATCTTTCTCATTCTCAGTCGGTCGCCCCGGCACGATCATTCTAAATCAGAAGATCTGGGACGTCGTTCTCATATCGAGGCCCAGTAGTTCGGAGAGGTCGTTCTTGGCGATGATATAATTTTTTGTTTTCTAAGTGTTCTACCAAGAAATTGAAGGTAGCATGGTGCTCAGCATTTGATCGAAGAAACACAATAAGGTCACTAGTCTGAAGTCACCTAGTGTGACCTGAAGCGTCCTCACATGACCTCTTGTGTGCTTGTGCTTAGCAATTTAGTCCGAATTTGTGTTGGGGTGGGTGGCTTTATGAACCAGGGCATTACTGCTAAGCAGAAAAGGCGGCGCAAATGACCTGCATGGTCCGGTGCACCATAAAAATCATCCCCCTGTTAAGCAGAGCTTGCTGCGTGAACTCTGGTTTCACCACCTGATCCGTGAATTTCAGTTCAGCGGCATAATTTTGTCCGGGAGTTTGACGTGCATGACGTGAATCAATGAGTGCAGTATAGTCAAATCTCCGTGCATATCAGTCATTGTCGCATTGCCTCAGTGGTTACAAGTCACGAGCCTTGTAGAGTTTGTGCGGAGCTACGATGATTTCGAATGCAAAGCATTCACCAAATCACATCACTAAGAGCAGAAATAAAAAAGTCGCTCGTGCCCCGGACCGACTTCAGGGTCCAGGGTCACCAGTAGGCCACGCTGTCACTGAGTCACACAAACGGATGGAGAGCGCCAGCTGAGTTGGCAGTGCGGGCCAGCCGTGATGTATGGTTAGCTGGCCGGGCACTTCGCAAACCCCGGAGTCTTTAAACAAATACTGAGAGCGCTTCAGAAGTATTGCCGTGCAAGTTGGTACATATAAAAATGAAAAGAGTAGATCTGGTCATGAGTAGACAATTGCCACTTGGCTTGCTGTACTGCATCGTGAAAGGCTGCTCAAAGCTGGCTGCCAGTCGAACGGCAACTCCCGGCTTCATGATTTGAAAGAGCATCAGCCATACCTGATGGAGACTATTGTGATGCAAACTGCAAAAAAAAATCAGCCTTGCAAGCATACATCTGAACATCGGCGCATAATTAGAACGCCAAACGCTGCAACAGCTTATAGCGATTTCAAACGGCTGCACGCCGAGCAACCTGGCCACCCTGGTGAGCCTCTGCGCCATTTACACGGGAACAGACTCGTCCTGGCTTCGCTATCGCTCGTAAAGCGGATATCGCACGGCTAGATATCGCATAGGTCAGTGGTTTGTGATGCCCTCACTTCATTTTCTGGACCTTAACCGTAAGCTCTACTGGCGCTGTCCCCTCCACTTTTCACCAGCATTCCTGCGTGCATGCGTCCGCGTAAGACGCATAGTTGATCAGGTGAATAATACTTAAATAATCGTAGTATCCAGCCGATCATTTTTTGATGGACGAGACGCTAATTTATTGGTGAAACGTGTTCAAGTCTCAGCACCATGCGTCACTGGTCATCCCAAACAAAAAAAAATCCGGGATAATATCCGCCTCCCCGTCGAGGTGCTGGCAAAAACATGGCGGGTGCTGGTGATCAAGGAAGCCTCCTAACCGGACCTTAAACAACTCCGGGACGCCTGTGCACCACCGCGCTCTCATCTCCTTGACAGCGTCTCGTGTCCCGTTGTTGAAGACATTGCACATTGCTTGCAGGCGTGAAGTGGCCTTGTGGGTCCTGTTTGGCCTGTCGTCAGCTGTCCCATTGCGCTCCGGCTCGTGCCAAGGTGTGTCGTCGACCACATGATGTGGCTGGCACTCGGACAAGTCGCTATTTATTGCGGCCCTGGTTCTCCGCTTAGTCCGCGGCCATTGGGTGGTCCTCAGGTGTGGAGAGATGGCTCCAGCCGCAATGACGCGCCAACACCTGGCTGGTCGTCTGTCATGCCGTTTTCATCAGCCGATATTCAGGGGCGTTGAACGTCTGTGACGTGGGCACTTTGTCATTCGATGTGTCCCGTTGTAAGCAGGAGGATAATCCTGCCCCTGCATATGCTTGGATACATGTGTCTTGAAAACACTTTCATTTGCACCTTTTATAGCGTGTACTAAATTATTATTTTGCCCATTTTGCAACCACGTAACTGCTTTCAGAATAGCGACGGATCCGTGTGATCCACACAAGACATAGAAGGCATAAATAGATGGAAAGCCATAAAAATGGATATTTGTTGGAATAGCTATAGAAACCCGCTAAAACGTAATGAATCATTAAACCAATACACCCATGATGCATTTAGTGCAGGCAAAAATACAACCCGTTACTTTGCATGTGCATGGTCATGAGACCTTCCTAGCCTGCGTCACTAGCTGCGAAGCCTCGCACCGCACTCGCTGGAGCGCAGCAAGATCCGGCGGTCTGTTTTGGTTTTGAACACCACCGACAAGCGCCAACACTCCGGGAGCGGCGCCTCGCCCAAGAATAATATTTAGCGAATCGAAGGCGTGGGAAGGAGCCGTCGACGCCGGTGCGGCGCCAGCGACTCACGGAGGTCCGCGTCGACACTGGCCGACGCCGAACAGAGGAAACTGCTCCCCCCGTCCCGCTTCGGAGGCGAGCCGCCCGCCGCCCGCTCTCTCCAAGATCCAAGCCAGTTTAAGCTGACAGAACTCCCGTCGCCTTACGTCACGCGCCGGCTGACGGCATGGCTGGCCGGCTGCTGGCCACGTGCCAGCCGGCACGCACCCTTTGCCGACCGACACGTGTTTGTTGAGTCTGGCGCGCGCGGAGTGCCGTAGACCAGGTGCGCCGTGTCGTGTGTGGTGTGCGCTGCACGCGCCCCGGTGCCCGCAGTCTGGCTGTGTGGCGGCCGGCGACGAGGCTCGCGCCAGTGTGGGCGTGCCGTGTGCCGTGCGCGCGCGACACGAGGGTGTGGGCGTGGCGCGCACTGTGCGCGTGCGACACGAGGGTGTGGGCGTGGCGTGTGCCGTGCGCGTGCGGCGGGACAGAGCTGGCCGGACTGCGGGCTCGTACGGAGGTGAACAGAGGTCACCAGCTCGGTGTCGCTCGGTCTGCTGACGCCGCTGGTCGTCCGTGTCGGCAGCGATGTTCGTGGAACGGTGTGCTGGTGTTCGACCGAGCATTCCGGCGCGCGACGCGACATTGCTGTCCAGGCAGGAGTGGCGGATGGAAGGTGTCCTCTATCCAGTTCCGACACAGTAGGACACATGCCTGTGACATAGCCACGAGAAATTGATAATTTAACAATATTTGGTGAGTGTGACATGCAGTAAATTGACCTACAAACTTGATATTTCCAACATTATTTTTCTTCTTTGGCAGCACAGCTCTTGCCTTTATTCCATAAAGTTCAATCCAACTTTCATATGTGATATTCCATAATTTTTGCTCATATGTATGCATTTCCCTGTGTTTGTCATATCATAACATATACAAATTTACAAATAAAATACAATGCATGTGATATACGTACCAAATAAGTATCATATACAAATAGAAACTAGGGTTTCCTGGCAGTTATTGATTTCACTGTCTCATCAGCTATCCCAGATAAATCATATCACTTCGACCAGTTCGAAATACCTCACTAGTTTGGAAAAGATGGAACAAACAAGAGGGCTTCACTGTCGCTTATAGAAACATATTTCTACACTGAGTACTGTTTTGTTATACCAGTTGCTTATCGCAGAGCCCAGCCGGCCGTATTTCAACTCATTTTCTGCGATTTAGTACCAGCGATAGAACAAATACAGTACTCGGCACACTTTAACACACTAACTTGCATCCAAAATGCAAAGCTCGACGTAATTTGCAACGGTAACAAATGCGTTTGCGGAAATAATGCTGTGCAAAGTAATATCAAATTATCAAGACAACCTATGGGTTTGTACGATTTAGATGGTTCGATAAGCACGCTTGTACAAGGTGCTATTTCGTCATTATAATCATATACTGCCACCCTTTGCTGATGTGCGCTTGTGAGACAAAAAAAAAACTGATCATATTTTGCAATATTTGCAGTCGTCACATTTACCATAACCAGCTGTTCCTGCTACTCATTTTTCAACCTGTATGTGGCCTCGAGTTTTAAACAAACGTTCTGTTTGAAGGGTTGATAAATAAACCAGTCTGAACTGCGAGGTGAAATCGAAACTATCGCCACGTATGTTGCAAACCTGCTACTCGAAATCCGCTTGGATTCTCCAGATGCATTTCTGTGTATTTGCAAATAACGGAATAGCATGCGCTCATCCTAGCACACCTGGAGCTGTGGAATACTGGGGAGCACATGCATAGTGCTTATAGTGGAAGAAGTTACGTGCTTGTAGCATACTGGTCTTATTTGTGCAGTATACGGCTTCTAACATGAGTTTAGATAGCGTCTGCTCTGCCAGCTTACGCTCGCGGACGCCATGAATCTTAAATGTTTCTCCCTTGTATCGCTTTGTGCGCAGAGCTAAATTGCATAGCAATGCAGATTATTTATTTTTCATAGATTATTGGTGGAGTTTGCAATGGCATGCCGCACCCAGAGACGTAGTCAGAAGGCCTGAATACCCGCTTTCAAAATTTGCATGCGCTTTGCCAGTGCAGATGCAACTGTGCGTCCTCGCGCTGAACTGAGCGAGCCGTGTTTGCGTTGCAGACGCCCAGCTGGAGTTGAACCAGAGGAACGCCGAGGTGGGCCACACGGCGGAAAAGCTGCGCAAACAGGAGACGACCTTGGCTGACGCCCATGCCGAGGTTGACAGTCTCTCTCAGCAGCTGGCCGCACAGAAGAGTAAGACACCAGTTCACTGTCACGTGACCTGCTGCTTGCTGACCTGTCACACAGCCCGGTCAATGCCGTCCGAGTGTTTGAAGTCACTGCATCAAAACCAACTGAAAAGTATAGCCTGACGTGCCGCGATTTATGGCTCAGCGGAGTCCAGCTCATCCGTTCCGACTGGGCTCGTGCGCAGTCTGCTTGTAAATCGTGGTGTTTGAGGATGTCATGTTTGTTTGCCTGCCACTCACTGCGTGCCGGCTGAGCCGAAACTGGCCAGCAGATCGGGCCAGGGACGCCGCCAGAGCTGCTGTTGACTGCAGCGGAGCCGCACAGTCACAGCTGGGACTGACAGCGGCGTCGGTCTGTGGGACTGACAGTGAACTCTGGAGTCGGCGACCGTGCGCCCTGACTGCACCAAAAGCGAAGACTGAGACTAAGAGTGATACTAGGATTGAGACTAAGACTGAGACTGTGATTGAGACTAAGACTGAGACACAAGACTGAGACACAAGACTGAGACTAAGACTGATGCTAAGACTGAGACTAAGACTGAGACTAAGACCGAGATTGAGACTGAGACTAAGACTGAGACTAAGACTAAGACTAAGACTGAAACTAAGACTGAAACTAAGACTGAGACTAATTCTGAGACTAAGACCAAGACTAAGACTGAGACTAAGACTGAGACTCAGATTGAGACTGAGAACAAGACTGAGACTAAGACGGGGACTAAGATTTAGATCAAGACTGAGATTAACTAAGACTGAGACTAAGACTTAAACTAAGGCCGAGACTAGGACTGAGACTAAGGCTGAGTCTAAGACAGATATTAAGTCTATGACTAAGACCAAGACTGAGACTAAGCCTGAGACTAAGACTAATCCTGATGCCAGACTGAGACTGAGACTGAGACTAAGATTGAGACTAAGGAGTTGGCTTAGGTACAAACCATGATTGCCGCTAGCGAGAGTGCCAGGAAGCCCGCGCCTTTGCTGAATTTGTGTGGCGTCCTTGGCCATGACGTTGATTTCCTTTCTCTGATCGATAATATTTGATTTCAACTGACACACCTTGCTCCGTCGTCACGCACCATCCCCAACGTTCGGAATATTAACGGCATTTTCAAGAATTTGTAATATTTTCAGCCGATACTTTTGAATTGATTACACTTTCCATTTCGCGCCATGCATGCGCTGCTAATTAGCTCGATATTGATAATTATTTATCAAGGCGGTGACCAAGAATGTACATACTATGCGCGTGCACCAGCATGACCAGTTCTCACGGAAATACCAGCATATCCGTAACGTTCCTTCCGTCCGTCGTTGCCCGGCGCCTGTACGTCGACATAGTCAGACACTGCGAGTATCCGACATCCAGTCAGCAAGCGGCAGCCGCATGCCGCCCCACAAATACGCCTTATAGTCTGCACATTGGAGTAGACATCACATTAACCCGTCCCGTCTCGGGGGTCTTCAACCACCCCCCTCAGGTTTTTCGCAGATAGTGGACGAACGGCGCGTGGCAGCGCGTCCAAATTTGGCATAACTTTTCCCACATCAATTTGGCATGCTGGTTCAAAAATTTTAAAGTCTGGTCATCTAAGGTCAACGAATTAGTCAAAGTCAAGTGAGGTCACCTCCAAAAGAGTTCAACCAGTCGTCACGCTTTAACGGATACATATATTTTAATGAAGCTTTCAGCGTTTGCTTATCTTCAGGGATGCAACAAAACGTACGAGTGGATTTTTTTTCGTTTTTGGCTACATATAAATTTTGCGTATTTGCCAAATTGCAGTTCAAATGGAAGATTCTGGATAAAGTAAGCATTTTTATAAGGGCAAGTTGACTTTCAACAACGTTTCTCGGTCTGCTCTACCCATTGGAAAAGGAAAATTAAAGAAAATTTGAAAACTCAATTTTGAAATTTGAGAGAAAAAACATGTTGGGGGAAATTAAAGCCCTGGTCGATTTCACTGTCCTCTTCTCATTCCAAATAAGTTTTGTTTTTTTCACATATCCCGAAAATGAACTCCCCAGAGCCAAAAACATAATGCAAGTCGTGAAAAGTCGTGAAAATCTAGCCCCCTGGTGACGTCACTTTGGGGGGAAGCGGTTTTGGGGGTGGGTCCGGACCCTACTTGTACAGCGCTTTCCGATGACACCTCTTTCGTTTTTGTGCGATGCCTAGTTTGGATTTTAGATAGGGTGTTACAACCCCCCCCCCCCCCGCCGAGACGGGGTGTGAGGATCTGACCGGAAAGACGGCGCGGGTTAAGTTGTCAGCACCAGCGCGACGCAAACGCGGCTCGGCCACCTGCCGGGGGAGCAGCAGATTACCACCCTCACCACGCCTGGGGCCGCCGCCCACAGAGCAGCTGGCGCAGCTCGAGCTCCAGCTTAGCACGGCCAAGCTGGCGGTCGCCGCCGCTGCCGCCAAGCCCCCTGCGCCGCCGCCGCCGCCCCCGCCCCCGCCGCCGCCTTCGACGGTGGACCCGGCACAGATGGCAGCACTGCGGGCCGAGCTGGACACCGTGCGCGAGAGCCTGCGCCGGTCGGAGCGGCAGCGCATGGACGAAATCCGAATGATCCAGGAGGTGAGAAAGGTAGGAGCGTGTCCGACCGACGCAGAGCTGCCGCCGTCCCTGCTGTGACCCACGGCTCACCTAACGGTATGGCTTGGCACCGGCCACCTGTCGCTACCGCAAGGCTCAACGTGTACCACTGTGGTTGTCCCGATTAATTCGGAAGAGGCAAGCCCTGCCGCACCGACTAGGCGCAATGCTTGTCTCTCCGACATTTGTGTCCCGTGTTGTGCCGTATTTTGGACAGTAGTAGTGCACCAGTGTGTCGTTGTTTTAGATCAATTTTTTAGCGCATGCACCCGTATTGCTTCTTCCAGGTTGGCCTTAGGACCCAGCAAGCCGTATAAAGCTATGCAAGTAGAAAATGATGAATGTCAGGAATGTTACGAATGGCCTTGTGTGTCTACAGTTAAAACTACTATGTCCTTGATTGCTGTCCACATGGTAAGTTTGCTTGATACAGATGCCCGGTAAGAATGAATGGAATGAACTTCCACACACACACACACACACACACACACACACACACACACACACACACACACACACACACGCACACCCACACCCACACCCACACACACACACACACACACACACACATACACATACACATACACACACACACACACACATATATATATATATAAATCTTTGCGTACAATTATTGTATACAGAATGCAATCCGTACCCCAAACAATACGTCGATGACAAATGCGGATGAGCTATTACGAGGATAATGCACGCGCTAATGCCTTTGAACGCGGGTAGAACTACGTCACTTTTACTTCGCATCGATACTAATCTGCCGGTCGCTCGCTGCCGCAGGCTCTGGAGGAGGCGCTACAGGAGAACGCCGAGCTGGAGAGCAACTACCGCAGTGATGTGGAGCAGCTGAAGACGATGACGGCCGAGCGCGAGATGCAGCTGATGGAGGACGCAGAGACACGACTCAGGGAAATGCAGCGCGACTGGAAGGCCAAGTTGCAGGAGAGAGAGCGCGCAGCGGAGGTGGGGGTCGGGAAAGAGTGAGATCTGGGGCGCGGTGGGAGAGAGGTGAGGTGGGGGTGGAGCTCTGACGGACCGATCAGGACTGATTAGCAATGGTGAGATCTGAGGCGCGTGGGAGAGAGGTGAGGTGGGGGTGGAGCTCTGACGGAACGCTTAGGACTAGGCTTGTGCTTTCTTCTGAACATACAGATAGCTGGTTGATTTGGGCGTGGGCGGCTTGCATTGGTCTCCCCGTCCTTGTAAGACAGGCATCGAGTCGCTTCACGCGCTAGCAATCGGTCGTCAAAATCACACCATTTGTATCTCTCAGAGCGAGCTGAGATGTCTTTACAAGCCATTGAATATCACGCCTCGTACCAGCTGTGGCAGTGCGACCCGACCAAATCCACCAGTATGACCCGACCCGACCAAATCCACCAGTATGACCCGACCCGACCAAATCCACCAGTATGACCCGACCCGACCAAATCTACCAGTATGACCCGACCCGACCAAATCCACCAGTATGACCCGACCCGACCAAATCCACCAGTATGACCCGACCCGACCAAATCCACCAGTATGACCCGACCCGACCAAATCCATTATACGTGAACTATGCTGCGAATTTAAATGAGATGTCGATAGATTGTATGAGCTAGGCTGGCATTTCGATCGGAGTTCTGTCTTCAACTGATTGGATGCACGAGCACGTTGAAGCTTATGGTACCACATGGTTTCGGAAGCCTTTAAAACAAAAATAATCAGCCTATTTGCTGAGATACTTTTGCTGGAACATGCTAGCCGGTGGTTGTTGCATAGACCCCATGCCTACAATCTGATCCGAAATTGTTTTACTTCAACGACATGATTTTGGCCGACAGCTCAGCAAAAGGAGGCTAAGGGACTCGCACCAATGCACCAAGGAGGCTAAGGGACTCGCACCAATGCACTAAGGAGGCTAAGGGACTCGCACCAATGCACTAAGGAGGCTAAGGGACTCGCACCAATGCACTAAGGAGGCTAAGGGACTCGCACCAATGCACTAAGGAGGCTATGGGACTCGCACCAATGCACTAGGGAGGCTAAGGGAGCAGAAAGTCTCCCAGTCCGGTTAATACCCGAACTTTACAGACCACAATCCCGAACCCACTTCCATTCACGAATTGTGTTTCAAAATCTGCGCTCCATCTGGTAGATCTCCATTTATCTGTGACTTCAACTTTGACCTATTCTGGAGATTCACTAGTTGGCCTAAGTTACAAAAATCCCCCTCCGCTCCCGCCTTTCTAACAGGCGGATGTTTGTGCTGTGCTCGGTGACTCGGTGACCAAGACGCCTCCGTCCCGCCCCCGCTCCTGTCCCCACTTCCGCCTTCCTACCTAAGGGATGCCCGTGCCGTGCTGACTCGGCGAGTGAGACGCTCCCGCCCCCGCCCCCGCCCCCGCCTCTGCTCCTGGGAAACGCCTTCTTACCTGACAGATGGGTGTGTCGTGCTGAACCGGTGACACCGAGACGCCTCCGCCCCCGCTCCCGCTTCCGCTCCCGCTGCCGCTCCCGCTCCCGCTCCCGCCCCACTCCCGCTCCCGCTCCCGCCCCCGCCCACGCTTCCGCCTTCCTACCTAAGGGATGACCGTGCCGTGCTGACTCGGCGATTGAGACGCCCCCGCCCCCGCTCCTGCCTTCTTACCTGACGGACGGGCGTGCCGTGCTGAACCGGTGACACCGAGACGCCTCCGTTCTCGCCCCGCTTCCGCTCCCGCTCCCGCTCCCGCCCTCGCCCCTGCCCCTGCCCCTGCCCCCGCCCTCGCCCCCGCTCCCGCCCTCCTACCTGATGGATGGCTGTGTCGTGATGACACGCCTTCCCCGCCCAGGAGCGAGCCAAGGAGGTGCGCAAAGCTGTGGAGGCGGAGCTGGAGGCAGAGCTATCAGTACTCAGCAGCCAGAAAGACGACGTCGAGCAGAAGGCTGGCCAAGTGAGTGTCAGGGAGAAATGCCGCAGGCGAATGACCCGACATTGATGAAGCCTACTTCAGTAGGACCTACTTACCGAGTCCATGCCGAGTGATTAACCCCACTCCGGTGAGGGGAGGGGGCGGATTCCGTTCCTTTGTTGGTTTTTGGCCGGCCGTTCCGTAACCATTCGTGACAGGAATGTGGAACTGGGTGACTTCATTTTTTTGTTCTTGTTTTACTTCTCACTGAACTTTTAACTTCGTACTATACCAAAACTAAGTTCAGAAAGGGGAGGCTCTTCCCACATGGTTTTTGTGAAAATTACTAACACCAAATTCATTGTAATATTTGCATTAATTTATTGTTCAGGTGGCTACGATTTGGAATTAAGCTGCTCATGGTACCTTGATTACATTGGAAAACGGCTATTCTGATTCCAATCATATCATGAGCGTGTCCAAGAGAGACAAGAGTGAGCAACAAGAGTGGCTTTACCAAAACGGTGTTATTTACGCTGCCATTGGAAAGTGGGTATTATTGTATTGTTTCATGATGCACCTGTCATATACTTGCTCATGGTCTGCTTCAGATTCAGTAAACCAATTTGTATATCACTCTATGGGCGTATCCAAGAGATGTAAATGAGTTCGATATTTGGAAAAGCTGTATGCGTTTGAATATGGCAACGGGGTCGCCATAAGTATTCATGGATTCGAGGTTTTACTGGAAGCCAGAGCCGCAATGATGGTAAGTTTTTTTCAATGGCGGGTCCAGAAGGTGGGATGGTATTCAGAACATACATCCAAGCTAATTCAAGCCCACAACAGTCAGTGGTACGGCGAAATGGACATCTCGTCAACGGTGTATCAAGGAGAGTGTGGTGAGCTTAAGACAAACAGCAATAAGGCATCACAAGCAGTGGTGGAGCAAGCAGACGTTCTCAATGGCGGATCCAGGTGGTATCGAAAGGTGTCATATTAGCGATACCCTATTCAAACCAGTGAAGCAGTGGCACTGCGAGGGTGACACTTCGCCATTGGTGGACCAAAGAAGTGAAGGAGTTAATGACAGGATAAACGACTATAGTATGCAACACATAGTGGCAGAACCAGTAGACATCCCCAATGGTCAATACAAAAATATAGTAACCTTCCCTCCCAGATATTTCAGGATCCTCTCCAGTAAAATGTTTTGACGTCTCCGGACGAAAGCCTTTCGGTAACTATTGAAAATGTACAAGGGTGCCAAAGTAAGCATATACGGCGCTGACTGCGACGAGAGACCAGCGACAACAAAAAACCTCTCCACTTCCTTGGGATCCGGACTACGTCATTGACGCTATTCAGAATCAATGATCGGACCCCGACCTTGTCTAGCTCGGTGGCCGTACACATCATTAGGACAAAAATGTCACTAAGATGTTTGCTGTCCAATTCCCTAGAGCCATATTTATATCAGCTGGTCTCCACACCGCCATCTTTGTGGTATTATGAACGAACCTCAAGGGATCAATTTAACCCCTCCCCGAGGGCGTGCTAAAGCATCCGCACACGTGACATGGCGTCAAGACCTGAAAACGGCACCAATGATGAATCAAACGACACCCCGTCTGCTTCGTCCGAGCAATCGCAAACCTCGTGGCAACGGCGGTGTTGACCTTGAACGCTGGCATTCGGCTGTTTGCCAGCGCGCGCCAGCTGATTTTGGCGCGCCAACACCAACACAAATCAGTTGGTGAGAGTCTCAGACCGCCGGACCGCGTCCTGCTGAAGTCGACCAGGCGGTCAGGTCAGCCCGCCCCGCCGCCAATGTGTGGGCGAATGGCGACGTGAATACCTGTCCCTAGCACGTGCCACTGAGTAGCCAGCTCCTTGCAATATGACAGTCTTACTAATTACTCGATAAATACCAGGTTACAAATTATAAATCAAATTCAATACTACTCTTCAATCTTAAAATACTTCGGTCAAACTGTTCGAAGATTGACAGTCTTATAGGCAGTGTTATGGCATGGCCAAGATGAAGCTTGGCCAAGCTGGTTGAGTGCCAGTGGTTTGGAACTCGGCTTGATGTGGCATGCATCCGTAGGTTATGAATGAAAATTTCGAAGGTGCTTAGCACCTTCGCAAAATATAGGAAACCCTAGCTATGGCAACTTACTTTCATGGCAAACTTCGCTTGATGTGTCGACGCTATGCATGCTCATTAGGGCGACCCGAATTTCAACCTTCTCTCAAACCCTACAGCAACTGTTTTCCTATCACTGAAACATTGCAATGAAATAGACTGTAACCTTTGAGTGATCGATGACAACGAAACGTAAATTCGTATTTAAACATACAACTTTTCGATATATTTCCAATCTATTTGGCTATTACTTTCATCATGGTACAAAGTCCCTCTTAGCAACCAAAAATGTACTAGATGAAAACAAAAATTACCTCCCAAAGCCAAACATTTTCGGCGCGCTTCACGCGTCCTCTCTTAACCCCTCTGGCTGGAACTATACCAGTCGGCAACTGGCCATGCAAGGTCAAAGGCGCATAGACACCAGGCGCCCGTGCGCGCTATGTGTGTACGTTACACTATGGGTTAAAATTATGCCATATATCGGGAATGTCCCGAATGTTGAATTCGTGAGCTGAAAAAGCAATGCATATTATGCGCCATAAATCATCAACGCAAATTGTCATCTCCGTATAAATATAGATCCACCACGGTGACATGTCTCCTCCAGTCGCCTGTAGATGTCTCTGCTCTCTCGCCGGCAGGTGGAGCTGCTGAAGTCGTTCGAGGCCGAGGTGGTGCAGCTGCGCGGCCTGACGCACGAGCTGATGCGTGAACTGCGCGCCGGCAACCGTCAAATGGAGGAGGCCCAAGAACAGGCAGCAGTGGTCACTGACGAAAACCAGCGGCTTAACGAGTTGGTCAGGAAGCAAACGAGTACCATCAACAACATACAAAATGTAAGAGGGGCTGGTTAGTAAGCCCGAAGTGCTCACCGTAATAAAATCAAAGGTTAGTAAGCAGACGATTACCGTCTACAGCATACCGAAGGTGGGAGGGACTGGTTTGTAAGTAGGCAGGAGCCGTCGACAACAATAGACTTGGCTGACGTCTGGCATGGCTGACGCCTGGCGAAGCTGACGCCTAGCGTGACTGACGCCTGACGTGGCTAACGCCTGACGTGGCTGACGCCTGGCGTTGATGACACCTGGCGTGGCTGACGCCTGGCGTGGTTGACGCCTGGTGTGGCTGACGCCTGACGTGGCTGACGCCTGACGTGGCTGACGCCTGACATGGATGATGTCTGACGTGGCTGACGCCTAGCGTGGCTGACGCATGACGTGGCTGACGCCTGCCATGGTTGACGCCTGGCGTGGCTGACGCCTGACGAGGCTGATGTCTAGCGTGGCTGACGCATGACGTGGCTGACGCATGGTGTGGCTGACGCCTGCCATGGTTGACGCCTGGCGTGGCTGACGCCTGACGAGGCTGACGCCTGACGTGGCTGACACCTGATGTGGCTGACGCCTGACGAGGCTGACGCCTGGCGTGGCTGACGCCTGGCGTGGCTGACGTCTGGCATGGCTGACGCCTGACGTGGCTGACGCCTGACGTTGGTGACACCCGGGGTAGCTGACTCCGAGCTGAGTAGGAACGACGTAGTCGCGTCGACCGAGACGTGCCTTCGACTTCGAAGCTCGAATATAGACTGAATTGCCACGCACGATTTTGGCGAGATTGCCTCACTCAATACCGCGGCGTGGCTTGCGCCGTCAGAACTCACGTGCATCCTACTTGATGCCAACATTTGTAGCCTAACTGTGAAGTGCTCGATGCAGTTAGGAGTGACAGCTACTCCTAACCGCACCTGTTGGGTGCCGACAGGAGGGACGGCGACAGATTTCGTAGTGTTTTGCTATCGACCACCCGACAGGGACTGCAACATTTCACGACTATTATAATCGATTCTGAATGTTCGAACCACTGGCCGTTCGCTTATTACAGTCGGCGGTTGTAATATTCTGGAAGTTGTCAGGCCACGTGCTGATGCTACTGGCATCAGCAGACAGACGGAGGTGTATAGTTCCACGGAGGTGTATAGTTATAGACGGAGGTGTATAGCACGGAGGTGTATAGTTATAGACGGAGGTGTATAGCACGGAGGTGTATAGTTCCTCAGTTGGATTTACCCGAACGGTCTGTCCGCTCACTCGGCCCCGCCCGTACAGAGGGTGGGGCCGAGTGAGCGTGAGGGTGAGGGTGAGGAGTCTCACTCACTCCTCCAGATCTTGTGCTTCCGTGTGGTAGCGTGGTGTCTCGGACACCTCAGTACATAGTGACACCTTCGCATCAGGTCACAGCGGGAACTTGCCAGACGCGCCCTTAGGGAGAAAGGTGCGCGCGCAGCATTCACTACAGTAGATGTCGCTGTTTACTCCAGTACTCGATCTGGCCTTAGGACTGAAGCCAACACTAGGTACCGTAGGGCTACCTGTGACGCTTAGTAGATATTTTCTGGGACAACCCGAAGAGCGTTTGCTGATTTATCAAGTCCATAAAGTTATCTCGTATCAACATTACTACGTTGGCCCATGAAGGACGCACTTACAGCAGTCCACTCGAATGCGCCAAATTGCCCAACACATTTTTTGTTGAAAGCTTTCTTACCTTCACGTAGCGCACCGCCTGCCTGTTGTGCTGTAGGTATGACTGTATGTATGTTTGACTGACATTCCGATTCTTAGCACCCTTCACTTCATGCAATTCAAGGTACCTCGTGGTAAGATTTGAGCTGCTCCTCTTCGCCGTCGGAATGTGTAAGGCGGGCGCACCAGACGGCTTCACTGTCCGGATCCTATTTGAATGCTCCCATCGGCTGAACGTATCTACTGCAGTTATGTGTAAGCTTTTCCTGTCCCAAGGCGTATCACTGCGCGAGTGGAAGTACGCCAACTTTGTCCGGGTCTACAGAAGGGACAAAAAGGTCTGACAATCTTATAGAAGTTTCCGTACTTCTCCTATGTTCTAATTTGTTTTGAAAGAGCGGTTTATATGGTCTTGAGCAGTCTTGGCCTGTACTGCTGCATAACCTATAGGCTTCCTTCCTAAGCATTGCTACATTTCAAATAGCAGTTCTGTCCTAAAACAAGGATGGAACTCAATTCAGAGAGACACACATATTGACATGTGCACACTGCCTACTCATCGCTTTTGCCAGTGTGAAGTATACACCGTCTCTTCACAAACTAAAAATTTCGCTTAGTGTCACTGGCAGGGGCGTAGGATCGCAACATCAGTTGTGGGGCTCAGCCTTTGGTCGATCTAGCTAGGGTAACCCAAATACAAATTTCTCCCCGGATTGGAACCACTTTACTTTGTCGATATGCGTAATAACTAACAAGGCCTCCTAGACTTCGCTCCTGCAAGGATCGGTGTCACCAACACTCCCAACTGGCCTCTGACGCCCTCGAATAGCATCTGCTCCAGCAGGACCCGCTCTCACTTCACCCGCAGCGACCTCCCACACACACACGCTGCCGGTGCTGCCGCAGGAGCTGCAGAAGGCGAAGCAGCAGACGCAGCTGCGGCCGACGCCGTCGTCGACGACCGCCGAGTGGGAGGCGCGCGTGCGAGACGAGCGCGGCCGGCTCAAGACCGAGCTGGAGCTGCTCCACTGCGAGGAGAAGCACCTGGCCGTCGAGTCGGTCCGGCTGCGGCTGGAGCAGGAGCACGACGTGCAGCGCCAGCAGAGCGACCACCGCGTCCGGCGGCTCGAACAGGAGGTGGGCGGCGGTGTGTTTGTTGGTTTGTCGGGTAATTCTCGACGCAGTTTGTACAATGTCGCGGCCACTGGCGCCACCCACTCTGCTTCGTCATGGGCCGCGGGATTGGGAACTGTCTCAAGTGATGCGAGTGTTGAACCAGGGACCTTTGGGAACGAGTAGCCTAGGGGTAAGTTGCTCGTCTCGCAATCGAAAGGATGTGAGTTCGAGTCTCACCTGTCGCTACTCTTCGCCCGCGACCAATCGGCGTGAGAGATTGGCGGCGCTACATGACTCAACGGTCGATGTGTCGTAAAACCAATAACCAACCAACCAGGAACCTTTGGCACCCAGAGCACAACACCTTGACCACTCGGCGATCCCCGCCACAGGAGGTGGGTGTCGGGGCGGACTGTGACTGGAGGCGGTTTCGGAGAGCGGGAGCTCGCTGACGCGAGCGGGTGTCGTAAGGTGTGGAGCGCTTCTGAGCAGATTGGGACGTGTTAGACGTTGGCGTTCATTTTCGAAAACGAATGGCAAAACTACGTCTGCAAATTGACGAGAGCCAGTAATTTGCCACCCCATTGAGGTTAAGCTCTCTGACGTAAGCACATGTTTCAGCTGGCGACGGTTCGAGAAGAACTTGTGAAAAAAGACGAAGTCCATAATTGCGAACTGCGACGAATACAGCAGCAAGCAAATCGTGGCTGTGGTGTTCTTAGAAAGAGGACTCAATCCCCGATTGCAAGTCAGAAGGAAGGGACCAATGTGATATCGACCGAAGAGGAAAACAAAGGTATGTGCTTTGGAGCATAACGGTCGTAACTCTATTAGAATAGCAAGATCTATCGTCACGTTCAGTTGCAGTGGATTTCTTATTCTACTTTGATTTTGTATACATTTCCGTTCACTGAAATTGCCACCATTTCAACTGAACTTCGACGAAACTGAACTGAAAATTCCACATTTCAATTTCAACTGAATTTCGCTGTAGGCAATGAGTCTATTTGCTTCCTGAATATAAATGCTTCCAAACATTATTTGATGCCGCTTTATTGTCAGGAAATAGTTTTCGATGAAGTAATTGTAACTACGACATATGCGAAGCGTGAGCATTTACCACGCGCACGTCCGGGGGTGGGGGGCAGATATCTGCCCCCTGTGGTTTTTGATAATTTGCCGCCATACTAATCGGGTTAGGAAGGCCAAACCTCGCATAGCTGCTCACTAGTCTTTTCCGCATATTCTCATGCATTTTTAACCCTGGGTCTTCTCAGGTCAGGTCACCAGGTCAGGCGAAGTGACCCAACATCCCTCGGAGTTCTAAGTGCCATAACTTCCACAATAATTGGGCGATTGATATCAAACTTATAACACGTCATAATCTCATCAGGGACCATAATATATATCTTGGGTTTTTTGTAGCATTGACATGAGGTCAGGTCGCGGCCATGGCTTCCCCCATTATAGGGCTATGGTAAAATATACAAATGTTCCCTGGTTACATATTTGCCCTCGGGATGACCTCACAACGGGTGTGGCGTGTAGTTGGAAGCTATGCTCAATGTTACTGCTGATATTTTTGCTCAGTAACCTCACCAAGGTCATCTGAGTTCACCTGAGATCACTAGCACATTTCTGCGCATTATATCGCACTGTATTGAGCTAGAAGGCTCAAATTGCCGTCATTGTGCTTGTATCGCCAAGACGTATCGATTGATATGTTACATGCCCTCCCTAGGATAATTCATGACCTTGACCTGAGGTCATAGTTTCGGCTGACCTGGCCTTAAATCACACCACCTATTGCTGATAGCACATTGCAAGGACTGTCGAATAGCGTTCGCCGTTTGTTTCTCTCTGTTACAGGTCCTGAGATACGTGTCAATATCTGAGAGTCCCACCCGATCTGGTCGAATTTGACCTATGATGACCCAGTGACCTGAATATTGACCTGAGCGAAAAAATGACCGAAACACTTTCGATAGAGCCTGTCACCAGCTATCCAACGCCGTTTTTCCATTTGTCGCTAGCTAACATAGTCCTAGAGATCTTAGGGGGCAGACATCTGCCCCTCCCCGGACATGCGAAGTTGGCGCGGACCGCCGGACGTGCGAGGGTTAACTAATAGTGCTTATTTAACCCGTCCCGTCTCGGGGGGTCTTCAACCCCACCCCCACACTCAGGTTTTTCGCGGATAGTGGACGAACGGCGGGCGGCAGCGTGCCCAAATTTGGCATACCTTTTCCCACATCAATTTGGCATGTCGTTTCAAAATTTTGAAGTCATGTCCTCTAGTATCAACGAGTTAATCAAGGTCATGTGAGGTCACCTCCAAAAAAGTTCATCCAGTCGTCACGCTTTAACGGATACAAATATTTTAATGAAACTTTCAGCGTTTGCTTACCTTTAGGGACGTAACAAAACGTACGACTGGAATTCTTCTTTTTTTGTTTTTGACTACATGTAAGTTTTGCGCATTTGCCAAATTGCAGTTCAAATAGAGGATTTTGGCTAAAGTAAACATTTTTATGATGGCAAGTTGACTTCCAACAACGCTTCTCGGTCTATTCTACCCATTGTAAAAGGAAAATGAACGAAAACTTGAAAACTCAAAATTTTGAAATTTAAAAGAATAAAATTTATATTTTTGGGGAGCAAAAAATAATTGTAGCCCTGGTCGATTTCGCCGTCCTTTTCTCATTCCGAAAAAAAAATTGTTTTTACATATCCACAAAATGAACTCTCCAGAGCCAAAAACATAATGTAAGTCGTGAAAAGTCGTGAAAATATAGTTCCCCTGGTGACGTCACTATTGGGGGGAAGTTGTTTGGGGGGTAGATCCGGACCCTACTCGTCGAGCACTTTCCGATGACACCTCTTTCGGTTTCGTGCGATGTTTGGTTTTTATTTTAGAGGGGGTTACTAACCGCCGCCCTCCCCCCAAGACAGGGTGTGAGGATCTGACCGGAAAGACGGCGCGGGTTAACCATCCTCGCCGAAGGGGGCGGGCACCATAACTCCCTATCGCAGTGATTCTGGAAACACCGAAGAGATGCGCCGTGGGGCACTACTGATAGCGCAGCCTCAGTGGCCCTCTTGGCAGAAGGCTCGACTAGTTCACCGATGTAACTTTCTTACCATCAGTTCGAGCTTTAAAAGGATGCGGTCTGCAGCCCGCAGGCAGGCGGCACACTTTTGTCCACAACACCTTCACTTGCACGCAGTGCCACGGATAACACGTCACGCTTTCTCTTCCGTCGAAATTTCCCAGCACCGAAGGCGTGGCCGACGTTTGAGCCGACCATTCAGTGGACATCGTCTCCACTCTGGTCACGTTGCCCGTCCGCAGACGCCGCTCCGCTGACGAACGGCCACCAACACGAAGGCCAAGAAGAGGAAGAACAAGACGAGGATGAGGAAGAGGAAGAGGAAGACGACGATTTCGACGAGGAGAACTCGGAGGCTGCCGGCGAGGAGATACGTCGACGACACAAACGGGATCTTGGTGAGGCTTTGGCGGCTGTGGCACGGTGGAGCTGCCAGACGTGGCTAATAATCATTCGCTCACACACATGCATGAACGTGCTAATACACGAAAATGGAGCATCATACAAGCAATGGACTACTGTCACACCGCAGACGCCATTGGCACTGCAATTATGTATCGGGTGTATGACGAACATGCGATTTCTTTACCATCTGTCGAATAGCATAGCATTGACCCCACTAACTGTTGAACTGGTCGCGGCTAGCTGAAAACAGAACCGTTATCCATGGCATTCGCACTCATGCTGCTATACAGCTTAACTTCACAGTACCAGAATCTCCATAGGCCAGTACATCCACTCCTGCAGATGGATGAGTTGTCAAGCGCTGAAGAATACATACCATAGTTAGTCCGATGTCGTACATGAATGGGGTATATATTGATATATGTATGAACAGGCATTGATGTTTGCATGAATGTGTAGCATGCTATGGCGATTTTGAGCGGCTTCGAGAGCTATGAGACGCCCTAAGCCCCTAATAACTAACTTCCAATATTCCGCAGAGCATCTCCTGCGCAGCAGTCAGGATCAGCGGGCGGACCTGCAGACCATGCTGGAGTCGTACGAGGCCCGTACGCGGCAAACTCAGGAGGAGTTGCGCAGCGTACACGCCGGCGACCGCAGCCGGACAGACGCAATGGTATGCTGGCAACACCGTCAACCTGATCCGTGTCTTCATCATCATGATCCTCATCGTCACCATCGTCATCATCCTCCTCCTCCTCCTCCTCATCATCATCATCATCATCATCATCATCATCATCATCATCATCATCGCCATCACCACGATCACCATTGCCTTCATCATCACCATGGTCATGGTTGACAACCAACATTCACGTTATCGTTACCGCAGCTAAATGGCCCCAACTCCTTCGCAATCACCATCGTCACTTTCAGCGTGATTATCACCGTCATCTATATCGAAATGGCAAGACTGCAGCTGCACGACGTAGCCGAAAGCCATCATGCTAGCCCATTCGATTATACGTTTACAATTCAACGTCACCAGTCACAGAAGAGTGGTCTGAGAAGTAAATATTGGCGGAGACACGGTTAGCGAGAGCATAATCTCGCACGAAAATGTATGAAGTTAATTTTTACTCAATATAATGTAAGCTTAATGACCTATCATTCGCAGGCAGAACATTTAAATGTGAAGCGAACGATAATAATAAACTATGAAGTGTAGAGGATCGCTATATATTGTATTTAGCATTCGCAATTGAGCTGACTAATATGCGCTACTCGCTACTCGCAGATATTTCGAAGAGATAAAACGCTACTCGCAATTGTATGTGCGCATTTATGTACATCATACACGCATACGACAACAACGTTAAAATAACTTATATTCGCAACGTGCGAAATGCATTTTTCACGATATACTTACATGTCCAGTCTGAAGGGCCTCGACATTCAAAGATTCATATTCAAACTGCAAGAAGTTGTATGACAACGCTTACGTCTTAAAAATACATGCAAAGCTTATTCGCATCACATGACAAATATGTTTGTAATTGTCGAGCACTTATTTGTCAAGTATTAATTATTTGTACTTATTCGCACCATTTGCTCATCACAACTTCGTGCACGCCGTGAAATGCGCGAGCACATTGAAAGATGGACGCAAATCGCTTGAGAAATTACGGGAAACAATCAGGTATTGATGTAATCAGGTTAGAGATGCTGGTACCATTTGTGGCACCATCGCTCAGATAAAGATAATTTGGAAACAAATCAAACTTTGAGGGGCAAAGTGGGCATTGTAAAGCAAAGTGTTTCTGGACCCTGTGCTTAGAAGGGGCATTTCCAGAAAATGTTCAGGCGCGGCAGGGGGAAGGACTGCACAATCCACATTTTTGGTGGCATTGGACGAATGTAATCAGCCACTGATAAAAGCATGCTTCCAAGATTACTAGGCAATGTTTACAATATTACTCTTTGGACAATATCCACCCACAAGGTATGCAAATCGTAGGCTGCAATTGGAGTGGCTGTGGCGCGACTGGCTGCATATCGAGCGTGCCTTTGGCGCTGCAGGGAACTAAAAGGTCGGCGCGAAGCTGACCTCTCTGGCGGGGTGACCAGGGTCGGGTCGACATTCACCACTCCGCGCGGCGGCCATAACATTTGCCTGTCGCGCGGCTAAAGGCGGCGGCGGCGGTTAGTGGAAGCTTATGGCGGCCGCGTCGGCCAATGGCCGAGCCCATGGGGTGAGCCCATGGGCCGAGCCCATGGGCTGAGCCCACGGGCCGAGCCCGGCGAGCGGCGCGCAGATGCGACCGCTTCGTAACGAGGTGCCGGCTGCGACGCATTCGTTCTGCCTGCCGGCCACGGCTGGAAGAGTTTGGCATCGTGGCGGACACAACCAGACACTACTCGTTCTCGATGGCTGACGATCGGCTGAATTCAAGAGACTGACAGTGCTTAGAATTTGTTGCGAGCATCCATCCAATCTAGAAAAGCTTGCCGCAAACCTTTTGCATTCATCAGATTCACAGATGTCTGACAAGCTTTGCATGGGTTCGAGTAAGATCCGTGATTGTGCGTGCCATGCATTGTTATGCATTGTTATTTGCTCTCGGAACTCGATTCACTTTCACCTTCCTCGCCTATTTCGTCTGATAACTTCCAATTTTAACGTAGAACCTAATGCGGTAACTCCGATTCCCACCTCTTCATAGGCAGTCAACTTTAGCATTGCTAGCCCTTCCGATGCTTATTCTTACCGATCCGCCGTGGCGTGGTAAGGTGTTTTGAGATGTCTCCGCTGTCACACCCAATGCCTGCCATGTGTCTGTGCAGTAGTGCTGAATTGCCTTCTCTTCGTTTAATGTGGTCCTTGAATCCTTTCTCTGTTCGGTATATTGAACGTCCACCATGCCACAGCACCAGCAGACCAAAGGTATCCTGTCTCTACATCTCCCGCCTATATCGCCTCCTCGCCATAACTGTAGGCGGCCAGCTGATGTGCTGTGAGATCTCAGACCATCTACCCTGCAAAATGCCTACAAGGGCCTGTGCGCTGTGAGATATCTGACCCTGTCTCCTCGTCACAACTGCAGGCGGCTGGTTGATGTGTTGTGATAACTCAGTACACTGCAGAGGGTCTGCTGTGCGCTGTGAGATATCTGACCCGCTCTGCTCGTCACAACTGCAGGCGACCGGTCGCTGTGTCGTGACCTCTCAGGGGGCGTGAGTCTGTCTCTCCGCTCGAGGGCCGGTCGACCCGTACGTGCGACCGGTCGCTGTGTCGCGAGCTCGCTGTGTGCTGTGTCGTGTGTGGTGAGCTCGCCGTGTGGCGTCCGGTCGCCGTGTCAGTGGGTCTGAGTCTGAGTCTGTCTCTCCGCTCTTGACAGCCGGTCGACCCGTGCGTGCGGCCGGTCGCTGTGTATCGCGAGCTCGCTGTGTGTCGCGTCGTGTGTCGTGTGTCGTGTGTCGTGTGTCGTGAGCTCGCTGTGTGCTGCGTCGTGTGTCGTGTGTCGTGAGCTCGCTGTGTGGCGGCCGGTCGCCGTGTCAGGGTGTCTGAGTCTGTCTCTCTGCTCCTGACAGCCGGTCGACCCGTACGCGCGGCCGCCGCGTGGCGCAGCGCGGCTGGCCGCCGTGCTGACGGCGCTGCAGGAGTGCGGCGACCAGCTGGTGCGCCTGATCGTCGTCCGCGACGAGCAGCGGATGAGGTCAGTGCGCGTGCTGGTGCCGGCCCGGCTGCGCCAGCTGACCTCGCGCCCGCCGCCCTGACCGCCGGCCGCGGCCGTGTCTGTCATGGCGGCCGCCTGCGCGTCTGTCGTCCGCCGTAGCACGCACACACGCACACACACACACGCACACACACACACACACACACACACACACACACACACACACGCACACACACACACACACGGATATGTCCACATGCTGGCAGGTGCGCCGTCACCCCCTCGTGGGAGCGGCTCAGACGAGCCCTTCGAGGGGCGCGCGTCAGCACGTTCTGACGCCGTTGGCTTGGACTCGCGAATAGCGTCGACACAACACTCACCCTCACACGTGCTTAGGTGTGGGTCGTGCGCGTCAGCGAAAGCGTGAGCGAGATCTGGTCAGATGGTATCACCGTCCCGACGGTCAGGCTGTTAGCGGGCACCCAGCACCGTGTCGTGGCGCACGTGAATCGGGACGAGTCCGCAGGCTCTGGCGCCGGCCGTACGCATTCTCTTGGATCGCCACCTATTCTGTCACGAGACTCGGCCGTCCGGGGCGCCTCGCAGCACGCGCCAGTGCATGGCCGGCGGCGAACGATAGTGATCTAGTGGTGTCGACCCCCGTCGTGTCGATACGGGCTTCTCATGTGGTGCGTCGAGTGGCACATGGTCCGCGACCGATTCTGCTGTGACTGGCGACGCGTGCGGCCGTGGATTGCGATGCGATTTTGTACCGTTTGTCTCCTTCGGCGAGCAGAGTTTGTGCGCCGTTTTGATACGAGGTGAATACATACCGCCCGGTGTGTACCAGCAGCAAACAGCCTTTGTCGTCGCCACATTCAGACTCGACAAGTCTGGCTGGATTGTGAAGGAGTGTTGCGTTCTGATTTTCCAAATGTTCTGTGAGCTTGTCAAGGCAAACCAAGTTAACTGCTGCTAGAGTAAGCATGTTGTCTGCTTGCGCAGTTATTTTGATTCGATGAACTCAGTCCGAGCAGCGTCTCCAAGTTTACTGACTTGACATGTGCTGTCGCTTACCAGTTAACCGAGCTGAATGTAGCCTGTAGGCAGTGCAGTCAGTGAAGACTCTAAAATGCTCGCCTACTGAGCGCCGTGCACTAATCAGGTGTCAGGCCAGATGCTTTTTTTTCTGCGTCGATCATGACCATCCCTTGCGAGTCTTGTTCCTTCAGACATGCTCTCCTGGACGAGGAATTCATTTGAGGTTCGCCCTGTTCCACTTCGAGCACAGAGGAAGCCCATGGTGTCGGGTGATAAAGTACGGCATTTGTTCCCACCCCTACGGCACCGCACCAGCCGCACCTGGTTCAGAGATACTCCCAGAGGTTCCTGCCTCCTCGGACCAGGGGTGCATGTCAAGCGACTAGAGCGCATGCGCCAACATCAATCACTCTGCCACGACGTTGGAGGAAGCCGAGCATAGCGGCGGATCATAGCCTGTAAGCTGCCAGATGACATGCATGCCTGCACGAAAATAAACTGTGGATTGAAATCTGGCAACTAACGGACACCACGAATGTGCTTCGGCACTCGCATATTGCTGACGCTCGGCCATGACTAACAACACGCTGTCTACTTCACTGCTTTCCTGTGACGTGTTCGCTGCATGATTAGTGCACTCTGTACGACAGTTGGGCTCCGAACTTACTCACTGAAAGCTGCTCGCCTCTCGTACATGCTGATCGCTTCATCAGTGAACTCCTTGTTTGCGTGACTTGAGTAAAATCTCCATGCGATTACGAATATCGGAATTTGTCTGTACTATGATGGCATGCGCTTGATTCGGATGTACAGGTGTTCGGTGTTGTGTGGCTGTTCCCGTGTGGCGGTGTATGCCGACATTATCGGAGCATGAGTTGCCTTCTGGCATACGACACGTCACCCAAAAGTTGCACCTGCTCCAGAACAACGGAATACTTCCTAATGCTTCACCATAGAAATGCCAGTTGTAATTGTCGTGCTACTGAGACGATGATATTGATCGCAGTTCAGTCGGCTTTAGATCAGTGACACGTTATTTTTCACGTGATCATTTCTCAATCAGTGCCTTCAAGTCTGTTTTTTTCACTGCACTTTAGATCATCCCATGACATTTTCTGTGATGTGATTGAAATTCCATCTACTTGCATTGGTGATTTTCCCTGAAAACGAATATAAATTGACAAGAATCAAAAGTGCGTGTGAATGCGATCAGTGCTCGACTGAAACCATGTCATTCGCAAGCGCCATCACTTGGTGGATGAAAGACGGCGGGATGCAGTACCGCCTAACCTGACGACGTTTTGCCAGGGGCGCTCGACCCGGTAGCTGAGATCGCAGACGGGGAGCTTCGATGCATTCGACCTGGCCAGATACGGCAGCCGTCTCGCCTCCTGCCGGTCGGAGAGAGGACCAGGAGGCAGGCCCAGGCTGTTGGTGGTGACACGAGCGCGCACCCCTCTGCCCGGAGTGGCCAGTCGTCCAGCACCGCGAGCGTCCCTTCGGCACTTTCGGCCAGTGCCACTGGCTTCCGAAGGTCGCGAGGTGCGATGAGAGCCGGTAGCAGTGCCACGTCACCCTCGGAGAGGATGAGGAGGCTGCAAGGAGCACGACAGAGGAGCAGGAATGCCACCAGCCGACAGACGTCCGTGTGGTAGTGGGCACCGGTGCGATTATCGCAAAAATAAACGGAAAGCAGCTCGGGGGCGCCAAAGAGGCGCTGCACTGGGTGCAAGCAGAGAACAATGAACTCCGGGCGCCCAATGCAACGGCCGGGGAGTGTGCGCGAGAGGAAGGAATGCGTTCATTATCGCCGCTTTCAGTGGCCGCTAGCCACGGGAGGGGTGGACGGTCAATGCGGCTTCTACCAGCGGAAGTGAGCCGGGAGAGAATGAGTCGGCCATGCGGCGACTGGCCGCTGTGGTTCCGACGAGCGATGGGGACCCGACCCTAGCCGGCTGATTAGTATGCGGCCGGCTCTGGAGCGACTCTCCGTCTTCGTCGCTGGTATGTGGCACAAGCCGGCTGGAGGCAACGGCGCCGACACTTCATACGACGGCCGGGGTCTGTGCCAGCGCCAGCGTGCCACATGACGGCCGTCGGATCTGCGCCAGCCCTGACATGCCATATGTCGGCCGTCAGGTCCGTGCCGGCTTCGGTAGTCCCATAGAGCGCAATCGGAACTCGCAGGCGACTCCGCGAGTCCAAGTTTCGCGCCTCCATGGTGGGTGGCTGTAGCACTCGCGCGTCTCGCATCTCCATGGTGGGTGGCTGCAGCACTAGGAAATCGATCTGTCAGTCGGTGGCTGTGCTGTTCACCCTTGTGGTTGTTGCCGCTTACGATGCCCCGAGTGATATTTATGGCCGCCACGCGCAATGTACTCGATGCAGTGGCTTGGAACGCGAACAGCCAGGATGCATGTCTTTGTACCTTTTGTATTATTATTCAACTTTGAAGAAGCTGGTAGAATTTTCGGTAAAAATACATGGATTGAGTAATTGTGTTTCTTGTTGCAGGAGGTTATCGATGAGCAGAACATATATGGAAAATTGACGACTAGGCCACCTGTTGGGTAAATAATTTCGCAAATTCCGAGTTAAAGATTTCATATTTGCACCACATTGACCAATAGCGTCGGTTAACCAAAGGAGAGAGAAAAAATGGTGCTACGATTGCAGTACGTATTTCAATAAATGCCTGATCATGTCGTATAATTTTTCAAAACTTCATTACAGATAATGTCAACACCATGAGTGGCGAAATACACAATACTCAAGCAAAGAGTAGACAGGCAGCAATAAGTAGAGGAGCGAAGAGCAAGTTTCTGTACTTGTTTCTGTACTTCTGATTTTTTGTCAGGTTGGCTTATCAGATAGGTGATGTCGTTGACCCGCAGTGATCGCTGTTCATATTAGAGAGGAATCAGTGGAGTGCCAGCGGGGCCCGCTTTGTAAGAGAGGTGCCGTTTGTACTACTGCCGCTGTATATAGCTGCACTTTGTTGAACGTCGTCGTCGCCGTCGACGCGGTCACCGTCACCAGTGACCCCAGGGATCGTCGCGGTCGACGCGGTTATCGCCGTCTGTGACTCTGGAGATCGTCGCCACCGACGCGGTTTCCGTTGCTCGTGACTCTGGAGATCATAACCGCCGACCTAGGCACCGTCGTCAGTGACTCCGGAGATCGTCGCCACCGACACGGGCCGGCGATGCGGTCGGAAGACGAATTGGTAATTTCAATCTGAAGTGGCGCACGTGACAGACCATCCCGTCCGGCCTGATTGGATCGGGTCCGAGACTCGCCTGTCCACGGCTGCCAGCGGCTACCAGCGGCTCCCAGCAGCTGCCAGCGGCTCCCACCACCTGTCCACGGCTACCAGCGGCTACCAGCGGCTACCAGCGGCTGCCAGCGGCTGCCAGCGGCTGCCAGCGGCTGCCAGTGGCTGCCAGCGGCTGCCAGCGGCTGCCAGCACCTGCCAGCGGCTGCCAGCGGCTGCCAGCGGCTGCCAGCACCTGCCAGCGGCTGCCAGCGGCTGCCAGCACCTGCCGGCGGCTGCCAGCGGCTGCCAGCACCTGTCCATGGCTACCAGCGGCTACCAGCGGCTGCCAGCGGCTACCAGCGGCTGCCAGCGGCTGCCAGCGGCTACCAGCGGCTACCAGCGGCTACCAGCGGCTGCCAGCGGCTACCAGAGCCTGCCAGAGCATGCCAATGGCTGCCGACTGGCGTCCGCTGGTGCCCTCTGGCGCCCGCTGGTGCCCTCTGGTGCCCGCTGGTGCCCTCTAGCGCCAGCTGGCGCTCTCTGGTGCCCGCTGGCGCCCGCTGGTGTCCTCTGGCGCCCGCTGGCGCCCTCTGGCGCCCCCTGGTGCCAGTCGTGCTCGCGTGGCAGATGCGCCGATGGCACCCCAACGTCCGGCACGAGTGTGTTTAGCGCCGCGCCGCAGCTTCCAGTTCACGATAAACGTGGTGTCGCGCTCGACATGCGACGTTGCGTCGATGTGTGTAACGTCGCGGTCCCAGCACCTGGCCGTCGCATGACGCGGCTGTAGGCAGGAAGGTGTCAGACCTTCGAGATTTCGTTCTCAACAGAGCAGGAGTCTTCGGAAGAATGAGTGAATAGCTTGGCGCAATATAAATAGCTTGCAAACTTCGGTCTTTCAGATCGAGTGAAAGGTTTCATACTGTCAAAAAAAAATGTTATAGGCGCCATCCATATATTTGTTTACTCTTGAAACATTGTGTATAATTTAACCCGTCCCGTCTCGGTGGTCTTCAACCGCCCACCCTTCAGGTTTTTCGCAGATAGCGGACGAACGGCGCGCGGTAGCGCGCCCAAATTTGGCATACCTTTTCCCACATCAATTTGATATGCTGATTCAAACTTTTTAGGTCAGGTCATCTAGGGTCAACGAGTTAGTCAAGGTCAAGTGAGGTCACCTCCAAAAACGTTCAACCAGTTGTCGCGCTTTAACTGATACAGACAGCTTAATGAAACTTTCAGCGTTTGCTTATCATTAGGGATGCAACAAAGCGTACGAGTTGAATTTTTCTTCTTTTTTTCGTTTTTGACTGCATATAAATTTTGCGTATTTGCCATGTTGCAGTTAAACCACAGGATTCTGGCTAAAGTAAGCATTTTTTATTTTGGCAAGTTGACTTCCAACAACGTTTCTCTGCTTGCTCTACCCATTGGAAAAGGAAAATTAAAGAAAACTTGAAAACTCAAAATTTTGAAGAAAAAAAACAATTCTTATTTTTGGGGGGAAAACAATTATAGCCTTGGTCGATTTCGCTGTCCTTTTCTCACTCCAAATCAATTTTGTTTTTTCACATATCCCCCAAAATGAACGCCCCAGAGTAAAAACCATAACGTAAGTCGTGAAAGTCGTGAAAATCTAGCCCCCCCCCCCTCCCCCCGGTGACGTCACTTTTGGGGATTTTTTGGGGGGAGATGGAGCCGGACCCTACTCGTCGAGCGCTTTCCGATGACAACTCTTTCGTTTTCGTGCGATGCTTAGTTTGGATTTTAGAGGGGGTCTTCAACCGCCCCCCCGGAGACGGGGTGGGAGGATTTGGCAGGAAAGACGGCGCGGGTTAAATATTATCACTGTCCCTGAAGCACTGCAATCAATTCGTGTGATATCATTACACCAGCATACTCATCAACCGTGATCTCACACCATTGTTGACCTAGGAAACATCACTGAGCTGGGGAAGTGACGAGCGGTCGGTGGCCGCTCCTCCTCCTGAAGCACAACTCATTCGGCGGCAGGTGCTGCAATGCCGCAAACAATGCAACACTAACAGCAATACTGTATACTCCACAACTGCGTCTTGACGGGTAATAGGCACTAAGTGCACATCTCTTCGAAACCCGGTACGCATATAAAGATTACAACTCATGGCTGAGATGAAAATCCTCAAATGTTCCCGTCAAAATGCTTTGAAGCAATCATTCTGTTTATGTTGAAGGAAATAAATATGTGGCTCGCTGCATACGTGACCCAGCGTCAACATGGCATGACCGATGGCCCTGCCCACGAGGGGAAGCATTGGCTGATCAGTTGCTTTGAGACAGCACCAATTTCTATAGCCTTGTCGGAGTTCCTTAAAAGGCAATTGCGGCCATAGGTATCCAATCTGCCAATATAATCTCCAATCTGTATAACGAGGAAACTAAGCAAATGGCGAAATACTGCTTTACATCATGAGTTGGCAACGCTCGGTACCAACAGCCCAGGACGACATAGCTGGCTCCGAAAACACGGCAATAAACACGTCCCTATTCAGCTCGCCGTGGAGTCGTTCGGCGATTATTCATCCCTGGGGCACGAGCGGCCGGCAGCGACCTGGACACCTACAACACAACAAACGTGACCCGATTTGGCGGCGACTTCCCCCCCCACACTTCCGGCTGTGGTCCGGGTCGGCTCCGCGGCGACGGTTCGGATCGCCCAGTCTGTGTCCACCGTCGGGGCCGTGCCGCAGTCAGTGCAGCAGCACTCGAGGCTCCGCTCGGCCAGCCGGCTGGCACCCGACATCAGTGCGATCTGAGCAGAACGGAGTGGCGGCGTTGGCGCTTTCAGGGCGAAAAGATCGAGGAGGTCTCCTTTGCAGCCGAACAACAATGAAGAGCGCCGCCCTCTGGTCGGTTGTGCTGGTCTGTCTGCTGATAACCACGGAAGCTAGATTGTTCAGGATTTGGCCGGTGAGTTTCGCACGTCTATCTCCAGGTCTTTGTTTGTTTGTTGTCTCAGAGGTTGCTCTGTGCACGCCTATCACCCGTCTCTGTTTACCTCGCGTTCATGGTGCAAACCTTGGTCTGCATGACGTCTGCCAATGGAAAGTAAACGTTTGCTTACGGCGAATGTGCGTCATAAGGCACGGCGTCTGCCATCAGCTCTCCCAGAGTGGCAACTGCATCTCATCAAATGGCTTAAAGCACGTCTGAACAGTGAATCGGCGTGAACGGTGAATCGCCCTGATCAGTGAATCGGTGAATACTTGCCCTGTATTCGGAGTTAGCAGTACCTCGCAAAGCCAAATTCATCTTGGTCATCTGGTGTTTTGTGGCCGTTGTCAGCAAAACTGTGTTCACCAATGAGCAAGCCAAAGCCATTAAAAATAATTTCTTATGCGAGTTGTTTTTCACTTGACAAAGAAGAGTCAATTTACGGCTGGTGAAATTTGATATCATGAGACTGAAATTGTGCAGGATCATTTAATTTGCACTTCTATGCGCACTGATAAAATAGGGACAATTCAGCAAAACAACCATGCACCAGTGAAAGTGGTGGTAACTTCACTGACATTGCAAGCATAAGCGCAACTGTAATGCCCAGCTGTAATGCCCAGCTGTAATGTTCAGCTGTAATGCCCAGAGGGGACGAGTAGCCTAGGGGTAAGTTGCTCGTCTCACAATCGAAAGGATGTGAGTTCGAGTCTCACCTGTCGCTACTCTTCGCCCGCGACCAATCGGCGTGAGTGATTGGCGATGCTACATGACTCAAAGGTCGATGTGTCGTAAAACCAATAACCAACCTGTAATGCCCAGTTGTGAGAAGAACCCTCGAAACTGTGTCGCTGTCTAACGCCAGAGCGCGTCTCGGCAGCGCACGCAGAGAGACCGACCCTGCCGCGCGTGTTGCAGCACTCGGCCGTGCAGCGGGGACGGCCGGCGGCGACGCACGAGGTCACCTCGGCGCTGCAGTGCGTCCTGCTGTGCGTCGCGCCGACCCGGTGTTCGGCGGCACAGCTGTCCGGCCCTGCCGACTGCCCGCGGTGTCGGCGCACGTGCCACCTCTTCCGGGCGGCCAGCTTCGTCGTGGCGCGCTCGACCACCGGCTCGAGCGTGCTGCTGCCCGTGCGCTGAGACGCGGCTGCCACGAGGTCACGGGGTCACGGGGTCACGTGGTCACGAAGTCACGAGGTCACGAGGTCACGAGGTTGTCGACGCGGCTGCCCGCGTGCGACCATATCTGACTCATTTGTCCCGTCGTGTTTGTCGCAGTGCTCTCGCGCAATATTGCGAGTGTGTCGCAGTGTTCTCTTCACCGACATGTCTTCGTCTGATCGTGTGCCGCGCGTGACTCACGAGTTGGTTGCGATCATGCTGCGTTACGCGTGACTCACGGGTGTGCCACTATAATGCTGTGTTACGCGTGACTCACGGGTGTGCTACTATCATACCGTGTTGCGCGTGACTCACGAGTTTGTTGCGATCATGCTGCGTTACGCGTGACTCACGGGTGTGCCACTATAATGCTGTGTTACGCGTGACTCACGAGTTTGTTGCGATCATGCTGCGTTACGCGTGACTCACGGGTGTGCCACTATAATGCTGCGTTACGCGTGACTCACGGATGTGCCACTATAATGCTGTGTTACGCGTGACTCACGGGTGTGCCACTATAATGCTGCGTTACGCGTGACTCACGGGTGTGCTACTATAATGCTGCGTTACGCGTGACTCACGGGTGTGCTACTATAATCCTGTGTTACGCGTGACTCACGGTTGTGCCACTATAATGCTGTGTTACGCGTGACTCACGAGTGTGCCACTATAATGCTGTGTTACGCGTGACTCACGGGTGTGCCACTATAATGCTGTGTTACGCGTGACTCACGGGTGTGCCACTATGATGCTGTGTTATGCGTGACTCACGGGTGTGCTACTATCGTACCGTGTTACGCGTGACTCACGAGTGTGTTATGCGAGCCGAGGGACGTGGCTAGAATGCTAGGGTCCATAGTGCCTTTAGGACACGGGATGTAGTATTGATTGGGGTGTTTCAGTATCATTTTGTTTGATCTTATAGTACCTTCCCTATGCAGACTTAGCCGGGCCCTGGTGTCTGTTGGCATTTTTTAAACTCTTTGTGACGTGTCCTTGTCTGAGTGCTTCTGACGCCTGTTTTCAACACTGTGAGGCACTCTCCAGATGAAGCTGTCTGTTTGTTACCTCGAGTCCCAGATGAAACTCTAGATGTGAGTTGGTGTCACATTCCTGCACAAAGACACAACATACAGACGCTCCTGCACGCATCAGCGCATCATCAACACTCGCTCAGGCGGCGGATGCTGATGGTGCGGATGACTAAATTGTTTATTGTCCACAATCTCCAACAGCATATTGTGCCCTTTACAGGAGAAGTCAGTAGCTAAAAACGTACACAGAACAGGTGAATAGTTTTCAGTTCAAACAGGCAAACGGGTGTCAGAACTCGTCGATGTCCGATGGCTCCGCGTCTCAGATGTGAGCGTGTGACGCAGCACAGTATCTCACCACCTGTGTCTTAAATGCATTCAGGGAGTCTGTGAAGATGTCCGCACTCGGTGTCATCGCTATAAATCGGGCGATGACGTTACTTTGACTTGTGCTGACCCTACGGCTTCATATGCATGTGTTCTTGGTAAATCTTCCATATCACGGTTCTAAAATGCATGAACTTCTGAACACGTTCAGTCACACATTTACCATGGCGATTCAAATAATGGTGACGTTCCATAAACTATCACGCGAAGCCACAAGACCACCAAGAAATTCTTCACAGTGAACGAGCACACTTTTTCTTTACAGTTCCGTTTTATCACGCCATACAGCTGCAACTGATGTCAACAATTCCGAAAATGCATCGATGCTTGAGACCCCCGTACCATATTCGACGGGGGACCCAGTTACGGGTCTATCAAAGATGTCGACATACTTGCGTTAAACAGAAATCCGAGTCAGCAGAATTTGGCTGCACTTGTCCCATTATTAGGCTTATCGGACGAATATGTTTCACGTATCTCACAGGTGGGCTCAGCATGACCAGCTTCACGAAATACACAATGAAAACAGAATTCGCGAAACCACAGCTGGCGCGGATAGGGTCCGAATGAGGTCGAGCTGAGGTTCGCATGACATTCACATTCGCGTCAGTCGTATGACTTGTTTCGTATTAACGACATATGCTCTTTCTTCCATTCACTCGGATTTATCCCTCGTTCGCCATAAAACGACCCTGTGAAATGATGGCATCAAGAAGACAAGTTTATGGAAATATTAGAGTGAAAGTGATCAGTGCGGAAGTTTCCGAACGAAGAGGCGTTGCTTAAAATAAATAATGCGGTACGACTAATATATACAATCGATTCCTAATATTTTTCCAATTTCATCATACATTTTTGGCATGGCGCTTGCTGTTGATGAATAACGCTGACTATCGGACCACAATAATAATGTATCCTTAATACAACTGAATACCAACATGTAAGTACTGGGAGTGGACCATCGTCGAAGTACTTGAGAGGGCGGGCATACATGCAGGAGGCACTGAAGCTAATATCGAGAAAGTTCGACCGAAATGCGATAAAGAAGTGATCTTTCAGTGGAACGGCCGAGGTAGATGTTTGTTTACTGGGTGTTTCACGGCGCACTTTCTGCACATTCACGGCTAATGACGCCGCCCACACTGTTTCGGAGGCGGGCCGCGGGATTGGAAAATGTCGAACCCGGGACCTTTGGCACCCAGAGCCCAACACCTTAACCACTCGGCCATCCCCGCCCCACGGCCGGGGTAGAATTCAGCTGGCGGTCGGTCGAATTGCGTCAGCGTACCTGCGTAGCACAGCCGCCCACACGAGCCGACGAAGCAGAAGCCGACGATGGCGCCTGTCGGTTGTGACGTCAGCCGCCGCTGAGGGCGACAATCGCGTCGACAACGACGGCCGCGGCTGCAGCTGCCGACTCGACGCGCCGTGCGCCGCGCAGCTGCTGCCTCCTTTGTGGTGGCGAGGTCTTGTCTTGTTCGGAGACTCGAGAACAGTGCGGGTGTCGCGGCCGCAAGCTTTGTCACGTTCCGGCCCATGAACTCCGTTTATGCTGACGTCATGTGTCGTCCTTTGTTTATTTCTTACGAATTTCGCGGCTAGATTTCGTCGATTCCGCGGGGAACATGTGGGCGGGAAAAAAACTGTCCAACCCAGTCCGGTGCGGTTTCGCGCAAGATTGCGTCGGACACTGGAGGTGGTACCCGAGTCAAGGGAAAGATATTGAAAAGTTTTCAGTAATGCTACGGAGGACGGTGGCACTGTCAGTATTTTCCAGAAAAAAAACTTCTTGGACCCCTGTGCGATTTCCAGGGCCGACGGTCCGACCTGTTGGGGCACAGTCTATGGGCCCATGCCCGACCATGTACCAAAACCTTGACTTTGAGGGGCCGTCATCTTGGGCCCATCGTGATTTTCAGTGGCCACGGTGCAATTTTTGGGGCACCAGTGGTAATTTCATGGCCCACGGTCTCACTTTTTGGATCTCCCGGCGTCATTTTAGGTGTCCAGAGCTGTTTTTTAGGGGCCCAATGTTTTTTTTCGTGGTCTCGGCGCGATTCTGGGCGCTCTGTGCGACATTTTGGGTAGCACCATATGATTCTTAAGAGCACCGGTGTGATTCTTGGGGGCCTCAACAGGATTTTTATCGGGCCCGCCGCAATATTTCAGAACCCCGACGCGATTCCTGGGGCCCCACAATCTCTCAGGGAGGGGAGGCGCTGCCCCTTTATCACCACCACCCCCACCACCCCTCGGCAAGCCACTGGTAGACACTAGTGCATAGCCATTTCAAGTAGGCATCAGTTGTCAATAGCAGCAAGATATGGGTGGGGGCTTCGTAGAATTACTGGTGTTGTCCACGCGAGTGAACCTTGAGTGAGTATTGCTTCATGTAGCGGTATGCAATGTATGTGAAATTGTGAAAAGCTGGAGGGGACGCGGCGGGATGCATAAGCGCAGGGGAAATGGACTCGGATTTGGACTTGGACTTGGACTCGGACTTGCACTTGGATTTGGAATTTCTTTTGCCCATCCGTACATAGCTCAATACTCTCCAACCTTGTGGGGGTTCCAAGGGAGATAAAGACACCGGCGCTGATGCTGGCAGACAACAGTTGACATCGGGGAGGAAACGATGTTATGCTTGACAGGGCCGGAGCAGTGTACGAATCAGTTTTCGAACACCCCTGGGAAAAGAGGACGTGGTGATTTCTTTCGACGGATGCAAACGCTACAAGAAATTGTGATAGTTTCTGTGTCGATTCGTTCTTTTGATTATGATTTTATCATTTTCCGTCCCAATAGCCTTCATGAATCGTGTTCAATCCTTACTCAAAGGAAGAGGCTGTGGTGACTTTTCTGTTGGCGAACAACTTTAACACGCGCCCTGGAGGGGGGGGGGCGAAATCCACACACCTTTCCGGTTTTTCGTAGATAACTCCAGATTTTACCGGCAGAGTAATAAGTCATTGTTTGTGTACCTGCTTAGAAATGACCGGCGCGTTTTTTTTAACCCGCGCCGTCTTTCCGGTCAGATCCTCACACCCCGTCTCCGGGGGAGGGAGGGCGGATAATAACCCCCACTCTAAAACCCAAACTAAGCGTCGCACGGAAACGAAAGAGGTGTCATCGGAAAACGCTCGACGAGTAGAGTCCGGATCTATCCCCAAAACTATTTCACAAATAAGTGACGTCACTAACCGGGCTAGATTTTGACGAATTTTCACGACTTGCATTATGTTTTTGGCTCTGGGGAGTTCATTTTGTGGCATATTTGAGAGAAAAATATTTGGAATCAGAGAAGGCAGCGACATCCACCAGCGCCCTAAACATTATTAGCCCCCCCCCCCCCCCATCAAATTTTATTTTATTTCAAGATTTGGAGTCTTCAAGTTTTCTTTAATTTTTCTTTCCTAATGGGTAGAGCAGACCGAGAAACGTTGTTAGAAGTCAACTTTCCCACATAAAAAATGCTTACTTTAGTCAGAATCTTCGATCTGAACTGCAATAGGCCAATATGCAACACTTATATGTAGTCAAAAAACGAAGAAAAAAAATTCATCCTCTACAATTTGTTGCATCCCTAAAGATAAGTAGATGCTGAAAGTTTCAGTAAAATATCTGTATCCGTTAAAGCATGACGACTGGTTGAACTTTTTTTTGGAAGCGACCTCATTTGACCTTGACTAACTCGTTGACCCTAAATGACCTGACTTCAAAATTTTGACACATCATGCCAAATTGATGTGGGAAAAGGTTTGCCAAATTTTGGCGCGCTGCCTCCCGACGTTCATTCACAACCCGCGAAAAAAATATGAGGGGGCTGGCAGATGAACACTTTAACTAACCCCTTTAACCCCCCCCCCCCCAGAGACGGGACGGGTTAACGGAAGAAAAACGAAAATCAGCCGAAATACTTTTTCTTTTCGAGTTCGGGCCGTTAAAGTTAAAAAAGTATTAGCGCCAGACCACAAAATTCGGCACTGATGCGCTTCCCGTATATTTGCAAAAGGGAAGTGTTCTTGCCAACACTAGCGGCTTGTTCAATGTACATTGCTATGATATACTGTTTCAAAGTCATGTTGGGTCACCGAGGTCAAGTCAGGTCAAGTTCACGACAGGTTAATGGAACGAAACTTGGTCAACTGGAATGTTGTTATCAATGCAACTGACTTGTCATGCGATTGATGCCACTTTGCATGCTATTCCCGACACGTCCCGAAAACTGGTGTTTGTCATTGTGTGCCTAAGCGTCATACTTTATTCATGTACTTCGCTCCTTTCTTTACGAAGCCGATTGCGCCGAGTCGCCCAACGGAGCAATCGGGCGGGCGGCCCGGTTCCGTAACTGGAGCAGGTAATGACCTGATAAAGTGCTACTATATTGGTGACCCGAGGTCAAATGCCGGGTCTAGCGTCGGTATGGCATCATTAGTAATGTCTAAAACATCATTGCCGCCAATTTTGGAACATTTAAACACAATCACATCGATCGATAACAAGGACAAGCCGAGCCACGCAAAACGAGTACATTGTCACATTTTGGCATCGTTTGACCTTGAAGATATTGGCCTAGGGTTGTAAAATTTGCACACAATAGAGTTCACTACCGTACCCATCCACTCTGTATATTTCGTTCCTCCAGCTTTAATAGGAACCGGGATATTAAGGGGGCGGAATCCGCCCGCCCCCCGTCCAGTGCTCGTAATTTCACGAGGCCCTCCAGGGCGCGTGTTAAGTTACGTTCTCTGTTTTCCTTCTGCATTTCATGGGCTAACTTAAATTCTGAATTGCATTAATTGCTTTCGGCCCAGGTCGGAATGTAAAAGACCTAGGCCCACAGAGACAGAGACTCAGCCCTATTTTGGCGGGGTGGCACCCACTGTAATGAAGTGCAAGCACATGTATCAATGGAACCTGCGACAAGTGACGAGCCCCTGAAATCGTGACCCCGCTCCGTTTGACTGACCTCCCAGAATATTCGTCGTTATGGCACATAACCTGAGCGAGAAGCTCTGCCCATGTATTGATCACAGCACCTCCTGCGATGCGATTGTAGACTCTGGCCAGCCCTCGCACTCAAGGGAAGATATCATTATCTCTTACGACCCTTGTATGTTGTGGCAGGGATTCAAGGCGCGTCGAATTGTGTTAGTGAATTCGTTACGACGGGAGGCTAATGAGCTCCCTTCGAATAATCTGTGCTATGAAACACTGCACAGCATTATCCGTTGTTCGCGTGGGGAGTTGTGCGGTGGATATTCTCTTGTATCGTGCCGGGAAGCTGCACACCTCGAAGCAGGGGGTAGGAATGTTCTCTAGAATATACCTTCTGGGAAGATGATCTCAGAAGGCTTCCTCTTTGTTTGGGTCCCTTAATGCTACAGCTGACATTGCCGCGTTCGGCTTGTGGTCTCACTCAACAGAGCTTCTCGTTGGCAGTTGGCGCGGCATTGGAAGTGGCCAGTTTCGAATGCCCTCGGACGAATGGCCATTCGGACCGACGGCGTCATTAAAACCCTTCTGCCCTGCTAGATCAGAAATTTCTACTTGCATCTGTGTGATGCAAAAGAACGCTGCGAAGCATTGCAATAAATGCAGATGTTGTCCGCCATTGACAATCTACGGTTTCGTCACTTTCGACTGCATCTTTTTGCACGTTATTAGAAGTACTTCCCAGAATGAGGGATGGAGAGCAGGTTACATTTCACGTCGATTATTGCGTGCAAGAACCACCGAATTGATGGTTAGTGGTCCCGAAAAAAGGGCCTCATGGTCTATATTCCCCTGTTGGTTGGTTATTGGTTTTACAACACATCGACCCTTGAGTCATGTAGCGTCGCCAATCTCTCACGCCGATTGGTCGCGGGCGAAGAATAACGACAGGTGAGATTCGAACCCACAAACTTTCGATTGTGAGACGAGCCTATATTCCCCTGTTGTTCCTTCGTTTGTGCATTGATGTGATTTCAGCCCATGTAGGTCGCGGATAGACATCATATTCTTGTTGGTGCACCCTCCGTTGCTGCTTCTTATTTCCTCCAGCGCTTTTTTCATGTCCCACGGTGCAATCATAGGTCTTCTCGGAATCTTGGACATCGGTGTGCTGCGACGTGCGTGGCCAAATAACCTCATCGACCGTTTGGCAAGACGCAGCGATATCTGAGTCGCCATACCGGTTCCACACACATCGACTTTTGTCGGTCGACTCACACTTCCAGGATACCGGAGAGTCCTGCTAGGGTGGCTCCGGGGGTAAGTTGCCTGAAGAAAGCATGCATCCTGCACTGCTGGCCGGGCGAAATGCAAAATGCAAATGGAAAACTGCGCAGGTCAAACCTAGTATCTGTGTGTATGCATCAAGCAGCTCAAGTTTAAAAGTAAATCCCTGGGGCTGGCACCTGGAGTGCGGGTTCAATTCATGAGGCTTCGCATTGATGGGTTCTCGCAATGAATTCTTCTAAATTTCTGCATCTGCAGGTAGTACTGCGATCTACCATCAGGCTCGCTACACAGCTGGTTCGATCATGTTCCAGGGGAGGGCGTGACGGGCGGAGCTACATACCGGGGTGGCTGGTCGAGCACCCCCGACCCCAAGCCAAACCTGACTCACAGCACACCACCCGCGGTCGGGGCGCACGTGTCACTCATCAGATGTGACGTCATCAGGGGAGCCGCAGTTAGCGCTGTCGAAAATCATCCTGAACAGCGATCCTTGTCTCTTTTATTGCGCGCACTCCGTGGATCTCGACGCCGTATGTCGCGGACTGCAACCGCGGAGTGTTCTGTTAAGTTGCACGCCGGATTATTTATGCAAGCCGTCATGTTATACCTCTGCTATCTTTTCTTAGAGCTCCCGGTGTGCATAGTTAACACGCGCCCTGGAGGGCCTCGGAAAATTACACGCACTGGAGGGGGGCGGATACCGCCCCCTAAGACCTCGGATCCTACTGTGGCTAGAGCAACGAAATTAGCAGGACAGATGGGCACGATAGTGAACTCTGTTGTGTGCAAATTTCATGACCTTACATCAATATCTTCAAGGTCAAATGAGGTCAAAATAACACAATATTCTGGTTTTGCGTGGCTTGGCTTGTCATTGTTATGGATCGCTGTGATTGTGTTTAAATGCTCCGAAATTGGCATTAATGATGTTTTGGAGATTACTAATGATGCAATACAGATGCCAGATCCGCCATTTGACCTCAGGTCACCTATACAGGAGCACTTTAGCAGGTCCAGTTACCGGAACCGGGCTCCCCACCCGACTGCTCCGTTGGGCGGTTCGGCACAATCGGCTTCGCAAAAAAGGAGTGAAATACATGAATAAAGTTCGGACATGCTTAGGCACACAATGGCAAACAGTAGATTTCCGGATGTATAGGGAGTAACTTGCAAAGTAACATGCAAGTAACATGCAAAACATGCGATTGATGACAAATAACTGTCATCAATCGCATGACAGTTATTTGCATTTATGACAGCATTCCAGTTTACCAAGTTTGGTTTCATTAGCCTGTCATGAACTTGACCTGACTTGACCTCGGCGATCTAACATGGCTTTTAAATTACATAGCATAACAATATGCATCAAACAAGTCGCTAGTGTTGTCAAGAACACTTCCCTTTTGCCAGCATACGGGAAGCGCATCAGCGCCGATTTTTGTGGTCTGGAGCTGCAAATTGATTTTACTTTAACGGCCCCTAACGTGAAAAATGTTCGGCCGAATTTCGTGTTTCTTACTTCAAATAATGCGCCGGTCGCGCCTCCAGGGCGCGTGATAACACGCGCCCTAGAGGGGGGGGGGCGAGAAATCCGCCCATCCCTCCGGTTTTTCGTAGATAACTGCCGATTTTACAGGCCGATATACGCCATTGTTTGTGTACCTGCTTCGAAATGAACGGCACGTTGCTTAGTTTAAGAAAAACGAAAATCGACTGAATATTTTTCGAGTTAGGGGTCGGTAAGGTAAAAAATGTTCTCAGCGCCAGACCACAAATATCGGCGCTGATGCGCCTCCCGTAAATTGGCAAAAAGGAAGTGTTCTTGGCAACACTAGCGACTTGTTTGATATTGTTGTATTGTTATATTGTTCTGTCACATTGTTTCAAAGTCATGTCAGGTCACTGAGGTCAAGTCAGGTCAGTACATGACCGGTTAACACACGTCCTGGAGGGGTGGAGGCGAAATTCGTCCACCCCTCCGATTTTTCGTACACAACTCCATATTGTACCGGCAGATATACGCCATTTTTTCCATACCTGTTTAGAAATGACCAGCTCATGGTTTAAAGCAAGAAAAATGAAAATCGGGCGAAAAGTTTTTTTCTTCAGTTTTGGGCCGTTGATTTTATAAATAAATCACAGCGCCAAACAACAAAAATCGGCGCAAATGCGCTTCCTGTATATCGGCAAAAGGGAAGTGTTCGTGACAACACTAGCGCCTTGTTTGATGCATATAGTTATGCTATTATGCTATGTAATTTGAAAGCCATGTTAGGTCGCCGAGGTCATCATGAGAAGCTAATGGAACCAAACTTGGTCAACTGGAGTGTTGTCAAAAATTGAAATGACTGTCATGCGATTGATGTCACTTTGCATGTTACTCCCTACACATCCGGAAATCTACTGTTTGTCATTGTGTGTCTAAGCGTTTCTGTACTTTATTGATGTATTTCACTTCTTTCTTTGCGAAGTCGATTGTCCCGAGCCGCCCAACGGAGCAGTCAGGTGGACAGCCCGGTTCCGGTAACTGGACAGCAGGTAATGACCTGATAAAGTACTCCTATATAGATGACCTAAGGTCAGATGGTGGACCTTGCATATATATTACATCATTGGCAATGTCCAAAACATCATTAATGCCAATTTTGGAGCATCTAAACACAACCACAGCAATCCATAACAATGACAAGCCACGCCACGTAAAACGAGACAATTTTGCTATTTTAACCTCATTTGACCTCATTTGACCTAAGGTCACGAAATTTGTACACTATAGAGTTAACTATCGTGCACATCCACCCTGCGAATTTCGTTGCTCTAGCCTTTTCTGAGAAGGGGGTCCATGTGTTAGGCAAAGTATACGAGCATGTCCTTCAGGGAAACTAGGAAATGGGGTGGGGAGGGATGAAATTGCATTGCCAACTCAGGAATATTCCAATAGTGTCAGCCAGGGCAATAGAACCTCAAAGTCTGCAAATAGGGACAGCAGCAACTCAAGGGGACAGAGTTATAGTTCATCTAGTGATAAAAGAACTCCTCAATATGAAAAAGCCAAAGGTGGTTATGGAGCATTCGTTAAGTGTATGATGTTTAATGCTCAGAGTATCCGTTCCAAATTTGATTAGTTCAAGTGTTATGTTGCTGAGGAGGAACCGGATTTTGTTTGCATTACGGAGGCATGGGTCAGTGAAGGGTATTTTGGAGATAACTTACAGGACTATTAGATCCAGGGATACAATATGTTTTCGTGCAATAGGGGTCCAGCAATGAAAGGGGGTGGGTGTAATGCTCTATATGAATAGCTTATTCAGTTCTCAAAAAGTAGCAGGTGGGGATAAAAATGTGTCTGTGGAGTCCATTTGGCTTGATGTCACTGTGGGAAAAGCCAACAGCAATACTCTTAGGATAGGAGCTTTCTACCGATCAGGAACCCTGCCACATTCTCAGCAACTGGAGCTTGACAAGGTGATTTGTGAGGAAATCAGTAGAAACTTTAAGAGGAAGTGCCTTATTCTCGGGGACTTTAATCTAAAAGGTTATGAATATGCAGGTGTTGGCACCCCATCATGCAAAATGTTTAGGAAATGCCTGGAAGAGGACCTGTTCTTACACCAGTTTGTATCGGAACCTACCAGGCATGGTTCATTCTTGGACCTTGTATTCTCGGATTTAAGTGACTTGGTTCAAGACTTGACTGTAGGCGAAACTCTGGGAAAAAGTGACCATAACATAGTCAGATTCAAGGCACATGTAGGGGAAATTGTCAAGGATAATTTGGTAAAGGTTCCAAATTTCAACAGAGCAGACTTTAACGGCATGAGAGAGGCTTTAAGTGCCATCAGAGGGGAAGAAGAATTCTCCAATTTAAATGCCTGTGAAATGTGGGAGAAGTTCAAATCTTACTTGAAGGAAACTCAGATTAGACATGTCCCCCAAAAGCAAAGACGCAAAAGAAGGGTAGGAAAGCCAGCATGGCTTACACCAGACGTGATAAAAGCAATTAAGGCTAAGAAAACTGCATTTAGAGTTTTTAAAGAAGCCTCAAATGTCGTTAATCTAAAGGCGTATCGAAAAGCTAGAGACACTGTAAAGCAAAACACCAGAGCAGCAAAGCGAGCAAAAGAACTGGATTTAGCTAGAAACTGTAATGGGGACAGTAAAAAGTTCTTTAGTTTCTACAAGCTGAGTAAAGTTTCTAGCACAATTGGTCCACTGGAAGTAAACGGGACTACATTGGGTGAGGATAGTTAGATGGTTGAGGAGCTGAGCAAGCAGTCCAAATCAGTGTTTACATTGGAAGATATGACCAATCTGCCGACCATACACCATAGTTCAGTGACATGGGATCTGGCAAATGCTGTTGATTTCATTGATAGTGATGTTGTTTACAATCATATCAGGAAAATAAAGCAAAATAAGGCAGCAGGACCTGATGAAATTTATGCTAGGATGTTGCGGGAAACTGAAAAGGAACTGGCATTTCCACTTAGTATAATATTTTGTAGATCAGTTTCACATAATGAAATTCCAACCGATTGGAAAAGGGCAAATGTAGTTCCTATTTTCAAGAAAGGAGAAAGAGGGAAAGTTGAAAACTATAGGCCAATAAGTCTCACATCCCTAGTATGCAAGGTACTCGAATCAATTATCAAGGATATAATAGTTAGTTATCTGGAAGGTAGCAGATTGATTCAAAATACTCAACATGGGTTTAGAAAAGGACGATCGTGTCTCACAAACCTCTTGGACTTTTTGAACTTCGCCACAGAACAATTTGATCAGGGAAATCAGGTTGATGTAGCATATCTTGACTTTAGTAAGGCCTTTGACAAGGTACCCCATAAACGGTTAATGATACAGCTTCAGTCCCATGGTATTGCAGGTAGCATCTTAAAATGGATAGAGTTGTGGCTTTCAGATAGACAGCAAAGAGTGATGCTAAATGGTACAAAGTCATCATGGCAAAACGTTCTTAGTGGAGTCCCCCAGGGGTCAGTACTAGGGCCATTACTGTTCATTATATTTGTAAATAACATTAAAGGTGGCCTAAGCAGTAAAGTTTTGAAATTTTCAGATGATTTGAAGGTCTTTAGGGCAATAACAGGTCAGGATGAGCATATCTCGCTGCAAAAAGACTTAGACGAACTTGTGAAGTGGTCCGAAGAATGGCAAATGAAATTTAACTTTGATAAGTGCAAAATCATGCATGTAAGTAAGCAGCATATGAAGGCTCCATACTTGATGGGTGGCCAAGTGCTATCAGTGACTCAACAGGAGAAGGATTTAGGTGTTATTCTAAACACAAAACTGGGAGCATCAGAACAGACCAAGGAAGCCAGGAAGAAGGCACTGAGAATGCTCGGGGCAATAAATAGGAATGTATCATACAGAAGTGAGGAAGTGATCAGGAAGCTTTACTGTGCATACGTCAGGCCACATTTGGAATACTGCATCCAAGCTTGGTCTCCTAGCTATGAAAAAGATTGTTGGCTTTTGGAGAGAGTACAAAAGAGGGCTACAAAAATGGTTAATGGCATAAGCAACCTGGCATATGAGGAAAGATTGAAGAAATTGAATATGTTTTCACTTAGATATAGAAGGCTGAGAGGAGATCTCATCGAGGTCTTTAAATTTGTCAATGGTCTGGAGAGGGGATACCTTGGGGAAATGTTTGAATTTAACAGAAATGATGCAATTAGAGGTCATAAATTCAAAATTAAAGTTAACCACAGCAGAACAAGGTTAAGGCAAACTTTCTTCACCAACAGGGTAGTGGAACACTGGAACCAGCTGCCAGAAAACATCGTCATTAGCAGCACATTGAACATCTTTAAAAACAGCATAGACAATCATTATAAGAATAGAGGGCTTGCTTTTCAGTATTACAGGGAGGGCTGATTAACAGTTTTGGTGTGCAAATGGTTCAGTGTACAGAGTGCGACCAAGAAGGGCCCTTGTGGCTCATAGTTGCACTAATCTTTTATGTCTTTATGTCTTTATGATGGGAGCCGAGATCTTAAGGGGGCGCTTTGTATGGCCCATGCAGTTTCGGCCTTCCCATATACTCTTCGGGTCCTGCTGTGCTTATTTAAGGCACATTTTCGGGACCCAAGCACGATTTTGGAGTCTCTAATATAATTCCTTGGGGTACCTGTGCGACTTCTCGGGCTCAGGTGCATGCTTCCGGATGGATCCGACGCCAGGTGTTGGTCTCGACGTGTTTTTGGTGATTTCTGAAGTTTTAAAGTCATAGTCCCGGTCTGTTTTTTATGATCCTCAGCACCATATCTTTGTGCCCCACCCCGAATTTTCGAGCTCCGATAGGTTTTTTTTCGGGTGAGGGTGGGGGAGGGGAGGCGGGAGGGACCCGCGAATATTGACCGATTTTTTAAGACATCTGCTGGTATGTTTGGCGCTCCGGGGCAATTTTCCTGGCTCGGGCATATATTTTTCGGAATCCTTCTTTATTTTGGGGGCACCGCATTGACATTTGAACATCTGGTGGTCACTCTGATCAGAATATCTGGCGGTTACTTACAACACGTATTGAATGTCATCAAATATGACAGTTAGGCGTCATGAGCGGGCATTATACCGGCCGCCAGGGTGGTGGGTCTGTGAAAGAACACCATCGGAGTGGTCTTGCTATCATTAACAGTGCATGAAGTGTGTGCCCGGAAACATCATTTTCACAACCTTCATGTGACTTCATTGTTCACGTTCTTTAGACACTGCGCATGTGGGTATTCCGCATGGGACAATGTGCTGCACAATGATACATATGCTATGAAAATGAAAGCAGATCAAACGGCATCGATTAGGCTTTGATAACCAAGTGGTGACAAACGCGTCGATTTCGAAGTTCGCCGAAACCGAATTTTGTGGGTGAACGTGAGATGTGGGGTCGTGGGCACCTTAGGGATTGTCAACATATTCTCGGAGATTCCGGAAAAGTGGAAAAGTTGCAACGTTGTATTTTTGCGTATGGTTGTAATATAACGTTTTCACGTCGTTTTCTGCAATTTTGGTCATTGCAACGCATAGTAGGGTATAAATCTGGAAATAAACGCGGAGCAAGTTGCTTGGATTTCCGGAAATGGCTTTTTAAGATAGTAAACATCAATTGCTGAATGATTCTGGGGTGGCGTCTGAAACAATTTGTTCTCGCGCATGGCTTTGCTCCAGGATATTAAAAAAACAAATCTGTAATTTGTTTTAACGAGTTAATTTTGAAATTGCATGTGCGTTCGGAAGTTTGTAAAGCTTTGAACATGACATATTTATGGGCATTTTCAACAGGTATAAGTAGCCAACAGTCAACGGAACGTATTTTCTTTGATGGAAAGTCAATGTTGAGTTCAAACATTCCTGCTAAATGCATTTTACATGTTTTCCGACTTTGTATTTAAGTTTTTTACTTCAACATGTTTTGTTCTTCCAAGCCTGTCAGAGTTCTGAAATTTTATTTCCATCAAATTTCCCATCGGCCATCCCATCGGTAGAGTGACGATTGGTTGAATAGCCAAGCTGATATGCCTGACAAGCGGATCCTAGTCAGTCATATCTCATGTGACCTGTGAAGGTCATTCATTAGTATTTATTCTAGTCATATATACACGCTTTTTGTAGGCCGAAATAAGCCTTCGTGACAAGTAAATCTGATGTACTTCGAATTCTCAGTTTTAAAGCAACGAGGAATATCGGCGGATGTAATAAATGTCTACGCCGTTGCGGACAGCCGGCCGGATCAGGCGTTGCGGCACAGCATCCGGAATTGCGGCACAGCATCTGACAATGCGGCACAGCATTCATTTGCGGTACAGCATCGGTCCCGTGGCTGGGCTCGCCGGCAGATGGCCTTTTCGGGAAATTACAGGGCGCCGTGTCAGGGGGAGGCGGGCGAGGAGGTGGAGATAAGGATGCCAGGCGCCGACCAGATAAGAATCCGAAATATATGTGATGTATTTAGGTGTCAGAAGCTCGAATAGCATGGTGTAATGGACCCCACCCGAGTACTCATGAAATGTCTTCATTGTCAAGGACTTCGCCGGTTAAGCAAACGAAATACTTGATATGCACGCATATTTCTGGATATCTTGTCTCTGCCTTTGCAGTAAAAATTACTGAGCTGTTCTTTTGGGAGGACCAAGAAATGAGAACGGTTCTCCTGGGATGGGATGATTTCCGTAGAAATATCTGACTCCTTAAGTGAAATAAAATATTTATTTTACCATGGGAAACGGACGTAAAATTGTATCCCATTGGCGTACACCGTTTTTGTGAAGTGTTTAGACGGAAATGATTGACTATTCCAGGTTTGCTATTCAATTTCGTCTCGAACTTTGGCTCTGTGGGTACATCGTATGTAAGGTGGTAAAGAATGCGGCGACACATCATACTTTGGTGACAGTAGCACCAGCTTTACCAATCTATACATTGTGTTGTGTACTAGCTTATTCACAATTTGTATCATAGGGCATAACACCTAGCACCAACGATGTAGTATCTACTTTCACTTGTAAATACTACATCGTTGGTGTTGTGAAGTATATATGTTGTTACATAAGTGAAAGTAATATGTAACAACATATTACTTTCACTTATGATTACCGCCAACCGTGATATTTTTTTTCGGATGCGTCCTGGCCAATTGTCATCTATTTTATCCGCTGTATGTCGCCCAGTATCTTGAAACAACTTCGACGCATTTTATCTCAATAATTATCAATAAATAGTTATCTGGCAGATTGGGAACTTATGAGTCTTGGTACTTATGACTTTGGGTACTTGTGATAGGGACCCGCTGCTTTCACGTATTCTCTCGCACTCATGGAATAATGATGCGAGAAATTCAGTTAATTGTCTTCCCAGTAATCCCAATTCTGGAATTACTCTTTTTGCATGATGATACATCGATTTATGCCTACCGCTTATCACATGTCATGCACACCGATACCAATTATTTTCATGACAGCACATTCTAACCAGGAAAACCTTGGTCAGAGCGTAAGCATAGCATAGGGGCGCTGAACGAAAAATGGTTTGTTATTGTGTACCTAAGCGTCATAATTTATGCACGTACTTCACTCCTTTCTTTGCGAAGCCGATTGCACCCAGCCGCCCAACGGAGCAATCGGGCGGGCGGCCCGGTTCCGTAACTGGAGCAGGTAATGACCTGATAAAGTGCTGCTATATTGGTGACCCGAGGTCAAATTCCGGGTCAAGCATCTGTTTTGCAGCATTAGTAATGTCTAAAACATCATTGACGCCCATTTTGGAACACTTAAACACAATCACATCGATCCATAACAAAGACAAGCCGAGCCACGCAAAACCTGAAATTTTCACATTTTGACCTCGTTTGACCTGGAAGAGATTGACATAACTTCATGGAATTTGCACACAATAGAGTTAACTACCATACTCATCCACTCTATTTATTTTGTTGCTCAAACATTAATAGGAACCGAGATCTTAAGGGGGCGGAATCCCCCCTCCTCCAGTGCGCGTAATTTTCAGAGGCCCTCCAGGGCGCGTGTTAAATGGCTAGCAAAGGTAGTATTATTATGGCACCCCACCCTGCGATTCAGCATTCCATGTGCCGCACTCATGTCGATAATTACTTTTTTCATTTCGATATTTTCAATCTTTCATCACAGGAGATCTCATGCAGCATTCTCAATTCTTGTTACGAGAACGGGGACATTCACGCGCACTGGCAGCTAAACATAGATTGCGGTTTCCACGCATGGGCAGCTATAAGCTAGAGATTACCTTTCCCGCGCACGCGCTCCTCGGCCTGCGTTCACCACGCGTCCAGCAGCTCAGTGGTAACGCGGCTGATTAGTGCTCATGGAATCCGTGTTTCGTCCCAGGGAAGGATGACTGTTTCTTGATGCTCTTGCCAATATAATTTGATGAATGCTTCGCACTCTGAATGGCTTTAGCTCTACGTACATGTCTGAAGGTGGGCGACTGTACAGCACTCGAACCAATATTCCTATGATTGACATGCACGCAGATTTAACTACTGCCATTTTAATGTTGCCCTTTTTCGTTAAGCGCCACTATACTTACGCTCTGACAAGCGTTTTTCTGGTTGAAATATGTTGTCATGAAAAGAACTAGTATCGTTGTGCACAACATGCGATAGGAGGTAGACATAAATCGATGGATCATCATACAAAAAGAGTAAGTCCTGAATTGGGATTACTGAGAAAATATTTTACTTTGAATTTCTCGCATCATTATTCCATGAGTACGAAAGAGTACGTGAAAGCAACTAATAGTGCTACACGTCCGAAAACACACCTATTGGATATTCGTACGAATATCCGTTTGGTGCGAATGGCAGAGCAATTCGGAGAGAGTTTGGTAAAGAAAACGGATACGGATTGTATACCGGAGTGGGTCCCCAACGTTGATATGAAGCGAAAACTACGTGGAATAATCATGCTTCCTTCGGGTCTCGAATAAGAGCTTTGCATAATCGAATATTATCATTTGTTGATGCTGATAGCCTTATGCAAAATAAGTCCTACAATCTAACGGAATTTCTTTTTTTAATATTTGAATTTGTGATATCAATCAGCAACTACATTATCATACTTATCCTTGCAGGCACCCTCAATGTCGAATACAGGCATAGGTAGCTTCAACTGGATTCATTACCTCTTTCTATCAGCTTCCCGTCATTATCAAACTTTCATGCAATTCGGATGACTGCAATCACAGAACCATCAATGAGCATATCAATTCATATACTACCTAAATTCAGTTTCAGCACCCATTGGGCGCTACATAACCGATAGCAGTTGATGCGCCCTTAAGCCCAAATAATCAATCAATCAGCACCCACTCTTCCCACCAAAAGCTTAATGGTTACCTATGTGGGTACCTACATACAAACTCTATATGCATATATACGTGGTGCATCCACACAACAGTTGAAGTGACTAAATTGAGCTGGTTAATTACGATCCCATAACAGAATACAGTCGGCAATACGCGGTATTGCAGTGAGCATTAGGATTGTTGCTGTTCAGGAAGACGACAATACTACCTTTGCTAGCCCTTCAACACGCGCCCTGGAGGGCCTCTGAAAATTACCCGCACTGGAGGGTGGGCGGATTCCGCCCCCTCTAGGATCTCGGCTCCTATGAAAGCTGGAGCAACAAAATTCGCAGGGTGCATGGGTACGGTAGTGAACTCTATTTTGTGTAAACTTCATGGTCTTAGGTCGAATGAGGTCAAAATGCCAAAAATTGTATTGTTCTGCGTGGCTTGGCTTGTCATTGTTATGGATCCCAGTGATTGTGTTTAAATGCTCCAAAATGCACATCAATGACGTTTTGGACACTACTAATGATACAATACAGATGTTAGACCAGGCATTTGACCTCAGGTCACCTATATTATAGTACTTTGTCAGGTCATAACCTGCTCCGGTTACCGAAACCGTGCCGCCCGCCCGACTACTCCGACAACAATGACAAACAGTAGTTTTCAGTGGAGTAGGGAGTAACATGCAAGGTGACATCAATCGCATGACAGTCATTTGCATGCATGATAATATTCCAGTTGACAAAGTTTGGTTTCATTAACCTGCCATGAACTTGACCTGACTTGAACTCAGTGACCTAACATAGCTTTGGAACAGTCAAGCATAACAATGTACATCAAACAAGTAGCTAGTGTTGCCAAGAACACTTCCCTTTTTCCAATATACGGGAAGCGCATCAACGCCGATTTTTGTGTTCAGGCGCTTATGATTGTTTTTTACTTTAACGACCCCTAACTCGAAACACTTTCAGCCGATTTTCGTTTTACTTCCTTTAAGCAAATACCTGATCATTTCTAAGCTGGTACGCAAACAATGGCGTATATCGCCATGTAAAATCTGGAGTTATGGACGAAAATCAGGATGGGTGGGCGGATTTCGCCCCCCGCCCTCCAGGATGCGTGTGAAAAGACATATATAGAGTGCTACATTCAGCACACACATGTGTGGAAAGTAGACAAACAGGCCTGTGTTGATTATGAGCATGGGAAGCTAGATCCGATATTAGCATACCAAGCCTTTCTTTAAATCATCTGAACTACTATTTTCGCACTCGTCATTATGTGTATTGGAAATAGCCTGATAACTCGGTGCTTGATTTAACTATATAGATGGTAGGGAAACACACTGATAGTGCCAGCAAACTTCCGAAGCCAAATGTTTACGCTCACATCACTAGAGCAGACATATTCCGTGGCTTTATTGGCATATTTGACGTATGATGGTTCTGTGCTCTTTACTTCATTAACACTAAAACAAAACAAAAAAATAATAACGAAGTACCACCTACACGAAGTAAGGTACATAGCTACATGATAAGCTGCACAACGACACAACAAAATATACACGACACTAAATAAGAAAGATATAAGTTGTCTTTTTACTACTTAATTCAGCGTTCTTTTTCGTTCGCAATTGGCTAACAATATGAGCAAACGCATATCTCGGGCTGTCAAGTGTTTCCCGAACGGTACCTCAACATAAAGTTGACACCATTCTATCAAATGATCGTGAAGATATCTCATTGGACAAAAATAAATGATAATATTTTTCAGATTAATGGATATGGAGAATGAAATCGGTGATCATCATCCTTGACCGATCGCACGAAGCGCATTGATAATCGAGGATAGCGAACATGTGAGAAGCAATGTTATAAAACTGTATACTGAAGGGTGCTTGAAATATTTTCACCTTTTCCTCGGAACATGTAAATATGAGTGCAAAATACTCTACAACGTGTCAAAACCAGCATACTGTATTGAACTTCGAAGTAGTTAAGGACTATCCAACATTGTCTGTCCCAAGCGGGGAGGGATGCCATGGATCTTCATTCGAAATAAGTTCATAAAGGGTGTTGATGGTTTAAAGCAGAATATAAATTTTAATTTAACACGCAGATCAAGTCCAGGACAATAACAACCATATGTATGGCATATAATTCCGTGGTCAGTCAGTTAGGCTTTAGCCATATTGAATTTCTTTAGTCAGATTGGACAACACATGAATATATCTGGCGGGTATCTCTATCGGATAACGGATGGACATCAGCACGGATTGGATTGGCGCATGTGGGTGCAGATTGGCAAGCTTTGAGCGTTGTAAGCCGTGCTGTGCTCTAGCCACTGCACGCCTGCAAAACACAGCTGATGTTGTACTCAGGCTCTGCAATGGTGTGGCTAGTCCTCCAGAGAGCAGTCGTCAACAGCCCACAACAGTGTGCCGAACGGAATCACTCGCCGAATTCACGGTCTGGAGTTGCGGTTGAGGATGGAAATGAACTATGCCCCCCCCCCCCCTCACGAACCGTGATGGCCACCGGCCCGACACCACCCGACAGAGGTGGCAGTCCGGCGAGACGGCGCCGGCCGCATCGCAGACCGGCGGCCCTGTCGCCTGCGCCGCCTCCGCGCAGACGACATTCATGAGCGGGCCGCACCGCCCACCTGTGCGCCGACGACGGCCGACACGCACGCCTTCCGCAGCAGCGCCTGTCACGGCCCCGGCTTTGTCGCACGCGTGACGGCCTGTCGAGGCCCATTCAGCGCGTGGCGCGGGCGAGTCGGGCAGCGCGTCACAGCTGCTCGCAGACATCTTCGGGCGGCGATAAAAGCGGGCGAGCGACACACAGACACACACACACACACACCGGCGGGCGAACGACACACACACACACACACGCCATCTGCCAGCAGACCGTCGCCAGCGATAGGATGTGGTCCGGCGCGCTTCTGCTGCTGCTGGGTCTGGCCGGCTGGGCCGCCGCCACCGAGGTCATCTGCTACTGGGGCTCCTGGTCCAGCTACCGCTCCGGTGAGCAGGCGGACGTGATGACCGACTTCATCACATCACGTGATGACCGACTTGGTAGTTGGGTCGGACCGCTTTGAACGGGTCACGGGTGCGCTGCTTGCTCTCGTAGGCGCATGCAGACGCCGAATTTTGACTCTGTAGGGTCGCTCTCTGCTGGGATAACTGGACTCTAATCGGATAGCTGGTGCCACAGGTGAGTTCAGCACCATTTATGTTGGCGATGTTATCCATTGTTAGGCCGCTCAAGCCGCAACAAGCCGCAACCAGTTGACGCAGCGTCGTCTTGTCTCATCTGTTTGATCAACTGTGTGATGAGTTTGTGCCCAAAATGGAAGACACTCCAGAATTAAAATATATTCTCTAATTCGCTTCCAGGTATTGGGAAAGTAACTGTCGATGACTTGGACCCCAACAAATGCACCATCTACATCTACGCCTTCGCCAAGCTGGACCCTACCACCTTTCAGATGGCGGTGTTTGACTCGTGGCTCGACATCGACCTAAAGGTGAGGCAGTCTCCTTCATGGATACCCGACTGCGTTTCCAGCACACTGCTGGCATCCTTTGTCGGCATCGTTCTGTGATTAAAATGGACATGTTTTGGACTCTGGTTCGTGAACAGCAAACCCTAAGTATCATCCAAAGAAACATTACTCATCGCAATAATATTAATAATAACAAATCAGACATTTATAGTGAATAATAAGCCAAATGTGTAGTTTGTTATGGCAAAGTGTTGTGGACTACAATGATGATGGGAAAATGTATTAACAAAAAGTACCTCCCAAGAAGACATCGAAGTTAGAGGTGGTCATAATTCAAGCAACAATATGACCAACACACATGTAAACGTTTCCTCGAAACATGTTCCCGCAAACTTGTCATGGCAAGTGATTATAATCTTAATGGAATATCACGGGGTGTGGATCGACCACTCGGTTCTGGAATGAAATCCACTCACACCATTTCCCGGTTATCTTTGGAATATTATTTGGGAGACAACAACATATAGCGATTGAAACAGTGATTAACAGCGAATGCGACATGGAGTGAGCAACAGAGGAATGGAATGGAGTTGTAGTTTGTTGTTTGTATCACGTTCATGACAAGCGGAATATTGTGTATCATCCAAGCCGTACAGCAACCAAATTGTATATCAGTAGAAGTGCTCTTGCTAACTGGAAAAGCCAATTACTTGATACGTGAGAGCTCCGATCAAGTCATGTTCCACGTATTGTGTGGCGGCATGGCATAAATATTATGTCAATTGGCCTGAGTGCCAGTATGTTGCATATGCTCGGTGAATTCAACTCTTATGCACAAGCGCACACGTGCTGGTATAGACAGTGACACGCACCAGTTCGAGACAGCGATCGGCCCGTTGGTGGCGACGACAACGCGTCCGACAGCCAGCCGACGACGGGTGACTCACCCGGCCACGCTGACGTTTCAGGGCTACGAGAAGTTCGTCGCCATGAAGGAGCAAAACCCCGACCTGAAGGTGCTGATCGCACTCGGCGGCTGGACCGACTCGCTGGGCAGCAAGTACTCGACGATGCTGGCCAGCCCGACGCTGCGCGCCGCATTCGTCTCGGCCGCCGTGGCGTTCGTGCAGCAGCACGGCTTCGACGGCCTGGACCTCGACTACGAGTACCCGTCGGCGGCCGACCGCGCCGGCTTCGCCGCCTGGGCGGCCGAGCTGAGAGCCGCGTTCGGGCCGCTCGGCCTCCTGGTCACGGCCGCCGTCAGCCCCAGCGCGTCGCGCATCAGCGCCGGCTACGACGTGCCCGCGCTGGCTGTCTCGCTCGACATGATCCACGTGATGTCGTACGACCTGCACGGCAGCTGGGAGGCGTCGGTAGCCGACCACCACGCGGCGCTCTACCCGCGCGCCACCGACAACGGCAACGGCATGGACGTCCAGTCGGCCATGGCCGCCTGGACGGACGCCGGCGCGCCGGCCGCCAAGCTGGCCATGGGCGTGCCCATCTACGGCAGGAGCTGGCGCGTGTCCGGTGCCGACAAGACGCCGCCGACGGTAGCGTCTGGCGCCGGCACCGCCGGCGAGATCAGTGCCGCCGCCGGCTCCCTCACCTACCTCGAGATCTGCCTCAGAGTCGGCACCGGCTGGACGGTGGTGCAGGTCAGTGGTTGTTGTTGTTGTTTGCTGGGTGGTTCACGACGCACTTTCTGCACATTCGTAGCTAATCATGCCGCCCACACTGTTTCGCCGATGGGCCGCGGGATTGGGAAATGTTCGGGGCGGCGCTAGTGTCGAACCCGAGAACTTTTGCACCCAGAGCCCGGCACTTTAACGACTTGGCCATCCCCACCCCGCAGGTCATTGGTGGTGGCGGCCATGGCGCTCTGGCAGTGGCGATATTCTGTCTCGGTATTCTCGCCTCAGAACGCCGCTTTGCGGTGCGCGCACACACGCACACACACACAGACATGCACACACTATGCACAGCATTCCGAGATGACGCCAACCGATAGCTGACGTAGTCCGAAGTCATCCCGACAGGGTCCGACAGCATACCGGCTGGAGGCTCACCGCTGGCTCACGTGATCCGAGGACATCCCGACAGGGTGTGACCGTCCCGAAGCCGAAACTGCACCGCCTGTACCCCTGTGTCGACAGGACCCCACCGGCGTGATGGGCCCCTACGCCTACTCGGGGGACCAGTGGGTCGGCTACGACGATGCGGCGATGGCCGCCGTTAAGACTGAGTACGCCGTCAGCCAGGGCTTCGGCGGGGTCATGGTGTGGGACGTCAGCTCCAGCGACATCAGGTAAGAATGTCGCTGCGCCACCCAACTTAAGTCGAAGGTGCCTGGGCAAGGGCGCTGTAGTGTTTGAGCGGCAGGTGGGCTGCTAGTATAATGGGCTTCATGGTACACCGGCAGCGACTAAGCACGTCTGCCGTTCACCGTCATCCCGATATTGAAGTGGTGTAGTGCGACTGGATGCGTCTGTCCACCACTTGAACCGAAACCAAGCTGTATTCCACGGGTTTGACGTATTTGACAGACGTTTATGCATCAGTTGTGCGATGTTATATTTGTTCAGTAGATAAGACAACATTTTGACATGCCTTCTGATCTTTTGTAAAGTGTGTGCTTGATGGACAGTACAAACAAGTCGTGTTACTCCAAGCCTGCAAGTCTGTTTTTAGGAGAGAATGGGTAGCAATATATTATCGATGGGAGTACTTCTGCGGAGCTGCTGCGCTGGTGCTCGGATGTCGACTCTGATCTCGGCTGGGCCACATCTCCAGAAATGAGTGCGGCGGAGGAGCCTGGCCAATCATGTCGGCCATCCAGGCCGCCCTCGGCAACACTGGAACAACGGCGGGCACGGCCGCCACCACGGCTGGAACCACTGCTGGAACCACGGCTGGAACCACGGCTGGAACCACTGCTGGAACCACGGCTGGAACCACGGCAGCGACCAGCGCAGCTACCACCGCAGCGACTGGCGCTTCCACGGCTGGAACCGCCGCCACTACGGCACAGCCTGGACAATGTGAGGCGAAGCTTTTTTAATAAAATAATTATTCCCTCCCGGTTCATGCTGTCGCATTGCGACACTACGCTTACTGTATGTATTCCATGATTAGTGCTGGCAAGTACCAATATCTAGCAGGGCTGAGATGTGTGCTTCATTGGTACAATAGGTTCTGGACTTTTAACCTAAGTTTAATACGTTGTCAGGTCAGCTTAAAATTGTCACAAAAGAAAACATACAATCATTCTATCAATGACAAGTACTTCGCGTAGAAATGATTGAGATCATTATTTTCTGACGTTTGGCTTGAGTGGATTTGTGGCCGGAATGTACTCGGTGTGGTGTTCCCCAACTGGCCTCTCAATTTACCGTTGACATGAAGGGAGATGGATCTCAGTGGTTGGTCCTCCCAGGTTCTCGGATGTGGCGCGTTGCGTATGATTTTGCATGATTCTTGAACTTAATTGATTGCCTAAAGTGCAAAACATAATAACCATGTGGTTGTAATCTGAGGAACTGTAATTTGCTGGGGGGGTTTTCGAAGAAGTCGTGGGTGTAGACAAGAAAGGAGTCAGACATCCCCAACTATTTGCACTACCAGCGTCGGACACTGAACCCATCGAATCTGGAGATATATTAACTCCTGCCCTGAACCTTTCACAATCAAGCGCACCGTAAGACTCTTCATCGCCGGAATTGATTCAAAAGGTCGTGAGGCCGACATGTGCCCTCAAATCACAAATCACAAGATATGCCCGTATTTATCCTACTGAACGGATCATTTTCCCGATAAGTGGGAGCCCGGAAATCCGCTTTGAAGGTCTAGCGAAAACAACCAAGACCCACCGCTCTCAAATGGAACAGTGAACAACAATCATCACCAGTCAACAGCAATCAATAATGACTAACATGAATCTGCAGGGAGCAGTCAGCACACGCCCGTGCTCACATCTCTGCTGCTCTCTGTTTCCAGTTGTCTGTCCGAGACCGTACGGCATGTTCGCCGATCCGAACGACTGTAGGAAGTTCTACCACTGCGCTCATAACGTACCTCACCACAAAACCTGCGCGGCCGGCACTTTCTTTGATCCGGCTATTCAAAATTGCAACTGGGAAGCCGAAGTCGAGTAAGTAAATCATCCGCGATGACATGTGGGCTTCATACGCGATGTCTTAATGCAGATATGTTATATATATATATATATATATATATATATATATATATATATATATATATATATATATATATATATATATAGAATACCTAACGAAAAGGCACCGATTAATGTAGTGCTATAATGAATACATGTCCAACCTGAAGCAAATTTGTATGCCAGGAACATCCGAGAAATGATAATTGTCTCACTGCAAGATCCATTTCCAAGAGGAAGGTTCTAAACATGTTCCCTGGGAATGCACTGCACTGTGTTGTGATTCTCTCACTAGTGTGTTGGCGATCATCTGTCTAGAGAGTTCGGTAGCAGCAACATAATCAGATCATCATTGTGGTGCCTACCATGTAGTCCCTCGGCTGTAGTGACGTGCTTGAAACGTGTCATTTACAATTGACAGCTGCTCATCGTCGGTGACGACAACAGACTCTACCACAACTAGGGATCCGACAGGAGCATGTGAGTAGTCTTCCGGTGATCTTGTGCGTAAGCTTCCGGTGACCATGTGTGTAGCCTTCCGGTGACCATGTGTGTAGCCTTCCGGTGACCATGTGTGTAGCCTTCCGGTGACCATGTGTGTAGCCTTCCGGTGACCATGTGTGTAGCCTTCCGGTGACCATGTGTGTAGCCTTCCGGTGACCATGTGTGTAGCCTTCCGGTGACCATGTGTGTAGCCTTCCGGTGGTGCAGTTGGTACCGACTCCCTGCAGACTGCTTTACGTATAAGCCTCCGTGGATGCTACATAGTTGTATGGATGCTATGGAGGCGACATGGTGGTACGTGGACACCACATAGCTACATGGAGGCTTCTATGGAGGACTTCCATGGGCGTTCAACGTCCCTGGAAACTTTGTCCTATAGTAATGGTATCCTGGGGCATTTGATGGAGGTCACTATGCCGAGACCTTACAGTCACCAAGTTTTCCTGGAGATACTCATGTAGTTACATGAATGTTTGCACATTCAGGTAGCATAACGAAAGTGAGATCACATAGCTGCATGAATGTTTCTGTATAAAATATAATAGTAACATTTAGAGATCTACAGTTGCATGAAGGCTATGGAGAGTGACATAGTAGCATGTAGAGTTTCATAGTTGTATGGAGGCTTTCATGGATGTCGCACAGTTAGTGAACCCATGCTCTGTGTTAAGGCTCACGCAGAAGGGATATAGGAATCGCTGTAGGAACACTATGATTTCTGGGCGTGTTTGCTGCACTTTTATTTGCAGTGTTACTGCCAACGTCATAGACTTAGTGGCAAACGCTCGTGTTCAACGACAGCAACCTAACGACGGCGCTGCTGTTGTCCCGTTGTCATTGAATCGGGCTGCGGTTTTGACGGTTTCAAGTAAAGCTTGATGAGAATGTAGCACTAGTAAAATTGTGTATAGTTCTCTGGCGTCTTCGGGTGGATTGTCGTTAGGTGTAACCAGTTAACCACAGGAAGTTAAGTCGAGTAGGCCCTCATCTCCTAACGACACCTCCACGCTGGTCTTCCACACCTCTCGAGGGCAGTCGCCAGCTCCCTACGTATCTCCTCCCCAAAGTATGGCGCTTTTCGGTTCACGCAAATCGTGGTTAAATAGGACAGTGTTGAAGTGTGTATCAAGGACTTAGTGCCAGACCAAGAACTTCACAACAGAAAAAAAACACTCGCTGTGTTTGAGCGCGAATTGGTACACTCTAAACCTTTCACAGACGAGCGCGTGGTACATCTCGTTATCGTCCAGGTGAGATCAATAAGTGGGGAGACAGATATGTCCCCTCTCCACAAAGCACATGTCAAGCTAGGCATGAATTCATCCTGCTGAAGGGAACATTTCCTGGGAAGTCGGAGCCTCCCGAGTGTCCCCTGCGTATATCTAGTGAAAACAGCCCAAACCAGCCGCTCTCAAATAGAACAGTCAACGACAGTCACCGCCGGTCAACACCAACAAATAACCAACAGCGAGACAAACATGAATATGCACGGAGCCGTCAGCATACTACTGCGCTGGGAACGGGTAGCCTATGGGTAAGTTGCCCGTATCACAATCGAAAGGTTGTGGGTTCGAGTCCCACCTGTCGCTACTCTTCGCCCGCGACCAATCGTGGTGATCGATGGTCGGCACTACACGGCGCAACGGTCGATGTATCGCAAAACGAATATCCACAACCACCACCCTACTGAGCTCACGTATCTGTTGTTGTTTTTTTCCAGTTGTCTGTCCGAGACCGTACGGCATGTTCGCCGATCCGAACAACTGTAGGAAATTCTACCACTGCGCCCATAACGTACCTCACCACAAAACGTGCGCGGCCGGCACTTTCTTTGATCCGGCTACTCTAAGGTGCAACTGGGAAGCCGAAGTCGAGTAAGTAAATCATCCGCTATGATATGTAGGCTATATATATATATATATATATATATATATATATATATATATATATATATATATATATATATAATCAAATTTCTGCAGCGTTTAAACAAGCTCTCGTATGAGGTACAGTTTGTTTTCTTATGAAATCATTTCATAAGAATCAATCAATTACCCTGCAAGTGAAATGTGAGTAATTGATCACTCAACTCCTTGTACTAAAATTGCGCTTTACAGCTCCTGTGCAATGTGTTGACAATTCCCAATGTTCTTAGCGAAACGAAAATGAATGCGCTGCATCGTGATATCATCTTGGATAGCTTCCATGAAGTTTTGATCCTGTAACTTTGGCACTAAATTCCAAGATTTGTGTCCACTTTGTGCGTTTGAAGATGTGTTCGTCATACTGTGTTCCTTTGATTGTATATCAGATTTTCTACAGTGCGAATTAATTTACAATGGTCTGATATAAATCGGCATAGAATCGGTTACCTTCTGAGGCCATACTCGACCATTTTTGCAGATATTTAACCTTGCCATTTTCCTCCTATTGACATCAATATTTCGGGCGTTATTCAGGTTCTGACATACATTGATATTCGTCAAGCGCCAGCGTTGGCTTCCCAGAGGACCCAAACTGCTGCCGAGTTGTCACGTCAAAAAGGAAGTTTCTAACCTTGGCCAATACCAAGTAACGTCGGCTCTGCTGGGCTAAAATTGTGTAGGGGAAATTCACGGTTTAAATAAATGTACTCAGCATTACATTGTATGGCGTCAGGGTCTCATAAATTGTTGCTATACTCCTTGCGGACACAATTTGGAGCATCCGGGCTCGCTTCTCACGGACGCATATTTCAGAGGGTGTCAGTGGCATCAGGAACCTATCTGTTTTATCTCTTCAACTGGAGATCCCTGATGTCCGCATTAGCATTGTTTCTGACGCCGATCGACACAGGGATGAATGAAGCTTGTCAACAGGACGTTAATAAAACATAGGTGAACATAACTAAATAACTTCACTCCATTCACACAAAGAATGTATCTAAGAGCAAGACAGTCCTACAGAAATACCGTGTTGAATTATATACTTGGACAAGCTGATTTTCAATGCAGAAGTCATTGCTTTGCTGCCCTTTTCAGCCATACTTGTGTAATGGTGCAATGCAGTCCATGTGGCGTGTGCCGCGCATATGCGTGCAGTAAGTTGGCAGCAATTTTGAGTAAGCAGTAGAGTAAGCTGGCATCAATTTTGATATTCAATGCCTACTCATGATAATTGTTGTGCACGGTAGTCATTGATGATTTCTTGATCTATTGGTTATGCCGGGTAGCACACATCATCACCAAATAAGCCTTAAAGCCAAAAAGTGCCACCGGAAGACGTATCCGATGCATCAAAGTTGTTAATGAAGTGATCCAAATAGACTTTTGGTATATTATGGTAAGGCTTAAGAGTGAATGGTATTAACGTTTGGTTTCTGAATCTAGTGGTGGCATAATATGATTGTGAGGTGCGTGGTGCAGCATTTGTGCAGATCATTGAACACTGATTGAATCATAGCATGATAGACACATAGATAGCATGATAGACATTTTGCTGGTTCCTTAGGTTTAGGATGATAATTGAGAATAATTAGGGGGATGGTAATTGAGGGGTAGGCATGAACCTATGTGAAGTGTTTGCAGTTATACTTAGTGCTACTTACTTACTTACCGTGATACATACCAGTGCAGCAAGAAAATCTTGAAAAGAGATTTGCCTTTCACCTTTACCATTTCATGCTTTCGTACTGCGCATGTCTCAGCAGATGATGTGCATTGTCTGTGGGACCTTAACTGAACATAAGCACGCCATACTGACGTTGCCTTGTGTGTAAAGACGCACGCAGTTTTTGCCAAACTGATCAGTTGACTCGGCTTCAGTGCATTTGGACCTGTTTGCTTTGACCGTGTCCGTGTGGCAAGCCGGCCGGCCCGGAGCTGCGGCGCCACCATTGTGGCGATTTGCCACCTCTAGCTCTCACGACTGTGTCCGGGACCAGCCGGCCGGACAGTTCGACGTCAACAATGCCATCAGTTCTCCGATTTCTGCACGCGCTGTTCAACCCCTCGGCTGTACTGACGTATTTGTGTCATCTATGATCGACAGCTGTCAAGCGTCAAGGCTGGCGACTACGGGATAACCGGCTTCAAGTGAGACCTCCTGCACAGCCGGGCCTGCGTCCATGTGACGATGTGAGTAGACTTCCGGCGACCATGTGACCATGTGACTTCCGGTGACCTTGCGGTTTGTCCAGGACGGGACGGGTCACGTCTGGTGGTGCTGCCCGTCCCGTCTCCCTCCAAACCGCATTGCGTCCGAGCCTCCGTAGAGGTCGCACGGTTGCATGGAGACTTTCATGATGGTCGCACAGGTAGAGGTCACATAGTTGCATGCATGCTGTGGAGGTGGCATGGTGGCATGCGGACGCCACATAGCCACATGGAGACTCCCACGGCGTCCGAACTGTATCAAATCGGGTGCAATGGACGTTTCTATCGGAATATTAACAGTGGCATGGCGGATTCTGCGGAGGCAACCATGTGGACACTTTGTAGTTATCAAAGTTGCACGGATACGTCCATGGGACTACATGGAGGCTTTCATGAAGGTAGCGGAACTATGGTGGAGGTCACGTAGTTACATGGATAGTACGGCGAAGAAAATATTGGGATAGGGACGTCGTCATATGCATTCTGCCCTTCAAATACTTCGCGCTACCATCGCAACCAAGTTCGTAAACATCTGGGAACGGGGATGAATCTACGGGGCAACAGGGCCATTCTTCTACTCCAAAGAGTTCAAATAACGGAGAAATTGCGCACTAAAATGGTGCTTTTTCGACATGTAAAAACATTTCGTGATATATAAATTATTTTAGGAGATAATTTGCCTGCTAAAACGTCACCAGTGGTGAAAGATGGCATTGGTACTTGCACTTAACTTGTTGCAGATCATAGGCCTGAATTGACTTAGGTAAGAACCTCCACAAACATTGTCAACCTGATGAAGGAAAAGGTACAAAGACGTCCCGCCCAATATTGCGTTGGGTTCGTCGGCCATGGCCTCAGCTGGCAGATAATCGGCACCCGGCACGGTGTTGGCAAAAGCCGGCCTTCTCTGGCTGCGTTAGCTGTGTATTAACAGCTGCTGTAGGCGCGCGAACACTGTCACGTCACACACGACAGTTTGCAGAGTGCGCCCGCCCACAACGGACGGCGACACTGACCCAGACTGTTGGCCCGCCTTCCAGTCACGTGACCCACGTCCACCTGGCCGATCCGGCCGACCGGAACAAGCGCTGCAACTGGTCGTCCGGCATTGCCTCCCACTACGCCAGCGAGTCCGGCACCGGCCGGGTACAGTGGCTGACAAACCGCGACTGGTCGTGCAACACCAGCTGCGACTGAGCCCAGCACCGGCCGGGTACAGCCGCTGACAAACCGCGACTGGTCGTGCAACACCGGCTGCTGCTGAGCCCAGCACCGTCCGGGTACAGTCGCTGACAAACCGCGACGGGTCGTGCGACACCGGCTGCGACTGAGCCCAACACCGGCCGGGTACAGTCGCTGACAAACCGCGACTGGTCGTGCAACACCGGCTGCTGCTTTGCTCGTTTGCCAGGCCTTGTCCGGTGTCTCTGTTCTCCTCTTCTCAAGACGCACGTCTCTCATTATCGGGTAACTAAAGCACAGAAGGGCGATTCGTGTCTGTAGTTGGACGTTTCAGTTCGTACAGCTTGTGTGTTGCCTACTTTGAAATAAATAACTTTTCGCCAAACGATGTGTTTCGAGAAAATCGTACTGATCCGCTTGGTTGCTGGCGAGAGCCTGGATTCGTAATTCAAGCTGAGTATGAACGATTGATTTTGAAGAGATCATAAGACTCCATTGCATATTGGGTCGGAATCCTAAAGCAAACAATAACATTTTGTTTTATCACATCCCTTCTGTTTTACAACATTGCACTCCCTTCATTCTACGCTCCTCCACACTGTCTCTTCCTCTCTCTCTCTCCCTCTCTCTCTCTCTCCCTCTCCCCCTCTCTCTCTCTCTCTCTCTCTCTCTCCCATGTGCCCTCATGCGTCACTGGATAAATTCCCGCATGCCCGCGCGCAGATTATTTGCGTTTTGTTCAGCCATTGCTGTAGCATACTGGATGACAATCGCGAACTTCCCTAACAGGAGCGGCAGAACTGCTCGGTGTCTTGTAAAGAACCACTATACCTGGGACACTGCATCAGCTAGCATACAAAGATACGGTAAGACAGGCGATGAATCCCCCAACTTCCATGATAGTTATGGGCATTGCCCCATATCTATCAAAAACTTCAGCACGTTCAAGATACTTGCCAAACTAGGCGCCTTCTGAACATGGGGATTCATGAACAATAAGTCTTCTAAAACAGAGAGTGCTTAACCTAACGTCCTCCTAAGTACTTAACACTTCATGGGCAGGATCCTCCTGGACAAGGTGCTTACTTACATGTTAGAGTGCTTACTTACATGTTAGAGTCCTACATGGCAGTGGCTTGACTAAGCACATCGGAACATCAAGAGGGCTCTCCTAAGCAGCGAGTATCCTGAATAGGGGTCTGACGAGGGGAGTTACAGACAGGGGCTATTTTAAGATGACCAATGAAACAAGAAATCTCCTTAATAGGGTACCTCATGCAAAGGTAATAGGGTCTCATGCCAGAGTCATCTCATGCAATTGGGCCTCTCATGCATGCAAGCATCTCTCCCCCCAAAAAAAAATACATGAGTCTTACATAGACAAGGCGCCACTCGTCTTTTTGGGGGCTTTACACAAATGAACACTGGGCTGCCTGCGGTCTTAATTTGTTGGATGCTAGCCACCGTCAGTGTGTAGCCGTTTCCTGGAGATCACTTGAAATGTGGTGTTCATTCCCTGACAGGGGCCTCCTAAAATGTCAAGGATGCCAAATCTTCCCTTCATCACGGCAAGAGGCTCCCTGCCTCACGGAAAGAGTTCCTCTCGGCTGACCAACCAGTGGCGATGCAGCCACAAATGCTCTGTGCATTTCCGAGCCTCCACAAATGCTAGGGGACGACTGCGCTGCCTTAGGGCAGGGGGAGAATCTCCCCGCTGCCTCCACCGCCCACGCCCCCGGTGGCGACGTTCCCGCATCTCAATATGGCTCAAGTGCACGGCCGATAGAGAACACCAGATACTCTCACCCATCTGACGAGATACCATCTCACTGTAGCTCAAGTGGACGGCCGATGGCAAACACCACACACTCGCATGACAGTGCGTAAACAGACAGCCATGGCGTGCT